>OX451740.1:751587823-752187823 GCA_948472305.1 Vicia faba | reverse complement strand
TGTGAACACTGACCCAGAAGTTCTGAAATTATCATATTTCTTAAACACTTAGAAAATTTCTAAGTATTTAGAATTTGGATTTTCCAAAGTAAAATTTGACTTTTGAAATTCTTGATGAAACAAACTTCATATTCCAACATGTCTTGATGAAATATGATTTTTGAGATTTGATCTTGATCCAAAAGTCAAAGTTAGACTTCTCAGTGTGTAAATGACCATTTTTCCCTTGTGAATGGTTTGCTTAGAAAAATTGATAATTCAAGGCTTGGAATTGGATGAGAGAAAATTTGGGGATCCAGGGTGATTCCTTGAGAAATGAGAGGGAAAATTTTTGGGTGCAACAATGAGCCTACCACAACTATTCGTGGAAAGCTACGTAGACTTGACGAAGAAATTAATCCAACATTTCTCTGTTAACAAGCACCGCAAGGTGTCCACGACATCCCTGTTCAACCTCCGGCAAGGTCAAGTGGAGTCTCTCCGGGAATACCTAGCCCGGTTCAACGAAGAGACCATCAAAGTAACTCACCCAAACCAAGAACTGTTCGTTGGAGCATTTCAACACGGCTTCCGAGTAGGATAATTCAATGAATCCTTAGCCCAAAAGCTTGCGTCTTACATGAATGGAATCATCACCAGGCGGACTGCTACATATAAGGAAAGGAGAGAAACCTGGAAAAATGCTCCAGAGATTCCCCAGAGAGAAACAAGACCAAAGAAGAAAGATCAGGAAGGAAACATGAGTTTTCTCGGGTGACCTCAAAAGACAAGCCCCGGGAACGCACGACTCAGAGACCTAATCGACGTTCCTTTGATTCAGGTGACGCGGGGACACCCTTAAACACGAGGAGAGGCAAAATCTTACAGGAGGTAGCACACCTAAACCTGATCCTAGAAGCACCCTGTAGGTGGAAAATCAATGCCGTACTGAGGAATGATATTGGTGTTTGGTGTAACTATCATAGGCTCCGAGGACATCACACTGACGATTTTCTCCAGCTAAAGAAAGAAATCGCGAAATTAATAGAGGGGGCACATGTTGACTTATGTCAAAGATGGAAAAACCCCAGCTGGAAAAAGAGATACTCGGCAAAAAGATACGGACCCAGAGGAGCCTCCCCAAAAGAAGGGGAAGGGTATTGAATAATTACACTAGACCAAGATAGCTTGCCACACCCTCAACACCATCGTCAGCAGATTTGCTGGAGGTGGCGAAATCATCCCAGCCAGAAAGAAGTACCCTGCTCTATAATGCACATACCCGAGGACATAGGCAAGGTCCGGGAATAAGACCTCAACTCGGTTAGCTTCTCCAAGAGGGATATGATCGGTATTATGGCCCACGAAAATGACCCTATGGTCATCAAGGTACAAATCCGGGACTAGAGCGTGAAAAGGGTGTTGGTTGACCCTGGTAGCTCAACCGATGTACTCTATTGGGAAGCCTTCATGGGAATGGAATTCGATAAGTTCGAGCTGTTACCTTTCAACGAAACCTTGGTCAGGTTCTCTAGAGAATAAATACAAGTATTATGACACCTCCCGGTACTCACTACCTTCGGAAGCGACGAAAATGCCAAAACTGTCATAGTAAGGTACTTGAGCGTCAATGGTGCCTCACCCTATAACGTCATCATAGGGAGACCTTCTTTAAATGCCTTAGAAGACTCTCTATCCACCCTGTACCTTACTATGAAATACCCCCTCAGAGACGGCCGGGTCGGGGTGGTCAAAAGCGACCAGGGATTGGCCAGGAAATGCTATAAGGATAGCCTGAAGTTAAAAAAGATACAATCTGAAGGGCCCATACGATCCAATGAGCTGAAGATCAACAAGATTGACATAGACCATCTGGATGATACACGGGAAGAAATCCTTTCTCCCCACGATGAAACAAAAAGGGTCCAAATCGGCACCACACCCTCCGAGATAAATTATATAGGATGCAATCTTTCCGAGAAGAAGAAATGGAGATCATTGAGTCGTTGATAGAAAATGTAGACTTGTTTGCTTAGAAGCCTTCAGATATGCCCAGGATAGACCCCAACTTCATGTGCCACCACCTACCCTTGAATCTGGATACCAAACAGATATCTCAGAGGAAGAGGAAAGGTGGAGAAGAAAAGAAGAAGGCCATAAAATACGAGGTCGAGAAGTTACTCGATGACAGCTTCATCAAAGAAGTCAAATACCCTACCTGGCCGACCAACATGGTAATGGTCAAAAAGAAAACAGGAAAGTGACGCATGTGCATTGACTCCATGGATCTTAACAAAGCGTTTCCTAAGGATCCATACCCGTTGCCGCAAATAGATCGACTAATTGACAAAACCTCGGGGTATAAGATCCTCAGCTCCATGGATGCCTACTCAGGTTATAATTAAATCTGCATGAGCCCGACAAAGGAGCTAAAGACCTCCTTTATGACATGCTGAAGCAATTATTGTTATGAGGTAATGGCGTTTAGTCTCATGAAGGCGGGAGCCACCTACCAGCGATTAATGGATAAGGTATTTGCCACCAAAATTGGTAGGAACTTGGAGGTATATGTAGACGACATGGTCGTCAAAACCACTATTGAAAAGCGGCATGTAACATACTTGAAAGAAACATTCGCGTCCATAAGGAAGTATGACATGAGAATCAACCCAGACAAATGTATCTTTGGAGTTAAAGCCGACAAGTTTCTGGGATTCATGCTCACTAATCGAGAGATAAAAGCCAATCCAGACAAGTGTCAAGCGAACATAGACATGTGAAGCCCGTCTTAAAAAAATGAGGTACAAAAACTAATAGGAAGATTAGCCGCTTTGTCCTGATTCCTGTCATGCTCCAGGGACAGGGCGATCCACTTCTTTGTAGCCCTCAGGAATTCAGAGGAGTGTGAATGGACGGAAACATGCGAGGAAGCCTTTCAAAGAGTAAAATTCTTCTTTTCCTCTCCGCCAACCCTGACGAGATCGGAAGTGAATGCACCCTTGATCCTATATTTGGCGGTATCTGAGAAAGCTATGAGCACAGTACACGTCCAGGAAGGGGAAGAGGCGGAAAAAACGGGTGTACTTTGTTAGCAAGGTTTTGAAAGGAGCCGAGTTGTGATACCAGAAGATTGAGAAGATGGCGCTAGCACTGATTATGACGATCGGGAAATTAAGAAATTACTTCTAGGGTCATCCAATAACTGTGAGGACTAATTACCCTATCAAGCAGATACCGAAGAAGCCGAATCTAGACGGAAGGATGGTCACGTGGGCTATAGAGTTGTCAAAATATGATATCGAGTTCACTCGAGAGCCACCATCAAATTGCAGACAGTAGCCAAAATTTTAGTGGAATTAAGTGACCCAATACCCGAACAAAATACGAGCAAGTAGAATCTTCACGTTGGTGGTTCATCCAACCTTAAAGGAAGTAGGGTCAGGGTCGTCCTCGAAGGACCCAACAACTTTGTATTAGAATACTCCTTGAGCTTCAACTTTCAGGCTAGCAATAACCAGGCAGAATACGAAGCCCTCATAGTAGGGATGAAATTAACTAAGAAGTTGGGAGTCCCCCATCTAACCGCTAACACTCATTCTCAATTGATAACAGGAGAGATGAAAGGGGAGTATCAAACAAGGAACCCAACACTTTTGAAATATCTCCAGATAGCGCATGGGATGTCAAAAACCTTCATAAAATTTAAGGTTAATCACATCCCCAAGGAAGAGAACATATGAGCCGATGTACTAAGCACGAATCGACAGTACCAAGGGGACCAAGGTTAAATAAAACAGTGATACAAGAAATCTTATAAAGGCCAGCATAGAGCAGGAGGAGGCCATGTCAATCGAGCACATCACATGCTAGATGGCCCTGATAATCTAATACTAACACAGGGAATCCTGCCCGAAGACACCAATGAAAGACAAGCGCATAAAAAAGGTATCCACTCACTATTTGATAGTGTCTGCGAAGGTGGCATGCAGAGCCACATTGGAGGAAAAGCCATATCTAGGAAGATACTCTGAGCTGGGTAATATTGGCCTCGAATGTTACAAGATTGCGTTGAATTCGTAAGCAAGTGTGACAAATTCCAGGTATACTCACCACTCATACACCCCCTCCTTCTAGTGGCACTTTACGCCTCTCGCAAACTCGGTCACCCTCGCTAATGTTTGCACCCCAAAATATTCGCCCTCATTATTTTTAACCCTAATTGGCTTATTTTTATCTAACATAATCATGCATACATATCATCAATTCCATGGTTACAGGATCAAAGCATTTATCTGTGTCGAGCTAAAAAACAATTGTTCCGTCAGGCAGTACATCAAGCAGAAACTCAGGGTTCTCAAGATTCAAATGCACTTAGCATATTTCTTAAAGCTATTTAATCAATGAGTAATCAAGTCATCATCATGCCAAGCTCTAAGTGTTTCATCATTCCTCGAATTGCAAAGAAAATCAAGCATTTCAGTTGATTTGAGACAATTTTGACTGAAAATCAACATTTCATAGTTTGTGTTCAAAAATTCATAACTTCCAATTCGGAAAATTTATTTTCAGTGGGTCTTTGGTCTTTGAAACCATCTCAACATCCTCTTCATTTCATATGTTCTAGTCGGAAGCCAATTATGTGAAGAAGATCTCTAAAATTGCAAAATACGTTGAAAATCACATGCTGAAGCCAGATTTCTAGTTAACTGTTGTGCAATATTGTAAAAATCATAACTTTCTCGATTTTTATCATTTCAGGACAATTCTTGCAGCAAGGTATAACGAATTTTGTTAGCTATAAGTTTGCTTCAGGGTACGAGTTTGGATTATGATCAAAAGACTTCGGTTTATAGCTTGTTCCTAAAGTTGAACACCGAGATATGACGCAAAAGCGGCACAACCCCGAAACAAAGAGTTTTTTGTCTCCAATTTTCTTGGTATTTAAAAAATCATAATTCTCTCGGTTTTTATCGTATCAGGAAGATTCTTTTGGCACGATGTCACAAATTTTAATCTAACGTTTTTTCTTCAACAGTCGGGTTCGAATTCAGAAAGTTATGGTTTGCGGCTCGTATCTCAAATTGTACATGGAATTATGATAAAAAAATCTGCACAACCCGAAAACAAAGGAATTTGACTCCAAATTTCATTTTTCCAAACAAGGCCTTAAGGATTTTGTATATATTTATTTCAATTCAAATTGGAAAATACTTTTGCTCATTTTTCACAAAATCACTCAAGTGCAAGAAAAGCTCTCAAGCTCTCTCCTCTCTCTCTCTCTCCTCTCTCTCTCTCTCATCTCTCTCTCTCTCCCTCTCTCTCTCTCTTCCCTCACTCTCTCTCTCTCTCATCCTCTCTCTCTCTCTCTCTCTCTCCTCTCTCTCTCTCTCTCTCTCTCTCTCTCTCTCTCTCTCAAGAAAACTGACCAGACCTCCACCCTACCGGCCAACCTCTCAGTGATCAACCCTGCTCTGGCCAACTTCTGCCCCTTCTGCACCGATCTCCTCCGCGTCTGGCTCCCCTTCTGACCAGTCACCCTCCTAGCCGTCTCGTCTGTGCGCCTCCGACTGGACGAACTGCCATCTCCCTCGCAACTACTCCCTTCGATTGGACTTCCGGTTGCGCCTCCCTCCTTCGCCTTTGATTTCGCGGGGTGCTCCTCCTTCGAGTTTCTCCGATCAACTTCTCTGATTTCGATTCAGTTATTCTTGAGCTTGCTTGATTTAAGTGATTCTTGATTTAATGGACTTTAAATTAAGTGATTTTTGTGAATCTTGCATGAGTTGAATTTAATTGAATTTTTGGATATTAATTGGTTCTTGAGTTTAATTATGGACAATTGTGGAATTGGATGCGCATTTTTTTAATTGTTTGAACCTCATGAATGTTGACACGGTAATTTGTTATTGAGTGTTGATTTTACGCGTCGAAACTTGATTCAGATTCGATAATTGTTGATAATTGTGGAATTTCATGAGTTGATGATTATTTTTCGAGTTGATTAATCAATATCGATGCGTTGATAAATTTTGTTTTGATGTTCGGAAACTGTTGCACTGGTATTGATTTAATGTTTGCAATTTATTTGTGAATTTCAAGCAACGTTCCAAGTATCGATGTGCGATGATTTTGCGTGTTAAACATTATTTTCCGATCGACTTTTGGTGGACATCGATACATGTAACAATGCTTCCAGAAATTAACAAATTATTGTGAATTGTGTTTTAGTTCTCGGTTCATGCATGTTTGGCTTTCACTTGATGATTATTGGCTATTGTTGATGAGTTTTCTTGTTTTTAATTCAACATTTAGAGTGTTTCATGAATTAATGCAATGATGTCTGGTTTTTGGAAATGCAAATGGAATGTGATTTAATTTGTGCTTGATGCACATTTGGTTTTAATTTGATGGATTTTTGATATCGATGCGAGTTTAATTGATTTTAATTTGATATTTTAAGTGTTTCATGAACTAAAAAGTTGCTGCCTGAGAATTTGTTTTATGGTTCCGATACTTGTTTGGAAGTTGTTTTTTCATGATTTAATATCAATTTGAGTTGTGATGTGAATGCTTAACTTAGGTTATCATTTCTTGTTATTATTATTTAATATTATGAATTTGTGCAAGCTTCTGAAGGTGTCTCAATACACGAGACTTGTGATATACTTTTTTTTTATCGAGAATCATATCTTATGCATGATTATTGTTTGATGTTCAGATATCGATTGTGATTTATTTTCACATAGATGATGCTTCAACATTTATTCTCAGCATTTGATGTTTGTATTTTATTTTGATTCCACATTGTCTTTTGATTTCCTTTCCATGAGAAGTAGGACTACTGATGCATGTCTAGAAAGACCTACCCTTGTAGGTATTGAGATCTTGTTGATAAAAGACCTCAAAAAGGGGCAATTTCTTGTGTGTGTGTGTGTGTGTGTGTGTGTGTGTGTGCAAAAGACCCCAAAAATGGGCAATTATGTGTGTTTGTTTAAATTCCTCAAAGAAGACATTTGTTTAAAGAACTCAAAGAAGTAATATGTGTAAAGTCCTCAAATAAGGCATTCCCCTCTCATTTTACTTTGTGCTTGCAATCGAGTCAATAAAAGTGGAAAGGGCTCGCAATCGGCCCCCACATTTCAAGTCCATTGGTCATTCTTACTCGCATTGTAAATTGATGCTTTGAATCATTCTCCTCTTGTCCTTTGAGTCAATGAAAGTGGAAAGGGATCATAATCATCCCACACACCTTGCCATTGCTTCAGCGATATCTTAGCTCACGTTTGTAAATGTTGATGCTTTGGATTGTTACTCAATTTGTGATTGAGCTATTCTAGTGGAAGAAGGGTCTTTCGACTCATCTACCTTGATTTCATGTACAAATAGCTCATGTTTGATGCTTGTTAGCATCTTTGTGTGTTTACTTTCTTACATCTTTGCTTGTTCTTTGAGGTTTACCTTTGCATGTTCCCTTAGAATCACTTGTTTGGTTTTTGCTTCAAGGTAGACATTAGGTTTGTAAACTATTCATGCTAACTTAGATAGATGTTTCCATTTTGTATCTAAACTTTAGGACCACCATTGTATGATAATATTAGGATTGTTAGTTTCCCTTATACTTTTTCATTACCATTTTGCATTATTAAAACTAAAACTTCTTTTTCTTAAGAAAACTCAAAACACTTAATAATCGAAGATGCGAATCATATGCAATTGAGTCTTGTGGGGTAGAGCGAATTAGTCCAGACTGAATCTTGCTCTTCTTTCACTTCTGGACTTTATTATAGTTCAAATCGTAAACCTTTTTGCAAATAAGCGGAGAAGTGGTGAGTGTCCCTCCAGTGGGATCCATTTGCTATCATCCCACCAAAAACACCAACGAATTCAAATCTTTTTCCTTCGGGCTGCCTTCAGGCTTTTATTTGAAAACATTTTCTCTAAAAGGATGTATTATTTCCTCTCCCAGCAAACGAAGTGTAATTCCCCAAAGGTCGGGTGACACTATGTTAACAGCTGGAGTTCAAATGTAATACTACCCACTTAAAAATGCAAACCAACCAGCAATTTCTAGGTGAACTACGAGTGTCTTGATCCCCAATGAACGAAAGGTGGTACGTTGGCACAAAGGCTCGCAACTGAGGAAGGCATGACTAATAAAACCTTTTTCTTTGTATATACACTCTGCATCCATGCGTTTTCCCCTTAGCTCGTAAGCTTTAGATATGAACACACCCTTTGATTAGAACAACAAGAGTGGATCCCGTGGAGTACCACGAACGTGAGAGGTGATAATACCTTTCCCTTATGAGGGATAAATAAATACTCGATGGTGACTTTATTGATTTTCTCTCGATGGTTTTCTCAGTTGCTTCAACTGACGACTTCACTGGGACAGATTGACCAATTGCTGGTCCATCCTAAGTGAGTCAGTCCTAGCTTTTGTTGTTTTATTTTCATTCAGTGTTTATCTTTATGCTTAATATCTTGTTAACTTATATATGTTTGCGTGTATATATGTGCATGCATTGCATTTTATAACTTTCCATATACTGGTTATTTCTGTTGTGCTGAATCTTCTGTGTTTTCTTGGTGGGTGGGTGTTACTATTGAGGTAAAAGGCTCAGTACCAGGCCAGAGTTGTAAAATCTTAGGAACACATAGGAATATAATTAATACATGATGGCTACTGTATGTAGATCCTATTAGTGCGGTCATGTATTCCATGCTCAGACAAGGTTCAAGTGAGGTACTATCATTATCACGTAGGTGTAACAATGATATTATTTTCAGGCGAACTCGAGACTCTAAGTTAATTTTGACCTTACCTGACCTAGACTTTACCCGTGAGTGCAGAGGGTTTGATCTTACATGTATAGTTGGTGACTATGTCGTTCTTTTGGTTATGTTCTGGAATTCTGTTGGTGACTATGTGTTTCTTGTGGTTTATGTTCCAAACCTTTGATTCTGGTATTCTCGTCATATTCAGAAACAACACTGCAAGTATCTAGTGTTGTGGAAGCTTGATATCGTATCATGTCACTTGCATCATAACATTTTTATTTTCTTTTTTGTAAAAAAATGTATATGAAAAAATAGCTAATTTGTATATGCATATCATTTCCAGGATATTCTGAGGTGATCATTTTCATCAGGAATGGATAGCAACACAGATGTAGAGAAAGAGCTGACTAGAAAGACATTTTGTTATCAGTTCCATAGCTTTATTCTAACTCCTTTGAGGGAAGTGAGAGCTCTTGTCGATGGTCCGAATGAGAAAATTTTCAAAGATAGTTATGGCAATATGCTCACATTGCTGGATGTTAACTATGAGAAATGGGCCATGGTGTTGCTTTTGCAGTTTTATGATCCGCAATTATGCTGTTTCACTTTCCAAGACTATCAATTGGCGCCAACACTTGAAGATTATGCTTTTATCCTTGGCGTTGAGATCACAAGTCATTTTCCCTTCGTCTGCATGCTCGAGGTCCATGATTATGAAGTTATCGCTAAGTCTCTTTATTTTAAACTTTGTGATGTGAAAGGTAATTGGACAGACAAGAGTAACACGTGCAGTCTTCCTCTAAAGTTCCTGATAAGCAAGGCTAGGGAGTTTGCAAAGAACAATTATTGGGTTGTGTTACACGCGTTATTAGCTGCCATGATCTATGGCATGGCCATGTTGCCTAATGTGAAGAATTTTGTAGACTTAGCAGCAATATGTGTTTTTATGAATGGAAATTCGGTGCTAACAATACTTGCTTATACGTATTATGCTATTCACTCCAGACACGATAAGAAAGGAAGTGTCGTTTGCTGCATTCCTCTGCTATATAAATGGTTCATGTTGCACATGCCCACAAGGGGACCGTTTGTAGACACCGAAGATTCGTTCCTTTGGTCTCAAAGGATCGCGGCTCTTACTTATTATGACATCATTTGGCATAACATAAGAGGTGGAAAAGAAATTATCACAAGTTGTGGAGAATTTCCCAACGTTCCTCTCATAGGGGCAAAAGGCTATATCAATTATAACCCTATCTTGGCATGGCGTCAGCTAGGATACTTATAACTGATAAACCCGCATACCGAGAAGTGGAAGAGACCATTTATTTCAACAAAGGTGAGATTCCAATCTTGATAGAAAGGATAAGAGTTACCGGGGGCCATATTCACAAGAAAGTAAAGGTTTTCTTCAGTCAAAAAGGATGTTTGGCTCTCGATCCTTATGTGAAATAGGTCAAGAACCGAGAAAAAATATTATTGTTTTCCTACAAAAGGGAAGAGCCTTTTTATCTGCAACCCATCTTTGATCTATCAGCCAATGGTCAGTTACCATCAGATGAAGCTATCAATCAATCATTCTCCAAGGAATCATCTCTTCAATAACCTATTTCTGATGTGTCAAAGTTTGTGCCTATGGTGTACTACAAGCACGTCAAAGCTGTGAGTCTCAAGCTACAGTTAGAAAAGCAAGACAGAAGTATAAATTTTTCCTTTCCTTTGCAAGAGAGGAAGAAAATTCTTCAGGAAGCTAGAACAAAGATAAATTGTTGGAAGATCATAGTTTTCTTGGAAAACTGAAAAATCCAAGAGTTGAAAGTTCTCACACTGCTTCTAATCAAGCAGAACTTCTAGGAAAAGCTCAGGTGGATCTTGTGAAGAGTCAACAGAAGATTGAAAAACTCCAGCTATCCAAGTATAAGCTTCAAGAGAGTCATAGATAAGAAGTTAAGGCTTTGGAGAAACAAATCCAAGATGAGGAAGCCAAGACTAAGGAAATATGTAGACAACAAAAGGATTTTGAATTGAAAGTCCAAAGCCAACAAGTGCAGATAGACAGGTTGACTGGTAAAGCCGAAGAGCTCAAGATTCAACTCAAAGAGAGAGAGACAGAGAGAGAGAGATATGATCAAAAGTTTGCAGCAGAGGCTCAGCTGAAGGGAAGAGCTATCCACTTGGCTCAAACTATAAAAGAATTGGCAAAGCTCAAAGCGCAATTGGCTAACAGAGGCGACACTCCGATGGAAGAAATCCATGAGGAAGGTATAGGAGTTGAAGATTGGGATCTAAAGTGCAGATACCTATCAACCATGATGAGAAAGAATGATAGTTTGATTCAAGACTTGATTCAAAATCCAAATAGTGAGATGAAAAGGGAGCAATTTGAAGAGTCCAAGGCTTAGAGCCAGAAGTACTTAGGGAAGGGTCCTCTTAGTCACTTGGAGTTTGACGGCAGTTGTTGTACCCCAAAATTTGCCCTCCCTTTTCTCAAGATATTTCTCA
The DNA here is from genome assembly GCA_948472305.1 of Vicia faba. NCBI lineage: Eukaryota > Viridiplantae > Streptophyta > Magnoliopsida > Fabales > Fabaceae > Vicia > Vicia faba. Next base: position 752,176,561 of record OX451740.1, on the reverse strand, counting down.
CGAAATATTTCAAATGCCCAAGGATTCTCAAGGTTTGATCAGACAAGTTCACCTCCTAAGTATTGAGTCCACAAATTAGGGTTTTGGTTTTCTCAAGGAAAATTGTACTTTTGATGCCTCAAATGACTTTCATGGTCCATTACAGGTCTCCAAGAATGCATGCCCAATTTCAGGTCTTACATCACAAATTGCTCATATGACTGAAAATCAGTTGCATTGGGTAAAAAGTCAACTGATACACAAAAAGTAAAACTTTGACTTTTTAGTCAACATTAAATTTCAAAAGATAAAAATTCATCAAGACATTCAAAATATCAAACTTGGTCATCAAGAATCAATAAAGTCAACAAAAAGTCAAGATTTCCAAGACTTAAAAAAAATTCTAAGTGTTTTCATCCTTGATAATTTCATTACTTCATGACATTGTTTTCACCAAGATGCAAGATGGTTCAAAGAAAACTTTTAACATGAAAACTATAGATCTTGATGAATTTTACAATTTTGTATTAGAGGGTTGATGTCCAAAAAATGCTTAGATTTAAAGATATAAGCCCATGAAGTCATGGCATTTTTGTATAAACACTTAGAGAAACTTTCAACAAGTTTGGTCAGATTTTTGTCCCAACTTCTTAGCCAATTTTCATCAAGTTCCAATTTGATTTAGTCAAAGTGGACAACATTAAAGTTGTAGACAATGTATCAAGATTTCCAAAACATTCAAGAGCATGAATTTATCATACTTGAGCTCAGAGATTCAAAGGCATGAAGTTGGGCATTCATTCTTGAAATACAAGTCATTTTGGTGAAGAACACATAATCCAATATGCATGCTATGCTGCATAATCTTGCTTTGCAGGCCTTCTAACTTGCAAATCTCACCATAATTTAATGCTTACATAAACTTTAGAGTTATGGTCCATTTTATTTAAGCATTGTCCAAATGATTTTTCCATTTTGGCACAAAGTTAACATTGCCATTCTTGCAAAGTAGCTTTAATCACAAAGTCATCTCTTCTTGAGCCTCTAACTTGTTCCTTCTACACACACTCAACATAAAAAATCAGATAAGCATGCTTAAAGTATCCAACAACTCTATGAAGCAAAGTACAAAGCATTGGAACTATGATCTTCAAGCTTGCTTCATTTACAATCCAACCTAGCCATAACTTGTGATCTTGCAAATCTGATAAACCCTTGTCTTAAAACCTCTTGCCTATAAATAGAGAGATCATTTGCAAGATAGATGGATATGAATAAGCCCTCAAAACCCTTTTACTTTCAAAAAACCAGAATTGTCCATAAAACCTCCATTTTTGAGCTTTGAAGTCCAAATCTTTGAACCTATCAAACCTTGCAAGTTTTGTCCAAACAAACCATCCAAATACTTGACATACATCATATAGAAGTTGTTCAAACATAAAGTGAGGATTGGCATAGCTTCAAGAAGGTCCAAGGGAGCTTAATCAATCATAATATTGCACCTGGAACAACTAGAAGAGGCTTCAGAATTTTCTCCAAGAGAGGTAAGTTTCCTCAAACTTTGATATCTTTATCCATACATCATTTGGTTTCGTTTTAAAAAGAATAAAACAGGATAAATCAAGGCATAAGAGTGAAAATATCCAAAATCCCAGAAAAATGCTCCAGGAGACCTGACACGGGCGGCCGTGTCACCTGACACGGGCCATGTCAAGGGGGAAGACATACCAAAGAGGCAGGGAAAAAGTTGACATGGGTGCCCATGTCACACGATACGGCCCGTGTCAATTTAGCTGGGACAAAAAACCCGCGTAAGGCTAGGAACAGATCCTGACACGGGTGCCCGTGTCTGCTGACACGGCCCTTGTCATCTCAGGCATTAAAATTCAAAATTTTGAGATTTTGGTTTAGTTTTAGATCATTAAGGTTACTTTGGACATATTGCATTGCTTGGAGATGGCTTAACACTATACCAAAACTTTTTCTAGATAAAGCGTTCAAGTTATTTTCTAAAATAATTGACATCATTAGAATTAGGTTTTATTTTTAATTAATTAACTCCTTTTGTAATTAAATTAAATACAAAACCTTTTCTATCAAAAAACCCTAAAAAGCAATCTCTTTTCTTCATCTTTACATTTTTGTACATTTTATTATTTCGTGCTATAATTTATGTAATTGTCAAAGCCTCGTAATGGTAATTAGGGTTTATTTTTACTTGTCATCCCCATTTGTAAATTTGTATCCCCCATCCCCAAAAGCATTGTAATAGCGTATGACATTTAAATTCTGCAATTTATCGCTTTCCATATCATTGCTAGTAATTAGAGTTTGTATGGAAAGATTAAAAATAAAAAATTAGACAACCCTAATTCAAGATAATATACTTGAAATAAACACCTTGCATACTTGCGCCTTTAGGGTAACCCACACTTGTTGCCTCTGATACAAATTGTCATGTCCCTCAAACATGGATTATTTTAGCAAAGACCTTCAATTATAAGATCATAGTTCCTCGATGACCCTTCAATGTTGCCTTCGGTAAATGATCTTAGTCCCTTACGACAATTTCTAAAACATCTTACAACTTTCCTTTTATGATTGTACGATGACCCACGCCCGTCCCTCACATCCAATGATATGGCTCTCTACCAATCAATGGTAAAATGGCACTATCTAAAGGAAGAGGAAAAAAACAAAGACTTTTTAAGTGGGTAGATTGCTTGTAATTGCTCTCTCACAAACAAAACCATTTACACCTCACACTTTCAAAACATCTTCCAAAACAAACATTTTGTATACATTCTCAACGATACGATAATTATTATAAAATTGCCTTACATTGGCGTTTTTAAAACATCTTTCAACACACCGACACTTTCTTGAAATATTTTCAAAGTTAACACTTTGTGTGCATTCTTCTAGAGACGAGAATCATTACAAAGTTTACCCAACGACGACACTTTTCAAAGTATTTTCAAATAAACACATTCTCTAAGCATTTCAAAAGTGATCAAGCAATTAAGCCCCGAACTCAAGAAATATTATCAAAAGGTCTTTCCTGTTCTTTTCACCCTTTCCTTTATTCGATAAAAGAAAAGCCGGTGGCGACTCTTACTATCCGTAACATTTGCGATAAAATGCAAAACACCCTAGTCAGTTCTCTCACCGTATGACAACAGTTCTCAGTATTTTAGACTTTTTGTCTTTTGTTAGGTTCACCGTCAGATTTGTTGGACGGTATCTTTATCTTTTATCTGTATGAATTCAATTTGAGAAACTCTTTTATATGGATGCTATTTTCATGATATGAGCAGTCTCTTTCTTTAATGATAATTTGTTATATCTTGTTGCCTTTTATTTTTGATGAAAAATCAAGGTTTTCCTGGAAATGGTAAAACATTGCATGCATAACCATGCATTCATAACATATCATATCATAGCAGGTTGTTCCAGCAGGTCTTCTTACTTCTGATCTGGTTTTTTTAGAGATTTCAACTTTAAACTCTAATTGGTACAACACCAGGGGTAATTCGAAGAGACATATGGAACAAATACAAGTTGATGTAACTGCTATGGGTGTCCGGATGGACACTCGTGTTGCATAGTTAATGGAGATTATTCAGACTATGGCTTGATGTCAGGAAGAGCTAAGGGCTCTAATTGCGAAACCTGCTGCAACTACAGATGAAGGGAATGGAACTGTGAACCCTCATCAGGGAGATGTTAGAAATATTATGGGGGTTGCTGCTAATCACCTTGCTGGTAATCCAAGTGGTTAGAATCTGAATGGTAATGCTGGTGTTAATATTGGGAATGGTCATGTTGTTAATCTTGGTAATCCTGCTGGCAACAATCAGGGTATCCCTGTGATTTAGGTTGTGGGAAATGTTCCTCCACCCACTCCTCCTCGTTAGAATAATGAGCAACCTTTTGTTCAGCCACAAATCGGAAGAGTCGTTCCAATACCATTTCAACAACTTGAAGAAGATAACTGGTTTTTATAATCATGAAGAACCCATTGAAGCTGAAAGGAAGCTGCGTATGCTCGAGGAGCGTATGCAGGCTTTTGAAAATCATGGAGCTATGGGTCTTGATATGTCTGATTTGGGATTAGTCCCTGGAGTGAAGATTCCTCCAAAATTCAAAGTGCCGGATTTTTTCAAGTACAAAGGTGTTTCCTGTCCTAAGAAACATGTCAAGTCTTATTATAGGAGAATGTCGGCGTACTCTAGTGATGAGAAGCTACTCATGCACTTTTTCTAAGACAACTCGACTGGTGGTCTGTTAGATTGGTATATGCAGCTGGTCAATGCTCGTATTCATAGTTTAAGAGAGATAGCTAAAGCTTTCATTATGCATTATCAATATAACAACGACATGGCACCTACTAGGACTTAGTTGCAAAATCTGATGCATGAGCATAATGAGTCGTTTAAATAGTATGCGTAAAGATGGCGCGAGATGGCGGCCAAAGTCCATCCTTCTATGATGGAAAAAGAAATGGTGGATTTATTTACCAGTATGCTGCATGGGCGTTATTACATGGCCTGTCACATTTCTAATACTTTTGCTGAAAATGGTGACTTATGGTGAAAGGATTAAGGTCAGAATCAAGATAGGGAAGATTCAGAATGCTGCTTCTGGTAATAATTTTGGTAATGCAAAGAAATCTTTCGGTGGATTTGAAAAGAAAAAGGAAGGAAAAGCCAGTTCACTATACACACGGAAAGGAAAAGGCAGGGCTTATCAGGAGCCAAGTCATCAAGTTTCTGCTGTAACTTTTCCAACTACAGCACCACAATAACAAGCCTATGCACCTCGCCAGGGTAATCAGCAACAAAAGATGAGACAACTTCCAAGAAAGTTTGATTCACTTCCCATGTCTTATACTAAATTACTACCTCGTATATTGATCTGAAGTTATATGAGCAGTGCACTTTGAATGTTAATCCTGAAAGATTTCCACCAAATTTCGATGCTAACGCACAATGTGAATTGCACTCCAAAGGACAGGGTCATAACATTGAAAATTGTATAGCTTTTAAGGACAAAGTACATGGTTTACTTGATTCATAATCTATCAACTTTATGCTAGTGCCGGCACCAAATATTCTCCAGCAACCTTTGCCAGCTCATGGTGCACTGTTGTCAATACCATTATTAAAGATGAAGGTATGAATCTGGTTATGGATGTGAACATGTTAACAACTTCTTTATCTTTTATGAAGGAACAATTGTTGAAGAAAGGTGTGTTTTTGGGTTGTGCTACCGATTGTGAAGAATGCTTAACCCACCTAGAGGGTTGTGTTTGCTTGAAGAGTGAAATACAGAGGTTGATTACTGAAGGGTCCCACAGTTTGACAAACTGATTATTGAGACCCGGGCTGAAGAAGATAAAGTGGATGTGATCACCATTCCCTTTACACCCAAGAGGATTCATGTTCCCGTAATAATCCCGGTTCCTGCTAAATAGTCGTTGTTGACAATTATACTTCCTGATCCAGTTCCGTATACCAGTGTCAAAGAAGTTCCTTGGAACTATGGGGGTGAGTATTATTATTAAGGGAAGAAGTATGTAACTGAGATGCCTAAAGAAGATGAGTTTGAGGTTCATGATATTGTAGGTGAAAGCGTAATCACGAGAAGTGGTCAAATTTTCTCTCCTCTAGAAAGTAGTGTTGATGCCTTGGCCAAGGCCAAAGGAAAACAAATCATGATAAATAGTGCAGAACCCGCACAGAATCCTCCTGTTCCGACTTTGAATGCTGATATAGCCTAAGATGTGGCAGAACTAATGAGATATATCAAGAGGAGTAATTATAATATAATCGATCAGTTGAGCCAAACACTGGCTAAGGTTTCTATTCTATATTTTCTTCGGGACTCCGAGCATCACTGTAAATCATTGATGAAGTTGTTGGGTACCTCTTTTGTTCTGCAAGAAATCTCTGTTAATCAGTTCGAAGGAATTATGGCCAGTATTTCTGCAAGCAATGCTCTGGGGTTTACTAATTTTGACTTTCCCCCTTAGGGGAGGAAGCACAACAAAGCTATGCATATATCTATGGAGATCGCATGGATAACTTTATCTCGTGTGCTGGTTGACACAGGATCATCATTGAATGTTTTACCAAATTCCGCCCTGCTAAAGTTGGACTATGAAGGGGTCATGCTAAGGCCTAGTGATTTAGTTGTGAAAGCGTTTGATGGGTCGAGAAGATCAGTATTCGGGGAAGTTGACTTGCCAGTGAAGATAGGTCCTCATACTTTCAAGATAGCATTCTTTACCATGGATATAAATCCCTCCTACTGTTGTTTGTTGGGACGCCCCTGGATTCATGGGTCTGGTGTCGTGACATCCACGTTGCACCAAAAGCTGATGTTCTTGATTAATGAGAAATTTGTCACAATTTATGGTGAAGAAGACTATGTGATTAGCCACTTAAGCACCTTTGGATATATGGAAATCGAAGGCGAAGTGCACGAGACTATGTTTCAGGCTTTTGAGACTGTACAAGTTATCAAATCCCCTCGTCAAGAGGTCAGAAAGCCAGAGGTCTCCATGGCATCTTATAATCAAGCTCAAGTGATTGTGGAATCAAAACATTCCAAAGGCTGGGGCATGGTTTTGGATCTTCTTATGAAGAAAGATAAAAGTGTTATGGGTTTCATGGCAGAACGAAGTGCACCAATTACCATTCCCAAGGTTTAAGGTATTCTCACCCCGATCAAGTTTATCAGTGCTGGTATCATCCATGGAGAAGCTCATGCTGTGAGTTATGAAGACAATAGTGATTGTGATATGGATAATTGGATCCGTCCAACTGTTCCAGGATAAGAGCCTTCCAACTGGTTTTTTGAGGACATCATCACAATTACCCATTATTTAGAGTAATTTTCTTTTGTTTAAATCATGAAATAATTCCTACATTTTGTCCAAGACGTCGTGAGCATATTTGTAGGTCCATAATGTTTTTTTCCCAAAACTTATCATGAATAAAGGATGTTTTTGCATTCAAATATTTTTCTCCTTATTTTTTCCTCTTATTTTTATTTTCAAAACTGGCAATGTGTTTTTTTTCTCAAACTAAAATAAAAAATAAAACCATGAATCATGCATATCCAATCCTCCATTTCCTCCTGATTTCATCGATAACGATTCGGTTATGGCTCAATATGACTTTGATAATCCAATATGTCAAACCAAAGAAGAAGGTGAGGAAGATTGTGAACTCCCTGAAGAGTTGGCCAGATTATTGAGGCAAGAGGAAAGGGTTATCCTGCCGCACCAAGAGACGCTAGAAGTGATCAACTTGGGTACCGACAAGGTCAAGAAAGAGGTCAAGATTGGGGCCGCTTTGGAAGAAAGTGTGAAACAGAGATTGATTGAAATGCTCTACGAGTATGTTGACATCATTGCTTGGTCCTATGAAGACATGTATGAATTGGATACAAATGTTGTTGTGCACAAGCTGCCTCTCAGAGAAGATTGTTCTTCGATCAAACAAAATCTTCGAAGAACTCATCTCAAGATGTCTAATAAGATTAAAGAGGAGGTTCAAAAACAGTTCAACGCATGATTCTTGAAAGTTATCTCTTATCCACAGTGAGTTGCAAAAATTGTGCCTGTGCCGAAAAAGGATGGGAAAGTAAGAATGTGTGTAGATTATAGGGACTTGAACAGAGCAAGCCCTAGAGATGATTTTCCGCTCCCTCATATCGATATTTTGGTTGATAATACTGCTTAATCAAAAGTGTTTTCCTTCATGGAAGGTTTTTCTAGTTACAATCAGATTAAGATGGAACAAGAAGATATGGGGAAGACGACTTGATTACACCTTGGGGAACCTTTTGTTACAAAGTGATTCCCTTCGGTTTGAAAAATGTTGGGGCAACGTATCAGCGTGTTATGGGTACTCTCTTTTATGACATGATACATAAAGAGATTGAAGTCTATGTTGATGATATGATTTCTAAATCCCAGATAGAAGAGGAACACCTTGTCCATCTGCTGAAACTATTTAAAAGATTGAGGAAATTTAGACTGAGGATGAACCCTAACAAGTGCACCTTCGGAGTGAGATCATGGAAGTTATTGGGCTTTGTGGTAAGTGAAAGAGGAATTGAGGTTGATCTTGCTAAAATAAAAGCAATTCAAGAAATTCCTGAGACAAGAACAGAAAAAGAGGTTTGTGGTTTCCTAGGGAGGTTAAACTACATTGCTAGATTCATCTTTCATCTTACAGCCACGTGTGAACCAATATTCAAGCTATTGAGAAAAGATCAAGTGGACAGGTGGAATGACAACTACCAAGAGACATTTGATAAAATAAAAGAGTATCTGCAAGAACCTCCAATTCTTTTGCCTTTTGTGGAGGGCAGGCCTTTGATAATGTATCTGACGAGACTGGTAGGAAAGAGCATGTTATTTACTACCTGAGCAAAAAATTCAGAGATTGTGAGTCGAGATACTCATTACTAGAAAAGACTTGTTATGCACTCGCGTGGGTAGCAAAGCATCTCAGGCAGTATATGCTGACTCACACTACTCTCTTGATATCTAAGATGCATCCGATCAAGTACATATTTGAAAAGCCACCTCTCACGGGAAGATTGGCCCATTGGCAGATGTTTACTGAAAATGACATCCAGTATACTACCCATAAAGCTATCAAAGGTAGTGTGTTGGAGGATTATCTTTCTCACCAACCTATGGATGATGATTATCAGCCAATGAAGTTTGAGTTTCCAGATGAAGACATAATGTACATATGGGATTTCAATATCCCCGATGTGATACGGTGGCTAGAATCGAGACATGTTTCCCTATTTTTTAAGGAATTGCTGGTTTGCGTTTTGCGTTTGTGTTCGCAAAATGTCGCGGTAAGCAAGAGTCGCCACCGTCTTTTATTTTATCCAACAAGGAAAGGAAAAAAAACAAAAAAAAATCATTTTTCGAGATATTTCTGAGTACGGGGGGTAGATTATAGAAAGGGAAGGTATTAGCACCCTTTCTATCCGTAGTTATCTACGAGCTCTTAGGTACTTGCTCATCATTTTCAAAATTGTTTTCTTTGTGTTTGTGTGCTTTGAAAAGTTTTTGTTTTGACTTCGATTTAACTCTTGCTTCTGTCTTCAAGAGTGTAATGAAGTGTTTTTGAAAACTTTGCTTGTAAAGGAGTGTAAGTGTGAAAAAAAGTTTGTTTTGATTGAGCAAGTACTTAAGAAATAATCTACCTACTCGAAAAAGGAATCGTTCTATGCTTGTTTCCTCTAGAAAATGTTATCCCACTATTAGTGAGTAGGTAGCACCGTCGTTGGAGTTTGAGGGTCAATTCAAAAGGGACGTACGGTCACTAAAGCAATGTTGGACGTCTTAGTAGTAACCCTAATGTCTTAGATCAATTATCCGAGGCAACAATATCCGAGGCAACCATTCTGAGGCAACTTTGATCTTTGGACAAAAGGACGACCACTAAAGCACCCTATACTCAATGACCGTTTACCGAAGGCAACCAATGGGAGTGTACCCTAGGAATGCGCATGTGCGAGTGATTCAATTTCAGTTTATTTATCTTTGCACATTTAGGGTTATCTAACTGTTTTAAAGTTTAACATACATTCTTGTCATGCAAACCCTAATTATTCATACATCTAACAGTTAATAATTTACGGAATTTAAAATGCGGAATTTAAACTACGCTATTACAAGGCTTCGGGTATTTACATAGCCAAAAATAAACCCTTTTGAAAATAAAGCGATAAATGAAAGTAAAGTCCTAATTTAACTATTACAAACTGTAGGCAGTTACATCAATAGGGTAAAAATAATAAAAATAAGGCGCGCGAGAAAAATTAGAACGAATGCGAACTAGGGTTTTGACCCTTCTATCCTAATTAAAAGAAAACTTGTTTTTGTTGTTTTTAAATATTTTTTAAAGAAAAGAATTAGGTTTCTTAAATTAAATGACAAAATTAATTAGTGATTAAATTAATTAATAAAAATAATTAAAGTGACCTATTTTTGGTTTTTCGTTATTTTAGGAAAAAAATAAAGTAAAACCTATTTATTCTAATTATTTTTAAGTTATTTTAAAAAGGAATTAAAATTATCTAAAGTTAATAACCTAATTAAATTAATTTAATAAAAATAAAATCTAGACCTAATTTATTAAAAGTATATTTTTTTTTGTGATTTTTGATAAAAAAGAAAATAATTATTTGGTTAGTAAATAAGTAAATTAAATAAATAAATTAAAATAAAATATAAAGAGAAAAAGGGATGAGGAATTGGTCCTGCAAAAGCAATTCTGGGAGGTGTAAATATCCAAATCTGGGCCCAAAAGGAGAGGTCCACGCTTGACTTTTTGGATCCAATGTTGCATGTTGACTGTGGCTTATGGTGTTCCTCCAGATGATGAACCTTGGATCTGGATCTCAAGACATGTGGCAGGCTGGATGAGGAAGTCCCATGGTGGACCTGGACTTGTAAACGCATGTGATTCTGAAAAAGAAAATAATATGGAGAAATTGGTGGACCTGGGATTCGAACCCAGGTCCTGAGGCATTTTGCATGTACTCCATTACCATATGCGCTGGCTATTTTATTTGTTCATATAATACAAAGTATTAATAAAAATATGAAAAGATCAAACACAATAATTCAGCGCGCGAAAATTTAAAAGACCCAATGGGAAAGTGCCAGCAAATCATCTCATTCCTTGGATCCGTTGGTAAAAGTGGAACACTTTTACCTATAGACGTTTGCCATGTTGTTTCTCAAAATCACGCATGGGTAAGATAAATTAAAACTAAAGCCATGAATGGCTTCATCTGGACCTGCTGATTTCAAAGATGGCCCTTTCATGGCCCAATTTTTCCTAGACACGAAAATCCCAAATCGAAGCAAACAACCCTAGCAATGGTGAAATCTTGTATAGGACAAATAAATGCAATTAAACCATACAACAAGCTTGCATATGCCTCATAGATCAAGAATATGTGGCCAAATCATGCTAACAATGCCTAAATCATGCTAACCGAATTCAAAAATTCATGGATATCGTTAGGGACTTACAGCGCTTTTGGGTACTGGAAAGGCTTTGTTCTTGATTGCTTTAGCTTGCTGACAATCCCAGGAATCGATTGAGATAGCTGGAAGGCCTTGAGGATGCCTGGAACACTGAATTCGATCTTGCACTTTTTTCTTGATTTTTTCCAATTCTGTTTTCCTTGCTGCGCCTCCTTTTCAACCTGGTTTTTGGCCTGCCTTTGTTCTATTTGTATCAAGGAATGGATTAGGGTTGATAGATTGTACTCAATCTTCTTCCATTATTGAATTTGATTGTGATTTGATCCTCTTGAATATCATTCCAAAATTGGCCTAAACTCAATCTTTTTGTCCACCCCAATGCCTTGCACGAGTTTGAATACTTGCTAGCTGTAATTGAAACCTGAAACAAGCACAAAATCTTTTGGATTTTATATGATTTATTTTGATTAAAATTGATTTAAATCAAATAAAAATCAAAATAAATAATAAAAACATGATAATGACAAGTGGCAAGGGCTAGAGCTCGTGGACTATGTTGCCAACTCAAAACAAGTGAAAAAGGTTGGGCCTATTTGGCAAAAAATGAAGTTTTAGGCATAGTTGACTTTTGGCAATTTTGCAAAAGGGTCAACTTCACCAATGCATAACTTCCTCAATTTTGACTCTTTGAAGGTGTTCTTGGACGTTTTATAAAGCTTGAGATATCCTCTAAGCAACCCTTTTGGTATCATCTCAATTTGATATTCCATGCTTATGTATGAAGCTTTGACAAAAAAGGTATTTTTGTTGACTTTTCAAAATGACCTATAATGTCCAAATTCATAACTTCTTGTGAGTGCATATTTTGAACTTGGGAGATGAAGATGGATTGTATGGAATTTCATCCTATTGAAAATGAGATTTGGATGGGTCATTTATCATAAAGTATGAGAAAGTTATGCTTGGTCAAAGTTGAGTTGACTTTTCCTACAAAACCCTAATTTAGCAACTTTTGAGTCTTAATGAATTATGAGAAATCCTTGATGAATCATGATCAACCCTTGATCAAATGATGAAATATACTTCAAAATGAGGATGTTGACCAAAAATCTTGAAGTTTGACTGTATGTAGGCCACAGTTAACTTTTGCCCTAGCACAATCGATTTGCAGGCCTTTGAGCAATTGACTGAGCAAATTTCCTCTGTAGGGCTTGAAACTTGACATGGATGATCTTGAGAACATATTAGGACAATTTTGAGCATTTTGGGTCCCTTGGACTCAAGTATCTTGATGCAACATGAAACCCTAATTTGAGGTAGACTGCCTTAGGAGAGAGCTTGTCTGGCCAACCCTTGGACTACCTTGAGCAACTTGGGGATCTTTCTTGAAATTTTTTGAGAAATATGGGAGGGAAAATTTTGGGGTACTCACAGCTTCCCCTGTTCAATCTTCTTAAACCTGAGGATGTAAATTGCCTTTCGTACCTTTCGTGATCCAAAGGTGGAAGATGATTGAACACTAGAGTGCCCAGAAATTTACACTCGCATGAAGTGGTGTCTGTCTTGCGATATAGGAAATGGGCTTACAGATGCCATTTTTGAAATTGCTGACGAGGGGATGGGCTTAAAGATGCCATATGAAGGAGTGTCGATCGCATGAGAGATTCCTTAGCGAGAGCTTGTATACCTGTTGTTGAGGATGATTCCGCTGGGGAAGGCTGATCTTCGTTGAGAGAAGTAGAATTTTAGTAGCTTCGGTCGTTAGTATCCTACTGGTGAATCATCTCTGTTGAATTTTAGGAACTTCGGTCGTCCGTATTCGACTGAGGAATCATCTCTGTTGAATTTTAGGAACTTCAGTCATCTGTATTCTACTGAGGAATCATCTCTGTTGAATTTTAGGAACTTCGATCGTCCGTATTCTACTGAGGAACCATCTCTGTTGAATTTTAGGAACTTCGGTCGTCCGTATTTGACTGAGGAATCATCTCTGTTGAATTTTAGGAACTTCGGTCGTCCGTATTCTACTGAGGAAACATCTCTGTTGAATTTTAGGAACTTCGGTCGTCCGTATTCGACTAAGGAATCATCTCTATTGAATTTTAGGAACTTCGGTCGTCCGTATTCTACTGAGGAAACATCTTTGTTGAATTTTAGGAACTTCGATCTTCCGTATTCTACTGAGGAAACATCTCTGTTGAGATTTAGGAAATTCGGTCGTGCACATTCGACTGAGGAATCATCTCTGTTGAATTTTAGGAACTTCGGGCGTCTGTATTCTACCGAGGAAACATCTATGTTGAATTTTAGGAACTTCGGTCGTCTGTATTCGACTGAGGAATCATCTCTGTTGAATTTTAGGAACTTCGGTCATCCGTATTCTACTGAGGAAACATCTCTGTTGAATTTTAGGAACTTCGATCATCCATATTCTATTGAGGAAACATCTCAATTTGAATTTTAGGAACTTCGGTCGTCCGTATTCGACTGAGGAAACATCTCTATTGAAGAGGAAAGTTGAATTTTAGGAGCTTCGGTCGTCAGTTATTCAACTGGGGATGAAACTAATATCTAGTCATACTCGGGCTTCACAGCTTGAATTTTGTGAGAATTTGATTGTATCTTTCCTGAAAGGTAAAGGTTAGATGTATGTAATGCATGATATGTATCAGGCAATGATGTTCTCAAAATAAATGAGATTGTGTTTGTATGATGCGTATATGCATGTGTCATGATGTATGGAAATGTGATGTTTTTAGCTGGGGAAAATAAATCCCGGATTGCTGCTGGAGAAAAGAGTTGAATTCTTTGTTTCTGCTGGGGATAGTGGATGAAGATGATTGTGAGAATAAACCTGCAGGAGAGGATAACTCCGCTGGGGAATAAACTGATAAGGAAATGACTCTGTGGGGAGGTCATATTCTGCTAGAGGACCTGTTGATTTGGATAAATAACCTCGGCTGGGGATGAATCATCAATGTCGGCAATGATAAACTCTGTTGGGGATTGAGTTTCTGTTTGTGAAAGGAATGAACTCCGCTGGGGATGATTTTCCAGTTGCGACTTCACTGGGAATAATCTTTTAGACTCTACTGGGGACAATCCTCCATACTCTACTAGGGATAATTCTCCAAACTCTACTGGGGAAGATTTTCAAGACTCCACTGGGGATAATTTTCCAGTGCGGGCGATAGATAAACTCTACTTGGGGAGAATATTGTCGACTCATTCGCGGTTGCGAGCCTCAGCTGGGAAGAGTTAACACCACTGTCTTTCTCTTACTCTAGGGAGTGAATGTTACTGGGACGCATGTTGAGGATATGACAATGAATCTGCATCGAGACTTTTCTGCCCCTGTATCTGCGAGAGAAGGTGCCTGCGGAGGCCTTGTGGATCGAGTATTATCCCAACCTATGAGGTGTTTGGTAATTGCCGATTGAAATGACAAATCTTCTTTTGGTAGGCAAGTGACGAGATGCCGGGACATAGTCATACGCTTTAATCCCTAACTTTTTCCTGGACTGTCTTTTCAGATTTTCAGTCCACTGGGATACCCCTTCTTGCCCAAGCCGCCCTTTTGGGTTTTCGACTTGCCGGGTGTACAGATTTTTTCATTTTTTATCCCTAATTTTTACCCGAACCCTTTTGGTTCGTCGGTATGCCCTTATTTTTGCCTAGGCCAGTGAACCTAGTGGGTCTTTGTTCATGCGCATTATTTTTTGACTATGTCCACGCTCTCAGAGTGTAGGGAGTTGTCACTGTCGGTACTGTTGTACTGCCATACTACCAGAAGACGTTCATTTGATCATGCAAGATTCGTTGCTGGAAATCATGTCTAATGCCCCAAGTGATTCAGATGGAAATTTTCCCCTGGCTATTTGGCATCTTTGAGAGATTCCTTGAATCCTGACTTGACTGCCCCAGATGATAGACAATGATCATGCCGTGCCCCTTGGTTGGAAGTGTTTTTCCACTTGAGGTGATCCCTTTTATTGAGAAGGTTTTTGTTAACTAGATATTCATCGTGCGAATTTCTCTACTGTTGAACAAATATTCATGTGCAAACAATGTTATTTTAAGAATACAAAGCTTATGTCTGTCTTGAAGTTTTTTGAAAATGCATTTTTCAGTAAAACAGGCAAGTTTTGTAAAATGTGATGTCAACTCAGGATTTACAGCAAGTCCTAAAGGAGTCAGGATACCTTTTGTAACAGTATGCTTTCGAACTAACCCATGCTTCATCTAGGACTTTTAAGGGTTACAACGTGGCCTGGTTCACGGTTTAAGAAACAAAGGATAAAGGCTCAAAGTATATTTGTACCCACCTATTCTTCGTGATGTTCTTCGATCCTAAACTCAGCTAATTGTGCATTTAGATCCCGTTTTGAGTCTTTGCTCTGATATTCCAGTGATGGTTCGGATACTGACAATTTATTTTGAATAGGAAGTCATTTCCTTTTTGTTTAGGGCTTGTAGGACCTCTTTCTTTTTGATTTTATTATCCCTGTCTTTTGCCTGAACTATTTCTTTTGTGATTACAGTCAGCGGGATTCCCCAGTTTTTCTTAAGTCTCCTTCATAGGTTTTGACTTAATGGGTTTTTATTTCGAGAGATAATGACTACCTGCTTGGATAATTATGTGGAACCATCACCGTCTTCTATTTTGGAAGGACCTCTTTGATGCCATTCATTGGGCACCCAGATTAACTGAGAAAACTACCCTGCCCCAGGTTGTGATTAAGGGTTTTAATTTGTGTGAAAAGAAAAACTCCTACTTCTTTGGCTCAAAGGGGTTGACGAGGGATTATCTTCCTTATAACTTCATTGTTTAGGATTTTAAACAACGCCTGTACATCGTCAGCGGGGTCTGTTCAAAAGCATATTGTAGAGATCGTGGTATCGTTTTCGTCATCCTCCCTCTAAAGGCTTAGAGTTTTTTAATCGAGAGTTGAACATCACAAAAATGAAAGCAATTTGAATATAGTGAATACGAATGGATTGATTCAAAACAGACATATGTAATGCATTGATAAAAGTAACAATGTTTGACGTGAATAAATGTTTGAACAATCAAAAGAAAATTACAAATTGGAAATTCTAATGAATAAAAAAGCCTCTCTTGTCAGAACTTGTCACTTCAAATGGTGAGCCCTGGAGGATTGACAAAAACATTCCAGTTGACCATCTTGTGTGAATTCCAATGCTCCTTTATCGATCAGGTCTTGAATTTTGTTTTTCAATGCCCAACATTCATCAGTATCATGCCCCGGGCTATTGGAATGGAATGCACACCTTGCGCAAGGATTGTAGTTTAGGGAGGCTATGTGGGGATTCTGAGGAGGGTTCCTTAATGTCACCAGATTCAATCTTAATAGGTGTTGTAAAGCTTGAGACAGCGGCATGTTGAGCTCAGTGAACTTCCTTTTGGGCGTATCTGGCTTATTCTGATTAACCCGTTGCCTTTGGCGAGGTTGTTGTTGGACCCATGAGGTAGTAGAAACTTGGAGAGGTCCATCCTTTACCAACCCAAACCCTTGTCTTCTTGGAGGCTGATAAGTAACTTGGTCCCCGGCCTCGACTGTTTGCCTCATACTGTTGTATCAGTTTTGATGAAGCTGGTTGATAATGGTTCTCAACTCTTCTTGTTTCCGGGCTAGGCCTTGGATAAGAGCCACCTGCCCCAGCATCTAGGTCCTTATTGTATCTATCTCAGCTTGCAGTTGTTCCAGCCGCTCGTCCTTATTGTCTTCAGGACTTTTCTTGACCAAGTCCCTAACGAGGAGTGTTTTCAACTCTTCCTGCTCCTTGGATAGGTTTAGGAATATTTTCCTGAACTGAGTTTCTTGAAGATCTCTGTTGTCTTGTTGGAGAGCAATTGCTGAAATAAACAGCGAGAATATGAGAGACCTGTACTGGGAGACCTGTTATGTAATAATATGTATGATATATGTATGCAATGTTTTCAAGGATCTCGCAGGGTAAACCAGAAATTGTTAGAATTTGTTTGAAGAAACTTCGTGTCGTTAAGAGTCCTTCTTCAAGAGTTAAGCTCACCATATTGAGTGGGTCATAGCCATCGATTCAAGTTATCGTGTTTTGATCTCTAGACGGCTTTGGCTAGAGGAAAATAAATCCCCTTTTCCCCTTGCTAGACGTTTGATTTACCATAACCTGCATCACAAACCCTTGAGATCCTTGAAATGGTTAAGGAAATGTTAAGGCATGATGTTATAATGTGTGTTCTATGCGTTTAAGCAAAAATGCGAGGTGATGTAAACAAGTAAATCTGGCAAGAAATCCAAGTTGTTGGACAAGGACCGTAAACAAAACCTGCAAGGAACTCATGTTGTCAGATAACAAAAATGTGCAAGTAATTCAAGTTGAAAGCACACAAGTCACACAAACAGCCTTAAGTTTAGGCTTGCATGGGGTCTAGGCATTACCCTCTTGAAGTTCAGTTGGTTCAACCTGTCCTAGTAATAGTAATTGGGTTCTAGAGGTTTTCAATATCACTGACCATCCTCGATCGGTCATAGTTCCAGTTTAGCAATCTTTTCTTGCAGTCGGAACCATCGCGAGAGTATGGTCTCAATGAGTGTAGCATACTACTACTTTCGATGGCCAAGTTGGTCAATTATAGGTTCTAAGGTCAGTTGATGCTTAATGACCCATTAGCAGCCCCATACTCTCCTTGTTGCTCCACAAGGGATATCGGTACCAACTAATGTGTCACACCAATGTAGCTACTGCTTCAACCGTATCGGTTTACGCTGTACAGTTCCCTCACAGTCTATTGCTACTTACCTAAAAGGTGTTCCCCATATCCGGGTTAGGATCTATAGTAACTCTGATACAAAACCCACAAATATAAAGCAAACAAATCAATCAATTGAAAACAATATGATGAACTAATCCTAAGGTACGCCCCACTTATTAATTCCCCAGCAGAGTCACCAGTTCTTTGATACGGTGGCCAGAACCGGGACATGCTTCCCTATTTTTTAAGGAATTACTGGTTTGCGTTTTGCGTTTGTATTCGCAAAATGTCGCGGTAAGCAAGAGTCGCCACCGTCTTTTATTTTATCCAACAAGGAAAGGAAAAAAGCACACAAAAATTCCTTTTTCGAGATATTTCTGAGTACGGGGGGTAGATTATAGAAAGGGAAGGTATTAACACCCTTTCTATCCGTAGTTATCTACGGGCTCTTAGGTACTTGCTCATCATTTTCAAAATTGTTTTCTTTGTGTTTGTGTGCTTTGAAAAGTTTTTGTTTTGACTTTGATTTAACTCTTGCTTCTGTCTTCAAGAGTGTAATGAAGTGTTTTTGAAAACATTGTTTGTAAAGGAGTGTAAGTGTGAAAAAAAAGTTTGTTTTTATTGAGCAAGTACTTAAGAAATAATCTACCTACTCGAAAAAGGAATCGTTCTATGCTTGTTTCCTTTAGACAATGCTATCCCACTATTAGTGAGTAGGTAGCACCGTCGTTGGAGTTTGAGGGTCAATTCGAAAGGGACGTACGGTCACTAAAGCAATGTTGGACGTCTTAGTAGTAACCCTAATGTCTTAGATCAATTATCCGAGGCAACAATATCCGAGGCAACCATTCTGAGGCAACTTGGATCTTTGGACAAAAGGACGACCACTGAAGCACCCTATACTCAATGACCGTTTACCGAAGGCAACCAAGTGGGAGTGTACCCTTGGAGTGCGCATGTGCGAGTGATTCAATTTCAGTTTATTTATCTTTGCACATTTAGGGTTATCTAACTGTTTTAAAGTTTAACATACATTCTTGTCATGCAAACCCTAATTATTCATACATCTAACAGTTAATAATTTGCGGAATTTAAAATGCGGAATTTAAACTACGCTATTACAAGGCTTCAGGTATTTACATAGCCAAAAATAAACCCTTTTGAAAATAAAGAGATAATTGAAAGTAAAGTCCTAATTTAACTATTACAAATTGTAGGCAGTTACATTAATAGGGTAAAAATAGTAAAAATAAGGCGCGCGAGAAAAATTAGAACGAATGCGAACTAGGGTTTTGACCCTTCTATCCTAATTAAAATAAAACTTGTTTTTGTTGTTTTTTAATATTTTTTAAAGAAAAGAATTAGCTTTCTTAAATTAAATGACAAAATTAATTAGTGATTAAATTAATTAATAAAAATAATTAAAGTGACCTATTTTTGGTTTTTTGTTATTTTAGAAAAAAATAAAGTAAAACTTATTTATTCTAATTATTTTGAAGTTATTTTAAAAAGGAATTAAAATTATCTAAAGTTAATAACCTAATTAAATTAATTTAATAAAAATAAAATCTAGACCTAATTTATGAAAAGTATATTTTTTTGTGATTTTTGATAAAAAAGAAAATAATTATTTGGTTAGTAAATAAGTAAATTAAATAAATAAATTAAAATAAAATATAAAGAGAAAAAGGGATGAGGAATTGGGCCTGCAAAAGCAATTCTGGGAGGTGTAAATATCCAAATCTGGGCCCAAAAGGAGAGGTCCACGCTTGACTTTTTGGATCCAATGTTGCATGTTGACTGTGGCTTATGGTGTTCCTCCAGATGATGACCCTTGGATCTGGATCTCAAGACATGTGGCAGGCTGGATGAGGAAGTCCCATGGTGGACCTAGACTTGTAAACGCATGTGATTCTGAAAAAGAAAAAATATGGAGAAATTGGTGGACCTGGGATTCGAACCCAGGTCCTGAGGCATTTTGCATGTACTCCATTACCATCTGCGCTGGCTATTTTATTTGTTCATATAATACAAAGTATTAATCAAAATATGAAAAGACCAAACACAATAATTCAGCGCGCGAAAATTTAAAAGACCCAGTGGGAAAGTGCCAGCAAATCATCTCCTTCATTGGATCTGTTAGTAAAAGTGGAACACTTTTACCTACGGATGTTTGTCCGTAGCTATTGCACTGTTGTTTCTCAAAATCACGCATGGGTAAGATAAATCAAAACTAAATCCATGAATGGCTTCGTCTGGACCTGCTGAGTTCAAATATGGCCCTTTCATGGCCCAATTTTTCCTGTACATGAAAATCCCAAATCAAAGCAAACAACGCTAGCAATGGTGAAATCTTGTATATGCCATATAAATGCAATTAAACCATACATCAAGCTTGCATATGTCTCCTAGATCAAGAATATGTGGCTAATTCATGCTAACAATGCCTAAATTGTGCTAACCGAATTCGAAAATTCATGGATATCATGATGGACTTACAGCGCTTTTGGGTACTGAAAAGGCTTTGTTCTTGATTGCTTTAGCTTGCTGACAATCCCAGGAATCAATTGAGATAGCTGGAAGGCCTTGAGGATGCCTAGAACACTGAATTCAATCTTGCACTTTTTTCTTGCTTTTTTCCAATTCTGTTCTCCTTGTTGCGCCTCCTTTTCAACCCGGTTTTTGGTCTGCCTTTGTTCTATTTGTATCAAGGAATGGATTAGGGTTGATAGGTTGTACTCAATCTTCTTCCATTATTGAATTTTATTATGATTTGATCCTCTTGAATATCATTCCAAAATTGGCCTAAACTCAATCTTTTTGTCCACCCTAATGCCTTACACGAGTTTGAATACTTGCTAGCTGTAATTGAAACCTGAAACAAGCACAAAATCTTTTGTTTTCAATATTTTGGATTTTATATGATTTATTTTGATTAAAATTGATTTAAATCAAATAAAAATCAAAATAAATAATAAAAACATGATAATGACAAGTGGCAAGGGCTAGATCTCGTGGACTATGTTGCCAACTCAAAACAAGTGAAAAAGGTTGGGCCCATTTGGCAAAAATTGAAGTTTTAGGCATAGTTGACTTTTGGCAATTTTGCAAAAAGGGTCAACTTCACCAATGCATAACTTCCTCAATTTTGACTCTTTGAAGGTGTTCTTTGACGTTTTATAAATCTTGAGATGTCCTCTAAGCAACCCTTTTGGTCTCATATCAATTTGATATTCCATGCTTATGTATGAAGCTTTGACAAAAAAGGTGTTTTTGTTGACTTTTCAAAATGACCTATAATGTCCAAATTCATAACTTCTTGTGAGTGCATATTTTGAACTTGGGAGATGAAGATGGATTGTAGGGAATTGCATCCTATTCAAAATAATCTTTGGATGGGTCATTTCTCATAAAGTATGATAAAGGTATGCTTGGTCAAAGTTGAGTTGACTTTTCCTACAAAACCCTAATTTAGCAACTTTTGAGTCTTGATGAATTATGAGCAATCCTTGATGAATCATGATCAAACCTTGATCAAATGATGAAATATACTTCAAAATGAGGATGTTGACCAAAAATCTTGAAGTTTGACTGTATGTAGGCCACAATTGACTTTTGCCCTAGCACAGTCGATTTTCAGGCCTTTGAGCAATTGACTGAGCAAATTTCCTTTGTAGGGCTTGAAACTTGACATGGATGATCTTGAGAACATATTAAGACAATGTTGAGCATATGGGGTCCCTTAGACTCAAGTATCTTGATGCAACATGAAACCCTAATTTGAGGTAGACTGCCTTAGGAGAGTGCTTGTCTAGCCAACCCTTGGACTACCTTGAGCAACTTAGGGATCTTTCTTGAAATGTTTTGAGAAATATGGGAGGGAAAATTTTAGGGTATAACACCCGACCTAGAGGAAGGACCCAAACCAGGATTGTGATGGACGATGGTGTTCGACAGTGCCTCGAA
This sequence comes from Vicia faba, assembly GCA_948472305.1. Taxonomy (NCBI): domain Eukaryota; kingdom Viridiplantae; phylum Streptophyta; class Magnoliopsida; order Fabales; family Fabaceae; genus Vicia; species Vicia faba. Next base: position 752,154,824 of record OX451740.1, on the reverse strand, counting down.
TGTATTGGGTAATGGTGTTGGTGCTATTATTACCTCTCCTGAAGGTTTCCATACTCCTTTCATCGCTAGAATATGCTTTGATTGTACTAATAATATGGCTGAGTATGAAGCTTGTATTTTTAGGATCGAAGTTGCTATTGGTTTGAGAATTAAGATCTTAGAAGTGTATGGGGATTCTGCTTTGGTAATCAGTAAGATCAACAGAGATTGGAAGACTCATCATCCTAATTTGATTATGTATCGAGAGCATGTTATGAAGTTAATCCCGTACTTAGATGAAATTACCTTCAAGCACATCCTAAGGGAGGATAATACTTTGGCAGACGCTTTGACTACTCCATCATCCATGTTTAAAGTTAGATGGGCAAATAAGGCCTCCTCTATCACCATCATGAGGTTGGATGAGTTGGTGTTCTATTATGAGATAGAAGAAGAAGTTGATGAGAAACATTGGTTTTATGATATCAAAAGGCATATTGAAACGCAATAATACCAAGAGGGTGCATCTATTGCAGATAAGAAGACTATGCGGAAGTACTTAGCTAAGTTTTTCCTCAACGGTGGGGTGTTGTATAAGAGGAACTATGATTCTGTTTTGCTCAGATGCATGGATAGACATGACACAAATAAGATCATCGAAGAGATACATAAAGGTTCCTTAAAAACACATTCCATTGGGCACACTATGGCTAAGAAAATCTTGAGAGCATGCTATTATTGGTCTACCATGGAAGATAGTTACTACAATCATTCTAGAATCTGTTACAAGTGTCAAATTTATGTCGATAAAATGCATGTGCCGCCTAGTCCACTGAATGTCTTAACTTCTCCTTGGCCCTTTTCAATGTGGGACATCGATAGAATTGGATGGGTTGAACCAACTTCTTCTAACGAACATCACTTTATCTTGGTTGCCATTGATTACTTCATCAAATGGGTCAAAGTTGCATCATATGCCAACGTCACCAAGTAAGTTGTTGCTCATTTCATCAAGCAGAATATAATTTGTCGTTATGTGGTTCCCGAGAAGATCATTACTGATAATGGATCGAATCTCAACAATAAGATGATGAAAGAGCTGTGTGAAAGTTTCAAGATAAAGCATCACAATTCTTCTCCATACCGCCCAAAGACGAATGGTGCTATTGAGGCGGCGAATAAGAACATTAAGAAAATTGTGCAGAAAATGGTTGTAACCTATAAGGACTGGCATGGGATAATGTTGCTCGATTTGCATGGTTATCATACTTCCATGCGTACTTTGACTGGGGCAACCCCATTTTCTCTGGTACATGGCATGGAAGTTCTCCTGCCCGCGGAAGTAGAAATTCCTTCTTTAAGGATCATGGCAAATGTACAACTTGATGAAGTTGAGTGGGTTCAGAATAGACTTGATTAATTGAATCTCATTGATGAGAAGATATTGACAGCTATTTGTAATGGGCAGTTATACCAGAGGAGGATGAAGAAAGATTTTGACAAGAAAGTGCATCCTCGGAATTTCCAAGCTGGTGACCTTACGCTGAAAAGGAACTTTCCTCCCAATAATACAGATGCTCGGGGAAAATGGGCTCCGAAATATCAAGGACCATATGTTGTAAAGAAATTCTTCTTTGGAGGATCCATGATGCTTGCAACTATGGACGGAGAGGATTTCCCTCACCCCGTTAACACATACGTTGTTAAAAAATACTTTTCATGAAATGACCCGCTAAACCGATGAGCTTAGGCAAAAAAGGGTGTCCCAACGAACCACAAAAGGAAAAAGGTTCGGGCAAAAATTAGGGACAAGAAATAAGAAAAAAATGAAAAATAATTGTGTACACCCGCTAAGTCGAAAACCTGAAAAAGGCGACTTAGGCAAAAATGGGTATCCCGGTGGATTGAAAACTCGAAAGGGAGATCCAGGAAAAAGTTAGGGATTTAAAGCGAATGACTATGGTTTGCATTGCATTTGTAACACCATTCTCATCACAGTTGGTAACTTGGAAGGATAAGGAATCAGTTCAATCAGCTTTTTTAGAAAGCCATATATTAAGGAGCTTTGAGGTTATAAGAGTCATAGCAGAGTCGAAACCCGATCGAAATCCATCTTAACATTGCCATATATGTATCTCCTTTTTATGTTTTTCATGCAATTACCTCTTTTTAGGAATTGCTTCTTGATGTAAATTATTTTTTACTGATCAATCAATCAATAAAAATCATCTTTTATCTAAAAGTTTCACTTTTTTACTTTTACTGTTTTGTTTGCAAAAACATCCAATATTTTTGATAAACTTTTGCATCTAAAAATGTTGAGGCTATGTAAATCATGATATAAAAAGTTGAAATAACTTGAGATTTCAGGTGTTTGAGGTGATGGCCCAAGGTTTCCAATTCATACCTAGTACATGTTACTGTGATTTCATTTTGTAGGTACCTTGTGTTTACTCATGACAAGCAGGGTACGAGCAAGAAAGCAGAAGTCAAGGTTCTAGATGGAAAAATGTTTCCTAAAAAGAGTTTCCCCAGTAAAGGCTGCATTGTGTCACGTCTGGGAATTTCAATGAAGCGCGAACGGAGGCGAAAGACAGAAGATAGTATAGTGAGTATCAACGAGCAATGTCGGTAATGGGTTCTTGCTCATGAAAACGTAGATGGCAATAACATCCACAAAGTTGGGAATATTGGGAAAATGAACCATCCCATATATCATGACAACCACCACTACGTTAAAAGCCAACCAGTTTTCTTTTTCTACAAATTCTTTAGCCTTTCTGATCAGAAAATTTGAGTAGAAACCACAAATATCCCCATTTGGTTTCTAATACACTTTGATATCATTCCAACTCAAATAAAGAGTCTTTATGATGGCTTCAAAATCAATAGTAACTGGAAGGTGCACAAAAGGTACTTGGTCCAAAATCTTGATTTTGAGAAGATCATCATATTCCTCAAGGGTGGGAACCAGATGATAGTCTTGGAGAGTGAAGCAACATATGGGAGGATCATAGAATTGTAGCAGAGTCTGCAAAGCCCTCAGATCAACAGTAGTGTCTACAAGGGATAAGATATTGTCATAACTTTAGGTGAAGTCCTTCAAACTGTGTGTAGCCACTTAAGCACTTAACCTTCTTAGTGGTGTCAAATCTTCAAGAAACAAACGGTAAGAGAAAGTGTGCCTAGCTGGTTCTCAAACACTATCACTGCTACTTGCCATTGCTAATGAAGATAAACCCTAGAATATCCCTGGAAAGTGACATGCATATGCGAGTTAAATTTTTTTTTGTACATCATCATTTTTAAAAATAAATATGCTATGATGCAATAATGACACAATCAAGATTTTCAGAACACTGGGCACTTCTGAGCTGTTTCTTGAAAACCAAACAGAGCGATATCAAAGATCCGACGTATTTTTAGAATACCACATAAGGTCACCAACAGAACCAAAGTCACCAACGATACCTGTAAGAATCAACCCTCCCACTCACAGGTAAAATCTAGGTCAAGGTAAGGTCAAAGGGTAACTCATAGTTGCTAGTTCGCCTGCTAAATACTATTATCATAACATCTATATGTAAATGATAGTACTGCATTTGAACCTCGTTTGAGTGTAAATCACATGAATACACCAATTAAGACCTTATTCACATAGCCATCATGAGTCCATTCTAGTCCTAGTGTTCCTATTGGTTTGCAACTCATAGCCTGGGTACCAAACCTTTTACCTCAATAGTATCATCCCATCCCAATCAAGGAAACAACACAACATCGATATCCAGAGTATAGAAACCATGGAATAAGATGCAATGCGTGAAAGCATATGGACAAATAAAGCGATAAAGCAATAAACAAACAAACACCTAAATAAAAGAAAACAAACACAAGATAGGAATAACTTGCATAGGATGGCCCATCAATTAGTCAATCTCTCCCCAACAGAGTCACCAGCTGTCACATATGGGATTTTCATCGAAGCGCGAATGGAGGCGAAAGAAAAAAGAGTCTCCATCAATGTTATTTATACCAAGAGAAGGAAAGGAAACACTGAGTAAACCCGAGGGAAGGAAAGAAGCATGGTCATCACGACCAATATAAAAAGGGTAAGGAAGTCGATTACGCAAAGGGAAGGTATTAGCATCCCTCACGTCTATGGTACTCCATAGGATCCACTTAAGTTTGTTCTAGTCTAAGGGTGTGTAAAAATATATGTCTAAAGCTTAATTCTAAAAGGGAATGCATTCAAAGTATATACAAAAAGAATGTTTTTATTAGTCGTGCCTGTCGCGGTTGCGAACCTTTGTGCCTACGTACCATCGACCGTGAAATGGGGATCAAGGAACTCGTAGTTCACCTAAAAGGTTTTGGTGAGTTGTATGTTTTTATGAAAAATGCTAGCGAAGAATGTCCTTTTTGAAAAGGTTTTAAAGAAAAAGTCCGAAGACAAAAAGGTTTGCATTGGTTGGTGTTTTTGTAGGTAAGATGATAAATGGATCCCATTACTAGGACACTTATCATCACTCTACTTTGTGAAAACAAAGTTTAAGATTTGAATCACACCAGAGACTTATGAACTAAAGAAGAACAAGTAAGGGTCTATATCCTCTCATTCTTCCTGTTACTAAAGACCCTTGGAGGTATGATTCTCATCAATAAGTTATTAAGTGTTTTGAGAAGTTTGAAAAGAAAATGAAGTTTTAGTTTTAACAAGGATGCAAAAGAGAAAAGACTAACAAAAGGGGATCTCAATCCTATAAGTTTTCATGCTTGTGGATCTAAGGTTGGTATAATAGGGAGATCTACCTAATGTTATCATGCATGGATAACAATCATAAGGTCTATTTAGTTCAAACTTAGAGAAGAGTGAACTAAAGATCCTATGGGAAACATGGAAATCTCATAAAAGAGGAGAAGATGAAGAATAAACAAGCAATCACACTTAGATAAGAGAGAATGTAAGTATCACAAAAACACATATGCAATTAGGATAGGTACCTAAGCACATAAGAAATAAAAGATGATAAAACATCAAGTAACAAGTATAAAAGGAATGATAAAACGTCAAGATAAAGAGGGGATGGCAAAACATCAAATAAGATGGAAGATGATAAAATATCACACAAAGATGATAAAACATCAAGTAGATAAAAGATGGTAATACATCAAGTTAGAGATGATAAAACATTAAGCAAACAAAACAATGTGATAAAACACATAAGAGAAGAGATGATAAAACATCACATAAAGATGATAAAACATCACATAAAGATGATAAAACATCAAGCACATAACACAATATGATAAAACACATAAGAGAAGAGATGATAAAACATCACATAAAGATGATAAAACATCAATAAATAAGATGATAAAACATCAAGAAGAAAGATGATAAAACAACTTTGAACATACAAGTCCATATGGTAAAACACAAAAGAGATGAAAATCTCACAAACATACTTGAAGAAGTGAAGAAGAAAGCATGAAAGCAATGATAAGAAACCAAAAGGAATGGCATAAAAGCAAATCAAGATATCATCTAGGTTATGACCTTAAAATGTTAAAGACATTAGATTACTCTAAGCATGACAACAAAGGTCAAGAAGAAGTAACTATTACCTAACTAGGCAAGTAAGAGTGTAAGTGTGTATTTAGAAGATAAAACTTCCCATCATGATAAAACATGCAAGAAAGGATGAGACAAGAGGTATATACCTAATTCTAAAAATGGTTTGAGACATCATAAACTATCATTAAGTGATTACATGTTAACGAATATCACCTAATCAAGACAAATTCACATGATGAGAAGATATAAAACACAAACAAGTAACAAGATAAGACTTGGGCAACAAGCAAGTGGAAGAAAAAAAAGGGGCAGCAATTTTACATCAAACATAACACTTATACATGTCAAAACAATTCCCTAATGGACATGCACAAGAGGTAGGGATCTAAAGATCACAAGAAAAGTAAAAAAGGAAATCATACTAGCATAGGAGCATTCATGTGTTAAGTGCCTAACCAAGCATGGTATAAGAAGGTGAAATAAAGTGAGATAGATGGAGAAGTGTACAAGTCAGGAGTGAAAAAATAAGGAACTCATTATCATCATCACATAAAAAAACTTGAGAAAGATTCACATAAAGATTATACAAAGAAAGGATCACAATCAACCCTAAATGGACATAAGTCCTCATGCATTTCTAACAAGCAAACAAACTATAAAAATAAGAGGTAATGTGAAGAAGAAGTGGAAAACATAGACATGTTATAAACTTAGCACAAACCTCATGGTCAAGAAGAAGTTCAAACAGTCATTTAAAACATGGTACAAACACCAAAGTACACAAACTAGTTTCAATCAAAGTTATGATGTGAGGTGAGAACAAGTATGTGATCAAGTGAACATGGAAATACATGTCAAGTAAGAGTGAAGTCATAAGAAAAACTTAGAGACCCCAAGGTATTACTACTTAAGCACATTCAAAAGATAAGGCAAGACTAGGTCAAAACCAAACTTTAACATGTTCCTAAAGGTGGATAAAGCACGGGAAAGGGATAGATGAAGAGCGAACATGTTTAGAAGGTGTCAAAGCATACAAGTAAGTATAAAATGATCTTTATGATCAAACATTCAAACATCACAAGCATGGATAAAGGAATGCATACAAAGCACACAAAGTAAAAAGCCAAAGGAGCCAAACAAACATGTTCAATTTAACAAGTAAAGATCAAAATAAAAGAGAGCGTAATTGAAGAATTATGAAACACGTGACTTGTATAGTAAGTTAAACCAAGATGAGATTCAAGAGTAACCAAGTAGGAATATGAGACTTCTTACACAAGAAAAGTCACCTAGTTGATGAACAACACCATCTAATGATGGATAATAGTTGTCTTAAATCAAATGAGGTTGATAAAGATCAAGTAAGAATTCAATGACATATTATATGCCATAGGGTAATAATGAAACCCTCGCAAGATATCAATCATGAACTTAAAGACTAAAGAAATGTCAACAAGATAACATTCTCAAGTGTCATGATATATGGTCAAAGTATAGTCCCTTGATGCATACAAGCATTATGATTTAAATAAATAAAATTCATTGTTCTTAGATGTCATAGGAAGTAGTCAACATCAATATATATTCATAGGACATGGCACAACAGATCATGAGGCAATCATTAGACAATGATTCTCAAAACACAAGTAGAAAAGATGATATAACTTCTTACTTATAACCATATTGGTTAGTAAATGAGTACTTAACCAAGGATAAAAGAGGCATGAAAAGTGAGATGAGAATATATGTTAAGATCAATACATAAGCACAAAGATGTTTGGCATTAGTCCTTTAGAGAATTTAAAACATCATCACAAACAAACTAGGTTAAAACAAAGATATGTGGCTTCTAACTTGTCATCATGATGAATTGACAATGAAATGTCAATCAAAGAATCAACGAAGCATTGAATTATAGGTCATAAGGCATGAGGTACAAAGTATAAGTAAATGGACTTCAAACATTTTGGATCACTAGCATTTGAATGGAAGTGTACAAGAACATCCTCCTAAACTATGATCACAAATGATGAGCAAATAACCTCTAAACAAAGACAACGTGTTAGAGAACTTGAATGGTTCATAAACATGAACTCAAGGCCCTAAACATGCTATGAGAATGAATAAGGAACTCAATTCCTTAAATATTGCACAAGTGCATTCATTATATCTCACATAATCCACAAAGAAACATAAGAAAAGATCAATCTCAAAATGGAATGAGAAAATGATCAAAGGAGATCAAATGCCTCTCAAACATTTATAAGGATATCCTTGAGTTTATCATGTCTATAAATCTAAATGAATCACAATCATGGCAAGGATTGGCTCAAAGAATTTATCCAAAGTCATAAACTAGGGTTCAAAACTTGCACAATTTAGGAGTTCAATACAAAGTGATCATCAAATAGCTAAAAGGGATCAATTAGATTGTTCCAAGATAATGAGATGCTAAGAGTATCCATGGATTACCATGAGTACAAGACTCAACCCCAAAAAGTTTCACAAAATAGCAAATAGAAAGCAAGAAGTTCAATTAAGTCACAATGGACAAATTCAATAAAAAAAAAAGGTTAAAAATAGAAAGAAGACTTGTAAATTAAAAAAAAAATTGAATCTAACTCCATAAGGACTTCTAAAAGTCATAATAAAAAGGTTATGGGCCTTGGATCGAAGAAGATGTATGATTTAGAAATGCAAACATCAAGACTAGTTAGTAAAGTGCTTAAACTAGACATGTTTGGAAAAATAATTTGAGAAAAATATAAGATCAACGTTTTAAATTCAACAAAAATTATGTTCATGATCTTAACTCATCCAAGAACCCTAATCCAATTAGTTTTGACTTTTACAAGTTGAAGAAATTAGAGAATCAAATGAAACTTGTAATATAAGCAAATAATATTAGCAAAATGACACTCAAGCTTCACAGATTTAAAAATCAAATGAATATAAGTGATAAAAATGACATAAAAATCTCAAGATCAAGATAACAACTTAAGGAAGTCAGAAAGTATTTTTTGTGATTTTTTAGACTAATGAAAATTAGGAAATAAAATCAAAATTCTAAATAAGTGATTAAAACACATAATTAATCCCTATGAATTAATTAATCATCCAAAAATGATAAAATAAAATTTAGAATCAGAAAGTGGACTAAAAATAAAATCTAAAATATTTTTTGTATAATTTTTGAAAAGGTGAAAATATTAAAAATAAAATTGACAAAACAATTAAAATGAAATAAAATTCAAATACAATTTACATCTATCACACCCGGTTTTATCAAAAAGCGCTGCAAAAGGTTTTTACTCATGTTCAATCACCGCGAGACACATCATCGACCCTGACCTCTATCAAACCCTAATGCATTTTTCAGTTTCAACATGCAAAGTTCAAAGCACAACACCTCTCTTGATTCTCAATGAAATGAGATGAAATTAAAATAAAAAATCAAGATCAAAGTGTGTAGAGCATGATAGCAACACGAATTTTTAAAAATGAAGCATAGATCATGAAGAAAAATGAGCACGAAAATCATTGTATGCATGAAATTATAATAAGTTCAAATATAGATCTATCATCCATACTTCAGATCCAAATTTCTCTCTTGATACTCAACCAAATAACACGATCCAAATATTAAAGTTGTTCACAAAATAACAAGGATTAACGTAATGCTCATGAGTTTATCAAACAATGCAAGATCAAAGAGAAAATTGGACGCAAAAAACACTGAAAATGCAATTTTCACAAAATATTCAGAAGCTTGAAAACACGACTCAATCTCATATTTACACAAAATCAATACATCAAACCTATTGTTTGGCCAGCTAACACATCATGAACATGATTCAAAGTATTAATTCAAGCTGAAATGAAAATTTGAAGTTCAAAGAAGCTTACCTAGTGAAAAATAAATTCACTAAGCGTCTGATTTCAAAAGCAAGAAACCTTGTTTATATTCTTTCTTTAACTTAAGATGAGTGGAAACGACTAAGAATTGAGATCTGGAACAAGGAGATTGAGAGCTTCGAAGGAAATTGCTTCAAAAATGAGAAATATAGAAAGATAACTTGAGAGAGTGTTGAGCTCGTGTGTATGTGTATGTGAAATGAATGAATGGAGAGTGTTTAAATAGTGAGTTCTAGGTGAGGGTAAGAGTATCATTAAGCATAAAGATTTGTTAGAGGGAAAAAGGGACCAAACTAACAAATTGAAAAAAAGTGTGAAAACAACTTGCGTTTGGTGTTGTAATACTATGATGTTTCTTGCATTTTGAGGAGAAAATAGAGAGTGAAAAGAGTGAGGTGTGTGCGAGTGTGTGAGCTGGAAGATGAGCTTTAGGGAAAAGAAGAGGGAAGTACGTATGCATGAATATCATGGAGATTGTTTGGAGCTTTAGGGAAAGAATGTGATGTAAATACATCATGAGGCATGTGCATGAAGTCGTGATAAGGATCGTGCAGCCAATTTCTCAAATGTACAAAAAATCAATCCTGTCTCTTGTCTTGTATGACCATGAAGTCAACCACAACCAAAGCTCCATATCTCTCTTATCTCTCATGCATTTTACACAAACTTGGGATCATTGGAAAGCTGAGACAATAAGCTTCAACATTGATGTTGATGAAAATTGAAAATGATGTTTGCAAAGCACTGAAAAATTGGCAAGAAAATGATAAAATTGTGTTGGCCAAGCAAAGTCAAGCCATCTTACGCGCGCGAGCCTTGTCGTGCTAACCAGACTTAGCATTTTGTGCCTTTGAAACCAAAACATAATATCTTCTTCCTCAATGTACCAAATGCAAAAATGTTTGAATCAAAGTTGAAGAGGAGGCTTCAAATTTCATTACTTATGTTGATCACTTTTCAAAATGATGCGTGATTCAATAAGAAAAGTGGTCATGAACATGTGCCCAAAAGCTGTTTGATGAAAGTCCAATCCTAGCACGTGTGCATGGGCCTCTTATGCTAGCAACTTGACATTTTTAAGCTTCAAAACCTAATCACTATATCTATCTACATGGTGTTAGAACATAGTTTGGTTCTACATCCTTTTAAGAGTTTTGATGATAACAAACTCATGATATATAAAGAACAAATATGCTCTATAATAATATATTTTAATATGCAGAGAAATTATGATGTAAGAAGAATGGAAGATGAGAAAGTTTCATTTTTGAAGCTCTCTTGTGACACATCTTACTTAGAAGTAAATTTGTATAACACGCTTAAATGAAGAAATTCTAATGTTGCAAATTCTGAATGCACCAATGTTGCGGGGCAAAAACTCTGATATTCTGATAAGTAAAGTTCTAGAAAGAATTAAAGAAGTCTCAACGGCAACATTCATCTTCTGATATGATCCCAAGAAAGCATATTCTGAAGCGTTACAATTTATTCATTGCAAATAAAAAGTAACGGCTGAATCAAGACAAGATCTCTATCTTTGGAAAGTACATTAACTACAATTTATCAACCTTCCAAAAGCATCTTCTCATTTCTCTCATGCATCGACTATATAAAGAAGACTTGAAGAAGAAAAACATACACAAATCTATTGCGCACTGAAAAAGAAAAATCTCATTACCTTTCTATCTTGTGCTTTTCAATTGTGTAATACATCACTGTAGTGATATAGTTTTGTCTAGAAAACATCTTTGTACAGTATTAATTATATTATTGTGTAATACCTTGAGAAAACCGAGTTGTGGTTTAAACTCAAGAAGAATTTGATAGTTGTTATTGTATATATGTAATCAAGTTTGATTAGTGGATTAAGACCTCATTTGAGAGATGCGAAATCAATTTGGCGGGTGGACTGGAGTAGTTTGAGTTCAAATGAACCAGGATAACCAACATGTCTATTGATTTAATTTTAAAAACCCCAATTCAAGTCCCCCTTCTTGTGTTTTTCCATTCTTCAATTGGCATCAGAGCGCCTGGTTTTGGGTGCAAACACTTAACCGTGTCAGAAAAAGATCCAAGCAAGAAAAAATATTATGGTGGGACCAAGTCAGATCATCAGCAATGATAATCATGATGAGAAAGACAGAATCAGTGGAAAACCTCCAATATTTGATGGTGAGAAATTTGATTACTAGAAAGACAGAATCAAAAGTTTCTTTCTAGCTCATGACACTGATCTCTGGGATATGGTGACTGATGGATACATACATCCAGTTGATGAAAGCGGTCATAAGATCGACACAAAGAGAGTGATAGATAAAGAAATAATTGAGAAATCATCAAAAAGCCAGAACAATCCTCTTGAGTGTTATCTCGTACACCGAGTATGAGAAGATCACAAATAGAGAATCATCTAAAAACATGTTTGACTCTTTGAGAATGACACATGAAGGCAACACGCAAGTTAAAGAAACCAAAGCTTTTGCTCTCATTCATAAGTATGAAGATTTCAAAATGGAAGAAGATGAAATAGTTGAAACAATGTTCTCAAGGTTTCAAATTCTTGTTGCTGGGCTAAAAGTTCTGGACAAAGGGTACTCAACAGCAGATCATGTAAAGAAAATCATCAGAAGTTTACCAAAGAAATGGAGACCCATGGTCACAACCTTAAAACTAGCCAAATATCTGAACAAAATATCTCTCAACGAACTTATCATCTCCTTGAGAATCATGAGATAGAACTAGAAGAAGATGAGCCCCAGAAGCAAGGTAAGTCTCTCACTCTTAAATCTAATAAAAAATATGAAGCTAAAGTTTTTCAGGAAAAAGAAGAAAATTCGGGTGGATCATCGTCAAAAGAAGATGAACTATCTCTTCTCTCCAGAAGAGTCAATCAGTTGTGGAAGCACATGCAGAGGAAGTTTAGAAATCACGAAGAACAGGGAATCACTTTGAATCATCTTCTAGATACAGAAAATCTAGCAACAAAGATATTGTGTGCTATGAATGCAACGAATAAGGTCATTACAAATGCGACTGCCCAAACCTTCAAAAAGAAAAGCCTAAAAATAAGTTCTCCAAAGAAAAGAAGAAACGTATTATGGCAACATGGGATGACTCATAATCTTTTGAAGCTGGAACAGAATCAAAAGATGAACGAGCCAATATAGCCTTAATGGACAACGTATCAAATGACACTGGATCATCTGAATCAGAGTCAAACTCAAAGGAAGAATAGGTATTCTCTAACTTTTCTAGATCTCAATTAGAAGAAAGTATGTCAGAAATTCTTAAAAGATATCAGCAACTTCGAGTCAAAAACAAGAACCTGAAAAAGGATCTAGTATCTGACTCTGAAGAAACTAAGAAACTAAAAACAGAAAACTCTGAGCTAAAAGAAACTATTTCTAAACTTGAAAATGAAAATTATGCTATTAAAAATAAATTACAAAAAGCTCAGAAAGAAACTGTTCCAAAAGTTTCTAATATTTCTGATAAAATCATAAAAGAATATGATCATAGCTTTCAAAAATTTCTAGCTAAAACATAGATAGGAGCAAGATGGTTTTAATGATCTATGAAGTTAGAAGAAATGGCAGAAGATGTATAGGATCTGTGAAAACAAAGGGAAAAGAAACTCAACCAAAGAAAGTTGATGATATAGTTATAAAAAACACACCTCTCTATTCACACTTTACATATGGACATACACGTGATATAAAATATACTAGTAATGCTTTTTCTACAAAACCAAAATTCATATAGTTATAAAAATCACACCTCTCTATTCACACTTTACATATGGACATACACATGATATAAAATATACTAGTAATGTTTTTTCTGCAAAACCGAAATTCAAACAGAATTTTGGCAACTCTAACAAACAAGGACCCAAAAAGATATGGGTACCTAATGATAAAATTGTCTATGTTGCAGATGTATTTAACAACAAAGTTGAAACACCAATATTGGTACCTGGACTCTGGATTCTCTCGATACATGACGGGAAGAAAGCATATGTTCCAAAGTCTGGAGCTTAAATCGGGAGGCTCTGTAGGTTTCAGAGGCAATCAGAAAGGAAAGATTATTGGCTTAGGAACTATTGGTAACGATACACTTCCTTCTATAACTAATATTTTGTTAGTAGATGGAGTAATGCATAACATGTTATCCATAAGTCAATTAAGTGATAACGGTTATGATATAATCTTTAATCAAAAGTCCTGTAAAGTAGTTAGTTAGAAAGATGGATCTATCCTTTTTAATGGAAAGAGAAAGAATAACATTTACAAAATAAAACTTTCTGAACTAAAAAGTCAGAACGTAAAATGCCTAATGTATGTTAACCACGAGCAATGTGTCTTGCACAGAAGATTGGGGCATGTTAGTATGGGAAGAATATCTCAGATTAACAAACTCAATCTCGTCAGAGGACTTCCTAACCTGAAGTTCACCTAATATACTTTGTGTGAAGCATGTCAAAAAGGCAAGTTTGCAAAACCTTCTTTCAAATAAAAAATGTTGTTTCTACCTCTAGACCATTAAAAATTCTGCATATAGATCTGTTTGGACCAGTGAAAACTGCATCCATCAGTGGCAAGAAGTATGGATTAGTGATCTTAGATGACTATAGCAAATGGACATGGGTAAAGTTCTTAAGACACAAGGACGAGTCATACTCTGTGTTCACTACCTTCTGTAACCAAGTTAAAAACGAAAAAGATTTTAGAATTGTTAAAGTCAAAAGTGATCATGGTGGGGAATTTGAAAACAAAAGATTTGAAAACTTTTTAATGAGAATGGAATCTCTCATGATTTCTCTTGTCCTATAACTCCTCAACAAAATGGAGTTGTAGAACAAAAGAATAGAACTTTACAAGAAATAGCCAGAACCATGATCAACGAGACTAACATTGCTAAAAACTTCTGGGAAGAAGCAATTAACACATCATGTTATATTCAGAATAGAATCTCCATAAGACCTATTCTGGATAAGACTCCATATGAACTGTGGAAGAACAGAAAGCCCAACATCTCTTATTCCCATCCATTTAGATGTACTTTCTTTATTCTAAACAGTAAAGAACATCTAAACAAGTTTGATTCTAAAGCACAAAAGTGTCTCATGTTAGAATACTCTGAATGCTAAAAAGGTTACAAAGTATATAACACAGAAACACGGATTGTGGAAGAATCTATTAGTGTCAGATTTGATGATAAGCTTGGCTCTCAAAAGTCAAAGCAGGGTAAATTTTTTGTAGATATAGAAGTTCAATTTATAGGTACTAAAGACAAAGCGACATAAGTTCTTAATAAATAATCACAACCAAATACATAAGATGTCACAAATATTACAGTAAATTCTGAAGACCCCATCCAGAAAAGACAATCCAGAATTAGTTTAGCACATCCGAAAAACAATATTTTGGGAAAGAAAGAAGACCCAATCATTTTGAAGAATCACCCATGGGATTAGTGTCTTTGATTGAGCCAACTTCCATTGACGAAGCTCTTCTAGACAATGACTGGATCCTTGCAATGCAGGAAGAACTAAATCAATTTACCAGAAACGATGTGTGGGATCTAGTTCCTAAACCAAAAGGCTTTAACATCATTGGAACCAAATGGGTCTTCAGAAACAAGCTAAATGAATAAGAAGAAGTCTTCAGAAACAAAGCATGACTGGTGGCACAAGGTGATAGTCAGCAAGAAGGGATAGACTATACAGAAACCTTTTCTCTAGTCGCCAGGTTAGAATCTATGAGACTTTTAATTTCTTTTTATGTAAATAATGGCATCACTCTTTATCAGATGGATGTTAAAAGTGCTTTTTTAAATGTTACATTGATGAAGAAGTTTATGTGCACCAACCCCCTGGATTTGAAAATACAAAACATCTAGAATATGTTTATAAACTTAAGAAATCATTATATGGTCTGAAACAAGCTCCCAGAGCTTGGTATGAAAGACTAAGTAATTTTATGTTAGAAAATGATTTTACCAGAGGGAAGGTGGACACAACCTTATTCTGTAAACTGTTTAAAAATGACATTCTGGTTTGTCAAATTTACGTAGATGATATAATTTTTGGATCTACTAAAGCCTCTTTGGGAAAAGAATTTGCTAAGTCTATGCAGGCAGAGTTTGAAATGAGCTTGATGGGAAAACTCAAGTTCTTTCTGGGTATACAAATCAATTAAACTCCATAAGGAACCTACATTCACCAAAGCAAGTATGACAAAGAACTTCTGAAGAAATTTGACTTGTCATAATGTAAGCCATCCAAAACTCCTATGCATCCCTCATGCATTCTGGAAAGGGAAAAGGTAAGTAAGAAGGTAGAACAGAAGCTCTACAGAGGTATGCTTGGTTCTCTCTTATATTTAACAGCTTCAAGACCTGATATTCTGTATAGAGTTTGTCTTTGTGCTAGATTCCAATCAGATCCTAGAGAATTTCACTTAACAACAGTTAAGAAAATTTTCAAGTATCTGAAAGGTACTACTAATCTTGGTCTTTGCTATAGAAAATCCAGAGAATACAAATTAGTAGGGTACTGTGACGCTGACTTTGTCGGAGACAAAATAGAAAGAAAAAGTACTTCTGGAAGCTGCCAATTTCTGAGAGATAATCTAATCTCGTGGTCCAGCAAAAGACAATCCACCATTGCACTGTCAACTGCTGAAGTTGAATATATAGCAATAACTAGATGTAGCATACAAATGTTCTAGATGAAGAGTTAGCTTGAAGACTTTAACACATATGAGAGTAACATTCCTATACTCTGCGATAATACTTCTGCTATTTGTCTTTCAAAAAATCCTATTCTTCATTCTAGGGCTAAACATATGGAAATTAAACATCATTTTATTAGGGACTATATTCAGAAAGGAATTCTCTCTTTAAAATTTATAGACACAAACCATCAATGGGATGATGTCTTCACTAAACCCCTTTATGAAGATAGATTTAATTTCATTATGAATCATATCAATATGAAATTATGCCTAGAATGATAATGTTGTTTCTGTATATTTAAATCCTCAAAACTTTATGCTTTAATTTTATTTATGTAAACATCTGATCAATAGTTTTTTAGAAGTTAGAAGGAAAGTTGTATCAGGAGCTGTCCAGAAGATCTGAACATTCTCCCAAAATGGTTCATTTCTAAGATAGAAGCGAGCAGTTCACAATATCAACATCTGTTAAATCTAAATGCAAAGTCACCCTCTAAGGCTGAACACATGTTCAAATTCTGAAGGGTCTGAAACGGTTGAGTTGATACATTGAGGCTCGAGTCAAATCGATAATTGTTCCATATCTTCACGCTATCCCTCTTTTCAGGAATCATTAAATGCACGTAATCATTTTCTTTAAATCATTTTCTTTTTAATTAAAACTACTATTTCCTTTCTGTTGGCTATATATAATACACTATTTCACAAACACTGTCACATTTCCATTCTCACTCATTTTTCTCTCTTCAAACTGTTCATCTTTCAAAAAACCCTAAAAGAGTCTGTGTGAACAAATGTTTTCCTCTCATCAAATTTCTCAAGTTTCTCAAACCATTTCTGGTTCTTCCTCCTCAAATGAAGAAAGGTACATTGAACCCTCAAGAACTCTCCTCACACCCATTGATTCTCTGGAATTTCTTTGTGAGCTTATTGTTGATTTTTTAAGCATGAAGGAAAATGGGTATGATTTAATCCCTGATGTTGAGTTCCAAGGTTGGACGAAGTATTTTGATCGCCTCATAGGTCTAGTTTTTCCAAAACTTGTGAAATAATTCTGGATCCATGCCACAACTTCAAATCATCAGGTAACATCCTATGTTATAGGAAAGAAGATCATCATCACTGAAGATCTTATTAGGAAACTCATAGGTCACAATGGCGGTGGTATTAAATGTAGTGATATGGTAGAAAAAGGCTCTGACCTAACCATTATCTCAAAGGAAATTTTTACCTCTGGCTAACCATCCAACAAAATCAAAGATCTGAAGGATTATCTCAGAATTTGGTCCAAAATAATTCTGGGATGCATCAATCACAGGAAGCCTACCAGCTCACCAGACTACATCAACATTGATCAGCATTACCTTATGTACTTCATCTCCACCAAAGCAAAAGTTCATCTTCCACATCTTCTGTTCAACCATCTGAACACTAGTGCAAAAGAAACAAGAGAAGAATAAATAACAAAGAGAGATTGGATCCCTCCGGGAAGACTTGTTTCAAATATTCTGACAGAAAACAGACTGATAGAACATCTGACTGAGGCTCAAAAAGCTAGTGCTCTGGAAGCTTGTGCTGGTAAACCTCTAAACACCAAGAATCTGAAGAAGATGAAGATTATTTACACTATTAAGAAGGACCAAACAATCACCACCAAGGAAGTCATCACCACTCGAAGAGTGCCTCTGAAGGATTTTCCTCTCTTCACTCAAGCAGACTCTTATCCAGAAATTATTCTCAGATATATGGAAGCCTGCAAGAGTGACGATACGATTCCATATGTGAACATTCTTGATCTAAGACAACAACCTTTGGAAGTTGCTCCCAGAAAACCAAGAAAAAGGAAAGTATCTGGAGAAGGAACTTCTCAGAAGACCCCCAAAGCTGCGAAAAAGAAAGATAACTCGTCTTTTGTTTCTATTATTGAATCAATATTTTTATCAACATCTGAAACCCCTTCATCTCCAAAGCCCATAGAAGATCCATCTCCTCAAACCCTTGATGATTTTGACCTAGATATTGACACTTCAATACCTACAAATAATCCTTTGATCAATCCATCTTCTACCCATTTTGATCAGCCTCAGCCAGAACTTGCACAAGTTCTCTATGATATTGATCAATTTGATCCGCTGTTTGAAGCTCCCCAAACCGAAAATCCAAATTTTGACTCTGATACCACGACATTCATCCCTGGCATCACTTGTCCTCTCAGGGTTTCTCAACCACCAATAATCCCCACAACCTCATCACAAATCTTCTCCATTCTAGATTTTCCATCTCCTTATCATTCAACACCACCAAATTCACCTATAATTCTTTCTGACTCTCCCTCTCCAAATAACTATCCAGAAGATCCCCTCAGAATAATAATTGATTTAGAAGCTTGGGACGATCTTGTCACAAGCTCTCAGAAAATTGCCATTCCTAAACCAACACCAAAAATCTCCAAAGCAGATGTTGGTAAATCTTTGCTGAATTTTGAAACAGAAATACATGAATGGGTTAACTCTCTAAAGCTATCTTGTGTGGAGAATCTCAATCCAGCTACTTCTGATTCTAACTAGAATCAGTTCAAAAAATGGTTTAACTCTGAATCTCTGAAGCTAAAGGAGCTTAGCTATGAAATCTCTCAACAGAACTTCTGCGATCGCCTAAAAATCTTCCAGGATCAAGTTCTGTGATACTGGGTAAAGAAACACATCCTTCTGTTGGACAAAACCCCTTGGGAATCCCCTCAGACATCAAAGTATAAAGAATCATCTCCTGGTCCTCTTCCTCTGGTCATGTTTCAAGACAAAGGCAAGGAAGTCGAAGAAACTCATGAGCAAGAATCAGCTGCAGTAAGTTCCAAGAATGTGGTCTCTTCTGTTGAAACTGGCTCATCTTCTCTTGTGTTGAAAACTCTAGAGGAGTTGAAGAAAGAAAATGTTGTGTTTAAGGAAAGGTTAGACAAGCTGGATAAAACTAGCAAGGAAATTAAGGGGATGCTTGGGAAACAAGAGGAATCGAACAATCAGATCAAGAGTTTATTGGAAGCCTTGTTCACACGACTTCCACCTCCTCAACCTTAGTTCGGAAAAACTTTTTTGTTTCTTCTATTTTGTTTCTTATTTCAATCTTCTGGTTATCCACCTCCTTCTATTTATCTTAATCCACTTTGAATACAAAACACATTTTTATTATTTACGTGTTTTTATTGCTTTTTGATTATTGACAAAAGGGGGAGAACGTATGATATTTTGAATATAACAGTATCGAGACTCAGTCTCAAACATTTTGAATATCATAAATTCTATTTTTTTCCCTCTGAAAGCAAACAGGAAAAATATACTAAAAAGCAACCTCTGAAAGTAACTTCTGTCGTGGACACATCAAAAACCTCCATCTCAAAGCTCTGATCAGAATATCTTAAGGGAAGTAGTTTTTTCTTTATCTGAGTATCCAACTCAGGGGGATACTTTAATTCTTTATGTTCTTAAGTATTTTATCAAAATATACAATTTTTTGTCATCATTAAAAAGGGGGAGATTGTTAGAACATAGTTTGGTTCTACATCCTTGTAAGAGTTTTGATGATAACAAACATATGATATATATAAAGAACAAATATGCTCTCTGTTGTACCCCAAAATTTGCCCTCTCCCTTCATTCAAAAATATCCTTCCATACTCCTAGGGCTTTTAATCCCACTTCTGACACCAAGGTTCATGATTCAATGGTTACGCAATATTAGGGTTTACATTTGAGTTTATCTTGAGTTAAGTTTTGATTCATGATAAAAGCTGTGGAGTTTAAGGATTCTTTGATGATACATTGTTTGCTTGTGAAGAAAGTTAACCGAAGTCAAACTTGAGATTAGGTTTTTTCTCATCTTTTGGTTTGGATTTGTTGATAATGGAAGATTTGCTGAAGCTTTATGTCAAATCTCAAACATCATCAAAGTTCACTAAAGCATCACCACTTTAAGTGAGAATTCAAATATTTGCTTGGAATTTAAAAAGGCATGAATTTAATTGCATAATGGACATCAAGATTCTTGGACTCAAGTTTAGAAAATAAAAGAGTTCTTAGGCTTGGTACAGATGAGCAAGTTCACATTTGCTGATGAATTCGAATTTGTTTCTTTCAATTACAAATATGGAATTCCTTTTTATCTCAAAACTTCACTTGTTATCTCAAGTTTACTTTCAAGAAATCGAGTTACATTATTCATTTAGGTTTCAACATCCATTTGGAATCAAATTCAAAAATGAAGATTCTTCCATTTGACATTATTAAATTTTAAAAGACCCTTTCAAAAAATCTGTCACAAAGAGAAAAGAGAGACATACAGAGACAAAGCTACTAAACCAAAACCCTAAGCCCATTCATCATATTCCAAAGCCAATATTGGATGTCATGATCTTTTCTTTCATCAAAAGCCAATATTGGACGTCGTGATCTATGTTGTTGTCCAAAGCCAATATTGGATGCCATGATTTTTTGCTTCCATCCGAAGCCAGTATTGGATGTCATGATCTTTTTCTTCCATCGAAAGCCAATATTGGATGTTGCAATATGTGTTGCTGTCCAAAGCCAATATTGGATTCCATGATCTTTTGCTTCCATCCAAAGCCAATATTGGATGTCGTGATTTGTATTGTTTTCTAAAGCCAATTATTGGGTGTCATGGTCATTTATCTCACCTCATTCAAAGCAAATCATTAGATGTTGTGATCTTTTCTCTCGTCTAAAGCCAATTATTAGACGTTAATTTTTCCCTTCATCCAAAGCCAATATTAGATGTCGTGTTTCTTTTCCGTCCAACGTCTTTCCTAGACGACTCTAATGTAGCTTCAGATTTGGTCTCATCCCACATCTAATGTTATTCTAGATGTTTCTAATTGTGTTTCCTAGAGAGTTGCTCGCCTCATTCAATGCCATTCTTGGATGTTGTTGCTTGCCTTTTCAGGGTTTGTCTCCCCTTCTCAAGTATTTCTGGTTACTCTTGGTCACCCTGACGGATATCCAGAATACCTTGTATTCCCTAGCGTGTCTTTCCATGTCATTTCTTTCAATCTACCATAAATATTTTGTTTCACATGTCTCCAAATAATATCTTCATTCATCACATTTTGCATCATTAGTCGTATTTAAGTTGACCAAAAGTCAGTTTAAATTGAAGTTTGCATCGTTTTATAGTTGAAAAATACCCGATATTTCACTTCATGCATTTTTATCTCTTTACCCATTTCTTCCATTGCTCCAAGTTGTTTATATGTCGATAATATTAATATTTCGGTTTTACAGGCAGACTGTTAAAAGCGATTCGATATTGTACGTAAAATTAGCGAGAAAAATATTTCAAGTATTCACCTTTTACTGATCAATTTATGAATTTGCGTTTCGCGTATATCATGACAGTATGCTCGCTTCATTTTTTTCAGTAAAGTTTGAGGTCTCGTTTTTAACCGTAAATGTTTGTTCAATTTGATATTTTTATTCTCATTTTATTTCGATTTTGATCATTTAAATATTTTTTCATTAATCTTTGTGACATGTAGTTTATTTTAATGTGTTCATTTCTTTTTTTCGGATAGATTAATGTCTATATTTTATCCTTTTTAGTCATTTTGCGTCTTTATTTTTTATTCAGAAAAATTAGAATACAAATATTTTTAATTGTATTATTTGTTAATCTTTCAATTTTTTACGTCTTTTTTATCATTGAAGGGATTTTTGGACATAAAAAATATTTGTTAAACTAAATTTTGTTTTGATTGGTTGCAAGATAGAGTTACTGGTCAATGAATTAGAAGGGAAAAAGAACGGATCCATTGGCAAAACAGAAAGGAATTTCCTCTTCAGCTTTCTACATAAGAGCTTCATTTATTCTTTGTTTCTACAAAAAAAAAAAAAAAATTCTCAGTAACTCCTCTCTTCAATCTACATATAATCTCCATTTTTCCCTCTCTCCATGATAAAACCTAATCTGACATCTTCCTCTTAGCCACATCCAAAACATAACCCTTCAATCCATCAATTCCACCTTACCTCTCCATTCATCTTATTTTTTATAATTAACTTAGTTTAGATTTCATTTAGTAAATTAGAATTTTAAGTTTAGTTTAGAATTATTTTAGTATTTTAATTTAGTCTAATTTTAAATTTAATAATTTAATAATTTTAGTTTAATTTAGATTTATTTTAATAACTTTAGAATTTTTTCTTTTAGTTTAGATTTGATTTAATAATTTTAAAATTTTAGTTTAGCTTAGATTTATTTTAATAACTTTAGAATTTTTCTTTTAGTTTAGATTTATTTTAATAACTTTAGAATTTTTTTCTTTAAGTTTAGATTTAATTTAATAATTTAATAATTTTAGTTTAGCTTATATTTATTTTAATAATTTTAGAATTTTTCTTTTACTTTAGATTTAATTTGATAATTTTAGAATTTTAGTTTAGTCTAGTTTAATTTAATAATTTTAGAATTTTAGTTTAGTCTTTTAGAATTTTAATTTTAATTAGTAATCTTAAGATTAATTTAGTCTAACTTTAAATTATTAAATTAATTTATTTTAGATTTAAGTTAGTTTAGATAGCTTTAGAATTAATTTAACGTAGATTTAATTTAGTAAAATCTAGAATTTTAAG
Source organism: Vicia faba (assembly GCA_948472305.1). Classification (NCBI taxonomy): domain Eukaryota; kingdom Viridiplantae; phylum Streptophyta; class Magnoliopsida; order Fabales; family Fabaceae; genus Vicia; species Vicia faba. Next base: position 752,131,980 of record OX451740.1, on the reverse strand, counting down.
GTTTCTTAGAATTTTAATTTAGTTAAATGAACTTTGCTTTAATTACATCTTTATTCTATTTTTTTTTTTAACTTTCTTTTCTATCAAAGCACACAAAAAAAACAATTTTCTTTCTCTTTTCTCTTTTCTTTCTCTTTTACTTCATCCCCATTCATAAATTTGTACCCCCATTCTCGAAGCGTTGTATTAGCATAGAACTTTATTTTTCGCATTTTACCGTATTTCCTTATATTGTTTAGTAATTAGGTGTGTATGGCTAGATTTAAAATCAATCGCTAGACAACCATAATCAAAACAAATTACACTTGAATCAAACACACTTTTCACATGCGCACCTCTAGGATAACTTCGCTTGTTGCCTCGGAAAAACAATCATGTCCCTCGAATGTGAGACGCTTTAGCAAAGATCCTCGATAAAAAAGATCGTAGTCCTTCGATGACCCTTCGATGTTTCCTTCGATAAAATGATCTTAGTCCCTTACGGCAATTACTAAAGCGTCTCATAAGTTGCCTTTTATGAATGTACGATGACCCGCGTCCGTCCCTTCACATCCAATGATAAGGTTGCTTACTAACTAATGGTGAGACAACACTATCTAAAGGAGGAGGAAAAGAACTAAGACTTTTTAAGTAGGTAGAACGCTCGTAGTTGCTTGCTCACAAATAAAACCATCTTCACACTTACACTTTCAAAATATCTTTCCAAAAACAAACATCTGTTTGAACTATTTTCAAAACCAACACTTTGTATCCATTCTTATAAAGACGATAATCATTACAAAGTTCTCCAAAACAATGGCGTTTTCAAAATATTTCCAAACTTACACAAAACACAAAAACATTTACGAAAGCATTTCAAAGTGAGCTAGCAACTAAGAGCCCGTAGATAACTACGGATGAAAAGGGTGCTAACACCTACCCTTTTCATAACCTACCCCCCAAACTCAAGAAAAAATTTCAAAGGGTCTTTCCTGTTCTTTTCACCCTTTCCTTTATTGGATAAAAGAAAATTCAGTGGCGACTCTTGCTATCCGCAACAATTACGATAAAACACAAAACACCCAAATCAATTCTCCCACCATATTATAGAACTGGCGACTCTGTTGGGGATAATCTTAAAAGTAGAGTTACCTTAGAGACTAAATCACCTTTAAATGCTTTCATTATTTGACTTGCTTGCTTTATATTATGGGTTATGTTTGGGTTTTTGTATAGATCTTCTACCAGAATCTGGGTACATTATTAGGTAAGTAACAATAGATCATGGGGACTGTGCGGCATAATAGCGATATGGTTGAAGCGATGGCTATGTTAGTGTGATACATTTGTTGGTACTGGTATCCCTTGTGGCAAATCGAGGAGAATACGAGGCCGCTGTATGGTGTCATGAAGCACTAACTGACCATAGAACTTTTAGTTGAACAACTTGGCCATTAGGAAGTAGTGAGATAGTCGACTTTAGTGTAGAGCTGAAGACTGATTGATACTCGATGCTACGCTCATTGAGATTGGACTTTAAGGATATTTCGGTCGCCAATAAAGATGCTTGCACTAAAATAATATCCGATGAAGAAAGATCAATGATATTGAGATTCCTTAGAACCCGTTTACTTTCTAGGACAGGTTGAACAAACTAAAACTTCAAGAGGGTACTTACATATAAACCTCATGCAAGCCTGAACCTAAGGTTACTTGTATGACTTGTTTGAATTTATGATTTGACAACTTAAACTCCTTACAGGGTTTGTTTGTATCCAATATCTAACCAAACTTGAATTTCTTGCAGGGCTTGTTTGTAGTCACAACCTTACACTTTTTCTTGGTGCATAGCATATTGTGATACGGTGGGAGAACTAACTTGGGTGTTTTGCATTTTATCGCAAATGTTTTGGTTAGCAAGAGTCGCCATCGACTTTTCTTTTATCCAAAAGGAAAGACTGAAAAGAACAGGAAAGACCTTTGAGATTGTTTCTTGTGTTCAGGGGGTAGACTATGAAAAGAGAAGGTATTAGCACCCTTTTCATGCATAGTTATCTATGGGCTCTTAGTTGCTTGCTAGATCACTTGATTTTGTTTGAAAATATGCTTTGTGTGGTTTTTTGAAAGTATTTTGAAAAGGCGTCATCGTTTAGGCAAATTTTGTAATAGTTCTCGTTCGTAAGAACGTATACAAAGTGTTGATATTTTGAAAATGTTTCATGTTTGGAAAATGTTTTGAAAATGTTTTGAAAGTGTTTGGTGTTTGTTTTAAAAATGAGCAAGGATATTTGATTTGAAAATAAGAAAGCAACTAGGAACAATCTACCTACTCAAAAGTCTTAGTTCATTTCTTCCTTTTCTTTGATATTGCTATCTTACCATTGATTTGGTAAGAAGCCTCATCTTTGGATGTAAAGGGACGGGCGTGGGTCATCGTATAGCCATGATAGCAATGTTGTGAGATATCTTAGCATTTCTCTTTGAGGGACTAAGATCATTTTGAAAGGCAACATTGATAGCGTCATCGAGGGACTATGATCTTATATTTTGAATTGCTTTTTGCTAAGATATCCCACATGCATAACATGGCTATTTTTATAAGGCAACAAAATGGAATTACCCTAAGGGTGCAAGTGTGCAAATGTGTTTGATTTACATGCATTGTTTTGTCTTGAATTAGGGTTTGCTATTTGTTGATTTTAGTCTTTCCATACAAACCCTAATTTACTAGCATTTATATAGAGCGATAAATTGCAGAAAGTAAAAATACTAAGCTATTACATCATTAGGGGAGGGGGTATAAAATTTTACAAATGGGGATTTTCAAGAAAATTAAACCTAATTAACTATTACAACCATATTGAATAAATGTACAAGAATTGAATAAATAATAATGTACAAATGCAAATGGAAAAAGAAAATGATTTTTATTTGGATTTTTTATGAAAGGGGTTTTAACCTAATTAAGAGAGATGATTAATTAAAAACTAAACAAAACTAAGTTTAAACTAATTAAGAAAGAAATTAAGTTAAAATGATTTTTAGGGTTTTTTATGAAAAAGTTTTAAATTAATAATAATAATAATGTGAAAATTAATAATTAAAAGAAACCTAAGTTCTAAGTTAATTTTAATTAATAAAATTAAAATAATATAATAATTAAACCTAATTATCTAAATATTAATTATTAAAAAATAAATTAAATTTATTAAGAAAATATTTTTAGTCTTTTTGTTTTATAAAGAAAAATAAAATGTATATGCATTTTTTAAATATGCAAATAAATAAATAAAATATTTTTGAATTTTTTATTAATAAAAATAATAATAATGATAATAATAGTAATAATAAAAATAATAAAGAAAATATGAAATAAAAATAAAAATAAAATGAGGAAAATGAAATAATAAATAAAATAATGGGCCATGGGTACAAAAGTAGTCAGGAGGTTAGAAGAAAGTAAAAAAGTGGAAAGCCCAAAGGGGGAGGCCCAACGCTGCAAGCTGAAACAAAAAAGGATGAAAAAATGTTGAAAGATGAACAAAAGGGTACCACTGGGGCTCGAACCCAGGTCCCAAAGGTTAACAGACGCACGTTTTACCACTGGGGTGATTATACATCTGTTAATATTGACAAAACAATAAATATGCAACATAAATCAAGTCCTGAATGAACTTCATCTTCAACCTCCAGCCATGGATCCTGTAACTCACTCATTTCTCATCCATTCACAAAACTTCCAACATCAAACTTGTTAGAAATTTCCTCACGATTCTGAATATGTAAATAACTTAAGCTATTTCTCAAAGATGAGCATGGATTTCTAAAAGTACCAAATTATGACCTAAATATTTCAGCAAGTTCAAACTCAAAATTATCCTAGCTCAATTAAAATAAATGAAATATATGGACATGTACAGCTTCCGGTCAATGATGTCTACATTTTATCTTCACAAATGTAAGCCTAACAATGCCTAAATGAGAAGATAGAAGTTTAAAAAAAACCTCAAAACTGGAAATCGTGAAATGAGTTTGAGCCTGATTCAAGGTGCTGTAATGATCAGGTTATCTTCCTTGAGTCTCTAGGAAGCTAATGCAATGCTTAGCTTGAGTTGAGAGTGGCTGAAATGGCCTGGAGAATTCAAGTTGTAGACCCCTGTTTTTGGTTATGGAGGATGATGGAAATGGAGTTACAATTCTGGAATAAGGATGGGGATGAGTTATATTTGATATGTAGGAGCTTTTGGAAGTGAAAGGCCAAGAAATGCACGAGGGAAATGGAAGTTTGATATGTAAAGTCAGAACTTGCATAACAATGGTGTTTTGAGGCAATTTCTGGCTAGAGGGAGTTTGGGAGTGTTTCAAATCATTCCTTTGATTGCAATAGACTTATGTATATGTATGGAAAGGGTTTTAGATCAAATGCACTCAATACTTTTGAGTTTTAGCCTTTTGGCTCTATAACTTGCTTTTGAAGAAAAGTGAGAAGACAAATCTCCAAGTATTGTAAAAGCATGTTCTGAGTTCCAAGAGGCCTTAGACACATTTATTTTGGTTTATAGGGGTTGTGTGTGCAGAAAGAACAAGTTAGAAGCTCAAGACAAGTTGACTTTGTGATTAAAGCAACTTTTCAAGAATGGAATGGTAACTTTGTGCCATAAATGGAAATGCAACTTGGATAATGGCTCAAATGCTTGGACAATGGCTCTATCAGTTGTGTAAGCATTTAATTATGGAGTGAAAAACAAGTTTTATGCCTGCAAAGCAAAGGTTATGCAGCCTAAAATGGTTTTGGTTCATGTGTTCATCAAGAAATGACTTGTAATTCAAGTTTGAAAACCCTAACTTCTTGCCTTCGATTCTCCTTGCTCAAATATGATCTTAATGAGTTCTTGGACATTTTTGAAATCTTGTAACATCCTCTACAACCTCTCTATTGGAAATTTTTGAAAACTCATCTTGGAACTATGTGAAAAATTTCCATGAAGTTAGGTCGAAATCCCGCCTAAACTAGGGCAAAATATCACTAAGTTTCCAAGTTTCATGAACATGTATTCATAAAATCATAACTTTAAATACATGTATTTCTAGAAGAAGTTGTGTTCTAAAATGTTTTATATCTCATTGAGATCTACAACTTTCATGTTGGAAGTTTCCTTTGAATCATCTTGCATCATGGTGAAAATTTGACTCAAAGTTATGAAAAAAATGAATTTTCCAACACTTAGAAAAATTTCTAAGTTTAGAAATTTTGACTTTTCAAAATGAAATCTTGACTTTTTTTATTTCTTGATGAAATTTTTTCATATTTTGACATGTTTTGATGAATTGTGATCTTTGATACTTGATTTTGACCAAAAAGTCAAAGTTTGACTTTTAAGTGTACAGTTGACTGATATTCAATTGTCAATCAATTGATCTTGAGAGATGTTTTAAGCCATGGAATTAGGTAAAAATGAAGAATTTGAATCCTTGAGACCATGCCTCAAACCCATCAAGCATTTTCTAGGTCAAAAATCAGAAATTGCACCTTCTCAGTCAAAACCCTAATTTTGACCATTTTTCCCTTTTGATGATCTGATCAATTTTCTTGAAGAATTATGGTCCAAACTTGATCAAATGACATATATGAGTTTATGATGTTGATATGGACCAAAAATTATGAAGTTTGACTGTAAATTGGCCATAGTTGACATTTTTCCCCAATACAGCTGATTTTTAGGTCAACTGATCAATTGACTGAGCAAAAATGTGATCCAAGACTTGAAACTTGACATGAGCAATATTGAGGGTCCAAAATGATCCATGAAAGTCATATGGGGCATTATCAGTCCATTTGTCCTTGTGCAAACTCAAACCCTAATTTTCAGTCATTAGTGCTTGAGGAGGTGTCTTAAGCTGATCAAACCTTGTGCAGTCTTGAACCAAGGGAGATCTTGTGAGAGATTACTTGATAAATGAGAGGTAAAATTTTGGGGTACAACACATACGCATCATGACATTATACCATATCATTTCCACTAATCATTTTAAGGATCTCAAGGGCTAGTGATGCAGGTTATCATAAACCAACGTCTAACAAGGGGCAAGGGGATTTATTTTCCTCTAACCCATGATGTCAAAGACCAAAGAACATTGTCTTGAGTCGAAGTCTATGACCCACTTGACACGGTGAGCTCGACTCTTGTAGAAGGACATTCAACAATGCGAAGTTCTTCAAAGCTGTAATCAAAGTTCAACTTTTGACATTTTCTTGTGTTTACCCCACGAGATCCTTGAAAACATAGAATCCACATATAATGCACCATATCATAACATGATTTCCCCATACAGGTTTTCTCATCCTCTTACTGTTTATTTCAGTAAAAAATGGATCTCGAACAAAATGTCTAAGATCTTCAGACCCAAAATGATCAGCTTCAAGAATTGTTCCTGAACCTATCCAAGGGGCAAGAAGAAGTGAAAGCACTCCTCATTGAGAGCATGACCAAGAAGAATCCTGAAGACAACAAGGATGACCAGCTGAAACAATTGCAAGCCAAGATAGAAACGATGAGAATCCAGATGCTGGAACAGATGGCTCTTATCCAAAACTTAGCTCGGGGACAAGAAGAGTTGAGAACTCTCATCAATAAGCTTAATCAAGACGAATAAAACCGTATGGAAACAAACAGCTAGAACTGGGGATCCAGTCATTAATCAACCTCCGATGAGACATGAAGTTAACTTGGTTGAGAGTATACCTTTTCAAACTACTTCTACATCGCGAGCCCAAAAACGACCTCACCAACAACGATATGGTCGTCAATGTAGGTAGAATACGCTCTAAAGACAATTTATCGAGATCAAAATTTCCATGGCTCAAGCATTGCATCATATGTTGGAGGCCAAGCTGGTTACATTGAAGGAGCCTCCTCAAAAAGCTAATACTTCTTCTCCCTGTTACAATCATAAAGAAAGGTGCATATACCCCTCCAACAGTCGTGGATACGACACTAACATCTGTTGGACATTGAAGAACAAGATTTAAGACCTGATTGACGAAGGAGTGTTGGAATTCACACAAGATGGTCATATTGAATTTTTCTGTCATCCCTCAAAGGCACACCATATGAAGTGAGAAATTTAAAGCAGAGAAGCTTTTCGTTCGTTCGAGTTTTCGTTTGTAATTTCTTTAGTTTGTTCAAACAATTATATTTATGCCAAACTTTAGTTGTTCTCATTAATGCATTTCATATGTTTGTCTTGAGTTAATCCATTCATTTTCACTATACTGAAATTATTCATTTACTCCTTTTTGTATGACATTCAACTCTCGACTACAAGCCGTAAGCCTTTAGAGGGAGGATGACGAAAATAATACCCTAATCCCTACAGTGTGCTTTTGAGCAGACCTTGCTGCCGATGTACATGCGTTGTTTCAAATCCTAAGAAGTGGAGTTATAAGGAGGATAATCCCTAGTCAACTCCTTTGAGCATAATAAGTAGGAGTTTTCTTTTTCGCATAAATTGAAACCTTTAATCATAACCTGGGGCAGGGTAGTTTCTCAGTTAATTCAAATGTGCATTCAGTCGCAAGCTTTCACTTTGTATACAACGAATGACATCAAAAACATCCTTCTGAATTAAAAGATGGTGATGGTTCCCCGTAAAATAGGAAGTCACTATCTCTCAAAAGAAAAGCCCACTGAGTCAAAAACCTAGGAAGGAGACTTAAGAAAAACCGGGGCATCCCGCTAACTGTAATCTCAAGACAAAAACAGTCAGGCAAAAATTAGGGACAATAAAAGAGGTCGTTACAAATCCTCAACAACAGAAAAGTGTTGCAAAAATGATTGCCTTCTCGAATAAACTTCCAGAATCTGAACCATCTCCAAAATATCATTCCAGATTCTATTGGGAGATAAACACACAATTAACTGAGTATAGGGTTGAAGAACATCATGAAGAACGGGTGTATACAAATAAAATTTGAGCCTTATCCTTTATTTCTTAAACCGTGAACCAGACCACGTTACAACCCTTTAAAATTCCTAATTGAAGCATGGGTTAGTATGAAAGCATATTGTTACAAAAGGTATCCTGACTCCTGTAAGGCTTACTGTAGATCTTGAGTTGAATTCATATTCTTACAAAAAAATTTGCTTATTAAAAGTGAATTTTTCAAATGTTTTCTCAAGACAGACATAAGTTTTGCATTGTTTGAATACCACTGTTTGCATATGGCCAATTGTTCGACAATGGATAAATTCTCATGACAAATATCTAATGAACATAAATTCTCTCAATGAACATAATCACTTCAAATGGAAAGACGCTTCCAATGATAGTCAAGGGTCATGGCATGATTATTGTCCAACATATCTGGGGTAGTCAAGTCGAGATTCAAAGAATCTCTTAAAAAGTGTTGAACATCCAGGGGAAAATCTCCATCTGAATCACTAGGGAGCAACATTACATTGATCATGGGCTTTAGCAAAATCCACTAAGAAAACCCTCTGGCACCACTAAATTGCTTGTCTATGCCAGTAGTATCAGATGATGTCAGTATCATGTCTTCGGATCCTTCCATGATAATTCTTAAAAAATATTGAGGAATACTATCAGAAACTTGATCAAAAGATCTTCGATACCACCAAATTGCTTGTCTATGCCAGTAGTATCAGATGATGTCAGTATCATGTCTTCGGATCCTTCCATGATAATTCATAGAAAAGATATTTAGGAAGTTCAAGACTATCATACATTTGGTCAAACATCAGGTGCACCAGACTAACCCTAGGGGCAACTGGGCTCCCACATATGAAAGGTAACGTGCGATCAAGCAAAGGTTTTCTAGCATTTCTACAACACTTGCTATCATAGACAATGACAACTCTCCACACCCTATGAACATGGACATAGTCAGAAAATACTACGCATGAAAAGAGACCCGTTAGGTTGACATACCTAGGCCAAATAAGGGCATCCCGACAAACCAAAAAGGTTTGGGCAAAAATTAGGGATATATACAAAAGATTGTACACCCGAAAAGTCGAAAACCTAAAAAGGCGGCTTGGAAAAAAAAGGTATCCCGGTGGATTGAAAATCTAAAAAGACTGTCCAAACAAAAGTTAGGGATTAAAGCGTACGACTATCTCCCGTTATCCCATCACTTTTCTATTAGTAAAAGACCCGTCACTCTGGTCAGCATTTACCAAGGAGATAAGACAAAGTTTAAGCTGTCCAAAAATCCCCACAGGACCATTTCCATGGATTATCCCCACAAAGTAATCTTCTTAAAATACATTACACACATCACGCCAGTTCCCAAACAGAGGGAGATTTCCAACGGTTTATCATATTCTAGATACAATTCATATACAATCTAAATACAGATTCATTATGATACTCCTTCTAGATTTTCTTGCAGATATAGTTCAGATACAATCTACACACAGATTTATTCTGACACTGATTCTCTTCCAGATACAGTTCAGATACAATCTAAATACAGATTCATTCTAACACCCATTCCAGAGTCTATTGCAGATACAGTATAGATACAATCTAAATACACATTCATTCTGATACTCATTCAAATGCATCTTCCTAGATACAGTTCAGATACAATCTAAATATAGATTCATTCTGACACTCATTCTATATTTTTCTACGGATACAGTATAAATACAATCTAAATATAGATTCATTCTGACACTCATTCCATATTTTCTTCCCGATACAGTTCAAATACGAATGTCATTCTGATACTCATTCAATACATCCTCAAATACAATCAAGGCTTGGATTTATTCTGACCTTCCCCAGCCAATTTTGGACTTCCAAAATTGAAAATAAACCTTGCAAAAAGTTCTTCCCCAAAAGAATTCATTTCCCTAGTAAGGCCTTCAGAATACTTTCCTCAATAGGGTTTATTTCCCCAACAGCCTACAAATCTCCCCAACTTGAGTCTATTCGTCAGACTACTACAAATCGATGACAAAACTCCTCTTCCCCAGTAGAGTTGCCACTATCCCAGAAAGTTAGTGCAAAGCCTGGGATCCGACCAGATACCAGTTAACTTTATCCTCCCCAAACGAGTCGGAAGGTTATCCATCTCTTTTATCCCCAATCAGAGTATATAAGAATCAAAATTCCCTAGTAAAGCAACGAACGACCAATGTTCCTGAACTCTACTCCCCAAGCATAAATCAACACCCCCAGTAGAGTTTACTCAAATAGCAAACAAAAATACCTAGCGGAAGCATTCTAGTCAAGGCTGAAGATACACATACTCTTCATCCTCAACAATAGTCAGGGATTTATTTTCCCAGACAAATATATACTTCAGTAACATTTCACATTCATACATTACAACATATGCATACGAAATGCATATAGCACAGTCTCATTTATTTTGAGAACATCATTACACAATGCATTTCATACGTCATGACATTGCATACAACTAACTCACTACCTTTTCAGGGGGAAAAATCAATCAACAACAATTCTCAAAATAGGTCAGAGGTTAATTCCCAAAACACGATGGGGCAAATATCTTAATTGCTGACAGAAAGCAGGTTCCAGATTAATTCCCAAAATAAGTCGGGGTAACGATTTAGATGACCAGGCGCAGATTAATTCCTGAAACAAGACATGGAAACTATATGTGAAGAACAAACTGTTTGTAGATCAATTCCCGAAACATGACAGGGCGACTATCTACATGTGCAGATTGAAGATTAACTCCCGAAACAGGACGGGGAAACTATCTTCCTTTCTTTACTGTCAGGAAAAGGTCAACTCCCGAAACAGGATAGGTTTACCAACAAACTGATTGTAGATCAATTCTCAAAACAGGACGGGGCGACTATCTACATGACAAACACTTCCTTCAAGACATCTGTTGGTTCAATTTAAATCGACCAATGGTTTATCTTGATTCCGTTTCGGTAGACGCTTTCTCTGGTTCAGCTAAATCGCTCCTAAGATTTATATTGATTCGTTATGCAGTTAAAGTTTATTTCAAGACCTCTGTTGGTTCCGTTTAAATCGACCAATGGTTTATCCTGATTTCGTTCTGGTAAACACTTTCTATGGTTCAGTTTAATCACTCCTAAGATTTATGCTGATTCGTTATCCAGTTAAAGTTTATTTCAAGACCTCTACTGGTTCAGTTTAAATTGACCAATGATTTATCATGATTTCTCTCCGGTAGACGCTTTCTCTGGTTTAGTTAAATCGCTCCTAAGTTTTATGCTGATTCATTATCCATTTAAAGACAATTTCAGACCTCTGCTGGTTCAGTTCAAATCGACCAATGATTTATCCTGATTTCGTTCCGGTAGACACTTTCTCTGGTTTAGTTAAATCGACCCTAAGATTTATGTTGATTCGTTATCCAGTTAAAGACAAGTTCAGACCTCCGTTGTTTCAGTTTAAATCTACCAATGATTTATCCTGATTTCGTTCTGGTAGACACTTTCTCTGGTTCAGTCAAATCGATCCTAAGATTTTTTGATTCTTATCTAGTCAAATACAAATACAGACATCTATTGTTTCAGTATAAATCGAACAAAGCTTTATTCTTATACTTCTTCCAATCTCTATCAACAACTACTTTTGATGGCATCTATAAGCCCATCATAGATTCCTTCATTACCTGTTGAAGTAGTAGTCGCATAAAAATCAAGTCAAGCATTAGACTTACCAACAATCACTCTTGGATGGCATCTATAAGCCCATCTTCGACGACTCCCCATCACTTTTGAATGGCATCTATAAGCCCATCTCCGATAAACTCTTCATTACCTCTCCAAATGGCATCTTTATACCCATCTCCAATAAACTCTTCATTATCTCTCCAAATGGCATCTTTAAGCCCATTCTCGATACAATCAACCAACAATATTACTTCATGCACTAGGAAGTGCAAATTTCTGGGCACTCTAGTGTTCAATTATCTTCCACATTCAAATCACGAATGGCGGACACGCCAATCTAATTTTTCAGGTTTAAAAAGATTGAACAGGGGCAACTGTTGTACCCCAAAATTTGCCCTCTCCCTTCATTCGAAAATATCCTTCCATACTCCTAGGGATTTTAATCCCACTTTTGACACCAAGGTTCATGGTTCAATGGTTGCGTAATATTAGGGTTTACATTTGAGTTTATCTTGAGTTAAGTTTTGATTCATGATAAAAGCTGTGGAGTTTAAGGATTCTTTGATGATACATTATTTACTTGTGAAGAAAGTTAACTGAAGTCGAACTTGAGATTAGGTTTTTTCTCATATTTTGGATTGGATTTGTTGATAATGGAAGATTTGATGAAGCTTTATGTCAAATGTCAAACATCTTCAAAGTTCACTAAAGCATCACCACTTTAAGTGAGCATTCAAATATTGGCTTGGAATTTAGAAAGGTATGAATTTAATTGCATAATGGACATCAATATTTTTGAACTCAAGTTCAAAAAACAAAAGAGTTTTTAGGCTTGGTACAGATGAGAAAGTTCACATTTGCTGATGAATTCAAATTCGTTTCTTTCAATTACAAACATGGAATTCCTTTTTATCTCAAAACTTCACTTGTTATCTCAAATTCACTTTCAAGAAACCGATTTACATTCTTCATTTAGGTTTCAATATCCATTTGGAATCAAATTAAAAAATGAAGAGTCTTCCATTTGACATTATTAAATCTTAAAAGACCCTTTCAAAATTTTTGTCATAAAGAGAAAAGAGAGACATACAGAGACAAAGCCACTAAACCAAAACCCTAAGCCCATTCATCATATTCCAAAGACAATATTGGATGTCATGATCTTTTCTTTCATCCAAATACAATATTGGATGTCGCAACCTGTGTTGCTGTCTAAAGCCAATATTTGATGCCATGATTTTTTGCTTCCATCTGAAGCCAATATTAGATGTCATGATCTTTTGATTCCATCCAAAGCCAATATTGGATGTCACGATCTGTGTTGCTGTCCAAAACCAATATTGGATGCCATGATCTTTTGCTTCCATCCAAAGCCAATATTGGATGTCGCGATCTGTGTTGCTGTCCAAAGGCAAATATTGGATGTCACGATCATTTATCTCACCTCATTCAAAGAAAATTATTGGATGTTGTGATCTTTTCTCTCATCTAAAGCCAATTATTATACGTTAAGTTTTCCCTTCATCCAAAGTCAATATTATATGTCGTGTTTCTTTTCTGTCCAGCGTCTTTCCTGGACGACTCTGATGTAGCTTCAGATTTGGTCTCATCCCACATCTAATGTTCTTCTAGATGTTTCTGATTGTGTTTTCCAGAGAGTTTCCCGCCTCATTCAATGTCATTATTTGATGTCGCTGCTTACCTTTTCAGGGTTTGTCTCCCCTTCTCAAGTATTTCTGGTTACTCCTGGTCACCCTGACGGATATCCAGAATAACTTGTTTTCCCTAGCGTGCCTTTCCACATCATTTCTTTCAATCTACCATAAATATTTTGTTTCACATTTCTCCAAATAATATCTCCATTCATCGCATTCTGCATCATTAGTTGTATTTAAGTTGACCAAAAGTCAGTTTAAATCGAAGTTTACATGGTTTTGTAGTTGAAAAATACCTGATATTTCACTTCATGAATTTAAATCTCTTTACTCGTTTCTTGCATTGCTCCAAGTTATTTATATGTCGATAATATTAATATTTCGGTTTTACAGACATACTGTTAAAAGCGATTTGATACTGTGCGAAAAATTAGCGAGAAAAATATTTCAAGTTTTCACCTTCTACTGATCATTTTATGAATCTGCGTTTGTATGCTCGCTTCATTTTTTCAGTACAATTTGAGGTCTCGTTTTTAACCGTAAAAGTTTTTTCAACCTGATATTTTTTATTCGCATTTTATTTTGATTTTGATCATTTGAATATTTTTTCTTTAATCTTTGTAACATGTAGTTTATTTTAATGTATTCATTTATTTTTTTTCGGATAGATTAATGTTCATATTTTAGCGTTTTTAGTCATTTTGGGTCTCTATTTTTTTTCCCGAAAAATTAAAACAAAAATATTTTTAATTGTATTATTTGATAATCTTTCAGTTTTTATGTCATTTTTATCATTGAAGGGCTAATTGAATATAAAAATTATTTATTATACTAAGCTTTATTTTGATTAGTTGCAAGAGAGAGTTACAAACCAATGAATTAGAAGAGAAAAAGAACGGATCCGTTGGCAAAACATAATGGAATTCCTCTTCAGCTTTTCATATTAGAGCTTCATTTATTCTTTGTTTCTACACAACAACAAAAAAACAATCTCAATAACTCCTCTCTTCAATCTACATACGATCTCCATTTTTCCCTCTCTCCACTCTCCACGATAAAACCCAATCTCCCATCTTCTTAGCCACATCCAAAACACAACCCTTCAATTCATCAATTCCACCTTACCTCTCCATTCGCATCATTTTTTATAATTAACTTAGTTTAGATTTCATTTAGTAAATTAGAATTTTAAGCTTAGTTTAGAATTATTTTAATATTTTAATTTAGTTTAATTTTAATTTAATAATTTTAGAATTTTAGTTTAATTTAAATTTATTTTAATAAATTTAGAATTTTTTCTTTTAGTTTAGATTTAATTTAATAATTTTAGAATTTTAGTTTATCTTAGATTTATTTTAACAACTTTAGAATTTTTTTTTAGTTTAGATTTATTTTAATTACTTTAGAATTTTTTCTTGTAGTTTAGATTTTATTTAATAATTTTAGAATTTCAGTTTAGCTTAGATTTATTTTAATAACTTTAGAAATTTTCTTTTAGTTTAGATCTAATTTGATAATTTGAGTAATTTTAATTTAGTCTAGTTTAATTTAATAACTTTAGAATTTTAGTTTAATCTTTTAGAATTTTGATTTTAATTAGTAATCTTAAGATTAATTTAGTCTAACTTTAAATTAGTAAATTAACTTATTTTAGATTTAAGTTAGTTAGGATAGCTTTATAATTAATTTAACGTAGATTTAATTTAGTAAAATCTAGAATTTTAATGTTTCTTAGAATTTTAATTTAGTCTAAATAACTTTTGTTTTAATTACATCTTTATTCTATTTTTTTTACTTTCTTTTCTATCAAAACACACCAAAAAAATAATTTTCTTTCTCTTTTCATTTGCTCGTCGTTTACTATTTTTCGCATTCTTTCGATTATTGTAATTGCTTACGGTTTGTAAATAGTTTAACTAGGCTTTCACTTCATCCTCTTTCATAAATTTGTACCCCCATTCCCGAAACATTGTAATAGCGTAGAACTTCATTTTCAACCCTTTATCGCATTTCCTTATATTGTTTAGTAATTAGGCGTGTATGACAAGATTTAAAATCAAGACAAATTACACTTGAATCAAACACACTTTTCACATGCACACCTCTAGGGTAACCTTGCTTGTTGCCTCGGAAAAACAGTCATGTCCCTCAAATGTGAGAGACTTTAGTAAAGACCCTCGATAAAAATGATCGTAGTCCCTCGATGACCCTTCGACGTTGCCTTCGATAAAATGATCTTAATCCCTTACGACAATTGCTAAAGCGTCTCATAAGTTGCCTTCTATGACTTTACGATTATCCACGCCCGTCCCTTCACATCCAATGATAAGGTTGCTTACCAACTAATGGTGAGATAACACTATCTAAAGGAGGAGGAAAAGAACTAAGACTTTTTGAGTATCTTTCCAAAATAAAACCATCTCCACACTTACACTTTTAAAATATCTTTCTAAAAACAAACATCTCTTTGAACTATTTTCAA
This sequence comes from Vicia faba, assembly GCA_948472305.1. Taxonomy (NCBI): domain Eukaryota; kingdom Viridiplantae; phylum Streptophyta; class Magnoliopsida; order Fabales; family Fabaceae; genus Vicia; species Vicia faba. The sequence goes on along the minus strand of OX451740.1, from coordinate 752,116,216 downwards.
AACCAACACTTTGTATACATTCTTATAGAGACAAGAATCATTACAAATTTCACCGAAACAAAGGCATTTTCAAAATATTTTCAACCTTACACAAAACACAAAAATATTTACGAAAGCATTTCAAAGCGAGCTAGCAACTAAGAGCCCGTAGATAACTATGGATGAAAAGGGTGCTAACACCTTCCCTTTTCATAACCTACCCCCCGAACTCAATAAAAATTCTCAAAAGGTATTTCCTGTTCTTTTCACCCTTTCCTTTATTAGATAAAAGAAAAGTCGGTGGCGACTATTTCTATCTGCAACAATAGTGATAAAATGAAAAATACCCAAGTCAGTTCTCCTACCGTATTACACTCTCTAATAATATATTTTAATATGCAGGGAAATTCTGATATAAGAAGCATAGAAGATGAGAAAGTTTCGTTTTTGAAGCTCTGTTGTGACATATCTTACTTAGAAGCAAATTTTTGTAACACACTTAAATGAAGAAGTTCTAATGGTACAACTTCTGAATGCACCAATGCTGCGGAGCAGAAACTCTGATATTCTGATAAGTAAAGTTCTGGAAAGAACTAAATAAGTCTCAATGGTAACATTCATCTTCTGATATGATCCCAAGAAAGCATGTTCTGAAGCGTTACAAATTCATTGCAAATCAAAAGTAACAGATAAATCAAGACAAGATCTCTATCTTTGGAAAGTACATTAACTACAAGTTATCAACCTTCCAAAAGCATCTTCTCATGTCTCTCATGCACCGCCTATATAAAGAAGACTTGAAGAAGTAAACGTACACAACTCTACTGCGCACTGAAAAAGAAAAATCTCATTACCTTTTTATCTTGTGCGTTTCAATTGTGTAATACATCACTGTAGTGATATAGTTTTGTCTAGAAAATATCTTTGTACACACTGTTAATTATATTATTGTGTAATACCTTTAGAAAACCAAGTTGTAGTTTAAACTCAAGAAGAATTTGACAGTTGTCATTATATCTGTGTAATAAAGTTTTATTAGTGGATTAAGACCTCATTTGAGAGAGCATAAATCACCTTGGAGGATGGAATGAAGTAGTTTGAGTTCTAACGAACCAGGATAACCAATGTGTCTATTGCTTTAATTTTAAAAACCTCAATTCACCCCCCCCCCTTCTTGTGTTATTCCATTCTTCACATGGTGCACCATTTGCTGCAATCTTTGAATCAAAGTTGAAGAGGAGGTTTTGAACTTTAATTCTCATGACGATCATTTCTTGATTTTAGTTCAAATGGATCCCTTAAAATAGCCATGAAGAATTGAGCTTTTTACTAAATGTCAAGACTCTTTATGCACCATAACTCTCAAAATAATCATTTTTTTGACATGGGATCACAATGACAAAGTTGAATAACTTTTATCCCTCTTTCTAGCCATGTAAAGTTTGCACATTTTCAATAAAAAAATGAAGAAGTTGTGAATTTTTGAAATTCAACCTTATGAGTTTCCATACTTAGAAAATTTCCAAATTCCACCAAGATTCTTCATGAACAAGTTAACTTTAAAATCCATATCTATTTTGCATTTATTCAACCATAGGCCATATGATGATCCAACATGATCATTGACCTCAACTTTGACTAAAAGTCCACTTGGTCAACAATTGCCTTTTGTTGACTTTTGCTCAAATGATTGTTTTACCCCCAATTGATCAATTGAATCTATTCCAACCAAAATTGATGCTCAATTATTCAATCATAGATGCTTGGGGATGTGTAGAGAAGCATGGAAGAAAGTTTGAGTAAAAACCTCAAAGAAATCCCGATTAAATCCAAAACCCTAATTCCGGTCCATTGTATTGGGAGATGATAACCATAGTTCAAAACCCTAATTTCTTTGAATATGATGGAGAGCTTCTTGAACACAGATATATCATATGACCATGAGAAGATAATACTTCAAAGAATTGGTTCATACAAGTATCAAACACTTCATTTGGCCAAAACCCTTATCTTAAGAGATGAATAGGAGAACAATGATTCACTTTAATAATCTTGCACATTCAGACTTCTGATGAATCAATAAGATAATTTGAGATGTCTTGAGGTATGAGAAACCCTTGTAGCTTGTGAGACTCAAAGATTAATGGCATGAGACTCTCCTTGCACTGATTATCAACACAACCCCCTTTCAATAGCTTGTAGAAGATCATGAGAACCAGAGATACCTTGATCCTATCACAATGTATGAATGTGAATGATGAAACATAAGCCAATAAAATTATAAGATCAAGAGGGTAAATTTTGGGGTGAAATAACTGCCCCTATTCAATCATCTTAAACCTGATAAGTGATAAAAAGGGACAGCTTTTGAACGTTCGTGGTGGAAGAGGATTGAATACTAAAAGAACCCGAAAATTTTCACTCTTGAATAAGAGAGTAAAGCAACAAGGTAACTGAGTTTTTGTAATAACGATACCAAGCAAACTGTGTGAGTAAGGGGAAGACTTGTGAATAGTAAATCTAACCAAAGAGTGTCAGATAATACTGGACTCAAGAGATATACCAAATAGAAATTGGATTTGAAAGATGAGCCAAGAAGATATTAGACTAAAAAAGTAAGCCAAGTAGAGATTAGACTTACACCAACAGGACTAGTGGATGCTAGACTCTAAAAGGTCGTGCCAGGTAAAACTGGACCGCAGACCATAAAAATGAGATAAAACTCATCCCAAGAAGACTAGATAATACTAGACTCTAGAAGAATGTTCCAGGATAAAACTGGAACACAGATTGCAATAATGAAGTAAAACTCAACCCAAGAAGACTAGATAATACTTGACTTGAAAGATACAAATAGATATCGGATCTGAACGAGTATACCAGAAATAAATGGGTCTCGATCATTAAAGGACATATAAAACTGAACTTTTACCATTAGCACACTAGCTGAATGCTGGTGGGATTGAGTAGAGGTTATCGAGATAAAACTCAGCCTCTGGGAGTACTATAAAGTATGCGCCAGTTGAAAAACTAGTGTGCAAACATGGTAACGAGATAAGACTCGACCTAAGAGGAACTAGAAAAAACTAAACTCTGAAAAAGTACTCAATAGAACAATAATAGAAATTGGGTCCTATAGCAAGGTGACAGAAAGTGTGTGTATTTCATAAGACACCTGTTGGTCTTAACTGAGGGTAGACAGTGGACAATGCTGAACGAACCCAAGGAATAAAAGAGACAAATAACGAATAAAAATTCTGCTCAAGAAGACTAGATAATATTCGTCCAAAGATGAGACTTAAAAACGAGTAGCAAACTTGACTCAAGAAGATTAGCGATAAAAGCATGTCCAAAGATGAGTACCAGGATAAAACCAGATTGCACGCATAAGTAACGAGATAAAACTCGACCTAAGAGAAACTATATAAAACTAGGACAAATATGAATATTAGGGTAAGACTAGTATTAGAAAGGTACACCAATAAACATTGAAATGAACCAACAAGGATAATAAAGACTAAACCCGAGAAAATTATGCCAGGGAAAAACTGAATCACAATCAAAGACAACGAGTAGACACTCGATCATAGTAGAATAATGGTTACTAGACTCAAGAAAAAGGTACCAAGGAAGAACTGGACCACAGGAAAAAGGTAATGAGTAGAAACTCGTGCTAGGAACGAGAAGGGAATATTAGAAATATACTGGACTTGAATGATACACCAATAAAATTTGGACGTGAATCAAAAGCACTTGCATAAGGCAAGTGTTGTACCCCAAAATTTGCCCTCCCATATTTCTCAATACATGTCAAGTAAGGTCCTCAAATTTCTCAAGAAAGTCCAAGGGTTGACCAGACAAACCCTCTCCTAAGGCAGTCTACCTCAAATTAGGGTTTCATTTTGCATCAAGATGCTTGAGTCCAAAGGATCCCAAATGCTCACCATTGTCCTAATATGTTCTCAAGATCATCAATGTCAAGTTTCAAGCCTTGCAGAGGAAGTTTGCTTAGCCAATAGCTCAGAGGCCTGAAAATCGACTTTGTTAGGGCAAAAGTCAACTGTGTCCCACATACAGTCAAACTTCAAGATTTTTGGTCAACATTCTCATTTTGAAGTATTATTCATCATTTTATCAAGGTTTGATCATTATTCCTCAAGGATTGCTCACAATTCATCAAAACCCAAAAGTTGCTAAATTAAGGTTTTGTAGGAAAAGTCAACTCAACTTTGACCAAGCATAACTTTCTCATACTTTATCAAAAATGATCCAACCAAAGCTCATTTTTAATAGGATGTAATTCCCTACAATTAATCTTCAGCTGTCAAGTTCAAAATATTCACTCACAAGAAGATATAAATTTGGACATTATAGGTCATTTTGAAAAGTCAACAAAAACATCTTTTGGGTCAAAGCTTCATACATGAACAGGGAAGACTCAATTGAGATGAGACTAAAAGGTTTGCTTAGAGGACATCTTAAGCTTTATAAAAAGTCCAAGAACACCTCTCCAGGGTCAAAATTGAAATAGTTATCCATTGGCCAAGTTGACCCTTTTTGCAAAATTGCCAAAAGTTAAATGTGTCCAAAATTGCATTTTTTGCCAAATGGGCCCAACTTTTTATGCTTGCATTGAGTTTGTAATGTGACCCACGACCCATGAGCCCTTCCAATTGTCATTCTTTTATTTTGTTATTTATTTTGATTTTATTTCAATTAAATCAAATAAAATCAATATAAAATAATGAAAATATCAAAAGCTAATTAAATCTTGAGATTTTGTGCATGATTAGGTCCATTACACAGCTGGAAACAAGATCAATTCGTGCAAGGTTCAAAATGGACAGAAAAAGATTGAGTTTGCTTGTTTTGGAAAGATTTTGCATAAGGATCAAATCATGAATCAATATTCATAATTGAGAGAGATTTGATACAAAATTGTAACCCTAATGCATTCTACTATACATAAGGAACAAGTGCAGACCAAAAACAAGAGGCTGGAGGCGTGCAACAGAGAGAACAGATTTCAAAAATTCAAGGAAAAGTTACAAACTGATTTTCAAGTTACAAATCACCTCAAGGCATTCTAGTCATACCAATCAATTGATGGACACCCCAGGATCGAGATTCAATCGCTAGCAAGCTTCCTCACGCCTTGAACACTCTGTAAGGTTCACACGGTTTCCATATTTTCTAGAATTGGAATACGTTAATTCTGGCATATTTAGCATGATTAATTGATATATTCATAATCCTTGAGTTGTTTGCAAGCTAATGGTTATGATTAATTGCATTTTTATTGACTGTACACCAAGATGCCATGGCTAGGGTTCGTGGTTCATTTTTAGGGATTTTTCATACAGGAACAATTGGCCATTAATAATGGTACCATGATGCTCGTGAGGTTGCAACGAGTGGATTGGCACCATTGGTTTTGATTTATCATGCATGTGTGAGATTTTGGAAATACGCAAGGCTATACCTATAGTGAATGTCCGTAGGTAAAAGTTTTGATATCTAAAACGACAGAAGCCACGAGGAAGACAATAGGCGTGGCATGTTGTGAATGGGCAGTTTGAATCTGCGCTCGTTTTGGGAAGCGTGGCATGTTATTTATATTATATTTTATTTGCTTTATTATTATTACAACTAAACAAGTTGGCGCAGATGGTAAGGTTGTTGGTCTTTGATGCACACGTCCTGGGTTCGATCCCAGGCATGTGCATTTTATTATTTTCTCAATATTTTCAGGATAATTCAGTGTACCACATGGCAAAGGACTCATCATGTACCATCCAGATCTGATCATTCCATCCATCAACACTCCAGATCTAAGGCCATCCCTTAAAGGTCCACAATACGCCCCAGTCAAGCATGTGCAGGGGATTGGACGAGGTTAAACAGGCCAGGAGTTTATTGGTCCCAAAAAATTGCAAACAACACCCCTCTTTTGCTATTTACCACAGGCCCATCCTATTCTTTCTTTTCTCTTTATTTCATTTATTTATTTAATTAGCTCAAATATTTTTCAACCAAAATTAAATTCTTTTTTTTCAAAAAAATCATAAAATCAAGTTTCACAAATTTAAAATTAGGTTTTTTTATTTTATCAAATTTAATTTAATATTAGTTAGTTTAATTTAGGATAATTCTAACTTTTTTTTTTATAATTAAAATCAATTAGAAAAACTTAGGGTTAACTCTTGATTTAATTTTTATTTCTTTCTCAAATAAAATAAAAAATACAAAAATAGGTTAATTTAATTATTTTTTCTTAAATTTAAATAAATTAGTAATTAGGTTTTTTTATTTATTCAATTAAACTTTATTTTCTCAAAATAGAAAAAAACCACAAAAATTGATTTTTCTTTTAAATTGCAATAAGGTAGTTGGGGTCAAAACCCTAAATCTCTCGTTCTCGATTCATCGCGCGCATTTATTATTTTTGCAATATTAATGTAACTGCTCACAGTATGTAATAGTTTAAATTAGGACTTTCTTTCTTTATCATTTACGGGTTTTTGGCTATGTAATTAATCCCTACCCTGAAGCCTTGTAATAGCGTAGGTTTTATTTCTCGCATTTTAATTCTCGCAAATATTAACTGTTTAGATGTATGTTAATAGGATTGTATGACAAGATTTCATGATAATTTAATACGGTTAGAAAACCCTAATGTGCAAAGATAATAACCGAAATCAAATCACTCGCACATGCGCACTCCTAGGGTATACTCTCACTTCGGTTGCCTTCGGTAAAAGATCATTAAGTATAGGGTGTCTTAGTGGTTGCCCTCCTATCTAACAAAGATCAAAAGTCCCGTTCGGAAATGTTGCCTCGGAAATGTTTCCTCGAATATGATCTTAAGACTCTAGGGTTATTACTAAGACGTCCTAACATTGCTTTAGTGATCGAATGTCCCTTACGAATTGACCCTTACAATTCCAACGATGGTACTACCTACTCATTAATAGTGGGATAGTACTGTCTAAAGGAAACAAGAACAGAAACAATCTTTTTTCGAGTAGGTAGATGCTAGTAGGTACTTTCTCAAAATCAAAATTTTCACACTTACACCTTTTTCAAACAAAGTTTTCAAAAAAAACTTCATAACACTCTTGAGGACAGAAACAAGGGTTAAAATGAAGTAAAACAAAACTTTTCAAAACAAGCACACACAAGCAAATTTTAAAAGATGAGCAAGTACCTAAGAGCCCCAGGAAAACCATGGATAGAAAGGGTGCTAACACCTTCCCTTTCTATAATCTACCCCCCGTACTCAGAATATCTCGAAAAAGGATTTTTTCTGTGCTTTTTTTCCTTTCCAATTGGATAAAGTAAAAGTCGGTGGCGACTCTTGCTTACCGCGATATTTTGTGAATAAAAAATGCAAAACGCAAACTAGCATTTTCAAAAACAGTCGGTTCTGCCACCGTATCACAGAACTGGCGACTCTGTTGGGGAATAAATAAGTGGGGTATATCTTAGGATTTAGTTCATCATATTTTCTTCTCTTATTTGTTTTGGGTTGCTTTACTTTTAAGGGTTTTGTTTGGGAGTTACTATAGATCTTAACCCGGATCTGGAGACACCTTTTAGGTAAGTAGCAATAAACTGTGAGGGAACTGTACGGCGTAGACCGATACGGTTGAAGCAGTAGCTACGTTGATGTGGCACATTGGTTGGTACCGGTATCCCTTGTGGAGAAACGAGGAGAATACGGGGCTGTTATGTGTGTCGTTAAGCATCAACTGACCTTAGAACCTTTAATCGACCAACTTGGCCATTAGAAAGTAGTGAGATAGCCGGCCTCGGTGTAAAGCTGAGAACTAGTTGATACTCGATGCTACACTCATTGAGACCATACTCTCGAATCAGTTCCGGCCGCAAGAAAAGATTGCGTGAGCTGAAACCATGATCGATGGAGGATGGTCAGTGATATTGAGAACCTCTAGAACCCTGTTACTTTTGCTAGGACAGGTTGAAACCAACTGAACTTCAAGAGGGTAATACCTTTGACCCCATGCAAGCCTTAAACTTAAGGGATTTTGTGTGAGTTGTTTGCCTTTGCCATGCCTGTTATCTGTTATACCTATTGTTTTTATCATGACATCATGCATCATAACATGTCATTCATACTTCATTATACTAACCATTTCAAAGACCAAGGGGATTTATCTTTGTTCTGTTTTGCAGATTATGGCTTCCGTGCGCAGAAATACCATTCGAGTTAACTTTGTGCAAATACCTGCTCAACTTAAAGAGTTAGCCTCAAGAGTTTCTGAGACTTCTATGTTCATTAAGAGACATGTTCAGTTCCTTAGCCAGGTCACCTCAAAGTTTGATGAGCAGATGATGAGTGTACTTTTCCAGTTCTTCGATCCTGTGCATCATTACTTCACCTTTCCGGATTACCAGCTGGTTCCCACTTTGGAAGAGTTCTCTCACTTGTTGGGCATATCCATCCTTTAGCATGTGCCTTTCACAGGTATGGAAGAGGCTCCTAGACCAGAAGACATTACCTCAGCTCTACATCTGAAACAGGCTGATGTAGTATCCAATTGGGAAACGCGAAGCGGGGTCGAAGGTTTCTTAGCCAAGTTTCTGATAGACCAGGCTCAGCTGTTCTGAGATAATTTGGATTTTCAGGCTTTTGAAGACATCTTGGCTCTCCTTATCTATGGGTTGGTCCTCTTCCCGAATCCAGATTCCTTTATAGATGTGAATGCGGTCAAGATTTTCCTTTCTCGCAATCCTGTGCCTACTCTACTGGGTGATATCTTGCATGCCCTCTACACTCGTATCGTGCGAAGAAGAGGGACTCTTAGGTGTTGCATGCCATTTTTTGTACCCCAAAATTTTCCCTCCCATATTTCTCAAAACATTTCAAGAAAAATCCTCAAGTTGCTCAAGGAAGTCCAAGGCTTGACTAAACAAACTCTCTCCTACGACAGTCTACCTCAAATTAGGGTTTCATGTGGCATCAAGATACTTGAATTCAAAGGATCCCAAATGCTCACCATTGTCCTAATATTTTCTCAAGATCATCCATGTTAAGTTTCAAGCCTTGCAGAGAAAGTTTGCTCAGTCAATTGCTCAAAGGCCTGAAAATCGACTGTGCTAGGGCAAAAGTCAATTGTGGACCACATACAGTCAAACTTCAAGAATTTTGGTCAACATCCTCATTTTGGAGTTTTATTCATCATTTGATCAAGGGTTGATCATGATTCCTCAAGGATTGCTCACAATTCATCAAAACCCAAAAGTTGCTAAATTAGGGTTTTGCAGGAAAAGTCAACTCAACTTTGACCAAGCATAACTTTCTCATACTTTATGAGAAATGACTCATCCAAATCTCATATTGAAGAGTATGCAATGCCCTATAATTCATATTCAGCTCCCAAGTTCAAAATATGCACTCACAAGAAGTTATGAATTTGGACATTATAGGTCATTTTGAAAAGTCAACAAAAACACCTTTTTTGTCAAAGCTTCATACATGAACATGGAAACTCAATTGATATGAGACAATTAGTTTTGCTTAGAGGACATATCAAGCTTTATAAAAAGTCCAAGAACACCTTCAAAGAGTCAAAATTGAAGAAGTTATGCATTGGTGAAGTTGACCTTTTTTGCAAAATAGCCAAAAGTCAAAAGTGCCTCAAATTGCAATTTTTGTCAAATTGGCCCAATCTTTTGCACTTGTTTTGAGTTTGTAACATGGTCCACGAGCCCTAGCTCTTCCCACCTGCCTTTATTTTATCTTTACCATTTATTTTGATTTTTTATTTCAATTAAATTAATTTAAATCCAAATAAATCATGAAAATATCCAAATCATTCGAACCTTAAGATTTGATGCATGTTTCAGGTCCCTTATACAGCTAGCAACTGAATCAAATCGTGTAAGGCATGGTTGTGCATAAAAAGATTGGTTTTGGCCTATTTTTGGAAAGATTTTCATGAAGATCAAATCATGATCAAAGACCATAGTTGCCAAAGATTGAGAACACATTTGCAACCCTAATTCGTTCCTTGATATATATTGGACAGAAGCAGATAAAAAGGACAAGGTTTTGAGGCGTGGAGAGGGAGAACAAAACTTGAAAAAACTCAAGCAAAGTGGTGACTTAATTTCATACTTCCAAGCATTTTCAAGACTCCCAAGCCATCTCTTTCGTTTCCTGGGCACTCAAGGAAGCCATAGCAATCAAAAGCAAGCATTTTCCTGCGCTAGAACTCACTGTAAGTGATTCACGACCTTGACTTTTTCTTGAAATCGAATCACATTATTTTGGCACTTGTAGCATGAATTACTTACATATTCTTGTTCCTTGAAGCATTTGCAAGCTATTCATAACAGTTAATTGCATTTTGGCTAACCCTATGGAGAAACACCATTGCTAGGGTTTCTTGTTGCATTTTGGGATTTTTGGTACAGGTAAAATTAGCCCAAAATAAAGGCACCATGATGCTCAGCAGGCCAACGAATTGGTCCACAGCCTTAGATTTCATTTATCGTGCCTATATATGATTTTGAAATATGCAGGAGTTGTAGCTACGGAGGACGTTGACAAGCATCGCCGAAGGTTTATACGAGCCTATGGCATGGTGAACAGGTCTGACCCTCAAGAGCTGGGACCAAAGACTTTCCTCCCTATGCAACCATATCTCCAGTGGGTTCGAGCTCGGGCTCAGAAGCTTGGGATGTCGTATGAAGTTGTGTTGCCAGTGATTGTAGAGCATACTAATGAAGAAGGTGTTCCTTATACAATCTTTTATCCCTACATGCCTACTGACCTTGGAGCATTAAAGAGATCCTGGATTCAGCTAAAAGAAGAAAGGGATACCTACCGGGAGAAGTATCATAAGCAGGAAAGGAAGATCTTAAAGCTCACAAGGCAACTTGAGAATGAAAGGACAATCAATGATTACGTCAGCAAAAAGGGAAAGTGACCATGGGATTTCTGATTTTACTTGTTTCTAGTTTAGATTTATTTTCAGTTTATTTCTTTTGTAACGCCTTAAGGGCGTTGTTAAACATTTTACAAGTTTTAATCTAATAAAGTTTGTTTGTTTATTGGTTTGCAAATTTAAATCTCCCAAAGTCTTTGAAATCATTTCATACGCATTCCATTATCATGCACCTCATTACAGGTTTCTCATCTTCTTCGTTGTTTATTTCAGCATAGAATGTCTTCTGAAACACCTACCGATCAATCCATCAAAGCTCTTCAAGCGCCGAATGCTCAATTCCAAGAGATGTTCTTGAACCTGGCTAAAGGGCAGGAGGATTTGAAGGCTCTCATCCTGAAGGAGAAGAAGAAGAAGAATAAGAAGGTGGTTCTGCTGAATATGGGTCACAAATTTGGGAATAGGTTGCGATAGGAAGCTGATCTGTCCCATTCATCTAAAGGAGGAGAGAATCAAGAGGAAGAAAATGGGCCTAGTCCTGTAGTCTCTGATAATGACACCGATTTTGATGAAGAACAGTATCCTCCTGCTAAGGATAGGTACAAACAACTTGAAGACCGTCTGAGTGCAATGGAGATTCAGAAGATACCTGGTTTGGACTTCGGAGATCTGGGACTAGCATCTGGGGTGGTGATCCCTCACAAGTTTAAAGCTCCTGTCTTTGTTAAGTACGATGGAGTATCTTGTACAAAGCTCCATCTCCGCTCGTATGTCAGAAAAATCCAACCCTACACTGCTGATAGAAATCTGTGGGTTCATTTCGTTCAAGATAGTCTGTCAGGGACTCAGCTTGAATGGTTTTATCAATTGGAAGGAGATAATGTCCGCAACTGGGAGGACCTTGTTGCTGCTTTTTACAAGCAATACCAGTATAACACCGACCTTGCTCCCACGCGTACTCAGCTTTAGGGTATGTCTATGGGTGCAAGTGAAGGCTTTAAAGACTATGCTCAGAAGTGGAGATATCTGGTTGGAAGAGTCCAACCCCCTCTGTCTGATAGGGAGTTGGTGGATATGTTTCTTGGGACTTTGTCTGGTCCATTTTTCAATCACTTGATTGGAAGTTCATCATCTGGGTTTACTGAATTGATTTTGACTGGGGAGAGAGTAGAAGCTGGTATCAGAAGTGGTAAGATACAGAAAGGTGCTTCATCAAGTACAGAAAATAAGCCTTTCAGGAAAGAAGCTAGTGCAGTTTACAACTCGAGGAGCCAAAACCGACCTGAACGCCACCAAGCAGTTAATGCGGTAGTAATATCGAGACCCATCAATGCCCCACAATACAACAATCAGGAAAGAGTAGAGAGACCACAAAGACAGTACACTCAGCTCAGTATGACCTTGTCTCAAATTTTGCCGCAATTGTTGAAGACTAACCTGGTAACTCTGAGGGAGGCCCCGAAGAATCCCAACACTACATCTCCGCTGTATAATCCAAACGCCCGCTGCGCCTATCACTCCGATAGCCCAGGGCATGATACAAACAACTGCTGGGCCTTGAGGAATAAGGTGCAAGATTTGATTGAAGCTAAAGAAAACGAGTTTGACGCTCCGGAGAAGCCTAACGTCATAATTGCGCCCATGCCCAAGCATGACCAAGGAGTGAATGCAATTGAAGACTATGAAGAAGAGTCAGAGTTCGATAGCTGGATTTACCCGACTACCAACGGTGGATTGAACAATTGGACGTCAAAGGATTACGTGCCTGTTTCTTTTATTACACAATAATAGACTTTTGTTTTGAAATTTGTAACAGACAGTTTAAAACTTTATGGCCCGGTGCCTTGCCCGAGGCACCTTGGCTTTGTTTGTGAGGGCTTATTATTCATCAATTTCATATATCATCAATAAAGCATTGGACGTTTTCTTGCATTAAAAATTTTGTGCTCCTTGTTTTTCTTTTCTATCTTGCACTTTATCAAAACAGCTATTGTCTTACACACACTCACGTATCATAATGCAAATCCATATCCACTCTGGATCCCATTGATAACAACTCTGCTACTGCCAGTTATGACTTTGAAAATCCAATCAACCAAGTCGAGGATGAAGGTGAGGAGGATTGTGAAGTGCCTGGGGAACTTGCTAGACTGTTACTACAGTAAGAGAGGGCCATACAGCCCCATGAAGAGCCAGTGGAGTCAGTGAATTTGGGTACATAGGAGGACAAGAAAGAGGTCAAGATAGGTGCAAATCTGGAGCCTAGTGTCAAGCAACAGTTGATACAGATGCTACGCGATTATGTTGAGATCTTTGCCTGGTCCTATGAAGATATGCCTGGTTTGGACACCGACATTATGGTTCACCGCCTGCCAACTAAAGAAGACTGTCCTCCGGTAAAGTAGAAGGTTCGCCGTATGCGCCCCGAGATGTATGGGAAAATCAAAGCTGAAGTCATGAAACAGTTTGATGCCAGTTTTCTAGCTGTCACTTCTTACCCACAGTGGGTTGCCAACGTGGTTCCGGTGCCAAAGAAAGATGGTAAGGTACGAATGTGTGTAGGCTATAGAGATCTGAACAGGGCAATCCCCAAGGATGATTTCCCACTCCCTCACATCCATGTTCTGGTCGACAACACCGCGCAACATAAAATCTTCTCCTTTATGGATGGTTTTTCTGGTTACAATCATATTAAGATGGCTCCTGAGGACATGGAGAAGACAACTTTCATTATGCAGTAGGGCACCTTTTTCTACAAAGTCATGCCATTCAGATTGAAGAATGTCGGGGCAACGTATCAGCGCGCCATGGTCGCTTTATTCCACGACATGATTCACCATGAGATCGAGGTGTACGTTGATGACGTGATTGCAAGATCCCAGACTGAAGAAGAACAACTTGACCATCTTAAGAAGCTATTTGACAGGTTGAAGATGTACAAGTTGAGGTTAAACCTGAACAAGTGCACCTTCGGGGTAAGATCCGGTAAGCTGTTGGGTTTCGCTGTTAGTGATAAAGGTATTCAAGTGGATCTGGCAAAGGTGAAGGCTATACAGGAAATGCCAGCTCCCCGAACGGAAAAAGAAGTCAGAGGCTTTTTGGGACGTCTGAACTACATTGCCCGATTCATTTCGCACCTGACTGCTACTTGTGAGCCAATCTTCAAGCTGTTGAAGAAAGATCAAGTGGTAAGATGGAATGATGAATGTCAAGCCGCTTTCGAAAGGATCAAGGAATATCTCCAAGAGACTCCTATTCTGATGCCTCCAGTTGAGGGAAGACCTTTGATCTTATACTTGACAGTACTCGACAATTCGATGGGGTGTGTGTTGGGGCAGCATGACAAGTCTGGTCAAAAAGAGCATGCTATTTACTACCTTAGCAAAAATTTTACCGACTGTGAGACCCAATACTCACTGCTTGAGAAAACTTGTTGCATTTTGGCATGGGCTGCTCGCCGGCTGAGACAGTATATGCTGACTCACACTACTCTATTAATATCAAAGACGGACTCAATCAAGTATATCTTCGAAAAGCCTGCCTTATCCGGAAGAATAGCGAGACGGCAGATGATCTTAACTGATTATGACATCTAATACACAACCCAAAAAGAAATCAAGGGGAGTGTGTTGGCAGATCATTTGGCACATCAGGCCGTGGATGATTACCAGTCTATGAATTTCGAGTTTCCGGATGAGAACATCATGTTGGTAACCGACTGTGAAAAACCTGGACCGGATGAAGGACCTGAGGAGGGATCCCGATGGTCTATGTATTTTGACAGAGCCTCAAACGCGTTGGGTAATGGCATCAGTGTTGTGATTATATCTCCTGAGGGCTGTCATACTCCGTTCACCGCCCGATTATGTTTTAACTGCACCAACAATATGGCGGAGTATGAGGCGTGCATCATGGGTCTTCAAGCAGCTATTGACCTAAGGATTAAGTTCTTAAGTGTATTCGGAGATTCTGCTCTAGTGACCAGTCAGATCAAAGGCGAGTGGGATATGAAACACCTAAATCTTATTCCTTACAAAGAGTATGTACTAACATTGCTCCCACACTTCGAGGAGATAACCTTTGAACATTTCCCCAGAGAGGAGAATGAGTTAGCGGACGCGCTAGCTACCATGTCTTCTATGTTCAAGGTCAGGTGGGACAATGAGGCTCCACAGATTACCATCGAGAGGTTGGACGAACCCGCACATTGCTGTGACATTGAGACTGAAGAGGTAGCAGATAAACCCTGGTTTCACGAGGTAAAGAGGTATCTTGAGGCTTAAGAGTACCCCGAGGGTGCATCTGTTAATGATAAGAAATTCTTGAGAAGGTTCACTTTGAAGTTCTTCATTAGCAATGGTATCCTTTACAAGAGTAATCATGATTCAACCTTGATGCGATGTGTGGACAAGAGCGAGGCAGAAAAGATTATGGAAGAGTTACATGAAGGTACTTTCGGGACTCATTCCAGTGGACACACCATGGTAAAGAAAATCCTACGGGCAGGATATTATTGGTCCACCATGGAAGCCGACTGTTATCAACATTCTCAAACTTGTCATAAGTGCCAAGTCTATGCTGATAAGGTGCATGTACCTCCAGTTCCTCTGAATGTTTTGACATCTCCTTGGCCTTTTGCAATGTGGGGTATCAATATGATTTGCGAGATCAGACCTACTGCGTCTAACGGGCATCATTTCATTCTGGTGGCTATTGATTACTTTATAAAGTGGGTTGAAGCAGCTTCCTTTGCTACAGTAACCAAGAACGTCGTGGCGCGGTTTATTCGGCACAATTTGATCTGTCGATATGGTGTACCAGAGAGGATCATTACGGACAATGGTACAAATCTCAACAATACGATGATCACCGAGCTCTGCAAGCAGTTCAAGATACAACATCAGAACTCTTCTCCTTACCGTCCGATGATGAATGGGGCTGTTGAAGCAGCTAATAAGAACATCAAGAAGATTATGCAGAAGATGACGGTGACATACAAAGACTGGCATGAGATGTTACCATTCGCTCTTTATGGGTACCGAACCTCAGCGTGGACTTCAACAGGGGCAACACCTTACTCTTTGGTGTATGGAATGGAAGCAGTCTTACCCATTGAGGTCCAGATACCTTATCTTCGGATTATAAAGGATGCAGGTTTGAGCAAGGATGACTGGATCCAGACCCGGCTTGATCAGCTGAATTTAATAGATGAAAAGAGACTTACTGCTATTTGTCATTGTCAGACGTATCAAAAACAAATGATCAGGGCATTTAACAAGAAAGTCAGACGACAAGAGTATCAAGTTGGGGATCTGGTGATCAAGCGCATCATACTGCCACAAGGTGATCCCAGGGGAAAATGGACCCCTACGTATGAAGGGCCATTTATGGTTAAGAACATCTTCTCGGGAGGAGCAATGATTCTAACCACCATGGATGGTGACCACCTTCCTCACCCAATTAATGCAGACATAGTGGAAAAATACTACGCATAATCAGAGACCCTCTAGGTTGACTGGCCTAGGAAAAAATAAGGGCTTCCCGGCGAACCAAAAGGGTTCGGGCAAAAGTAAGGGATGAAAATAAAAAATCTGTACACCCGGCAAGTTGAAAACCTGAAAATCCAGATTGGGCAAAAAAGGGTATCTCGGTGGACTGAAAACCCGAAAGGGCGGTCCAGGAAAAAATTAGGGGTTGAAGCATAACACTATGTCTCATTGGATCATCTGGCAACCAGACTTTGGTATCAACTGTCAAGCTCGGACGACACTAACCAATCTGATCTACCTTCAACCAAGTAGCAAAGTGATGAGACTCTCGAAGATATAAAGGCAATATCAGAGTTGGAACACAGTGGGATTGTTCACATAGCTATTTTTCTTTGTTTTACACAAATTGTATAATTTCTATCATTCGGCGACGTTCTCTTACTAGGACGTCAACCTCTTGTACAAAAACGCCTATTTACGGGCCAACTTCAGAATCAATACAATTCATTTTCACAAAGAAATTTCAAATTGGTTTTTCTTTTTCTGTTTTGTTTTGCAAGAACATCCATGGTTCATTTTTTATATATGCATTTGACAATAATTGCTGCTCATAAATATTTACATGCGAAACAAAAGACGATTACTCGTAATATCAGGAACAGGGGCAAACAAGAAATGTCCAAACCTTACAGTTGCTCTATCCACCAGGTATAGGGATAGACCTAGCTGGAGAATACGATTAAAGGTACATTCACTCCCCGTAGAGCAAAAGGTATCTAAAAACATTGCTTCTCCCCAAGCAGAGTTTGCCTATCACCAGCACTAGAAGATTATCCCCGGTAGAGTTTATTGCTTCCACAAGTAGAAACTCAATCCCCAACAGGGTTCATTATCGCCAGCAACGGTAATTCATCCCCAGCCAAGGTTATTTCTCCAAATCAGCAGATCTTCAGACAGAGTATCTCTTCCCCCACATAGTCATTTTCTCGTCAGTTTATTCTCCAGCAGGTTTATTCTCAAATCATCTTCGATTGTTATCCCCAGCGAGAACGAAGAATTCAACTCCTTGCACTCTCCAGCAACAATCCGGGATTTATTTTCCCCAGCTAGAGAATATCATAAAAACATTGCATATCCATACATCATGACGTGTGCATACGTATCATACAACACAATCTCAATTATATTGAGAACATCATTGCTTGATACATATCATGCATTACATACGACTAACCCTTTACCTTTCAGGGAAAGATACAATCAAATTCTCACCAAGTTCAAGCTATGAAGCCCGGATCCGACCGGATAGTATCTTGATTCCTACATCATATTGCGAAGCCCGGAGAACGACCAGATAACAATATCAAACACCATGAAGCCTGGAATCGACCAGATAGTGGTTTATCTCTAAGCTATGAAGCCCAGATTCAACCGGATAATAGTTTAATCCCCAACAAGTTATTGTGAAGCCTGGATTACGACCAGATAGTAATGCAAGTTACTATGAAGCCTTGATTATGACCAGATAGCAGTGCGAGACACCATGAAGCCTGGATTCAACCAGATAGTGGTATATCATAAAAAACAAGCCGTGAAGCCTGGATTACAACCGGATAACATCTCAGCAAGTTATTGTGAAGCCTAGATTACGACCAGATAGCAATACAAGTTACTGTGAAGCCTGGATTACGACCAGATAGCAGCCAAGAATACTATGAAGCTTGGAGTCAACCAGATAGTGGTATATCTTTAATGCAAGTTATGAAGCCCGGGTTCGACTGGATAGTAGTTGGATTTCTCCGAACACCATGAAGCCTGGATTCGACCAGATAATGGTATGAGACATCGCGAAGCCTGGATTACGACCAGATAGCGGTAAAAGACACTGAAGCCTGGATTATGACCAGATAACAATGAGGGACACTGTGAAGCTTGGATTACGACCAAATAGCAGTTTACCCGGCCAATTACTATGAAGCCCGGATTCGACCAGATATTAGTAGGCCTAAAAATCAAATGGAAGCCCAGATGCGACTGGATAACAACTTGATTTCTTCTGAAGCTTGGATTTCGACCAGATAAGAAGTAAGGTATTGTGAAGCCTGGAAATGACCAGATAGCAATACAGGACACCATGAAGCCTGAATTCGACCAGATAATGGTATAAAGCATCGTGAAGCCTGGATTACGACCAGATAACGATAAAAGGACTGAAGCCTGGATTACGACCAGATAACAGCATAAGACACGATGAAGCTTGGATTTCGACCAAATAGCAGTTTACCTAGACAAATACTAAGAAGCCCAGAGTCGACCGAATATTAGTGTGTCCTAAATTCAAGTTAAAGCCCGGATGCAACCGGATAATAACTTAATTCCTTCTGAAGCCTGGATTACGACCAGATAAGAATCGAGAAATTGCGAAGCCTGGATCACGACTAGATAACAAGTTTAATCTCATCTCCCCAGTAAGTCACTGTAAAGCCTGGATTACGACCAGATAGCAGTCAATCTTATCTCTATGAAGCCTGGACCACGACCAGATAGTAGTTCATTTTCACCTCTCCGACCAAGAGACGATTCCCCAGTAGAATAGCGGACAACCGAAGCTCCTAAAATTCTATTCCTCACAAACAGAGATCAGCATTCCCCAGCATAGTCTTCCTTAACAACAGGTATACAGGCTCTCGTAAAGGAATCTCTTATGCGATCGACACTCCTTCGGATGGCATCTTTAAGCCCATCTTCCATCATCAATCTCCAAATGGCATCTATAAGCCCGTTCCCGATATCGCAAGATAAATACTACTTCATGCGAGTGCAAATATTTGGGCACTCTAGTGTTCAATCATCTTCCACCTTCAGATCACGAAAGGCAAGCAAACCAATCTACATCCTCAGGTTTAAGAAGATTGAACAGGGGAAACTGTTGTACCCCAAAATTTTCCCTCCCATATTTCTCAAAACATTTCAAGAAAAATCCTCAAGTTGCTCAAGGAAGTCCAAGGGTTGGCTAGACAAACTCTCTCCTAAAGCAGTCAACCTCAAATTAGGGTTTCATGTGGCATAAAGATACTTGAATGAAAAGGATCCCAAATTCTCACCATTGTCCTAATATGTTCTCCAAATCATCCATGTTAAGTTTCAAGCCTTGCAGAGAAAGTTTGCTCAGTCAATTGCTCAAAGGCCTGAAAATCGACTGTACTAGGGCAACTGTGGACCACATACAGTCAAACTTCAAGATTTTTGGTCAACATCCTCATTTTGAAGTTTTATTCATCATTTTATCAAGGGTTGATCATGATTCCTCAAGGATTGCTCACAATTCATCAAAACCCAAAAGTTGCTAAATTAGGGTTTTGTAGGAAAAGTCAACTCAACTTTGACCAAACATAACTTTCTCATACTTTATGAGAAATGACTCATCCAAAGCTCATATTGAAGAGGATGAAATTACCTACAATTCATATTCATCTCCCAAGTTCAAAATATGCACTCACAAGAAGTTACGAATTTGGACATTATAGGTCATTTTGAAAAGTCAACAAAAACACCTTTTTTGTCAAAGCTTCATACATGAACATGGAGAACTCAATTGAGTTGATACCAAAAGTTTTGCTTAAAGGATATCTCAAGATTTCTAAAAAGTCCAAGAACACCTTCAAAGAGTCAAAATTGAGGAAGTTATGCATTGGTGAAGTTGACCTTTTTTGCAAAATTGCCAAAAGTCAAAAGTGCCTCAAATTGCAATTTTTGTCAAATGGGCCCAATCTTTTGCACTTGTTTTGAGTTTGTAACATGGTCCAAGAGCCCTAGCTCTTCCCACCTGCTTTTATTTTATCTTTACCATTTATTTTGATTTTTTATTTCAATTAAATCAATTTAAATCAAAATAAATCATGAAAATATCCAAAACATTCAAACCTTAAGATTTGATGCATGTTTCAGGTCCCTTATACAGCTAGCAAGTGAATCAAATCGTGTAAGGCATGGTTATGCATAAAAAGATTGGTTTTGGCCTATTTTTGGAAAGATTTTCATGAAGATCAAATCATGATCAAAGACCATAATTGCTAAAGATTGAGAACACATTTGCAACCCTAATTCGTTCCTTGGTATATAGTGGACAAAAGCAGATAAAAAGGACAAGGTTTTGAGGCGTGGAGAGGGAGAACAAAACTTGAAAAAACTCAAGAAAAGTGGTGATTTGATTTCATACTTCCAAGCATTTTTAAGACTCCCAAGCCATCTCTTTCGTTTCATGGGCACTCAAGGAAGCCATAGCAATCAAAAGCAAGCATTTTCCTGCGCTAGAACTCACTGTAAGTGATTCACGACCTTGACTTTTTCTTGAAACCGAATCACATTATTTTGGCACTTGTAGCATGAATTACTTACACATTCTTGTTCTTTAGAGCATTTGCAAGTTATTCATAACAGTTAATTGCATTTTGGCTAAACCTATGGAGAAACACCATTGCTAGGGTTTCTTGTTGCGTTTTGGGATCTTTTGGTACAGATAAAATTGGCCCAAAATAAAGGCACCATGATGCTCAGTAGGCCAAGACGAATTGGTCCACAACCTTAGATTTCATTTATCGTGCCTACATATGATTTTGAAATATGCAGTTGTTGTAGCTACGAACTTTTGTCCGTAGGTAAAAGTCCACAACTTTTACCAACGGAGAGAGGAAGAAGATGACCTGCGTGGCACCACCTCATTTGCCTATTTGAAATTTCGCGCGCAGGAACTTATAAAATTGTGTTTCTTAATAAAATATTTGTTTGTTTCTCTATGTACAACACGCGCGTTCAGCTCAGTTGGTCAGTTGGAGAGAGAAAAGTCCATAGGACATGGGTTCGATCCCCAGGTCCCCTTGTTTCTTCAATGCATTTTTTCTATACTTGATTCCATGTGCAGATTCCCAAGACGCCTACCATAGGCCATCAGCTAGCATCCACTGGATCTAAGGCAATTCCAATCCAACGCTGGGCATGAGAGGGTCTACCAAAGGCCCCAATCAACGTGCAAACATGGGAACATGGAGGTCAAACGTGGGTCAGAATTCTTGGGCCCAAAAGTTGCTATTGGCACCCCCCCCCCCAAAATGCTAACAAACAGGCCCAATATTCTTTTCCTTTTCTTTTATATTTTCTTTTATTTAATTTATTTCATTTATTTAACTAACACAAAAATTAATTCTTTTTTATCAAAAAAATCATAAAATCAATTTTCACCCAAATTAGATTTAGGTTTTATTTTTTAATAAAAAATTAATTCAATTGGTTAATTTAATTTTTTAGGTAACTTTAATTTTCTCTGTAAATAAATTAAAATCAAGTAGAAAATTAGGGTTTTTGTTTTAATTTAATTCTTATTTTCTTTTTCTTAAAAATCACAAAAATTCAAAAATAGGTCAAATTTAATTAGTTTTATTTAATTTAATTTAATTAAGTAATTAGGTTTTTGCATATTTAATTTAAACCCTTATTTTCCTAAAATAATCAAGAACGACAAAAAATAAGTTTTCCTTTAATTAGGTTAGACGGGGTCAAAACCCTAATTTCCTCTCGTTCTCGATTCATCGTGCGTGTTTATTTTATTTTACAATATTGATGTAATTGCTCATGGGATGTAATAGATTAATTATGACTTTTTTGTTTATTTATCGTTTTAGCGGGGTTTTTTAGCTATGTAATTAATACCCGAAGCCTTGTAATAGCGTAGCCTTATTTTCCGCATTTTAATTTCCGCAAAATATTAACGGTTAGATGTATGATATTAGGGTTGCATGACAAGAATGTATGTTAAATTTAAAATGGTTAGCAAACCCTAAATGTGCAAAGATAATAACTGAAATTGAATCACTCGCACATGCGCACTCCTAGGGTATACTCTCACTTCGGTTGCCTTCGGTAAACGATCATTAAGTATAGGGTATTTTAGTGGTCGCTCTCTTGTCTAAACAAAGATCAAATGTCCCGTTCGGAGATGTTGTCTTGGAAAAGTTGCCTCGGAAATGTTGCCTCGAATACTGATCTTAAGACATTAGGGTTATTTCTAAGACATCCTAACATTGCTTTAGTGATCGTACGTCCCTTTCAAATTGACCCTTAAAACTCCAACGACGATGCTACCTACTCACTAATAGTGGGATAACACTGTCTAAAGGAAATAAGAACAAGAACATTCTCTTTTTCGAGTAGGTAGATGCTAGTAGGTACTTGCTCAAAACAAACTTTTTCACACTAAACTCTTTTTCAAACACAGTTTTCAAAACGAATTCATAACACTCTTAAAGACAGAAGCAAGGGTTAAATCGAAGTAAAAAAAAAAATTTCAAATCAAACACACACAAGCAATTTTGAAAGTGATGAGCAAGTACCTAAGAGCCCGTAGAAAACTACGGATAAAAAGGGTGCTAATACCTTCCCTTTCTATAATCTACCCCTCGTACTCAAAATCTCGAAAAAAGGAATTTTTCTGTGCTTTTGTCCTTTCCAGTTGGATAAAATAAAAGTCGGTGGCGACTCTTTCTTACCGCGACATTTTGCAAACACAAACGCAAAACACAAACCAGCATTTAAACAGTTTGGTTCTGCCATCGTATCACACCATTGCCGTCAAGGTGGTTTATTTCGCACCTCCATAAGTCTGTGTTGAAGAACGAAGAAGGTTTGGGTTGGTCCCACAGGATAATGTCGCTTGCCCATATAGATATTCTTTGGTGCTCCCGGGATATGGAAGACACTGCCATCATTGATCGTTGTGGGGGATATCCTAATGTCCCATTGCTTGGAATCAGAGGAGGTATAACTTACAATCCTTTTTTAGCTTTGCGACAATTTGGTCATGCTCGGAGAGATGGTCCCCATGAGCTACTTCTTGAGGATATTTCATTAGACTACAAGGAAGACGTTGACGAGCACCGCCGGAGGTTTATACGAGCTTGGGGCATGGTGAATAGATCTGACCCCCAAGAGCTAGGACCAAGGACTTCCCTTCCTATGCAGCCTTACCTCCAATGGGTCTGAGCTCGTGCCCAGAAGCTTGGGATGCCTTATGAAGCCGTATTGTCAGTGATTGTGGAGCCCAATAATGAAGAAGGCGTTCCTTACATGGTTCTTTATCCTTACATACCCACTGATTCTGGGGCATTGTAAAGGTCTTGGATTCAGCTGAAAGAGGAGAGGGATACTTACCGGGAAAAGTATCATGAGCAAGAAAGGAAGATCTTGAAGCTCACCAGGTAGCTCGAGGAAGAAGGAGTGATCAATGACGACGTCAGCACCAACAGGAAGCGTCCATGGGACTTTTGATTTTGCTTTTCTAGTTTTAGATTTGTTTTTCATTTATTTCTTTGTAACGCCTTAAAGGCATTGTTGAACCCTTTTACAAGTTAATCTAATAAAGTTTGTTTATTTTTGGTTTGCAAATTTAAATTTCCCAAAGTCTTTGAAATCATTACATACGCATCCCATTATCATGCACACCATTACAGGTACCATTATAGGTTTCTCATCTTATTCGTTGTTTATTTCAGCAGAAATGTCTTCCGATCAAGCCATCAAATATCTTCAGGCACAGAACGCCCAATTCCAACAAATGTTCTTAAGCTTGGCTAAAGGGCAAGAGGATCTAAAAACTCTCATTCTGAAAGAGAAGAAGAACAAGAAGAAGAACAAGAAGAAGAAGAAGGTCGTTCTTCTGAATATGGGCAAAAGGTATGGGGATAGGATGAAACAGCAAGCTGATCTGACCTCTTCATCCAGGGAAGGGGAGAACCAAGAAGAAGAAAAGGGCCCTAGTCCTGCCATCTCTGATAATGATACGGATTATGATGAGGAGCAATATCCTCCTGCTGAGGATAGGTACAAGCAGCTAGAAGACCGTCTGAGTGCTATGGAGATTCAAAATATCCCTGGTCTGGATTTCGGAGAACTGGGACTGGTATCGGGAGTGGTGATCCCTTATAAGTTCAAAGCTCCGGTTTTTGCCAAGTACGACAGAGTATCTTGTCCAAAACTCCATCTCCGCTCGTATGTCAGGAAAATCCAACCCCACACTGCTGATAGAAATTTCTGGGTACACTTCTTTCAAGACAGTCTGTCAGGGACTCAACTTGAATGGTTTTACCAATTGGAAGGAGCCAGTGTCTGAAACTGGGAAGATCTTGCTGCTTCTTTTTACAGGTAGTATCAGTATAACGCCGACCTTGCTCCCACTCGTACTCAACTCCAGGGTATGTCTATAGGTGCTAGTGAAGGTTTTAAGGATTATGCTCAAAAGTGGAGAGACTTGGCGGGAAGAGTCCAACCCCCCTTGTCTGACAGGGAGTTGGTTGACATGTTTCTAGGGACGTTGTCTGGTCCATTTTTCAATCATCTGATCGACAGTTTGTCATCTGGGTTTACTGAGTTGATCTTGACTGGGGAGAGAGTAGAAGGTGGTATCCGAAGTGGTAAGATACAGAAGGATACTTCATCAAGTGCAGTAAAGAAGCCTTTAACCAGTAAGAAAGAAACTAGTGCAGTCTACGGCCTGAGGGGCCAAAGCAGACCTGAACACCGTCAAGCAGTAAATGTGGTAGTGATATCAAGACCCACAGTTGCTCCACAATGCAACAATCAACAAAGGGTGGAAAGACCACAGAGGCAGTTCACTCGGCTCAATATGACCCTGACTCAAATTCTACCGTAATTATTAAAGACCAATCTGGTAACTCTGAGGGAGGGCCCGAAGAACCCCAACACCACATGTCCCCACTATAACCCGAATGCCCACTGCGCCTATTGTAACACCCCAGTTTTAATTATTTGATTTATTTAATTGGGAATTTATTTTATTAGAATTAATAAAATAAAAAGAATTATTTATTTTGGAATATTTGAAGAAAATAAAAGAAATAAGAAAATATTGGGTTTTTAAGTTATTGGGCTTGGATGTCGTTAGTAAAGAGTGGGGGTGCAAAAGAAATAAGGATATATTTTGGAACTCAAGTTATTTTCTCACTTTTCACGATAACACAGAAGTTGGAGATATTTGGGATTGGAGCTCTGAAGAACGAAGAACAATCGCTCAAGAGTTCAAAGCTGCAATTTAATAAGGTAAGGGGGGCTACTACTCAATTTATATTTGCTTATGGGTTTAGATGTGATTGGTTGGGTAATCATAGGATAATCCCATTTTCTCCGATGTTCTTAGTGATCGATAACTTTAGGGTCGAATTTCATTAGAAAAGATTAGGTTCCCTAAAGGTTGTGAATCGATTAAGAAATTAATCCCTATTGTTGATTTAGATCGAAATTGTATGATCGGGGGTTTCCCTTAGGTGTTCTAAGGATAACCTTGATGTTATCAGATTCCCCCAAAAGGACGAATAATCACTTTTAAGGTTACCTTGATAATTGTTGGTAATTATAAAATTAAGTTTTTGGATTAAATGATTTGGAAAAGGAATTCTGTCTTCCAACGATTTTAGAAAACTATAACCTTGAAGGATTTGAGTTATTCAATTTGTGGGAAATTGATGAACATAAGTCAGAGGCATAGGAAATTGATGTTTTGGAAACTTGATGTGTATTTGGATGTTTTTGTACTGCATTGCACTGCTGTAGAAATGTATTTTCGTGCAAATATGTTGGCATATGAGCTGTTGCAGGTACAGGAAAAATTTGTACGCGCTCAT
The DNA here is from genome assembly GCA_948472305.1 of Vicia faba. Taxonomy (NCBI): domain Eukaryota; kingdom Viridiplantae; phylum Streptophyta; class Magnoliopsida; order Fabales; family Fabaceae; genus Vicia; species Vicia faba. The sequence goes on along the minus strand of OX451740.1, from coordinate 752,090,146 downwards.
CAACACGGGCCGTGTTGCACAACACGGGCACCCGTGTTGATCTTCTGTATGGGCAACACGGGCCGTGTTGCTGCACACGGGTACCCGTGTTGACCTCCTGTGTTGGCTTCTGAATTTTGTTTTCTGTGCTTTGTTGTGGTGTACAGGAATGATTTTGTTTAATGTGCAGTGTTTGTTAGTTTTGAACATGCTGCTTAATGATATGCATAGTATTGTGGAGGCTTGTGTCGAATAATGTTTGTATGTTATGATACCAACACTATGTGGATTTTATTTTCAGGCTTTTAGATAATGTTATCAAGCATGGATCATGATATAACTTGATATGATTGGTTGATGTTTAATAGTATGCTGAGTGATTACATGCTATTCATATCGTGTTGTATTTGATATTGTTGATGTTACATGATATGGTTTATTGATGTTAATAGTATGCTGAGTGTTACATACTGTACATATCATGTTGCATTTGTTAATTCCCATTGTGTTGAATTAACATAGTGGCCAATATACGTGTCCGCGATTTAATGGAACGTTGAGGTGGTAGCCGTGTCCGCGATATAATGGAACGGTGAGTCGTCCGTGACCCGAGATATAATGGGGCGATAAAATGGTACCACATGCATGGGTGTGTTGCATTATATTGAGTATAACATGAATGGATGATTTTCCAATGTTATATTTAATTGATTGTATGCATGTATTGTTGCTGAATTGTTAATGATGTTTGATGTTAATTATAAGTATGAAAAGTAATACATTATGAATATATGAATTGTAAAGGTTTTCGCAAACTATGAAACATGCTAACTGTTTGGGTGATGCTTATGGTTTTTCTGAATTGATTGTTATGAACGTATAATCAAATGTATAGTTGAGATGCTCACCCTTACTGTTGAACATTTCAGATTGAGGAGCTTCGCTCAGATGATTGGCGAAGACTTGCTGTTTCTAGTTTATTTCGGTTTAAGTATTGTCCGGGTCATGCTCTGATAGTTGTAACTCCGGGAACGTTTGTTTGTCGAGCTGCTTTAGTCAGACTCGTTTATTTCCTTAATATTTGGTTATAATATGATGTTGATATATTCCAGGTGTTAATCCCTGATGATTGAAAATATTATAACTTTGGTTTTATTAAATATAATATTCCGCTGTGTAAACATGTATGAGTTGCTTCTATGTTATGCATGACAGGAACTGGTTTTTATTAAAAGAGAATTGTGACATCCTCGTTAATACATGGACTCTGAAAATATGATTTTAATTATTTGCGAATCTTTTATGTGGGGTTTTAGAGGGTGTTACAATAGTGGTATCAGAGCATAGTCGGTCGTTGCGACCAGAGTCTTGAGTCAGTCTTTCCTTTTGTATGCGATTAGTGTAAGGCAACACTGTCGATACTGTATTCTGATGAGGAGTATGTTTTAATTCTCAGGAATATGGCTGGAAGAGGTAACGGACGAAATGATGCTGCACTCGCTGAGGCTTTGGGGATGTTAGCTGGTGTACTTGCTGGAAATCCGAATGGAGGCGTGATTGGTGCTGATAGGAAATTGGGGAACTTCCAAAGGAACAATCCTCTGTTGTTCAAAGGTACACATGACCCTGAAGGTTCTCAGAGGTGGCTGAAGGAAATCGAAAGGATTTTCCGTGTGATTGATTGTACTGAAGATCTGAAAGTCAGATATGGTACGCATATGTTGGCAGAAGAGGCCGACGACTGGTGGGTTGCAACAAGGACTGAAATGGTTCAGGATGGAGAGGCACTGACTTGGGCTAACTTCAGAAGGGCTTTTCTGAGGAGGTACTTTCCTGAAGATGTTCAGGGAAGAAAGGAAATTGAATTTTTGGAGCTTAAGCAGGGCAATCTGACTGTTAGTGAGTATGCTACTAAGTTCACGGAATTGGCAAAGTATTATGCGCACTACAACAGTGATGAGGCTGGAGAATTCTCTAAGTGTATCAAATTTGAGAATGGTCTCCGAGATGAGATTAAGCAGGGGATCAGGTACCAGCGTATTCGTAGGTTTTCTGATCTGGTGGATTGTAGCAGGATCTTGGAAGAAGATATTACCAAGACTAGGTCGTCTCACTCTCGTGGGGCTGTTGATAAAAGAGGAAAGCAACATATGGGCCGTGGCAAGCCATATGGTAGAGGTAACCAGAAAGCAGGTGGATGGAAAAGGCCTAGTGGGGGAGATTCTAAGGCTCCTATCAGATGCTACAGGTGTGGTGAGTTTGGTCATCATATTCGAGATTGCAAGAGTGATGAGAAGAAGTGTTATAAATGTGGAAAGACTGGTCACTTGTCTATTGATTGCAAAGGGAAGTCTGTTACTTGTTACAATTGTGGCGAAGAAGGTCACATTCGTCCGCAGTGTCCTAAACCTAAGAAGGATCAGTCAGGTGGAAAAGTGTTCGCTTTGTCTGGATCTGAGACTACTCCAGAGGATCGATTGATTAAAGGTACGTGTTTTATTCATGGCACACCTTTAGTTGCAATTATTGATACTGGTGCAACTCATACTTTCATTTCTTTGGATTGTGCTGAGAGGTTGAAACTGGACATATCTGATATGCGAGGTAGCATGGTTATTGATACTCCTGCATCGGGTTCAGTGACAACTTCACTTGTATGTAGGAATTGTCCTATTGAGATTTTTGGTAGAGGTTTCGGTATGGATTTAGTGTGCCTACCGCTTGAACAAATTGATATTATCCTTGGGATGAACTGGTTGGAATTCAACCGGGTCCATCTGAACTGTTTTGCTAAGACGGTGATTTTCCCAGAGGCAGTCGGTGTCGAGAATTTAACTATGACTGCTAGGCATGTACAAGAAGCAATGGAAGACGGTGCTAATGTGTTTATGTTACTTGCTTCGTTAGATGCAACAGGAAAGGTCAGGAGTGATGAATTGCCAGTGGTGTGTGATTTTCCAGAAGTCTTTCCTGATGATGTTGGTGAGTTACCCCCTGAGAGAGAAGTGGAATTTTCTATAGATTTGATTCTTGGTACGAGACCGGTGTCGATGGTACCATATCGTATGTCTGCATCTGAGTTGGCTGAATTGAAGAGTCAGTTGGAAGATCTACTGGAGAAGAAGTTTATTCGTCCAAGTGTTTCGCCTTGGGGTGCTCCGGTATTGTTGGTCAAGAAGAAAGAAGGTTCTATGAGACTGTGTGTTGATTACAGGAAATTGAACAAGGTAACCATTAAGAATCGGTATCCATTACCGAGGATTGATGATTTAATGGATCAGCTAATTGGAGCCAGTGTATTCAGTAAGATTGACTTGAGATCGGGATATCATCAGATTCGTGTGAAAGCGGAAGATATTCAAAAGACTGCTTTTCGAACGAGGTATGGGCATTATGAATATTCTGTTATGCCGTTCGGAGTTACTAATGCACCTGGTGTTTTCATGGAGTACATGAACAGGATTTTTCATCCGTATCTGGATAAGTTTGTTGTGGTTTTTATTGATGACATTCTGATTTATTCCAAGAATGACGAAGAACATGCGGAACATCTCAGAATTGTGTTAGAGTTGTTGAAAGATAAGAAGTTGTATGCAAAGTTGTCCAAATGTGAGTTCTGGATGAATGAAGTTAGTTTCCTTGGACATGTGATTTCTAAGAATGGTATTGCAGTGGATCCTATAAAAGTAGAAGCAGTATCTCAGTGGGAAGCGCCGAAGACTGTTTCTGAAATCAGAAGTTTTCTTGGTCTTGCAGGTTATTACAGAAAGTTTATCGAAGGATTCTCAAAGTTAGCATTGCCGTTGACAAAGTTGACCCGTAAAGGAAAAGCGTTTATTTGGGATTCTGATTGTGAGAAAGGTTTCCAAGAATTGAAGTGGAGATTGACTGGTGCTCCTATTCTGATTTTGCCGAATCCGGTGGAATCTTTTGTGGTTTATTGTGATGCATCTCTGATGGGATTAGGTGGTGTTTTAATGCAGAATCAACAGGTGGTTGCGTATGCTTCGAGACAGTTGAAGGTTCATGAAAGGAACTATCCTACTCATGACTTAGAGCTAGCAGCAGTTGTGTTTGTCTTGAAATTGTGGAGACATTATCTGTATGGTTCGAGATTTGAAGTGTATAGTGATCATAAGAGTTTGAAGTATCTTTTCGATCAGAAAGAGCTCAATATGAGGCAAAGAAGGTGGTTGGAATTTCTCAAACATTATGATTTTGGTTTGAATTACCATCCTGGTAAGGCAAATGTGGTTGTAGATGCTTTGAGCAGGAAATCCTTGCATATGTCTATGATGATGGTTCGTGAATTGGATTTAATTGAACAATTCCGAGATTTGAGTTTAATTTGTGAAAGTACTCCGAAGTGTGTTCGTTTGGGTATGTTGAAACTTACTAGTGGTATTCTAGAAGAGATCAGGATCGGGCAGAAATCTGATGTTAATTTAGTTGATAAATTGACATTGATCGACCAAGGTCAAGGTGGTGAGTTTAGAATTGATGAAAATGATGTTATGAGATTTGGCGATAGAGTTTGTGTTCCTGATGTTGCAGAAATCAAGAAGAGTATATTAGAGGAAGGACATCGCAGTGGGATGAGTATTCATCCGGGTGCCACGAAAATGTATCATGATTTGAAGAAATTGTTTTGGTGGCCGGGAATGAAAAAGGAAATAGCTGAATTCGTGTATGCATGTTTAATCTGTCAGAAATCGAAGATTGAGCATCAGAAGCCGTCTGGATTTATGCAACCGATGTTTATTCCAGAATGGAAGTGGGATAGTATTTCTATGGATTTTGTATCCGGGTTGCCGAGGACTCCTAAGAATTGTGAAGCGATATGGGTTGTTGTGGATAGACTGACTAAGTCTGCTCATTTTATACCGGTGCGAATGGATTACTCAATGGAGAGATTGGCACAGTTGTATATTGAGAAAATAGTGAGTTTGCATGGAGTTCCTTCTAGTATTGTGTCAGATAGAGATCCGAGATTCACTTCGAAATTTTGGGAAGGTTTGCAGAAGGCTTTGGGTACTAAATTGAGGTTGAGTTCAGCTTATCATCCTCAGACTGATGGACAGACGGAAAGGACGATTCAATCGTTAGAAGATTTATTGCGTGCTTGTGTTTTAGAGAAGGGTGGAGCTTGGGATAGCTATTTGTCATTGATTGAATTTACTTATAACAATAGTTACCATTCGAGTATTGGTATGGCTCCGTTTGAGGCATTGTATGGTAGACGGTGTAGAACGCCTTTGTGTTGGTATGAATCTGGAGAGAGTTCAATAATTGGGCCAGAGATTGTTCAACAGACTACTGAAAAGATCAAATTGATTCAAGAGAAGATGAGAGCTTCTCAGAGTCGTCAGAAAAGTTATCATGATAGGAGGAGGAAGAATTTAGAATTCAGTGCTGGAGATCATGTGTTTATGAGAGTTACTCCGATGACGGGTATTGGTCGAGCGTTGAAATCTAAGAAGTTGACTCCGCGTTTTATTGGTCCGTTTCAGATTACGGAGAGAGTTGGAGAAGTTGCTTATCGTATTGCTTTACCTCCGAGACTTGCGAATTTGCACGATGTTTTTCATGTTTCTCAGTTGAGGAGATACATTCCAGACCCATCTCATGTAATCCAAGTAGATGATGTACAGGTGAGAGATAACCTGACAGTAGAAACATTGCCTATGAGGATAGAAGATCGGGAAGTGAAACAGTTAAGGGGTAAAGAGATAGCATTAGTGAAGGTTGCTTGGGGAGGTCCAGCAGATGGAAATGTTACCTGGGAACTGGAGAGCCAAATGAAAGAGGCTTATCCGGAACTGTTCGTCTAAGGTATGTTTTCGAGGACGAAAACTCTTTTAGTGGGGGAGAGTTGTAACACCCCAGTTTTAATTATTTGATTTATTTAATTGGGAATTTATTTTATTAGAATTAATAAAATAAAAAGAATTATTTATTTTGGAATATTTGAAGAAAATAAAAGAAATAAGAAAATATTGGGTTTTTAAGTTATTGGGCTTGGATGTCGTTAGTAAAGAGTGGGGGGTGCAAAAGAAATAAGGATATATTTTGGAACTCAAGTTATTTTCTCACTTTTCACGATAACACAGAAGTTGGAGATATTTGGGATTGGAGCTCTGAAGAACGAAGAACAATCGCTCAAGAGTTCAAAGCTGTAATTTGATAAGGTAAGGGGGGCTACTACTCAATTTATATTTGCTTATGGGTTTAGATGCGATTGGTTGGGTAATCATAGGATAATCCCATTTTCTCTGATGTTCTTAGTGATCGATAACTTTAGGGTCGAATTTCGTTAGAAAAGATTAGGTTCCCTAAAGGTTGGGAATCGATTAAGAAATTAATCCCTATTGTTGATTTAGATCGAAATTGTATGATCGGGGGTTTCCCTTAGGTGTTCTAAGGATAACCTTGATGTTATCAGATTCCCCCAAAAGGACGAATAATCAATTTTAAGGTTACCTTGATAATTGTTGGTAATTATAAAATTAAGTTTTTGGATTAAATGATTTGGAAAAGGAATTCTGTCTTCCAACGATTTTAGAAAACTATAACCTTGAAGGATTTGAGTTATTCAATTTGTGGGAAATTGATGAACATAAGTCAGAGGCATAGGAAATTGATGTTTTGGAAACTTGATGTGTATTTGGATGTTTTTGTACTGCATTGCACTGCTGTAGAAATGTATTTTCGTGCAAATATGTTGGCATATGAGCTGCTGCAGGTACAGGAAAAATTTGTACGCGCTCATCAACACGGGCCGTGTTGCACAACACGGGCACCCGTGTTGATCTTCTGTATGGGCAACACGGGCCGTGTTGCTGCACACGGGTACCCGTGTTGACCTCCTGTGTTGGCTTCTGAATTTTGTTTTCTGTGCTTTGTTGTGGTGTACAGGAATGATTTTGTTTAATGTGCAGTGTTTGTTAGTTTTGAACATGCTGCTTAATGATATGCATAGTATTGTGGAGGCTTGTGTCGAATAATGTTTGTATGTTATGATACCAACACTATGTGGATTTTATTGTCATGCTTTTAGATAATGTTATCAAGCATGGATCATGATATAACTTGATATGATTGGTTGATGTTTAATAGTATGCTGAGTGATTACATGCTATTCATATCGTGTTGTATTTGATATTGTTGATGTTACATGATATGGTTTATTGATGTTAATAGTATGCTGAGTGTTACATACTGTACATATCATGTTGCATTTGTTAATTCCCATTGTGTGGAATTAACATAGTGGCCAATATACGTGTCCGCGATTTAATGGAACGTTGAGGTGGTAGCCATGTCCGCGATATAATGGAACGGTGAGTCGTCCGTGACCCGAGATATAATGGGGCGGTAAAATGGTACCACATGCATGGGTGTGTTGCATTATATTGAGTATAACATGAATGGATGATTTTCCAATGTTATATTTAATTGATTGTATGCATGTATTGTTGCTGAATTGTTAATGATGTTTGATGTTAATTATAAGTATGAAAAGTAATACATTATGAATATATGAATTGTAAAGGTTTTCGCAAACTATGAAACATGCTAACTGTTTGGGTGATGCTTATGGTTTTTCTGAATTGATTGTTATGAACGTATAATCAAATGTATAGTTGAGATGCTCACCCTTACTGTTGAACATTTCAGATTGAGGAGCTTCGCTCAGATGATTGGCGAAGACTTGCTGTTTCTAGTTTATTTCGGTTTAAGTATTGTCCGGGTCATGCTCTGATAGTTGTAACTCCGGGAACGTTTGTTTGTCGAGCTGTTTTAGTCAGACTCATTTATTTCCTTAGTATTTGGTTATAATATGATGTTGATATATTCCAGGTGTTAATCCCTGATGATTGAAAATATTATAACTTTGGTTTTATTAAATATAATATTCCACTGTGTAAACATGTATGAGTTTCTTCTATGTTATGCATGACAGGAACTGGTTTTTATTAAAAGAGAATTGTGACATCCTCGTTAATACATGGACTCTGAAAATATGATTTTAATTATTTGCGAATCTTTTATGTGGGGTTTTAGAGGGTGTTACACCTATCACTCCGAAAGTCCAGGTCATGATACAAACAACTGTTGGGCCTTGAAAAACAAAGTGTAAGACTTAATCAAAGCCAAAGAGATTGAGTTTGACGCTTTGGAGAAGCCCAACATCATAACTGCTCCCATGCCCAAACATGGTCATGGAGTAAATGATGTGGATGATGATTTATTTGTGACCTCCGTGGAAGAAATTTCTACTCCTTTGATGATGGTTAAGAAGAATTTATTGTTGGCCGGTTTATTTCCGGGTTGTGGTGAAGGTTGCCACGCGTGCTCAATTTTGCCTGTTGGTTGCCACTTATTGAAATCAGGTGTTTAGCGCCTGATGGATAATAAAGAGATCCTGTTCGAAAAGACTATGATTCCATTAGTTCCAATTGAAGATGTTACCATCATAACCATTTCCGCCAATCCTTCCAAGGTTTCCTTGAGAAAGCCTGTTAGGATTACACTCGTCCCGAGAATTGCTCCGTTAATAATTACTGTCCCTGGTCCTATCCCATACACTTCAGATAAGGCTATCCCTTGGCACTATGGTGCTGGTGTGTATTACCATGGAGTTAAACAAGACTTAAAGAGTGAGGAAGCTGATGTTGATGTCAGCAATATTGTCGGGGCCAACAAGGTCACCAGAAGTGGAAGACTCTTTTCTCCCGAGATTTCCCCTCCGACTATTCACAAACTTGTTGTCATTCCATCTGCTAGTACATCAGCTACTATCCCAGTTCCTATTCCAGTTATCACCCCTGTCGTCGAGCCATCTGGCACTCGGGGCAAAGAAATCACAGGTGAGCCTGCCCAGACGAAGGCACCTAAGAAGATCATTGTAGAAACCTCTAAGCAGGAGATAGAGGAAATTCTGAAGATAATCAAGAAGAGCGACTACAACATAGTCGAGCATTTGGGACAGACCCCGTCAAAAATCTCCATGTTGTCCTTGTTGTTGTGTTCTGAAGCCCATGCAAAGGCTTTAATTGCATTCCTCAAAACTGTGCATGTGCCGCAGGAAACTTCAGTCGATCAATTCAGAGATTATGTAGCTAGCTTGACTGCCGACAATGGGTTGGGTTTCTCAGACGCAGATCTGAATGCTAAAGGAAGAAATCACAATGATGCTCTGCACGTCTCGATCGAGTGTAGGGGCACTACTATGGCCCATGTACTGGTGGATACCGGGTCCTCATTGAATGTTTTTCCAAAGAAAGCGTTAGACCATTTGGACTGTGAAGGTTTGATTCTACAGCCGAGCAATATTGTGGTCAGGGCTTTCGACGGGTCATAGAGAATGGTGCACGGGGAGGTGGACATCCCTGTTAAAGTTGGCTCCCATACTTTTGCATCCACTTTATATGTGATGGATATTAGACCATCATATTCTTACTTGTTGGGTCGTCCTTGGATTCATAAGGCTGGGGCAGTGACTTCCACGCTCCATTAAATGTTGAAATATCCAGTAAAGGGGAATTTGGTTACGGTACAAGTAGAAGAGGAGTATATGGTGAGTCATCTCAATTCCTTTCGCTATATGGAGATGGACGGGGAGTTCATCAAAACCCCTTGTCAGAACTTTGAAGAAGTCCCTCAGACTTTAGCGTCAACTGAAGTTGCTACCGACAAACCTCTGATGAAGATGGCTTCCCTCAAGGATGCCAGGGCTGTAATTGAAGAAGATGGGTGTACCAATTGGGGTCAGCTCCCTGATTTCACGCACAAAACTGATAAATTGGTTTGGGCTTTACTATAGAGGCTCAAAGGTCTGTTAGGCACGCACGGATTGGAAGACCTCCTCTACACATCAGTAATCAGGGAGTTAATGCGGTTGAAGATGGTGAAGAAGATTCAGATATCGACAGCTGGATCTACCCAACAACCAATGGTGGATTGAGCAACTGGACGACGAAAGACTTCATACCTATTTCTTTTATTCCATAGTAATTGACTTTCGTTTTAAGAGTTGTAGTAGACAGTTTGAAACTTTACAGCCCAGTGCTTTTCCCGAGGCACCTTGGCTTTGCTTGTGAGGGCTTATTATTTGTCATTTCATATATCATTAATAAAACATTGGACGTTTCTTGCATTACAAATTTTTTGCTCCTTATTTTTCTTTTCCTGTCTGTCGTTTTATCAAAAACAGCTATTCTCTTACACACACTCACGTATCATAATGCAGATCATTATCCACTCTGGATCCCATTGATAACGACTCTGCTACTGCCAATTATGACTTCGAAAATCCGATCAAACAAGCTGAAGATGAAGGTGAGGATGATTGTGAGGTGCCTGGAGAACTTGCTAGACTGTTACTGCTGGAGGAGACGGCCATACAGCCTCATGAAGAGCCAGTTGAATCAGTGAATTTGGGTACAGAGGAAGACATGAAATAAGTTAAGATAGGTGAGAATCTGGAGTCTAGTGTCAAGCAGCGGTTGATACAAATGCTACGCGACTATGTTGAAATCTTCGCTTGGTATTATGAAGATATGCTTGGTTTGGACACTGATATTGTGGTACACCGCCTGCCAACTAAAGAAGACTGTCCTCCGGTAAAGCAGAAGGTTCACCGTATGCACCCTGAAATGTCCGAGAAAATCAAAGCTGAGGTCATGAAACAGTTCGACGCGGGATTTTTAGCTGTCACTTCTTATCCGCAGTGGGTTGCCAATGTTGTTCCGGTGCCTAAGAAGGATGGTAAGGTATGGATGTGTGTAGATTATAGAGATTTGAACAGGGCGAGCCCCAAGGATGATTTCCCGCTTCCTCACATCGATGTTCTGGTCGACAACACCGCGCAGCATAAGATCTTCTCCTTCATGGATAGTTTTTCTGGTTACAATCAGATCAAGATGGCTCCCGAGGACATGGAGAAGAAAACCTTCGTTACACAGTGGGGCACCTTCTGTTACAAGGTAATGCCTTTCGGGTTGAAGAATACTGGGGCAACGTATCAGTGCGCCATGGTCGCTTTGTTCCACGACATGATTCACCATGAGATTGAGGTTTATGTTTATGACATGATCGCAAGGTCCCAGACTGAGGAAGAACACCTTGACCACCTCCAGAAACTGTTTGACAGGTTGAAGATGTACAAGCTGAGGTTAAACCCAAACAAGTGCACCTTCGGGGTAAGGTCTGGTAAGCTGCTTGGTTTCGTCGTCAGTAATAAAGGTATTCAGGTGGATCCTGCCAAGGTAAAAGCCATACAAGAGATGCCGGCTCCCGGCACAGAAAAGGAAGTTATAAGCTTTTTGGGACATCTGAACTACATCGCCCGATTCATCTCCCATCTGACTGCTACTTGTGAGCCAATCTTCAAGCTGCTGAAGAAAGATCAAGTGGTAAAATGGAATGATGAATGTCAGAACGCTTTCGAAAGGATCAAGTAATACCTCCAAGAGCCATCTATTATAATGCCTCCAGTTGAAGGAAGACCTTTAATCTTATACTTGACAGTACTGGATAATTCAATGGGGTGTGTGTTGGGGCAGCATGACGAGTCTGGCCGAAAAGAGAACGCTATTTACTACCTTAGAAAAAAGTTTACCGACTGTGAGACCCGATACTCATTGCTCGAGAAAACTTGTTGCGCTTTGGCATGGGCTGCTCGCCGGCTGAGACAGTATATGCTGACTCACACCACCTTATTGATATCAAAGATGGATCCAATCAAGTATATCTTCGAGAAGCCTGCCTTGCCGGAAGAATAGCAAGATGGCAGATGATCCTAACTGAGTACGACATCTAATACATAACCCAAAAAGCAATCAAGGGGAGTGTATTGGCGGATCATTTGGCGCATCAGGCCGTGGATGACTACCAATCCATGAATTTCGAGTTCCCGAATGAGAACATCATGTTGGAGACCGACTGTGAAGAACCTGGACTGGATGAAGGACCTGAGGAAGGATCCCGATGGTCTATGTATTTTGACGGAGCCTCAAACGCATTGGGTAATGGCTTTGGCGCTGTGATCATATCTCCGAAGGACTGTCATACTCCATTCACCGCCCGATTATGTTTTAACTGCACCAATAATATGGAGGAGTATGAAGCGTGTATCATGGGTCTTCGAGCTGCTATTGACCTGAGGATTAAGTTCTTAAGTGTATTTGGAGATTCTGCTCTAGTCATCAGTCAGATCAAAGGCGAGTGGGATACAAAGCACCCAAATCTTATTCCTTACAAAGAGTATGTACTGACATTGCTCCCGCACTTTGAGGAGATAACCTTTGAACACTTCCCAAGAGAGGAGAACCAGTTAGCGGACGCGCTAGCTACCATGTCTTCTATGTTCAAAGTCAGGTGGGACAATGAAGCTCCCCAGATTACCATTGAGAGGTTGGACGAACCCGCACATTGTTGTGACATTGAGACTGAAGAGGTGGCAGATAAACCATGGTTCCACAAGGTAAAGAGGTATCTTGAGGCTCAAGAATACCCCGAGGGTGCATCTGTTAATGATAAGAAGTTTCTGAGAAGGTTCGCTGCGAAGTTCTTCATCAGTAATGGGATTCTTTATAAGCGTAACCATGATTCGACCTTACTGCGATTTATGGACAAAATCGAGGCGGAAAGGATCATGGCAGAGCTGCATGAAGGTACCTTCGGAACTCATTCCAGTGGACATACCATGGAAAAGAAGATCCTACAGGCTGGATATTATTGGTCTACTATGGAAGCCGATTATTATCAGCATTCTCGAAGCTGTCATAAGTTCCAAGTCTATGCTGATAAGGTGCATGTACCTCTAGTTCCCCTAAATGTTTTGACAGCTCCTTGTCCTTTTGCAATGTGGGGCATCGACGTGATTGGCAAGATCAGACCCACTGCGTCTAACGGGCATCGTTTCATTCTGGTAGTAATTGATTACTTTACGAAGTGGGTCGAGGCAGCTCCCTTTGCTACAGTAACCAAGAACGTCGTGGCACGGTTTATCCGACATAATCTGATCTGTCGATACAGTGTACCAGAGAGGATCATCACAGACAATGGTATAAATCTCAACAATACGATGATCACCGAGCTCTGCAAACAGTTCAAGATACAACATCACAACTCTTCTCCCTACCGGTGGAAGATGAATGGGGCTGTTGAAGCGGCTAACAAGAACATCAAGAAGATTGTGCAGAAGATGACAATGACATACAAAGACTGGCACGAGATGTTACCATTCGCTCTTCATGGGTATCGTACCTTAGCACAGACGTCAACAGGGGTAACACCCTACTCTCTGGTGTATGGCATGGAGGCAGTCCTACCCATCGAAGTCCAGATACCCTCTCTCTGGATTATGAAGGATGGAGGTTTGAGCAAAGACGACTGGATCCAAACCCGGCTTGATCAGCTGAATCTAATGGATGAAAATAGGCTTACTGCTATTTGTCATGATCAGACGTATCAAAAGCGAATGATTAAGGCATTTAACAAGAAAGTCAGATGCCAAGAGTATCAGGTCGGGGATCTAGTGATCAAACGTATCATACTGCCGCAAGGTGATCCCAGGGGCAAATTGACCCCCACATATGAAGGGTCATTTGTGGTTAAGAACATTTTCTCGGGAGGAGCTATGATTCTAACCACCATGGATGGTGACGACCTTCCTCACCCCGTCAATGTAGACATAGTAAAAAAATACTATGCATAATCAAAGACCCGCTAGGTCGACTTTCCTAGGCAAAAATAAGGGCTTCCTGGTGAACCAAAAGGGTTCGGACAAAAGTAAGGGATGAAAATGAAAAAAACGTACACCTGGCAATTTGAAAACCTGAAAAGGCGGCTTGGGCAAAAAAGGGTATCCCGGTGGACTGAAAACCCGAAAGGGCGGTCTAGGCAAAAATTTGGGATCAAAGCGTAACACTATGTCTCATTGGATCATCTTGCGACCAGACTTCAGTATCGACTATCAAGCTCGGACGGCGCCAATCAATCTGATCTACCTTCGACCAAGTAGCAAAGTGATGAGACGCTCGAAGATATAAAGGCAATAACAGAGTTGGAACCCAATGGGATTGTTTCATATAACTATTTTTCTTTCTTTTTCACAAATTAATTTCTATCCTTCGGCGGTGTTCTCTTACTAGGACGTCAGCCTCTTTGTACAAAAATGCCTATTACCGACCAACTACAAAATCAATACAATTCATTTTCACAAGAAATTTCGATTTCTTTTTCTTTTTCGGTTTTGTTTTGCAAGAACGTCCAATGATTCATTTTTGTTATATGCATTTGAAAATAATTGTTGGTCATAAATATTTACATAAGAAACAAAAGACAATTACTCGTAATTCTAAGAACAGGGGCAAACAAGAAGTGTCCAAACCTTACAGTTGCTCTAACCACCAGGTACAGGGATAGAGCTAGCTTGAGAATGTGACTAAAGGTACATACATTCCCGTAGAGTAGGAAGTATCCAAAGACAGTGGTGTTAGCTCTCCCCAGCCAAGGTTCATAACCGCGAATGAGTCAGAAAAACTCTCCCCAAACAGAGTTTATCTATCACCAGCAAGAGAAGTTCACCACCAGCGGATTTTATTTCTCCAAATCAGCAGATCGTCCAACAGAGTATCTCTCTTCCCCACAGAGTCATTCTCCCGCAGGATTGATCTCAAACAGAGTCTCTCCCGGCGGAATGTTCTCAAGAAGAACGGACCAAGTCTACAACTAATCATCTTCGGTCACTATGCCCAGCGAGAAGGAAGAACTCAACTCCTTGTACTCTCCAATAGCAATCCAGGATTTATTCTCCCCAGCCTGAGAACATCACAAGAACATTGCATACCCATACATCGTGGCATGCGCATATGCATCATACAACACAATCTCATTTATTTTGAGAACATTATTACTCAATACATTTCATACATCATGACATTACATACGACTAACTCTTTACCTTTCAGGGAAAGATGCAATCAAGTTCTGACAAGTTTTCTCTAGTTTAGTCAAACCAACACTAAGGTTTCTTTTCTAGTTGAAGACATTTTAAGACTTTCGTCTGGGTCAGCCGAATCGCCGCTAAGATTCCCCTGGTTTCTATGCCAGTCAAAGTTAATCTAAGACCTCTCTCGGGATCAGTCAAATCGACACTAAGATTTCTCTCCCAGTTGAAGTTCCCACAAGTTTCCCCTGGTTCAGTCAAATCGATACTAAGATTTCTATTCAAGTTCAAGCTATGAAGCCCGGAAATCGACCAGATAATATCTTGGTTTCTCCAAAATACTACGAAGCCTGGAATCGACCAGATAGTGGTATATCTTAAATACAAGCTATGAAGCTCGGAAATCGACCGGAAACCAGCTTAACCCTCAGCAAGTTATTATGAAGCCTGGAAATCGACCAAATAGCAGTACAAGATACCATGAAGCCTGGAATCAACCAGACAGTGGTATAAGACACCGTGAAGCCTGACGCACGACCAGATAATGGTATAAGACACTGTGAAGACTGGAGCACGACCAAATAGAAAGCCTAATCTCATCTCCCCAGTAAGTCGATGTAAAACCTGGAGCACGACTAGATAACAATCGGTCTTATTTTCCTCAGCAAATCGCTGTAAAGCCTGGAGCACAACCAGATAGCAGTTCATTTTCACCTCCTCGACTAAGAGATGATTCCCCAGTAGAGTAACAGACAACTGAAGTTCCTAAAACTCTATTTCTCTCAAGACAAAGAATGGCACTCCCCAGCGCAGTCCTCCTCAACAACAGGTGTACGGGCTCTCGCAAAGGAATCTCTTATGCGATCGACACTTCTTCTGATGGCATCTTTAAGCCCAAATTCTTTCATTGACTTCCAAATAGCATCTATAAGCCCATTCTCGATATCGCAAGATGAGTACCACTTTGCGCGAGTGCAAATTTCTGGGCACTCTAGTGTTCAATCATCTTCCACCTTCAAATTACGAAAGGCAGACAAGCCAATCTACATCCTCAGGTTTAAGAAGATTGAACAGGGGCAGTTGTTGTACCCCAAAATTTTCCCTCCCATATTTCTCAATACATGTCAAGTAAGGTCCTCAAATTGCTCAAGGAAGTCCAAGGGTTGACCAGACAAACCCTCTCCTAAGGTAGTCTACCTCAAATTAGGGTTTCACTTTGCATCAAGATGCTTGAGTCCAAAGGATCCCAAATGCTCACCATTGTCCTAATATGTTCTCAAGATCATCCATGTCAAGTTTCAAGCCTTGCAGAGGAAGTTTGCTCAGTCAATAGCTCAGAAGCCTGAAAATCGATTATGCTAGGGCAAAAGTCAAATGTGTCCCACATACAGTCAAACTTCAAGATTTTTGGTCAAAATTCTCATTTTGAAGTATTATTCATCATTTGATCAAGCTTTGATCATGATTCCTCAAGGATTGCTCACAATTTATCAAAACCCAAAAGTTACTAAATTAGGGTTTTGTAGGAAAAGTCAACTCAACTTTGACCAATCATAACTTTCTCATACTTTATAAAAAATGACCCATCCAAAGCTCATTTTGAAGAGGATGTAGTTAACTACAATTCATCTTCAGCTCCCAAGTTCAAATTATGCACTCACAAGAAGATATAAATTTGGACATTATAGGTCATTTTGAAAAGTTAACAAAAACACCTTTTGGGTCAAAGCTTCATACATGAACAGGGAAGACTAAATTGAGATGAGACCAATAGGGTTTCTTAGAGGACATCTTAATATTTCTAAAAAGTCCAAGAACACCTCTCTAGGGTCAAAGTTGAAAGAGTTATGCATTGGCCAAGTTGACCCTTTTTGCAAAATTGCCAAAAGTTAAATGTGTCCAAAATTGCATTTTTTGCCAAATGGGCCCAATTTTGTATGCTTGCACTGAGTTTGTAATTTGACCCACGACCCATGAGCCCTTCCACTTGTCATTCTTTTATTTTTGTTATTTATTTTGATTTTATTTCAATTAAATCAAATAAAATCAATATAAAATAATGAAAATATCAAAAGTTAATTAAATCTTGAGATTTTGTGCATGATTAGGTCCATTACACAGCTGGAAACAAGATCAAATTGTGCAAGGTTCAAAATGGTCAGAAAAAAATTGAGTTTGCTTGTTTTGGAAAGATTTTGCACAAGGATCAAATCATGAATCAATATTCATAATTGAGAGAGATTTGATACAAAATTGTAACCCTAATGCATTCTACTATACATAAGGAACAAGTGCAGACCAAAAACAAGTGGCTGGAGGCGTGCAAGAGAGAGAACAGATTTCAAAAATTCAAGGAAAAGTTACAAACTGATTTTCAAGTTACAGATCACCTCAAGGCATTCTAGTCATACCAATCAATTGCTGGACTCCCCGGGATCGAGATTCAATCGCTAGCAAGCTTCCTCACGCCTTGAAACACTCTGTAAGGTTCACACAGTTTCCATATTTTCTTGAATTCGAATACGTTAATTCTGGCATATTTAGCATGATTAATTGATATATTCATAATCCTTGAGTTGTTTGCAAGCTAATGGTTATGATTAATTAAATTTTTATTGACTGTACACCAAGATGCCATGGCTAGGGTTCGTGGTTCTTTTTTAGGGATTTTTCATACAGGAACAATTGGCCATTAATAATGGTACCATGATGCTCGTGAGGTTGCAACGAGTGGATTGGTACATTGGTTTTGATTTATCATGCATGTGTGAGATTTTGGAAATACCGTGGGCTATACCTACAGTGAATGTCCGTAGGTAAAAGTTTTGATATCTAAAATGATGGAAGCCACAAGGAAGACAATAGGCGTGGCATGTTGTGAATGGGCAGTTTGAATTTGCACGCGTTTTGGGAAGCGTGGCATGTTATTTGTATTATATTTTATTTGCTTTGTTATTATTACAACTAAACAAGTTGGCGTAGATGGTAAGGTTATTGGTATTTGATGCACACGTCCTGGGTCGATCCCAGGCGTGTGCATTTTATTATTTTCTCAATATTTTCAGGATAATTCAGTGTACCACATGGCAAAGGACTCATCACGTACCATCTAGATCTGATCATTTCATCCATCAACACTTCAGATCCAAGGCCATCCCTTGAAGGTCCACAATACGCCCCAGTCAAGCATGTGCAGGGGATTGGACGAGGTCAAACAGGCCAGGAGTTTATTGGGCCCATAAAATTGCAAACATCACCCCTCTTTTGCTATTTACCACATGCCCATCCTATTCTTTCTTTTCTCTTTATTTCATTTATTTATTTAATTAGCTCAAATATTTTCAACCAAAATTAAATTCTTTTTTTCAAAAAAATCATAAAATCAAGTTTCACAAATTCAGAATTAGGTTTTTTTATTTTATCAAATTTAATTTAATATTAGTTATTTAATTTAGGATAATTCTAACTTCTTTTTTTATAATTAAAATCAATTAGAAAAAATTAGGATTAACTCTTGATTTAATTTTTATTTCTTTCTCAAATAAAATAAAAAATACAAAAATATGTTAATTTAATTATTTTTTCTTAAATTTAAATTAATTAGTAATTAGGTTTTTTTATTTATTCAATTAAACTTTATTTTCTCAAAATAGCAAAAAACCACAAAAAAATGATTTTTCTTTTAAATTGCAATAAGGTAGTTTGGGTCAAAACCCTAAATCTCTCGTTCTCGATTCATCGCGCATATTTATTATTTTTGCAATATTAATGTAACTGCTCACAGTATGTAATAGTTTAAATTAGGACTTTCTTTGTTTATTGTTTACGGGTTTTTGGCTATGTAATTAATCCCTACCCTGAAGCCTTGTAATAGCGTAGGTTTTATTTCTCGCATTTTAATTCTCGCAAATATTAACTGTTTATATGTATGTTAATAGGATTGTATGACAAGATTGCAAGATAATTTAATACGGTTAGAAAATCCTAATGTGCAAAGATAATAACCAAAATCAAATTACTCGCACATGCGCACTCCTAGGATATACTCTCACTTCGGTTGCCTTCGGTAAAAGATCATTAAGTATAGGGTGTCTTAGTGGTTTCCCTCCTGTCTAACAAAGATCAAAAGTCCCGTTCGGAAATGTTGCCTCAGAAACGTCGCCTCGGAAATGTTGCCTCGAATATGATCTTAAGACTCTAGGGTTATTACTAAGACGTCCTAACATTGCTCTAGTGATCGAACGTCCCTTATGAATTGACCCTTACAACTTCAACGACGGTACTACCTATTCATTAATAGTGGGATAGTACTGTCTAAAGGAAACAAGAACATAAACAATCTTTTTTCGAGTAGGTAGATGCTAGTAGGTACTTGCTCAAAATCAAACTTTTCACACTTACACCTTTTTCAAACAAAGTTTTCAAAAACAACTTCATAACACTCTTGAGGACAGAAACAAGGGTTAAAATGAAGTAAAACAAAACTTTTCAAAAAAAACACACACAAGCAAATTTTGAAAGATGAGCAAGTACCTAAGAGCCCATGGAAAACCATGGATAGAAAGGGTGCTAACACCTTCCTTTTCTATAATCTACCCCCCGTACTCAAAATATCTCGAAAAAGGAATTTTCCTGTGCTTTTTTTCCTTTCCAGTTGAATAAAATAAAAGTCGATGGCGACTCTTTCTTACCGCGACATTTTGCGAATAAAAAATGCAAAACGCAAACCAGCATTTTCAAAAACAGTCGGTTCTGCCACTATATCACAGTAAGAAATAGAAGGTGACCGACTTATGCTAAGTAAGGGAAGGATTTGTCTTTGCAAGAAAAAGAACTACGTTATCCCTCACGCCAAAGGCGGGGTGTAATCCTTCAAGAGTGGCAATTATATGAACTACCAAACACCAAGTAAGGCTTTTCATATAATTAAGAAGAAAGAAAGGTTGTACACCAACTCTTTCTCGCACTTTTAACATTGAGAGGAAAACACAGGTAAGTCACAACACAGTAAACACTGTGGACAACTGTCAAGGATATCTGTAGGGATGAATATTTGAGTCACCAAAGATAAAGTAAAATGTTGGGGATATAATTGAGAGAATTTGGCAACATTACTGGGGAAAAGAGAAACAAAAATGACTTATGTTTCAATGCATGTTTGATTTATATATATATATATATATATATATATATATATATATATATATATATATATATATATATATATATATATATATATATATATATATATATATATATATATATATATATATATGTGTGTGTGTGTGTGTGTGTGTGTGTGTGTGTGTGTGTGTGTGTGTGTGTGTGTGTGTGTGTGTGTGTGTGTGTGTGTGTGTGTGTGTGTGTGTGTGTGTGTGTGTGTGTGTGTGTGTGTGTGTGTGTGTGTGTGTGTGTGTGTGTGTGTGTGTATTATGTTATATTTTTTATGGACTAATGTTCCAGACAAAAAGGAAACAATACACTTTAAGGATATAATACGATGATGCATGATTCTGCTGGAGAAAAGAAGGTACAAGGAACCGCTGGAGAGAAGCTCTTGAACAAGTTGAAATCTGTAGGGAGTAAAAACTGAGTAACCGGTAAATACGGGATACAAACACTGAGGGATGTTGCAAAAATAAATTGCAAACTCTACCGGAAAAGATCAGACCGAAACTGTAAACTCTGAGAAAGAACGCCAAATGAAGATTGGATGTTGTTAGGGAGGACACCAATAACATGAGGCCTGCAGGGAATCAAAATTCACCTCTAATTGTTTGGGAAATAATTTGTCAACCTCTTTCCTAGGGATATCAGAAACTTGTATTGTTGGGAATATGAGGATCCAAGCTGGAGATAAGAGAACTTATGCACATAACTCTTGTTGGGGAGGAGGTAATCTTGGCGTAAGAAACTCAACTGAGGATTTACGAATGATCTTTAATAAGAACAATCCTTGTCGGGGAAATGAGAAACCTCAGATAAGAAGTCACGATAGCACATTCCTCTGGGGATATGAAACTTATCAACATCCAGGATCAAACTCTACTAGGGAAAAAGGAGAATCCTTGAATAAGAACTTTCGATGAAACGAATCAGTTGGGGAAATAACATTCCTGAATAACAGATCTCAACAAGGCAACTTAGCCAGGGAGATAAAAGATCAGGAGCAAGAGATCTCAGAAATTAGCCTCTTCTGGGGAGTGAGATAAGCTTCAACATGAATCAGCTTGGGAAGAATGAACAATTCTCAAATAGACTTGGCTGGTGGATGAGAAAAGGTTCTCAGTATGAGGAGTCTCAAGATAAACTTCCGCTAGGGAGACGAGAGAGTTCTTGAGTAAGAAACCTTAATGAAGCGACTTGTCGGGGAATAAGAAAAAGCACAACCCAAACTCTCGGCTGGGGAATAAGACATATCTACTTCGGGGAATAAACATTCTTCCATGAACACAAAAATATCACATATCTGTTGGGAATGCTGATTCTCTATCAAGAAATCTCATCAATCACAAACTGCCAGACAAGGATTCTCCACTTGGTGATGCTGGGGAGAAGAAAACTTCAAGTATTGCTGGGGAATCATCCAAGAGTTTCCAAATTAGTCACACTTTCTCAGCCATAATCCTTTTTCTTAGGGAAGATTTATTAGGGAGAAGTAGAAACTTTAGTGCTGCTGGGGAAGAGATCCAAGCTAGGGATACCCTAGTCATCTTGAAAGATGTTGTTCTGGTATTGGCAAATTACACATATGCGACTGAATGACAGTTCCTGCAAAATAAATCACACCAAACGTGCCCCAGGTATAGTATGAAGGAATTTCACTTGAGAAGGTCCTTATAGAAACATGGTATCGACTTGAGATGAAATGCTTCAGTGTATTCAAGCTTTGAATAACTTTCAACTGATTCATGGAGAGATTTTTTGAATTTCAACGTAACTGCTTCAAATTGATTGAACTTTGAAAAGTTTTGACTCGAGAGGATTTCTTGATATATGTGCCATTAGGGATAAGCTTCCCCAGTGTTAAGAACTTCAGAACACTACCCCTGACTAACCAATGTTGGAAGTGGCTTTAACGACACTTGGGTAACGGACCCTGATTACTCAGTGCTTTAAGAGATTCTTCGATTTCTTGATATAACTGCCCCAAATTGGCAAAACTTTGAAGAGATTTCTTGACGTGACTGCCTCAGATTGGTTGAATCTGCAAACTTCACTCCCTTAGGGTAATCAAACAGTAAAGAATTACACTATTCATACTCATATGAGTCTTTGGGAATATGCCCCTTATGGTACTCAGACAGTAAATAACCAAACTGCTTGCGCTTAACGGAGTCTCTGACAGCATGCCCCTTGATATTATCAATTCTCTTGAGACAACTAACTTTTGATTCAACAGAGTATTCAAGTCTCTCTTCTTTGACAATATTAAACACTTCACTGATGCTTATTGTGTAAACTCTCTTGATGTTAAGTAGTTGTTTTGTATACAAAAGAATGTTTATTATGAGAATGATAATTCTAATGCAACATTTATGTAAGTCTTGAAGTTTTATATGGAAATGAAATTGAGATTTCTTGTGAACGAATCACATTTAGAGCATAACACTTGAAAACATTTTTCTGTTTATGAATGATAAAAACGAGCATATGATACTAACACAAATATGTTGCACACACATTAGGAGTCAATTAAATGATATCTCGTCATAGCATGCTTTCAAATTAATCCATGCTTCAACTAGGACTTTTAAGGGATGTAACGTGGCCTGGTTCATGGTTTTTAGAAAAAAAGTTTTAAGGTTCAAAATTATTTGGTACCCACCCATTCTCCATGATGTTCTTCAGTCCTAAGTTCAACCAAATTGATACGAGCACTCATCTCTCAAGAGGGCTTTGATATGGTTGAGGAACCACAAGGTTTTTTGGACACGACAGTCACTCACCTTTATTTTTTGGTGTCTGATCACACGACTTTATTTTTTGTTGAGGATTTTATTTTGTAATCTTTTATTTTTCAGGCTTTTCATTCTTTTTTGTTTCCCTAACTTTTTCCTGGACAAATTATTCTTAAATTATGATTTTGAAGTCCAGTGGGATTCCCAAAATTTTTCTTAAGTCACTTATTTTCAAGTTTTCGACTTAGAGGGCTTTCTTTATTTTCTTTCGTTCATCATTTTTTCTCTTTTTTTAACAAATCGTGTGATCTTGAGTCTTTTTCGACTTTGTTGGAAAGATAGTGACTGCCTCATTCCTTGGTCGGTGAGGGATAACCATTTGTGGTTTTGATCTTTCTGGCCTCTTAATGTGAGTGATAAGGTGTGGTGATCCTTAGCTAGGGTACTCTTTTTGAAATTTAAACGCTCTATCAGATTAATTGAACACTACCCTGCCTCTGGGTTTAAAAATGAGTGTTTTTTTTCTGAATAGAAAGGAAACTCCTACTTCAAGGCTCAAAGGGGTTGATGAGGGTTTCACTCCCTTATATCTCCGGTGTTTGGAGATTTGAAACAATTCTTGTACATCATCAGCATGGTCTTACTCAAAAACATACAAACCAGATATTTTTGCATTTTTCAATTATCGTCATCCTCCATCCAATATTTGCCTAAGCAAAAGACTTGGTAAAGTTGGTATCAATATGCAAGCAAATTATTTTATGAGTGATAACGAATGGATGAGTGGAAACAAATTGATTACTTCAAAACAAACATGCTCATTGCATTAAGATTAAAATTCAAAAACAAACAAGTTTCTACAAGCGAGCAATGTTTAAACAAACAAGCAAGAATAAAAATTAAAATGCAACAAAGAAACAAAAGATTATCATTGTAGAGGAGGCTTGAACTCCGTCTTGACTTCTTGATTCTGACGAATTTATGAAGTTTTGATGCTCATTCGGACAAGGAGACTTCAATTTATATGTAGGCCGCCTGGTGTGGACGTGATCTTCTTGGAATCAAAGAGGCTCTAAACTTTGCCCTTGAATATATCGCATTCTTCAAATGTATGACCGGGTGCTCCAGAATGGAACTCACAGTAGGCGTTGGGATCATATCCTTCAGGATAAGGAAAAGGAGGAGGCCCAAGTTGTTTTAACTCCACTAAAGAATTTTTAAGTAAGTGAGAGAGAAATTGGCTACGAGGCACAGGGATTGGTTCACGTACTTTTCTTGGCCTTATCAGATTCTGCCTTCCTTGTCATTAACGATTCTGTCGATAGTTTTGCTAATGAGGAGCCTGTTGCACTGGCTAAGCACGGGGATAATATCGTTCTTGATTCTTAGGACCTAGGATAAGCAACGACTGTTGGAAAGGAAACTCCAAGAGTATAGTTTGTGGAGGAGGTGATCCAGACTACAATATGAGACCTTGAGAATGAGAGGTAGTTGCCACTTTCCTTGCTACAAAATGATTGACTTATATGTTAGAACCTTCCGGGGTGAACACAAATGCCTCTGCACTGATCAGGTCACATACTTTGTACTTCAATGCCATATAGTTTTCAACATCATGCCCCACACCACCCGAATGAAATTCATAATGGACATTAGCGTCATAGCTTGCAAGATGCCTCTCGGCAAGAGCTGGAATTTGTCGCAAATTAACCAATTGATGCTGTAACAAATGTTGAAGCAATTGAGAATATGACATTGGTATAAGGTCGAACTGAGTCTCGGGCCTTTTATGCTTTGGTTCATGAGTTACACATCCCTGATTGAGTAGCTGCTGACAAGAAGGTTTTGGACGCCAAGGTTATGGAGAAGATCCATCGGGTACCTCATGATGTACTGCCAGTCCTACAGAATAAGGAATGGCAACAACTCATTTTGTATCAATTGGCGTAGGATCACTTTCTTTTTCAGCATTACCCTCAAAACTTCCATAACCAAAATTACTTGAGTCTTTAACTGACTAACCTCTTCTTTGAGTAGACTCTGGCCATGGACCATAGCATGTATGTCCATCATAAACTTCCCCATCTGGGCCGTCATTTCAGCCCTCGTGTCATTCAAATCAGCGTGAAGTTGTTCCATCTGGCGTGGTAGATTGCTTCTGGTAGAATAACAGTGAGTAGTCATCTTGTAGAACTCTTCTAAGAAAAATCAGAGCCAAAAGATAAGAGGTTCGGTCTGAATAAACTTGTAATGCATAAAATGCATGATATGCATGCTATGTTTGTTATCTCCAGGATTTCAAATGACAAACAAACACAATAACAAGATATAGGCAATAATAAGAAGAGATACAATGACAAAAACTGCTTTTCATTCATAATCAACTTTGGATCAAAAGAGTTCATACAAAAGAAATCCATAGTGCATCATGAAATATAAAGATCCCATCCAACAATACTGGGGGTGATCACACAACAGAAAAGAAAGCAACAGATCAAAGAGGTGGGTCCCTCATCTCGGTGTAATACAATGGTCCTCCCTGTCTGAAATAATCTGCACTCCAATCTTTGGTTTCCTTGAATAGCCTCTTTGTCTTCTCGTGATCACGTACTCGAGCAAAACTATCAATCACCACATCTTTCTTGTACATATGAGTTTCCAGATATTGGCACTATTCAAGGAATCTATCACATTCTTTGTATTCTGGCAATGGGATGGCTACATGTGCATTTTTTATCTCCTCTAATTGAGCTCTGAGTATCGCATTCTCCTCAATCACTCTAGTCATTTGAGATTCCCCTTTGTCTTTTTCTAGTTTGGTGTTCTTGAGTTGCTTCTCCAACTCTTTGACCTTTTCTTTGTACTTGTGGTGGGATACCTGGAGCTTCACACACTCTAGGCGCCTTTTTCTGCATCTTCAAGGGCTTTTTGATAATCTTATGTAGAAACAGAAGCATCCTCATCTACGCCAGGTCATCTATGGGTCTTCCTGATTTCCTAAGTTCCTTCATTGGCTTGCTTGAGCTTATGAGTCAAATCGAGCTTTTCTACCCTTGCATCATAAATCTTCATCTTTGACTGGCGATCTTCCTCCCGAAGGCTAATATTCTCAACTTTGACCTTGGTGTACTCCTCTGTAGGCACCGTATCAGATAAAATCAAAGGTGGCTGCTAATACAAGGGTGCTACTCTTGGAAAAGGTAGCAAAAGCGTCTCTGCTCTTTCTTTAACCCATATAACGTAAGGGGCTCTGGCAATGGCATTCTTCGCACCAAAGGTGATCTTATCCTTCCTAGTTCCTACGAATCTTTTCCCAAGCTAATTGTATTGTTCTCACCATCTCAGGATTTGTTGCTTTCTCATAATAAAGAGATTTCTGCACATCCTTATCTTAAGGTTTATCGTTCAAAGAAAACCCTAACTAACGGAGAGTAAGCATAGGATTATAGTTGATGCAACCCTTCCTTCCGATAAGTGGAACATTAGGGAATGACCCACAACTTGTGATGACCATTGAACTATCCATCTTGAGGCTGTGCCACCTTATGTCATGAGAAGTAAGTCCCATGATCCTTGGTCCCCACTTACTGGTTTCTTGAGTTTCCACAAATGGCCCCTTAGTAGGTAGATGAGATAAAAACCACTTTTATAACAAAGGTAGACAACAATTGATACTTCCTCTCGTACCGTACTTGGAATGGATAGTATGATGAGTATCAAAGAGCAAGGTCGATACTGGGTTCTTGCTCATGAAAATGTAAATGTAAGTAACATCCACAAAGTTGGGAATATTGGGAAAAAAACCATCCCTTATATCATGACAGCCACCAATACGTTAAAAGCCAACCAATTTTCTTTTTCTGCAAATTCTTTAGCCTTTTTTATCAGAAACTTTGAGTAGAAACCACAAGTATCCCCATTTGGTTTCCAATACACTTTGATATCATTCCAAATTAAATAAAGAGTATTTATGATGGCTTAAAAATCAATAGTAACTGGAAGGTGCACAAAAGGTACTTGGTCCAGAATCTTGATTTTGAGAAGATCAACATACTCCTCAAGGGTGGGAACCAGTTGATAGTCTTGGAAAGTGAAGCAACGTAGAGGAGGATTATAGCAGAGTCTATAAAGACCACATATCAATAATAGTGTCTACAAGGGATAAGATATTTCCATAACTTTCGGTGAAGTCCTTCGAACTGTGTTTATCCACTTGAGCGCTCAACCTTCTTAGTGGTGTCAAATCTTCAAGAAACAGACTGTAGGAGAAAGTGTGCCTAGTTGGTTCTCTAACAATATCACTGTTGCTTGCCATTGCTGATAAAGATAAACCCTAGAATATACCTGGAAAGTGACATGCATATGCGAGCTAACTTTTTTTTGTACATCACCATTTTTTAAAAATAAATATGCTATGATGCAATAATGACATGATCAAGATTTTCAAAACACTGGACACTGCTGAGCTATTTCTTGAAAACCAAATGGAACAGGATCAAAGGTCCGATGTATTTTCAGAATACTACATGAGGTCACCAATAGAACCAAAGTTACCAATTGTACCTGTAAGAATCAACCCTCCTACTCACGTGTAAAATCTAGGTCAAGGTAAGGTCAAAGGGTAACTCAGAGTCGCTAGTTCTCCTGCTAAATATCATCGTAACATCTACATGTAAACAATAGTACCACATTTGAACCTCGTCTGAGCGTAGATCACATGAATACGCTAATCAAGACCTCACGTCACATAGCCATCATGAGTCAACTCTAGTCCTAGTGTTCCTATTGGTTTTCAACTTATATCCTGGGTACCGGGCCTTTTACCTCAATAGTATCATCCAATCCCAATCAAGAAAACATCACAACAGCAATATCCAGAGTATAGAAACCATGAAATATGATGCAATGCGTGAAAGCATATAAACAAATAAAGTGATAAAGCAATAAATAAACAAAAACCCAAAGAAAATAAAAGAAACACAATCTAGGACTGACTTGCATATGATGGACCAACAATTGGTCAATCTCTCCTCAGCAGAGTCGTCAACTATCGCGTCTGGGATTTTCATCGAAGCGCGAACAGAGGAGAAATATAGAAGATTCACCATCAATGTTATTTATCAAAATAGAGTGAAAGGAAACATTGAGTAAACCTGGGGGAAGGAAAGGAGCATGGTCATCGCGACCAAGAGAAAAAGGGTAAGGAATTCGATCACGCAAAGGGAAGGTATTAACACCCTTCATGTTTGTGGTACTCCATAGGATTCACTTAAGTTTGTTCTAGTATAAGGGTGTGTAAAAATCCATGTCTAAAGCTTAATGCTAAAAGGAAATGCATGCAAATTATATACAAAAGAAGGTTTTTATTAGTCGTGCCTACCGCGATTGCGAACCTTTGTGCCTACGCACCACCGATCGTGCAATGGGGATCAAGGCACTCGTAGTTCACCTCAAAAGTTTTAGTGATTTGTATGTTTTTTATTAACAATTCTAGTGAAGCATGTCCTTTTTGAAAAGGTTTTAAAGAAAAAGTCTGAAGACAAAAAGGTTTGCATTGATTGGTGTTTTGGTAGGTAAGATGATAAATGGATCCCACTACTAGGACACTTATCATGCCTCTACTTTGTGAAAACAAAGTTTGAGATTTTAATCACACCAGAGACTTATGAAATAAAGAAGAACAAGTAAGGGTCTATACCCTCTCATTCTTCCCGTTACTAAAGACCCTTGGGGGTATGATTCTCCTCAATAAGTTATTAAGTGTTTTGAGAAGTTTGAAAAGAAAAAGAAGTTTTAGTTTTAAAAAGGATGCAAAAGTGAAAAGACTAACAAAAGGGGATCTCAATCCTATAAATTGTCATTCTTGTGGACCTAAGGTTATGATAAGAGGGATATCTACCTAATTTTATCATGCATGGATAGAAATCCTAAGGTATATTTAGTTCAAACTTAGAGAAGAGTGAACTAAATATCCTATGGGGAACATGACAATCTCATAAAAGAGGAGAAGAGGAAGAATAAACAAACAATCACACTTAGATAAGAGAGAAAGCAAGTATCACAAAAATACACATGAAATTAGGATAGATACCTAAGCACATAAGAAAGAAAATATGATAAAACATCAAGTAACAAGTATAGAAGGGATGATAAAACATCAAGATAAAGAGGGGATGACAAAACATCAAATAAGAGGGAAGATGATAAAATATCACACAAAGATGATAATACATCAATTATAGCAAAGATGGTAATACATCAAGTAATAGATGATAAAATATCAAGCACACAAAACAATTTGATAAAACACATAAGAGAAGAGATGATAAAACATCACATAAAGATGATAAAACATCAAGCACATAACACAATGTGATAAAACACATAAGAGAAGAGATGATAAAACATCACATAAATATGATAAAACATCAAGAAGGAAGATGATAAAAAATAAATAAGTAAGATGATAAAACAAATTTGAACATACAAGTCCATGTGGTAAAACACAAAAGAGATGAAAATCTCACAAACATACTTGAAGAAGTGAAGAAGAAAGCATGGAAGAAATGATAAGAAACCAAAAGGAATGGAATAAAAGAACATAAAGATATCATCTAGGTTCTGACCTAAACCTGTTAAAGACCTTATACTACCCTAAGCATGGCAATAAAGATCAAGAAGAAGTAACTATTATCTAACTAGGCAAGTAAGAGTGTAAGTGTGCATTTAGAAGATAAAACTTCTCATCATGATAAAACATACAAGCAAGGATGAGACAATAGGTATATACCTAAGTCTAAACATGGTTTAAGACATTATAAACTATCGTTACGGGATTAAATGTTAACAAACATCACCTAATCAAGACAAGCTCACATGATGAAAAGAGATAAAACTCAAACAAGTAACAAGATAAGACTTGGGCAACAAGCAAGTGCAAACTAAAAAGGTGAAGAAAAATGACATCAAAGATAACACTTAGCCATGTCAAAACAATTCCATAAGGGTAATTCAAAAGAGATGGGGATCTAAAGATCACAACAAAATTCAAAAAGACAATTATACTAGCATAAGAGCATTCATGTATCAAGTGCCTAACCCAGCATGGTATAAGAAGGTGAAATAAAGTGAGATAGATGGAGAAGTGTAAAGGTCAGAAGTGAGCATATAAGTAACTCATAATCATCACAAAACACACTTAATAAAGATTCACATTAAAATTATACAAAGAAATGATCACAATCAACCCTAAGTGGACATAAGTCCTCATGCATTGCTAACAAGCAAACAATTTTTAAAAAGAAGAGGTAATGTGAAGAAGAACGGGAAAACATATACATGTTATAAACTTAGCACAAAACTCATGGTCAAGAAGAAGTTCAAACAATCATTAAAAACATGGTACAAACACCAAAATACACAAACTAGTTTCAATCAAAGTTGTGATGTGAGGTGAGAACAAGTATGTGATCAAGTGAACATGGAAAGACATGTCAAGTAAGAGTGAAGTCAGAAGAAAACACTTAGAGATAAAATATAATAATTAGCTATAATACCCACAAGGTATTCTACTTAAGCACATTCAAAAGATAAGGCAAGATTAGGTCAAAACCAAACCTTAACATGTTCCTAATGATGGGTGAAGCACAAAAAAGGGATAGATGAAGAGGGAACATGTTTAGAAGGTGTAAAAGCATACAAGTCAGTAGAAAATTATCTTTAATATTAAACATTAAAACATCATA
The DNA here is from genome assembly GCA_948472305.1 of Vicia faba. Taxonomy (NCBI): domain Eukaryota; kingdom Viridiplantae; phylum Streptophyta; class Magnoliopsida; order Fabales; family Fabaceae; genus Vicia; species Vicia faba. Next base: position 752,059,565 of record OX451740.1, on the reverse strand, counting down.
AGCATGGAGAAAGGAATGCATACAAAGCATACAAAGGGAATGGCCAAAGGAGGAAAACAAGCATGTTCAATTTAACAAGTAAAGATCTAAAGAAAAGAGAGCATAATTGAAGAGTTATGCAATGTGTGAATTATATAGTAAGTTAACTCAAGACGAGATTCAAGAGTAACCAAGTAGGAAGATGAGACTTCTTACACAAGAAAAGTCACCTAGTTGATGAACAACATCATCTAATGATGGATAATACTTGTCTGAAATCAAATGAGGTTTATAAATATCAAGTAAGAATGAAATGACATATTATATGTCATAGGGTAATAATGAAACCCTCACAAAATATCAATCATGAACTTAAATACTCAAGAAATGTCAACAAGATAACATACTCAAGTGTCATGATATGTGGTCAAAGTATAGTCCCTTGATGCTTATAAGCATTATGATTTAAATAAATCAAATTCAATGTTCTTATATGTTATAGGCAGTATCCAACATCAATATACATTCATAGGACATGTCACAAAAGACCATGAGGCAATCATTAGACAATGATGCTCAAAACACAAGTAGAAAAGAGGATATAACTTCTTACTTATCACCATGTTGGTTAGTAAATGAGTACTTAACCAAGGATAAAAGAGGCATGATAAGTGAGATGATAAGAGAGTTTGAGATTAATACTTAAGCACAAAGATTTTAGGCATTGGTCCTTTAGATAATTCAAAACATCATCACAAACAAACTGGGTTAAAACAAAGATATGTGGCTCCTACCTTGTCATCATGATGAATTGACAATGAAATATCAATCAAAGAAATAAAGGAGAATTAAATTATAGGTCATGAGGCATGAGGTCAGAAGTAAAAGTAAAGGGACTTCAACCATTTTGGATCATTAGCATTTGAATGGAAGTGTACAAGAAAATACTCCTAAACTATGGTCACAAATGATGAGCAAATAACCTCTAAACAAAGACAAAGTGTTAGAGAAATTTAATGGTTCATAAACATGAAATCAAGTACCTAAGCATTCTATTAGAATGAATAAGGAACTTTGTTTCTTAAATATTGCACAAGTGCATTAATTATATCTCACATAATCCACAAAGAAATAGAAGAAAAGATCAATCTCAAAATGGAATGAGAAAAATGATCAATGGAGATAAAATTCTTATAAAAACTTTATAAGTCTATCATTGAGTTTATCATGTCTCTAAATATCAATGAATCAGAATCATGGCAAGGATTGACTCAAATAATTTATCCAAAGTCACAAACTAGGATTCAAAACTTGCACAATTTAGGAGTTCAATACAAAGTGATAATCAAATAGCTAAAAGGGATCAATTAGATTTTTCAAAGCTAATGAGATTCTAAGAGTATCCAGGGATTACCATGAGTACAAGAGTCATCCCCAAAAAGTTTCACAAAATAGCAAATAGAAAGCAATAAGTTCAAGCAAGTCACAATGGACAAATTCAATCAAAAATTAGGTTAAAAATATAAAGAAGACTTGTAAATTCAAACAAAATTGAGTCTAACTCCCTAAGGACTTATAAAAGACAAAGAACAGATCATGGTCCTTGAATTGAAGAAGAACTGTGATTTAGAAATGCAAACATCAAGACTAGTTAGCAAAGTGCTTAAACTAGACATATTTTGAAAAATAATTTGAGAAAAATATAAGATCAAGGTTTAAAATTCAACAAAAATTATTTTCATGATATTAACTCATCCAATAATCCTAATCCAATTAGTTTTTACTTTTACAAGTTGAGGAAATTAGAGAATTAAATGAAACTTTTAACATAAGCAAGTAAAATTAGCAAAATGGTACTCAAGCTTCACAAATTTTAAAATCAAATAAGAATAAGTGATAAAATGAGATAAAAAATTTAAATATCAAGTTAACATCTTAAGGAATCCAGAAGTATTTTTGTGATTTTTTAGACTAATGAAAATTAGGAAATAAAATTAAAATGCTAAATAAGTGATTAAAATGCCTAATTAATCCCTGTGGATTAATTAATCATCCAAAAAGGATAAAATGATAAAATAAAATATAGAATTAGAAAATGGACTAAAAATGAAGTCTAAAATATTTTTTGTATAATTTTTTAATAGGTGAAACTATTAAAAATAAAATTGACAAAACAATTAAAACGAAATAAAATTCAAATATGATTTACATCTATCACACCCAGTTTTATCAAAAAGCGTTGCAAAAGGTTTATACTCATGTTCAATCACCGCGAGACACATCATCATCCCTGAACTTTATTAAACCCTAATGTATTTTTCAGTTTCAACATGCAAAGTTCAAAGCACGATATATCTCTTGATTAAAACCAAAAATCAAGACCAAAGTTTGTAGAACATGATAGCAACAAGAATTTTTTTAAACGAAGCATAGATCATGAAGAAAAATGAGAATTAAAATCATTGTATGCATGAAATTATAACAAGTTCAAATAAAAATCTATCATCCATTCTTCAGATCTAGATCTCTCTCTTGATACTCAACCAAATAACATGATCCAAACATCAAAGTTGTTCACAAAATAACAAGGATTAACGTAATGCTCATGAATTTCTCAAACAATGCAAGATCAGAGAGAAAATTGGACACGAAAAACACTGCAAATGCAATTTTACAAAATATTCAGAAGCTTGAAAACACAATTGAATCTCAGATTTACACAAAATCAACACATAAAACCTATTGTTTGGCTATCTAACACATCATGAACATGATTCAAAGCATTAATTCAAGATGAAATGAAAATTTGAAGTTCAAAGAAGCTTACCTAAAAGTGAAAAATAAATTAACTAAGCCTCTGATTTCAAGAGCAAGAAACCATGTTGATCTTCTTTCTTTAACTTAAAAGGAGTGAAAACTACTAAGAATCAAGATCTGGAGCAAGGAGATTGAGAGCTTCGAAGGAGAATGAGAAATATAGAAAGCTGACATGAGAGAGGGTTGAGCTCATGTGTATGTGTGTATATGTGTGTGAAATGAATGAATGGAGAGTGTTTAAATAGAGAATTCAAGGTGAGGGTAAGAGTGTCATTGAGCATAAAGATCTGTTAGAGGGAAAAAGGGACCAAACTGACAAATTGAAAAAAGTGTGAAAGCAGCTTGCATTTTGTGTTGTAATACTGTGATGTTTCTAGCGTTTTGAGGAGAAAATAGAGAGTGAAAAGAGTGAGGTATGCATGAGTCTGTGAGCTGGAAGATGAGCACATGGGTGAGAGAAGAGTGGAGGGAAAAATTCTTTTTTTGGAAAAGAAGAGGGAAGCACGTACGCATGAATATCATGGAGCTTGTTTGGGTTTTTAGGGAAAGAATATGATGTAAACAAATCACGAGGCATGTGCATTAAGTACATGATAAAGATCATGCAACCAATTTCTCAAATGTACAAAAAATTAATTCTGACTCTTGTCTTGCATGACCATGAAGCCACCCACATCCAAAGCTCCATATCTCTCTTATCTCTCGTGCATTTTCCACAAACTTGGGATCATTGGAAAGCTGAGACAATAAGCTTCAACATTGATGTTGATGAAAATTGAAAATGGTGTTTGCAAAGAACTGAAAAATTGGCACAAAAATGATGAAATTATATTGGCCAGGAAAATTTAAGCCATCTTGCACGCGCGAGCCTTGTCGTGCTAGCCAGACTTAGCATTTTGAGCCTTTGAAACCAAAACATAATATCTTATTCCTCAATACACCAAATGAAAAAATGTTTGAATCAAAGTTGAAGAGGAGGCTTCAAATTTCATTTCTTATGTTGATCACTTTTCAAAATGATGTGTGATTCAATAAGAAAAATGGTTATGAACATGTGCCCAAAAGTTGTTTGATGAAATTTCAGACTTGGCACGCGTGCATGGGCCTCTAATGTTAGAAACTTGACATTTTTAAGATTCAAAACCTAATCAATATATCTCTCTCCATGGTGCACCATTTGCTGCAATCTTTGAATCAAATTTAAAGAGGAGGCTTTGAACTTTAATTCTCATGTTGATCATTTATGGATTTGAGTTCAAATGGATCCCTTAAAATAGCCATGAAGAATTGAGCTTTTTACTAAATGTCAAGGCTTTCTATGCACCATAACTCTCAAAATAATCATTTGTTAGACACACGACCACATCGACAAAGTTGAATAACTTTTCTCCCTCTTTCCAGCCATGTAAAGTTTGCACATTTTCAATAAAAAATGAAGAAGTTATGAATTTTTTAAATTCAACCTTATGAGTTTCCATACTTAGAAATTTTCCAAATTTCAGCAAGATACCTTCATGAACAAGTTAACTTTAAAATCCATCTCTCTTTTTCATTTATTCAACCATAGGCCATATGATGTTGAAACATGATCATTGACCTCAACTTTGACTAAAAGTCCACATGGTCAACAATTGCCTTTTGTTGACTTTTACTCAAATGACTATTTTACCCCCAATTGATCAATTGAATCTCTGCCAACCAAAATTGATGCTCAATTATTCAATCATAGATGCTTGGGGATATGTAGAGAATCATGGAAGCAAGTTTGAGTAAAAAACTCAGAGAAATCTTGATTAAATCCAAAACCCTAATTTTGGTCCTTTGTGCTAGGAGATGATGACCATAGTTCAAAACCCTAATTTATTTGAGTATGATGGAGATATTATTGAACAAAGATATCTCATGACCATGAGAAGATAATACTTCAAATAATTGGTTCATATAAGCATCAAACACTTCATCCGGTTAAAACCCTAATCTCAAGAGATGAATAGGAGAATAGTGATTCACTTTAATACTCTTGCACATTCAGACTTCTGATGAATCAATAAGACAATTTGAGATTTCTTGAGGTATGAGAAACCCTTGTATCTTGAGAGACTCAAAGATTGAGGGCATGAGACCCTCCTTGCACTGATTGTCAACACAACCCTCTTTCAATAGCTTGTAGAAGATCATGAGAACCAGAGACACCTTGATCCTATCACAATGTATTAATGTGAATGATGAAACATAAGACATTAAAATTATAAAATCAAGAGGGTAAATTTTGAGGTGCAACAGATTGCTGTTTAATAGAAGTTTGTCAACTAAGAAGTTTCTCTTCAGAGATCTCTCCCCTAGAGGAATACCTCTTATTGGGTTTGATATTGTTGTTTATCTCCCTGATGAGGTTTACATCTTTGTCCCCAATGAGGTTTGGTATTGCTGTTTATCTCCCCAATTAAGTTTGTATCTAATTCCCCGATGAGGTTTTCGCCCATCTCCCTAGTTTGGTGTACTTCTGTCTCCGTAGTGTGGTTGGCATCTTTCTCCCCAGCGTGGTTTGCATCTTTTAAAGATTCTTATAAGAATTCTTTACTGGCAATATATTATTGTCTTATCCCCATGAATTCATTTTCTTTTCTCCAGTGGAGCGGGTTTTATCCCCAGTGAGATTATGCAATGATAGATGTCTTACAAGTTTGGGGTCCCTAGTGTTGTGTATACTGATGTGAGTTTTAAGAACTTTTTTTATCCCCTAGTGACAAAAGAGGTTATTTCATCTCCAGTGGAGTTGAACTTTGAGAGTTTCTGGTTTAAGATTCCTTTTCTCCCCAAGTAAGGAGTTGTACCCCGTCGAGGTATGTGTGGGTCTACTTTTCTCTAGTGGAGTTGGCACTTGATGTTTTCTTCCCAGTGATGCTGTTCAAGAAGTCACCTTTGTCTCCTTTATAAAGTTGTGATTGGTTGAAGGCCTTTTGAGGTTCGCTTCCCAAGTATATCCCACACTTGTGAGAGTTCTCTTGAGAATTCTCTTTTTCCATAGTGATGGAAGGTGTTATATCGTCCCTAGCGGAAAGTCATCTTGAAGGAGTTCTTGCTCGAGAAGTTCTCCTTTCCAAGTAAATATTCATTCTCTAGCGGAGTTCGTCGTCGGGTTTCTTTTGTTTAAGAATTATCATTATCCCTGGTAGAAGTTGCTTTCATCAAAAGTTCTATGCAAGAATATCTCTATTCTCCAGCGAAGCGTTCCTTATTTTCAGCAGAAAGGTAACTAATATTTTCCCCATGAGGTTAAGAGTTGTTTGAAGTCAAGGTGATTCCTTTTGGTTGGACTGCAATTTATTTTTTTAGTATCCTCTCCAAAGTTCTCTTTTCAGTGGCATCCCTCCTCAAAGTTGGAATGTATGAGTTGCAATCTCACACTGCAGTTTTTACCCAGTGATCGTCAGTTCCAACGGTTATTCCTTGCTGAAGAAGTTTCCCAAGGATGACCTCTCAGATATTCCTGGTTTCCTAAACATTTCTTTTTTGATATTTCCATTTCCAAGTGAATCATTTAAACATGCATCATTACATTACATTTACCCAAATGCGTAGCATTTCCATCGAAATGGAGCATTATGCTAAAAAAAGTTCAAACATACATTGAAGCATAAGCCAATTTTGTTGGTTACCCGAAGTAACTGGTTTGTTATACTCAGATATAAATAACCCTCATAGCTTACCATTAAGGTTATCCCATCATGCTTCACCGATGGAGTCTGTTATGATTTTTATCTCCAGCCAAGCCTTAATGTGTTTTCTCTCCCCCAGAGAATCATTGGCAACCCTTGTTAGAGTACCCTCCTCAGTTGTTCTCTTCTTTTCGGTGTAAGTTCTCTATCGCTTAGCATTCTATCGAAGTCAATGTTTATCTGTATCTCTAGTACGTTCGCCTTTGATCAACATTCTTTCCCCATGATTTTATCTTCGGTTAGTATTCCTTGTTAGAGTCCCGTAGTATTTGGTTTCTCTTCAAAGTCCAGTTGGTCTACTGGAAGCCTTTGGTTGGGCATGTGTGTCCTTCCTTGTTAGAGTCCCATAGTATTTGGTGTCTCTTCAAAGTCCATTTGGTCTACTGGCAGCCTTTGGTTGGGCATGTGCGTCCTTCCTTGTTAGAGTTCCATAGTATTTGGTGTCTCTTCAAAGTCCAGTTGATCTTCTAGCAACCTTTGGTTGGGCATGTGTGTCCTTCCTTATTAGAATCCCATAGTATTTGGTGTCTCTTCAAAGTCCAGTTGGTCTACTAGCAGCCTTTGGTTGAGCATGTACGTCCTTCCTTGTTAGAGTTTCATAGTATTTGGTGTCTCTTCAAAGTCCAGTTGGTCTACTGGCAGCCCTTGGTTAGACATGTGTGTCCTTCCTAGTTAGAGTCTGCTTGGGTCAGTCTCTTTCTTATATGTCCAATATCCTTACCGGACATGTATTTTTATATCTTTGTTAGAGTCTGCTTTGGTCGGTCTCTCTTATATGTATCCAAAAGGATTGTTCTGTCCTTGTGATGATTTTTGAACTCTTTCTTTAGTTGATCTGTCATTTTCTTTCTATCAATCTTCTAACCGCTTGCATCGACTGGATGAATGTAGCGATTAGTTACCATGTCTCAGAGATCAACATCATGAGCTAGAAATAAATTTTTGATTCTGTATTTCCAGTAATCAAAGTTTTCACCATAAAATATCGGAGGTATGCCGCTTATTTTTTCTTTCTCATCATAGTTGTTGTTTTGAACTGGTTTCGTCATAGTGTTTTTCTCGCTAGGATCTTTTTCTGACATGGTTAAGTGTTAGCACCCAGAACCGGCGCTCTGATACCAATTAAAGGATAGAAAAACACAGTAAAGGGGGTTTGAATTGGGGTTTTCAAAAATTAAAACAATATAACACGATGGTTATCCTGGTTCGCTTGAACTCAAAGCTACTTCAGTCGACCCGTCAAGGTGATTTCACCTCTCTAAATCGAGGTCTTAATCAACTAATGAATGCTAATTAAAAATCACAAAGACAACTATCAACATCTTCTTGAGATATAACTGTTATACCCCAAATTTCCCCCCTAAGATCCCTCATCATCTCATATTATCAATACATCAAGATCACACATTAAGGGTTGGTTATCTCTTTCTACTGCCTCTTATATTTAAAATTTTCCTCTTGAGGGATTACCAAGCACCTTGAAGTGTGTATTTCATGCATTTTTGTATTTTTTATATTTATATCAATATATATATGTGTTACCTTGAATGTCCATATTGTCGGTGGTGATATAACTACATTCAACTCATCATCTAACATAGGGTTTAAGGGTTGGTTCTCTATCAATTGACTTTTCAATGGATGGAAAGAGTTCAAGTTTCAAGACATTGTCCATGATATCAAAGATTTGCTAGTTCAAGCAATACTCTAATCTTATTTAGGTCAAACTCTCCTCAAAGTTGGTGTTGATATTCATCAAAAAGATAGGTTCATGTGTTTATTTCCATGACTTCTTCAACAAGCTTCATTGATACTTAAGCTCCATATTTGAGTGTGCTTTAAGATATTATCATTTTAATACCTATTATGGTTCATCATGCTTTATATTTCCAAGAAATATCAAAAGATTCAAGATTGGTTCAACAAGTTTGACCTAATTGAGTAGATGCTTGATTTAGTGATCACAAGTGCATAACTCTATCAATTTTAAACATTTTGAGTTGGTTCTTTTTGCTATGTATTCTTATCATCATCTAAAACAAGATATCTTCATATTACAATATCCAATTATGCATATAAATAATCAAAAGTGGAAAGGGGATTCAAGTCATTTTTGACACTCTCTGAGCTAGGGTTATTGACTTCTAAATACCATATCTTGCTCATTTTTTGAGATTTTTGAGTGGCTCCAAAGCCATGATTATCTGTAAAGAGTCATTAAAAATCTCTAATTAAAAATGTAAGGAAAATTTGTTATGGAAGATCACCAATGATTGATAAAGATCACAAGTCTCCTTGAGAGGCCTTTGAATTTTAGGGTTTGACATCAAATGATCACAACTTGGTCAATTTTTATCTCCTTGAGCCTATTATTTTTCCAAAATGATCATAAGAGTTTGAACTTCATTTCTTCTTTTATGTGCAAAGCTTGAAAATGGTTGGAAGATGCCTTAAGAGTTCAAAAGATTATAGGTCACTTCATGAATTTTCATCAACTTCACAAGGTCATAACTCTCTCATTTTTTGGAGTTTTTGAATGATCCAAGTTTCACAATGCTCTATAATAAGTTTACTTCATGCCATATATATTGACAAAAACCTAATTTTGAGTGGAAGGCCATGTTTGAAGACAAGAGATTATAGGTCACTTTTGAACTCAAAACTTGAAATTTTTCTAAGTCCACAAGTCAGTGTGTTTTTCACGATTTCAACTGATCATAAATTTTTTCTCAGGCATCCAAATGCTACCTTTATTGGAGCATTGTGAAGATTATGGGAAGATCTTTCCAACACATCAAGAATCATCTCTTAAAGACTCATGAATTGTGCACACCATGAATTCAAAGTCAGCTACTTGAAACTGAGTTTTTCTTCAAAATCAGAATTTGAAATCCATAATTTGCCTTCTAATAACAAGTTTTGCATGCGTTTTTGATTTAAACATGATTAACCAACTTACTCAAACTTGTTTAAGCATCAAAATGCAAGAAATGATTGAGTTTTGAGCAAGTTCAAGTCACACTTTTCTCATTTTTGGGCTTCACTTAGTTTCCCCCCAAAACTCATTATTTCTCCTATTTTCTTTCACCATTCACTCTCCTATAAATAGAGGGACATATTGCACTCAATTCCTCAAGCTTAGACAATCAAAATCACCCTACCAAACTCTCTCAATAACTCATAATTCTGTAACTTCAAATTTGGTTCTACAGTCTTTATAAATCCATTTTCTTTGATAATTCCTAATCCTTGAACTTCACTGAAGCTAACAGAAGAAGAATCAAGCCTTCAAGTGTCCTAAATCGTGCTAGCAAAGTCATATTTCAGTGCTCTAAATTTGAACTTCAATAGGTATATTCCTCCATCAATTATCACAAAATTTGTTACTATAATGAATCTCTCATCACTCTGATACTCAGTGCAACATTTGTTTTTGACTGGAAGTGAGTTTTGATCATGAATTTTCAAATCCCTATTCAACTTTTTTCTTCTGGTTTTCTTCAAATTGGATGAGCTACAACTTATATAAATTTTTCACGAGGGTACCATTGAAATCGTCTTGAAAAGACGAAGGAAATGACACTGGTCTGAGCTTCTGATGTTTAAACCAATGGTCTACATCTTTTTGGTTTTATTTTTATTTTCTGATTTTATATTTTTATTGTTTTAAACATCAAAAATTCATAAAGAAATTCATTTCAACTTCTAAAATTCTTAAAAAAACTTTTGATTTTACTCTTTCTGATTTTTATTTTTTCACAATTTTATTTTGTGATTTGATTTTTTTTATGATTTTTCACTTTATTTAACTTGTTTTAATTGATAAAAAAATATTTTTCTTGATTTTTAAATTCTGGAAAAATTATGGAAGGATCCATTGACCTCTTGATAAATATTGGTGACGTTATTTTATTTTCATTTCTGATTTTACTATTTTTCATAATTTTTGGTTTATTTTGCATATTTCTTTAAATTTTAAAAATGGTTTCTGATTTTTAAAAATTACCAAAAAATTTGTAAAAATATTTATGCTCATTTCTGACTTTTCTATGGTCTCTTCTAATTTTTTTCTTTGATATCTTGAATTAATTACTATTTCCCCTTTTAGTTTCATTTTTAAAACAATTAAAAAATCCTTTTTCTTTTATTTAAAATACAATTTTATTTTTGTATATATTTGGCTGATCTTGAACTATGAGATTTTAATCATGAGCTTCATTAACATCATTAGATCTTGGGTGTTGAGTTTAACTCCACCAAAATGGATGAATGATTTTAATGATAGCTTGATTAAATTTTTGGTTTAAATGTGGAATTCGATTCTTATCCCCTTCTTACTTGTGCTACATGTTGTTGGAAAATGATCTATATATCATTTCTCTAAACATATGGTACATAGATTGCTATTGACTGGCCTCAAAATAGGTGCGACTTCTACATAAATCCACTTACAATTGCTTAACATAGCGCTAAATTTTATATCGATTCGAGAAATGATCATTCATGGCCAAAACCCTAGTTTGCAAGCCCAGGGATGTTTAATTTGAAACCTTTGATCCAATAACCTTGAGGTTCATTGTTAGGAGGCTTTGGTCTTATCAATCCTCTAATGAACCTTCATAAACTTTGGTCTAAGTGAATCATTTAAACATCGTTGATCATATGTCACTTCGAGAACTTGAAATGAATGATATACTTGACAAAAAGCAAATGAAACTTGTTGTTAAGAGGTTTTGATTTTATCACTCTTCTAATGATTTTTCAAACGCAATTTTTAAGATGGTCATTCAACTAACCTCTAATTCCTAATTCATTAACAATTGACTTTTACTTTGTGCCTTTTACTTTATTCTTTTATTTTATGCCTTCATTTTTATGCACCATTTATTTTTAGCATTTACATTTCATGTTATTTTTATCTTTGCTCACTTGAGCATTTACCTTTATGTCATTTTTATTTTGCTCACTTGAGCTTTCATTTTCTTTTTGAAGATACTTAATTATCAACTTGAACAATAAAAGCCTTAAGGTTACTCAGGCTATTTGGTTACTATCCTTGGAATTATGGAGATTGTGGACTTCTCGGACTTAGGATTAGAAGCCTTGATTACCCTTGAGATATTGTGATTTCTATTATTATTTTATCTTGAGCTCTTCGGGTTTATCCCAAAACATTGGGTTGTTTTTCTTTGTGTGCAGGTTATTCTGATTATATGCTTTGTTTGTGATTGGGAATTTCTCTGTATGCAGCTGTTACTCTGCCCAATTTTTGAGAAGACTTAATGCATCAGAAACTTGGTATTCTAAAGAGGTTTAATATCTTTGCTTGCTTGGTTTTAATTCAAAGGATAGGAATTCTACATTGACTACATGTTTCAAGTGTTGGCTTCTTGTTGGTTAGACGGTTCTTTTTCCTAGCTTTTACCTTATTGTTGTAGGATAGTCCATTCATCTTCTCCCATCTTCTTCAATTTCAAAAATCTTCTCCCTCCTTTCAAAAACTTTTCTTGTTTTTAACTTGAACCGCTTTCACAATAAACTTGGACTTAGGTCCATGTATTTTCAAAATATTTCCTTAATCAAACATTAATTAACTTAATAATACTTTGACATTTTTTGTGAGAAGACTAAAAGTCAATCAATCTCATTCAAACTATTTTTTCCACTTTGGCTTTTTACTTTAAAATTTTCTCAAAAGATTAGACTTTTATCAATCTTTGTAGTGATGCAAGCTACTATACTTCTATGATATGTAGTAAAGTGAGATATTTTCCACTTGGATGTTGAGTGAGGCTTTTTTATTTTAAAATCCAAGCTATATCCTCCATTTTGAGATGATGCAAATTCTCCTTTCTCATAATCGTGGGTAGTAAGTATGCTTTCCATTCGGATATGACGATGATGTCTCGTCTCTTAAAATTAACCAACACACTTGTGTTTTAAAATTTTTAAAGGTGAACTACAAGTATCCTGATCCTCTATTGCATAAAAGGTGGTACGTAGTCATTACAGGTTCACAGCCGCGACGGGTGTAAAATGTAAAAATACTTCTTTTCTCATCCTCATCATCTATTTTTGTATACAACACTTATAGCCAAAATACACAAAATTTAAAAGATGTGCTTGTGGAGTACCATAGATGTTTATAGTTCTAATACCTTCCCTTTGCATAACCAACCCCCGTACCTTGATTCTCTCCCCTTCTTTTTTGGGTTATTCGCTCTTTTCCCATTCCTTTGGAAACAATAAAGCGCGATGGTGATTTTTATTTTAATCTGTACGAGTTAAGTCAATCCAATGGCTCAGTATCAATATTTCTACCGCTACACTAACCACAACTCGATTTCTTAAGGAAATACAATTCTAAACAATTGTACATTGTGTTTACAAATGCTTCTAACAAGCTATATCACGACTGTGATGTTTACATGAATTATAGCAGAAAGAATAACTTAAGAGATAAAAAGATATGAGAGTAATTAGAGCGCTCTTTTGTTCGTATGCGTGACGGTTATTTTGATCCATCTTCATAGTCCCCTTTATATAGAAGTTAGGTTCAAAGATCCGTTAGATACATATATGTTTATTTTGTAAGATTGATGATTTGAGGTTTAATATTCTTTCCAAAAATCTTGTTCTTTGTCATAATGTTTTAGCCGTTACTTTCTTGATCCTGTATTGATTATCATTAATGTGATGTTGGATCTACAGACCTTCAGAGTATTTTAAACTTTAGTGTTTGGTCTCATAACTTTAATTTGATGAAAACGTTGAAACTTCTTTGTTCTTTCAGAACTTTCCTATCAGAGTATAACTGGCAGCTGGGTGCTTTCGAAATTTGAATTTACCATAAGGACTTCTTTTACTGGCATCTCACTTTTAGTTTCGCTTCAGAGCTTCTTATATGCACGTTCCCTTCAGAGCTTCATATCTGATTATTCACGTCACTATCTTCTTAGCTTTCATCAGAAATTCTCTATACATTGAATCAAACAATTAGAGTACATAATTGTTCTTCACAATAATTATGTATTTGTTATCATCAAAACTATGAATTAGATGTAGAACCAAACTATGTTCTAACATGCACCAAGACCACAAGAGAGAGATACACCACATCTCAACCCAAAACCTTAAGGTGTTAGGTAAATGAGTCACCTCTCTTATAAATCTAACATTCCACCCATTCATAGGCAATGTGAGACTTAAAATTTCACCCAACAGTTTCACTAACCCTTCACTGAACATGCATTCATTTAAAGTGATTTAGAAAATAATAATTTTAAGATTAAGTTATACTTGAAACACAAATTAGATCATTCAATGTTTTTTGAATTGCATGCATCTCGTAATTTATCTATCGCTCTTTAACACGTAAAACATGGTTTATTGCCCTAAATTCTTCAAAGCAATGATTCATTCTCTTTTAGTTTATATTAAAAAACATCAAATTTGTTGAGAAATTATGAATCATCTTCATCGTTGTCATCATCATAATAATCATCATCATCATCGATGAAAATAATGATGATGATGATGATGATGATGATAATGGTGATGATGATTCCGAAACAGTCAACATATTAATGTTTTGCAAAATAAACTAGAAATGAACCATTGCTTTGAAGAACTTAGAGCATTGGACTAAATACTATGTGTTAAGTAGAAAGAGGTGAATTACGGTTTGAATGCAATTTGAAAAACTATAGTTCATCTAAATTGATTTTCAAGAATAATTTAATTTTTCAAATTATTATTAGCTATATCAATTTTAATGGTTGTATATGTTTAGTGAGGTCTAGGGGAAAACAAGCAATCTACATGTTTTATAATAAACTCAGAGTACTTTCCACAACGATTATCTTCTCTAACCGTGGTGAAATGTTAATTATAATCCAAATAAATTGCTACTACTGAGTTTTGAATCCATGACATATATATATATATATATCACAAAAGATTTTATTATACAACTGTTGTGATATGTAGAGCGCTACCTAGATTTCCATAATGGTCGCGAGACTGTGGTGATTAGCGTCATACATACAATCATTTCTTAACTCACAACAGTTGGTCAAGTGTTGTGGTATCCCTTTTCCAGCCGCTATGGTATGACTTTTCCGTAATAGTGAGAGATTTTTTTTTTAGAAAGCTTGAATGAAGTGAATGGAATCTACTGGAATTGATTTCAATGTAGTTGACGTAGTGTTGAATCTTGAAAAATAGCCTTGTTTGTTCTTTCTCACGAGCTCTGAAGTTGAAGTGGTTGTGAAAGTGTAGAAACAGAGGAAGGAAGGGGAAAGGTTCTGGTGCAAGGAATATCAATTAAACTTCGTCCAAAGATGGATGTCCACAAACCTCATTAAGCCCAAGCACACTTACTTTCAAATTAAAGCTTATTACGGAGATGCATCTTCGAAAAATATTTTTGAACAAAATTGGATGGCTCATTCACTAAAACATTGAAGGTGTGTAATTTTGGTGCATTCAAATATTCATCTTTGAAATACAGAAATTTTTATTACTTTTCAGCGTGATGAAGTAAAACCCATGAAAAAAATAATATCCATTTAATCTCAAATATTAATCTTCAAAAATCATTTTTTTAATAAGCAGAGTTCATTCAAAGAGTACAAGGGGTACTCATCCAAATACAAGGGAAACTAATCTTTTTTGAAAGAGTCTAAAGGAACTGTGAACCAATCATAGAAGTTACAGACATAAGAGTTTTTTGAGCCTAGACTAAGCCACTTCCATGAAGAGTATTTGGCTGCAAAGACACACTCTTCAAACTCAACATTCTTATTGCTAAAAATAATAGCATTATGTTGGAGCCATAGAGTCCAAGAGGTGGAAATCCATACGGCATACACTATTTTGCGCGTGTCTTTATTATTGATCTTATGGAAGCTGCCATAAAATCCCGCTAATTCCTGCACATAAAGATTCATGTTTCTTCCCAAATAATTGAGGATTTCCTTCCATATATTTAAATTGAATTGACAGCTTTCAAATATGTGGTTTCTTGATTCCTCAGCTTCATTGCAAAAAATGCAGCAGATGTCGTTCTCCTCTTCCATAATACCTCTTTCGAACAGGAGGTCTCTCGTAGGTAGCCTGTTCAAAATTAGTCTCCACCCGAACATATGAATGTTCGACGGAACCTTGACTTTCCAAAGAAAATCGAGAGCAATCCTCATATCCTCTGTGACCTATGTTTTTTAATGACTCCCATACCACCCTTCCCACTTCCTAAAATTTCATTATTAAGCTTGATATTCATGACGTCATTTATGGCTGAAGTGCACCTTGTTCTAATCATTATCCTTGACACGTCTATCTTGAAATTGCATCTGGTGTTGTCATCAGTGCACACGTACACGCCCAAAGTGCTTGCTAGGAATTCAAAAAACCTTGGGTTCCATACTTCACAAGGTAAGCCGTAGCATCTTATCCAAGTGATTCTTGAAGAAATTGAAGATAAAATTGGGAGTGGACTTTAAACTCATTTCTTTATAAAATGTCCAACTAACTTTCAATATGAGTACAAAGTGATTTAAATAGAAAATCACAAGATATAATAATAAAAGATACAACATTAACTATTTCTAGGTCCCTAAGGAATAAACTTCCCAAAGGGAATCTGCCTTTTGCACTACCCAAGACAAATTTGAATTTAACCAACAAAACTCCCCCATAAATTCAAATATTCCTTCAATCCATCATGCCTAGCATTTTCTTGCCTCGACAGTGGTTTTGTAAGAATGTCTGTTGCTTGATCCTTGCTTGTAACGTGCTTCAGTTCGATGCTTCCATCCTTCACATGTTCTCAAATAAAATGGAATTGAACATCAATGTGCTTTCTTCTTTCATGGATGACTGGATTCTTCGCCAGTTCGATTGCAGATTTGTTATCGACTTAAATCATTGTTGCATCTTCCTTTTTAGATTCCATCCTGCTCAGCAATCTTCTCAACCATATTTCATGGCATACGCACCAAGATGCTACCACATACTCTGCTTCGCATGTCGAAAGAGTTATTGTGGGTTGCTTCCTTAACAGCCAGTTGAATGCAGTGTTTCCCATAAAGAACACATATCCTGAAGTGCTCTTTCGATCATCTATGTCACCATACCAATCACTATCAGAGTAGCCAGTCAACTTGTATTCTTCTGCTTTCGAATAAAACATTCCAAGTGACACAGTTCCTTAGACATATCGAAGGATTCTCTTCAAAGCTTTCCAGTGTGCAAAAACTGGTTCTTCCATGAAACGACTCACAATTCCAACACTCAGCGAAAGATCTGGCCTTATGCATGTGAGGTATCGAAGACTTCCCACCAAGCTTCAAAATTCATCTGCTTTGAAACGCTCTCCCCCATCAAATTTCGAAAGCTTTGCTCCTAGTTCCATTGGAGTCGAAATTGGATTGCAACTTTCCATTTTAAATCTTTTCAGGATATCTTTTGCATATTTTTCTTGTGAGATTAAAATTCCTACTTCTTCTTGTCGAACCTCCAAACCAAGAAAGTATTTCATCAGGCCTAAGTCAGTTAACTCAAATTCTTGTGTCATTGTGCCTTTGAATTCTTCTATCATCTGATTATTGTTGCCCAAGAAAATTAAGTCATCAACATATAGAGCAACAAGTAATATTTTCTCTTTTTCCTTCTTCACATACAGGGCATGTTCGTAGGGACATTGCTGAAATCCATTTTCTTTGAAGTATGTGTCAATTCATGTATTCCATGCTCGTGGTGCTTGCTTCATCCCATAAAGTGCCTTCTTTAGCTTTAGCACCTTTCCTGCATTTTCAATTTTCATGTATCCAGGGGGTTGTTCGACATAAACTTCTTCTTCGAGCACGCCATTCAAAAAGGTTGACTTGACATCCATCTGATATATTTTCCATTTGTATTGAGCAACTTAAGACCAATTTTTTGACTTCCTTTTGGTAACTTTTCTAGTTGCCAAGTATCACTGTGTTCAATGGACTTAATTTATTCATTCATAGCATCCTTCCAAATTTTGTTTCTTATTGCTTTGTAGAAACTAACATCTTCAGTGTCTTCCAACAAATATACGAGATGCACTTCTTTTGTGTTTTCATACAAGTCTTGTAAACTTCGCAATTTGGGTTATGAGAGTCCTTCTTCATCATCAGAGTCTTCTGGTTCTGTCGAAGTGTTTCTTGATATAGCATCTGGTAATTCGACCATAACTTCAGTTGAGTTGTTCCAGTCGCACTTGCTTCCTTCGTTTACTAGAACATCTCTACTCTCTATCACCTTTTTGTTTGTTGGGTTAAAAAGTCTGTAACCTTTCGTTTTCTCATCATACCCAATGAGTATGTATTTCGGGCTCTTATCTTCCAACTTTGTTCTTCTTTGATCAGGTACATGTGCATAAGCCACACTTCTAAACACTTTGAAGTAAGACACAATTAGCTTTCGTCCGCTCCAAGCTTCTTGAGGTGTTAAATCTCCCAACTTCGAATGTGGACATCTATTCTGAACGTAGATTGCACATTGTATAGCTTTTGCCCAAAATTCCTTTGACATGTTCTTGCTCTTAAGAATTGATCGAACGATGTCAAGTATTATTCGATTCTTTATTTCTGCCACACCATTTTGTTAAGGTGAGTATACAGCAGTCAGAAATCTCCTTATGCCTTGCTCTTCACTGTACTTCATAAAGGCTATTGAAGTATACTCCCCACCTCTGTCTGACCGATGAGCTTTGATGTGCCTGTCTGTTGCTTTCTCCACTATTATTTTAAACTTTTTGAATACTTTGAAGGCTTCTGACTTTTCTTTTAGAAAATACACCCAAGTTTTCCTTGAGAAATCATCAATAAAGGATATAAAGTACTTTTTGCCACTGAAGAATTCTGGGGTAATTGGTCCACATATGTTAGTGTGAATCAATTCCAGAATTTGTTTAGCCTGATATTCTACCTTCGATTGAAATGAGGTTCTCGTCTGTTTTCCAAGCACACATTCTTCACAAAACTTTCTTTCGAATTCTACGTATGGCAGTCCATGCACCATATTTTTCTTTGCTAACCTCCTTAGTCCAACCTGATGTAGATGACCAAAGCGTAGATGCCACGGGGATGCTTGGTCTTCGATATTGACTTGCAAACACTTTTCTCGAATGCTTCTCAAATTCAACTTGTACATTTGATTTCTCCCTATTTCGACTTGAGCAACCAGACGTCCTGACTTGTCTTTTAAGTGCAAGCTTAGATATTCCATGAGAATTGAATAGCCCTTTTCTATGAGTTGTCCCAGACTCAAAATATTTGCTTTGAGTTTTGGTACATTGTACACATCTTGGATTGATCCTAACAAATCATCCTTCTGCAAGAAACTGATTGTTCCTTTTCCTTCGACCCTTACTTTTGACGCATCTCCAAAGGAAACATGACCATCCTCAATTTTCTTTATTTCTTTGAACAAGTGATTTTGACCACACATATGGTTACTTGCTCCTGAGTCTAGGTACCACATAGTGTCATTTTCTGCATCTACTTCCTTTTGAGTCATTAACAGAAATCTTTCATTCGATTTTGTTTCTAGGGCAAGATTTGTTGTTTCTTCTATCTTTCTTCTGTGTCGAGAATCATTTGCAAGATGTCCCATTTTACCACAGTTGTAGCAACTGTAGGAGTTGCAATCTTTTGCATAGTGCCACTGTTTGTTACATTTGTAACATTCAATATTGTTGTAATTAGACCTACCACCTCTCTGGCCACGTCCTCTGCCACGCCAGTTTTGTTGGCTTGACTATCCTCTGTCGAAGTTGTTATTTTGGTAACTTCGACCACCATTACGTCCTCCACGACCATGTCCTCTCCCACGCAAATTATGAGAGAAAAATGTCTTTTCGTCTCTGTTGGATTTTTCATCCTCAAGTGTCTCCTCCTTCTTCTTTATTTTGCACTGTTCATGTGTCTCAAGCGAACCAGCCACTTCTTCGACAGTGATTGTCGAAAGGTCCTTCGCTTCTTCTATTGTACATACGATGTTTTCGAACTTGTCTGTCAAAGATCTCATAATCTTTTCGATAATACGAGTATTAGTCATTGCTTTTCCATTTCGATTAAGTTGATTTGCCACCGTCTGCACACGAGTGATGTAGTCCGATATGGACTCTGTCTCCTTCATCTTTATTCTCTCCATTTCTCCTCGAAGAGTCTGGAATCTAACTTGCTTGACTCTATCTTCTCCTTTGAAAGCCTTTTCTAACGTGTCCCACACCTCCTTCGACGTAGTCGAACCAACAATCTTTTCAAAAATTGATTCATCGACTGCTCTGAACACCATGTATAATGTTGTTTTATCCTTTGCTCGTGTTTCTTTCAACGCCTTGTTCTGAGCAGATGTGTTTGTCGTCGTATTTGATGATTCTTCAAACCCATCTGTTGTACCCCAAAATTTGCTCTCTCATCTCATCAACATTTTCTCACCACAAGACTCTTGGAGCTCAAGATCAAGTTAGGGTTTGCTCTGCTCAAGACCCCTCCTTGCACTGTTGACCCAAATTAGGGTTTGAGTTTGCACAGGGATGTTTTGACCTAAAATGCCCAAAGTGACTTTCATGCTTCATGTTGGACTCATAAGTTTATCCATACCAAGTTTCAAGCTTTGATTCCAATCTTTGCCCAGTAAATTGGACAGTTGACCTAGAAATCAACTGTATTGGGGAAAAAGTCAACTATGGCCAATTGACAGTCAAACCTCATGATTTTTGACCCACACCAACATTATGAACTCATATGAATCATTTGATCAAGTTTGGATCACAACTACACAAGAAATTTGATCAGATCACCAAAAGGACAAAATGGTCATTTTTAGGGTTTTGATTGCACAAAGGCAATTTTTGACTGTTTGACCTAACCAATGGCAAGTCAAGTTCACACATGGACTCAAGGACTCAATGGCATTGTCTTGACCCATTCAACAAGTTCAAAAGATCTCAAATGCATAGGATTGACAGATGAATTTTTCAGTCAACGGATCAAAATTGGACTGTATACTGAAAAGTCAAACTTTGACTTTTTGGTCAAAATCAAGTGCCAAGATTCATTTTTCATCAAGACATGTCAAATTATGAAACTTGTTCATCAAGAAATCCAAAATTGCAAATTAGGGTTTAAAATGAAGAAATTTCATAACTTAGAAATTTTCTAAGTTATGAAATTTCCTTATTTTTTCCTAATTTTGTCCCATTTTTTCATCAACATACAAATGGATTCAAACAAAACTCAAAACATGAAAGTTGTAGCCCATTGCAAAATCTAAAACTTTGATTCACAAAGTTTTCTCAAAGGAAGCTTGTATCTCAAGTTATGATTTTTGGAACAAGGGTGCAAAACATTTTTAACTTAGAGAAATTTTGACCTATTCTAGGCAGGATTTTTGTCCAACTTCTTGGCCACTTTTCACATGGTTCCACTTGGAGTTTCAATTTGCATTACAAAGATGGATTGTAGTACACGTTCCAAGCTTTACAAATTGTCCAAAAACTTCTCAAACACCCTTGTGGTTAGAGAGAATCAAATTTGCAAAGATGGGCAAAATTCACTTTTGTTCTTGGCCAAAGCATGTTCATAACATTGGCATTTTTCAAATCAGCATGGTTTATGCTATCTTGCAGGCCTCTAAACCTCTTTACACTCAATAATTAAATGCCTAACCACTGTGTTCAAGCATTGTTTTGTGCATTTGGTCATTACACATAGAATTATCCCTTAAGTAGAAAAAGCAAACTTGCCATTTTTGAAAAGTAGTGCTTTATGTCAAATACCAAATCCAAGAGGCATAGGCCAGATCTTTGAGGCAAGGGTTTGTACACATATCCCACTGATCAAGAGAAAGTGTTGCAGCATGCTTGAGAGCTTGGTACAGGCCTATATCACAACTTGACATTTCCTTGCTTACATTAGAAGAAAGCTTGCAA
Organism: Vicia faba; assembly: GCA_948472305.1. Taxonomy (NCBI): domain Eukaryota; kingdom Viridiplantae; phylum Streptophyta; class Magnoliopsida; order Fabales; family Fabaceae; genus Vicia; species Vicia faba. Next base: position 752,038,082 of record OX451740.1, on the reverse strand, counting down.
ACTGAAGCCAATCTCTCATTCCTGTCAACACAGTCAAACACAAACTTTGAAAACATCTTTCATACATCCAAGCAAGCCTAAGGCACGACTCATCCATCCCTAAGACCTGCTCATACTCAGAATCCATGTTTTGTTGCAAAACAGGGCAAGTTCTGCAACTTGACCTCCATAACCATATCCACTCGTGCGTTTTTGCTCAAGCCTGTCCAAACACATTCCATATCATCCATACAAACTATCCCAAGCCCTAAATACAAACTGTAACATCCCTAACCTCTGTTGCCATTTTCACTTTTCAGTTTTGCAGGTGAACTTCCATAGCACGATTCAGAGAGTTTCAAAGCAAGCTAGGTACTTGGGAAGCATCCTTGGACTTCAGGCAAGCTGTACAAAAGCTCAAACTCCATTGAAGTTGGCCACATTGTTGTACACGACTCAAACTGAAACAGGTAAAACCATGGACTTCTATCTCTCTATCCAGACATGATTAAGCTTAGGTTTGTGAATGAAACATGTTCTACTCATATCCCTGAAGCCATCCATGTATTTACTTTTCATTTATATTAAGTATGCTGTGAGAATTTTGGCCATGAACATTGAAGAAAAATTAGGTCAGAAATTGGGGATGAAGAAATTCTCCCTGGATTCTTAGAGTTAGGTCAAGTATTTTATATGTCTGAATTCGTCTCTTGATGCTCTATAATATTGGTGTTATGAGTTTTGCATGAAAGTCCAGGAATCAGGAGTTAGCTTTGGTACAAGAAACGCGCGTTTTTGTTTGTTCAAACAATGCTGAAGGTTGAAGATGACTGGCTTGGGCTGGGCCTGAGTCAGTCCTACTCTTTGCACCCCCTTTTCCAACTTACACCCCCCTGGCCCATTGTGTGAAATATTTATCATTTTTTACTTTTTCTTTTTGGTTCTGACTTAATATTTTTTGCACAAATATAAAAAATATCAAAAATATTTTTCCATACATTTTTGCATTTATTTGGCATTTATTTTTTTTATTTAGCATATATATGTAAATAAATATATATACTTTTTATTTAAAACCCTATAAAATAATACAAAAATATTTATTTTTCAGTTATTATTTTTTGTTTACATTTTGAAAACATTTTCTAAAATATACATTTTTTGTAAATAATTAATATTTTATTTTTGTACACATTTAGCATATTTAATATATAATATATAAATACTTGTATATCTTATTAAAATACTTAGGATAAAAATATAGAAATAACACTTTTTTATTTTTATTAATATATGACACTAAAAAATACTTTTTTTTACAATATACTTCTTTTTTTATTTTTTGTATAAATTAATATATAAATATTGTATATAATTAATAAATAAATACTATTTATTTAAAAACTAGGGTTTTGCCCTAAACCATAAAAATATTCAAAATTTGACCTTTTTATTTTTGTTTATATTTCACATTGAAAAACACTTTCACATACATAAAAAATCATTTTTGTGCATAATACATTTTTCATATTTATTGTATTTATTCAAATATTGTACAATTAAATATTTGTATATTCGATATGGATGTAATAGCTTAGAATTTAATTTCTTGTCAAATATCCCCAAATTCAAACTTGTACCCCCACCCCCATAATCATTGTTGTAATAGCTTAGCATTTAAATTTCCGCATTTAAAAGCTTTCAAATTATGCCATGATAGACCTAGGGTTTGTATGCAAATAAAACCAACAAATAGCTTGACCTAAATTCAAGATAAACATGTATGAAAAACAAACACAATGCACACTTGCACCCTTAGGGTTACTCCACTTGTTGCCTTCAAAAATGGGCCATGTTGCATGTTGAGTGTCTTTGGCAAAACAAAAACAAATCAAATGATCATAGTCCCTCGATGACGCTTTCTCAAGTTGCCTAAAAAATGATCAAGTCCCTTAAAGAGAAAAATTTCCTAAGACACTTGGCACTATTGCATTCATGGTCTAAACGATGACCCGCGCCTGTCCCGTTAACATCCTAACACAAGGTTGTTCACCAAATACAATGGTGAAACAACACTGTTAAAAGGGTTAAAACATAAGGAAAGATCTTTGAGTAAATTTAGGGGTAGACAACTCTTAGTTACTTGATCAAACTTGCAAAACACACTTGCCTACTTTCAAAACACACTTCACAAACCCAACTTCCAAAACAACTTTCAAAAAACATTGAAACATCTTTTCAAAAAGACAAACACCTTTGTAAAACATTCGAGTAAAGAATTGTTACAATGGTTGCCTAGACAAGGCATCTTTTTTCAAAACATTTTCAAAACCACACACAAAGCACCATTTCAAACAATTGAAAGCACCATTTCAAACAATTGAAAATGCAAGGCAAGTGATCTAAGCAAGCAACTAAGAGCCCATGGATAACCATGGATAGAAAGGGTGCTAATACCTTCCCTTTCTATAATCTACTCCCCGAACCCACGAAAACATCTCAAAGGTTTTTCCTGTGCTTTTTAACCTTTCCTTAGGATAAAATAAAAAGTCGGTGGTGACTCTTGCTAAACCGAAATATTTGCGAAAACAAACGCAAAACCTCAAGTCAGTTCTCCCACCGTATCACAGAACTGGCGACTCTACTGGGGAAATAAGTAAAAAGTGGAGTAACCTTAGGGCCTAGATCACCCTTTTGCATGACTAATTGTTTGCTTTGATTGCTTTACATTTTGGTTCTCTTGTTTGGGCTTGAAATCCTACACCCGGATTTGGGAAACATTCATAGATAGCAATACGTTGTGGAAACTGTGCGGGGTATACCGACACGGTTGAAGCAATAGCTATATTAGTGCGACATATTTGTGAGTACCGGTAACCCTTGAGTTCAATCAAGGAGAGTACAGGGCCGCTGAGTGATGTCACTAAGCACTAATGACCTAGAACCTTACTTGACCATCTTGGCCTTTTATTAGGGGTAGTGAGATGACCGGCTTTGGTGCAGTCCGAAGTTGGTAGATACTCGATACTACACTCATTGAGGGTTGTTTTCTTGGAATATTTTGGTCGCTAGTTAAGTGGCTAAACCAAAACAATGAACATAGAAAACAATTCAATGATATTGAGCTCCTTAGAACCCCGTTACTATTTATAGGACAGGTTTTTAAGCCAACTACCCTCAAGAGGGTACTTACCTATGAAACCTCATGCAAGCCTGAAACTAGGGTTTTGTGTGATTTGCTTGTACATGTGTTTGTGCATACATCATGAACATCATAAAGCATCATATGCATCCACTAACCATTTCAAGGGTTTGGATCTTCATCTTTGTTCTTGTTTTGTAGGTCATGGAAATTCTTCGCAGGAAAACTATTCAAGTCAACCTTGTGAGAATCCCTCCTCAACTCAAGGAGCTTACATCCAGAATTCCAGAAAGCTCTCTCTTCAGTGAAAGACATGGTATACTTCTCAACCTAGTCAACACCAGCATTGAAGAGGACATGGTGAAAGTGTTGTTCCAATTCTTTGACCCCCTTCACCACTATTTCACATTCCCTGACTATCAATTGGTGCCTACTTTGGAGGAATTTTCTCAACTCCTAAGAATTCCTATTCTTAATCAACTACCCTACAACGGTACGGAAAAAGAACCAAAGCCTGAATATGTTGCTCAAGCACTACACTTGCAACCATCTGACATCAAGGGGCATTGGGAAACTAGAAGTGGTGTCAAAGGCTTCTTGGAAAAATTCTTGTTTGAGAAGGCACAAGAGTGTTGGAACTCCTTGGATCTACAAGCCTTGAAGAGATTGTGGCACTCCTCATTTATGGGTTGGTCTTGTTCCCAAATCCTGACCAACTTATAGATGTCAACGCCGTCAAGATCTTCTTATCCAGGAATCCAATACCTACATTGCTTGGGGACATCCTCCACTCATTTTACATACGAACAATGAGAAAGAGAGGTGTTCTCATGTGTTGTACTCCTCTCCTTGCAAGGTGGTTTATTTCTCACCTTCCACAATCTGTTTTGAAGAATGAACAAGGCTTAAGGTGGTCACAACGATTGATGACCCTCACACATTCTGATGTACATTGGTGTTCTCGGTCCAGAGAAAATGTCATCATCGTCGATCATTGTGGTGAGTTCCCTAATGTTCCATTACTTGGCATCAGGGGAGGCATTACCTACAACCCTTGTCTAGCTTTAAGCCAATTTGGATATGCACGGAGGGATGACCCTCTGTTTCCAGTGATTTCTGGTAAACAACCGCTAGTCTTCCAAACTATCGAATAAACTTTCTGACTGTTATTCAATTCCTCTGGTAACTCACAGGATCGACTAGATTGATCCTAGGATTCCTTGGCCATTAGGGTAACTCTTAAGATCGAACAGATATTCATGGCTGGTATTTGAGTGTTGTATAGGTGTTTGGTTTATTTCGATTTCTCTCTTAAAGGTCTAAAGGTGCAATCAAAATGTATGTGCGTGAAACTAACTTGCATGAATAAATGTTAATTGTATTGACATGTAAAATTGTATAAAAGGCAAGTAAAAGGCTTCGAATTATAAAAACAGTTAATGTAAAAGATGTTCTGGAACGTAAAAGATTTGAAATATGAGGAAAGCGTTTAATGCAAGAAATCTGTAAATGACTCTAAGTAAAAATAAGCGTTCGAAGGGTAAAACTTGAAGATAAAGGCATGAAAAGTATGACAGTTTTCTGAAATGTAAAATGCTTGAAATGTAAAGAAATCATTGAAATGTAAAGCTTTAATGAAGAGATTTCGAAGTGAAAAGACTTTAAATGAGAAAACTTATAAATGTTATTTGACAAAAAGATAAAGGAAAGTGCTGGAAATGATAAAAGGTTTTCATTAAATCATAAATATGTGGTGCTATCATACGTACATTTCTCTTGCATTCGTTTCCCTTGCCATGTGGTAGTTTGAATGTTACTGAGTATTTAGTACAATAGATATGACACACGAAATCCTAATACTAAGACTTCTATTTATACTAATTCGACCATAACGGTCTTGCTATAGGATTATGCCACGTTCAGAACATGCAGAACAATGCCTCTCTCTTCTTTCCACATGTCTCCAAATGCTCCAGCACATAAATTTCAAACTTCGAATGTCCCGCTTCCATTTGAATTTCAAATGCTTTGGTACTTCTCCGTTTCGAACGCACTTCCCAGACACAGCCTTGTTGATATTTCGAGACTTTTTTAGATATGTTTCCATAATTGCCACTCGAAGCTTCAAGCTTTGATATGCTTATTCGAAACACTGCTTCTGCTACTTCGAAACATGACGCTTTGCTTCATTTTGATCGAAACGTTTAATTCACTTGGCTTCTAATAATATTATCAAAATCTTCAGCCAACAAAATGCCCCTTTAAAATATGTATTTCGATCTCTCTGAGAAATACCTATTTTAAACATCTACACAAGATTTTGATGCGACCTTCGAATCATCGTAACATTTAATGCATTTGACTCCAGTCACGTCAATCATAACACTTTTTGGATTCCTTAACCGCCTGGAGCCACTTCACAGTATGGTGCAGTTACAAACAATGATTATCTTTAAATCACGCCTATTACCCATGTTAACTTTACGCCACCTCTTCATCACACCAACCCATGATTTCCACGTATCACACCCTTATTCAGTGGATGCTTAAACTTCCCCATTATAAAACATCACCAACTTAATCTTTTTCTTTTCTTTTCACACTCTGAATCTTTTACCCTCCTTCTCTCTCCAAAAACCTAAGCTTTCAACATCCTTCAAAAATGTCTTCTTCTACTTCATCCCAACTCAAGAAGGTTTCCAAGAAGAAAGGAAAAACTGCAGGAACTACCATGGAAAGTAAGATTATCACTCACCAAGGTCAATCCGTTCTTGCTCCTCAGATGATTTCAAAGGAAAAAGAAATGTTGTATGCGTCACAGGTACTCATTCCTACCACTGTTGCTGGTAAGAGGTTAGCTTTAAATGGCCCTCTTACGGTTTTTGAAATTTTAAAAGATACCAGGACAATTTTCCCAGTTTGCTATAGTTTCAAACCTTTGTTTAACAAAATGGACGCCCCTAAGGCAATAGAATCTTCTGGCTCAAACACCATAGAAAATCCAATTGTTCCTCCTAAGGACCCCTTTGTATTGGATTATGTAAAAAGTAATTTTAAGCCATTTCGATCTTGCCCCACCTCTGATACTGCTTATCAAAACTGGTTCAAGAAAGTAGAAGCTAAGAAATCCCAGCAATGGGAAGAATTAGGTATTTATTACCTGATTAAGCTATCGAAGCCTGGTTTCACTTACAGCCACCCTCTGCTATTCGCGTCCCTCTATTTCTGGGACAGTACCTATAATACTTTCCATCTCCCAGGTGGAATGATCATCCCCACCTTCTTCGACATAGCGGCCATCACTGGGCTATCGCCAGTAGGAGAAACATACATACCTGACAACGAAGAACATTCAAGCATAATTGACTTTGAAGTCAAGCTAGCAAGTTTTTCCAAGTTTATCAGTCACTACCATGCTGAGGGAGACAACGTGTCTGACGTAGAACACATTGCTTTCTTAACCCTATGGCTGTCAAGATACGTCTTCTGCAGTAGATCCCTACAAGTAGCCAGTAGGTTTATTCCTCTAGCTAGGGATTTGCATGAAAATCGAAGAGTATGCTTAAGTGAACTGCTCTTAGTTGACCTCTATGAAAGCCTAAGGTCAGCTGTTTCAAGCCTCAAGTCCCATACCTCCAAGAATATCCTGTTGGCTGGCCCTTTTTGGTTACTTCAACTATGGCTAAATGCCATGTTCGAACCCTCCTTGTCAACTGCCAACACCATTGATGAACAAGATCCTGAGATAAATGATAGGATAGTCGAAGGCACTAGGCTTCGAAGATTAACTCCAAATGATGACAAAGACGACTTCAAAGTCCAATTCTCGAAGTACATCATGATATTCTCCAAAAGGCACAAGTTCGAAGAGAGCATGGCGCCTTTTGCTTCGAGGGCTCATGGACCTTCCTGGTTCACCATGGCTCACTCGGAAGCTATCAAGAGCAAGGAGATTCAGGATGTATGGAGAGCCTTTTTGCTACCTAGACTCATTTCTTCAAGAATAACTCCAGCCAAGAACCAGATTTTTCTTTTTGCTTACCAGCCAAATTTTGTTTCGAGACAGTTTGGCTTATGCCAACTCATTCCTGAACCTTTATTCCACACTGAGAGTGACATTACTTCTGGGCGAACTTTCAAGGCACGGGAAGCCAAAATACAGCAAGAACAATATCAAGGCTTTGCCCAGTTTGAGCTGATAACCTTCGAACCTACCCATCTCACAGCTAAAGGGTTTCTGGAATGGTGGACCAAGTTTTATCAAACTTATATGTTCAATACACTTACAATTCAACAGAAACTAATTGATGCCTTCGATGTGCAAGTACCAGCAAAGAAAGGTATGTTTACTCATGCCAAAGAGATTAAAGCTTTCCAAAATTATTTTGAAACTACTTATGACCCCACACGCTTGGAATCCACTGTGCATCAAGCGGCTGAGACCTTGAAGGAAAAATTCAAACAAAAAGTTTCTAAGTTAAAACTTCCTTCAGGGTTGTCACCTGAGGATATGTATAGGTTGGCATTCGAAATGCATCCACCTAAATTTCCTAGATTACCTACCTCAGAACTGGCTCTGGCTTGGTTTCCCCCATATCCATGGTGGTTCACTTGCAAGGAGATGTTCAAACATCTTCAAAGGAAACCAAAGCCATCTGAGACTGTGACATGGGCTCGACACTGGCTTCATGATTTCCCAGGACACCTTCGATACGACCTTTCTGCCATGTCAATTAAATCTGATCACGGCACAGGTGCGAATGCTTGGGAAAATCCCAAACGTCTTTTATTTTCCATATCTTTAACCTTTGCTTTAATTGTTTCGATTTTCAGCCATCAGGATAAAGACAGCTGCCTCGAAATCAAAAGAAGGGAGCGCCTCTCAAGCCTCCATCGAAACTACTGACAAAATGACTCCACCCGAAACAACCACTATTGCTGCAACCACAATAACAACAACAATACCAACAACAACCAGTGTTCCAACTCCAACGATAATCACTTAGCCTTGACGTTTCGAATTCACTCATATTTTATGGTTTGCATCTAACTCTTTGTTTGAATCTTTTCAGACAACAAGCTTCCTCCTACTACTCCCAAGAAGCGGAAATCAAGCACCACTGGGGAAGACCCCAAGGCTGGAGGAAACTTAACAAATGCTTCGAAGAAGAAGCCAAAGAAAGATATTTCGAAAAGTACCGTTCCAACTAGTGTCTCTGGACTTGACTCCAGGGATGCTGCTCCCTCACCCAAATCCAAAATTCCACCTTCGACCTCCAACACAATGTTGGAACGCATAGCTAGTAACCTCTCCTCCGAGAGTCCACAGGTAAATTGAACTTTTAAAATCTCTTTGAAAATAATAATTTCTTATTACCTTGGTGCATGTTTTTAACATTCTGTTGCTCCTTGCAGAACATCTTGAATCCAGCTTCTACTACTTCGAACTCACCATCCAAAGCTGCTGCTCCACTCAACTCCTCTCCTCAAGGAGATTCCAGCAACCTTGTACAGAATAAAGGTTCCTCCAATATGGCGGTTCTGGCTGGAACTTCTGAACAGCAGGATGATCAAGGTACCTCCATTCCTCTGAAGGAGACAAATGAAACACCACTTCAAACATCTGCAGAGGATTTGCAAAGAGCTTCTCTTCAAAAGTCCCCTCTTGAAACTCTTCAAGAGGACCCAAAGGATACTCAAACTGAAGGAGAGAAAGCTGATTCTGGGCAAAGAGACGAAGAATCTGTAGACGAAGAGTCTGAGGAGGGGGATGCCAATGATGGTTCGACTGCTGGGACGGAGTCCAACGCAAATAGCAGTGAAAAGGAAGGCATTGAAGTGGTGGACTTGGATGATGATGAAGAAGATCAAGAGCACGAAACGAATGAAGGGGATGGTGATGCAACCAACGAACCCATGGAGGTTGAAATGGACGTGCCTCCCCTACGGGTGGAACTCCCTCAATCCTCTTTGTCTCGAATGACTGACGAGGAGCTCGCACTCCTGAGACGAAATGACCCTATTGGGTATATGAAGGCAAAGTTGGCTCAGAGGGACGTCCCACTTGCTAGGGCTGGCACAAGTTCGACCAGCTATCCTCTTCCCACAGATGAAAGAATTGTACTTCTTAATAAGATTAGGAAAACAATTCTCAATGTGGATATATTCGAAGTGCTCAAGCAAGATAATACTGCTTGCTATACTATGAAGGAGTTGCTTACAAAGGTCAATCTTTCTACCTGCTCCTTGCCAGTTAGTACTCTCTTGTTCGATCTTTAGGCTTTGCTGGACAACGTAACTGGTTACCTTCTCCAAGACGAATCTGCTGCCAAGAAGGTTCAAGAGAAACGCATTGCCATGGATGCTGCTTATGAACAAGCTTCGAAACTCTCTCAAGAAGTTGAGGATCAAGCTATGCATCTGAAGCAGGCGAAAACTGATTATGAGGCTCGAGCTGAGTCCATACTTCTTTGGGAAAGGCAGATTCTGGAACTTCAACAGAAGGTTAAGGAGGCTAAAGAACAACAAATAGCCTTCGAAACCAATACTGCTGGTAACCAATTCGAAGAGCTTCTCAACCAGGGGCTTGCAGAAATGGATATTGTAGAACAACTTAAAGGAGAAGTGGCAACCTTGGAAGGAGCCAGGCGTTTCGCTCAGCAGAAACTCGAATCATTTCGAAGTACTTTCAACCGATTGAAAAATAACTCTTATTTCTAAATTTCAGTGTTTATTTGACTACAATTTTGGTTTCTTATATGTAATATTCGAATAACGCCATTTTGGCATCTTATCTTGCCATTTTGGCCTTTTTATAATATCTTGGTTATGTTGTTACTATTCGAATCTCCTGCAGGCGTGACTTATATTTCTTTAAATATTTCCCATTAACCTTTAGGATACGCTTATCATCCACCAGTTCTTCGATTTCATATGCATTGTTTGAGAATACTTTTAATATTCGAAAAGGTCCTTCCCAATGAGGTGACCATTTACCTAATGCTTTATTTTTCTTGTCCATGGGCAATATGACTTTCCAAACTAAGTCATTAATAATGAATACCTTTCTCTTCACCCTTTTGTTGTATGTTCTGGCCACTCTTTCTTTTTGTCTCATCAAAATTTCCAATGCATGTAATCTAATTTCGTCCAACTCAACTAATTCATTCATCATTATTTCCCAATATAATGCAGCTGGGATTTCGTTTTGTTTCTGAATTCGAACTGATTGTAGATGAATTTCTACTGGCAACACTGCATCATGACCAAATGTGAGTTGGAAAGGCGTAGTGTTAGTAGCTTCCTTAGGAGATGTTCTACAATCCCATAATATTTGGTCCAAAGTTTTGTGCCAGTTTCTTGGCTTTTTGCCAATATGCTTCTTGATTAATCCTATTATCACTTTATTAGCTGCTTCGACTTGACCGTTTGCTTGAGTATAATATGGCGTTGACGTTAGCAATCTAAACCCCATTTCTTGGGCAAATTCTTGCATCTTTCTACCAGTAAACACAGAGCCTTGGTCTGTGGTTATGCTCTCTGGCAATCCGAACCTATAGATAATGTGCTTCTGTATAAACTCAATAATAGCCTCTTGATCAGCAACTATTAATGGTATAGCTTTGATCCACTTGGTAAAATAATCTATTCCTACCAAGATGTATTTCTGTCCTTTGGACGAAGCAGGATTTATTTCTCCTATCAAATCCAATGCCCATCCTCTAAATGGCCATGGTTTGATGATCGAATGCAACTCACTTGCAGGGGCATGTTGAATCCCTGCATGTTTCTGACATTCCTCACATCCTTTAGCAAAGTCTATGCAATATTTGAGCATGCTAGGCCAATACAAGCCGTATCGAAATAACAACCATTTCATTTTATGGCCTGCTTGATGTGCCCCACATGCCCCATTGTGGACTTCTGATAATGCTAAATATGCCTCACTTTCTCCTAGGCATTTCAATAATACACCCTCTTGGGTCTTTTTAAACAATTCGTTCCCCATGAGGAGATATGACAATACTCTGTATTTTGTCTTTCTATCCACGTTTAGAGTTGGGTCTGCTAAATAACTCTTCAGTGGAATTCGCCAATCTGCATCTGACAAAGTATTTATGGCTAATATTTCGAATCCCTGTTTCTCAGCATATCCCAGTTTCATACTTTCAAGATCCGATGGTGTGAATCTAGTAGCCATAACTCTACCCCTTAATTCAACTAAATCCTTAAAGTTCCTGGTAGACACTTTATAACCTGAAGCCAACTGCGCTAAGTCATTTGCTTCTTGGTTCTCTATTCTTGGTATGTGTTGAATATCCATGTATTCAAATTTCCTCAATAGCCTATTGACTATGACGAAGTATACCATTAAGTTTTCCTTTATGCACTTATATTCCTTTGTGATTTGTTTGACCACTAATTCAGAGTCTCCTTTAATTTCGACTCTGGTTGCCCCCAATTCCAACAAAGCTTCAAGTCCAACAATGAGCGCTTCATACTCAGCTTCGTTGTTCGAGCAACGAGGACCATCTAATTTATACTTGAATTTTGTTGGAATTCCTTCAGGAGAAATCAGAAGGACTCCAACGCCACTTCCATTCCTGTGGGTTGAACCATCAAAGTACAATTTCCATGGTTGCATTTCGACGTAACTCATGACAGTCTGCTCAACCAAAGAATGGTCCACAATGAAGTCAGAAATCACTTGACCTTTCATAGCTTTTAAAGGCATGAAAGTCAAAGAATATTCTGTTAAGACTAAAGCCCATTTACCAACTCTGCTATGCATTATTGGTTTTGAAAGCATATGTTTAATGACATCGAAATGAGATGAAACATAAACATCAACAGGTTTTATATAATACTTGAGTTTCATACAAGAGAAATACAAACAGAGACATAGCTTTTCTAAATTGCTATATCTGGTCTCTGCATCATTTAGCACTCTACTTAAATAGTATATGGCTCTTTCAATACCATTGCTATCTTCTTGTGCTAGCATACTACCTATACTAACTTCAGAGGCAGATATGTACAATCTCATGGGCTTCCCCCATGAAGGTGGAGACAAAATAGGAGGCTGAGAGAGGTATTATTTTATCCTGTCAAATGCCTCCTGGTGAGCTTCGTTCCATTCGAAGGCTTGGCCTTGCTTTAGACGAAGTAACAGAGAGAAAGCTTGGGTTCTTCCACTCAGGTTCGAAATGAATCTTCTGAGGAAGTTAATTTTCCCTAGCAGAGATTGCAATTCCCTTTTTGACGTAGGTGCTTTCGTCTCCATTATGGCTTTGGTTTTGTTCTGGTTGATTTCAATCCCTTTCTTATGAACCACAAAACCAAGAAAATCTCCAGCCTGCACAAAAAATGCACATTTAAGGGGATTCATCTTTAAGCCATGTTTTCTCATTCGCTCGAATGATTGGCTCAAATGATGCAAATGTGTTTCTGCAGATATAGATTTGATGACTATATCATCAATATACACCTGCATGAAGGTTTCAATGAAATCATGAAAAATTGAATTCATTGCCCTTTGATAAGTTGCCCCAGCGTTCTTTAAACCAAAAGGCATCACCACCCATTCGTAGGTGCCTAAGGCTCTTGGGCAACGAAATGTTGTCTTTGCAACATCTTCTTCAGCAATGAAAATCTGATTATACCCAGAGTATCCATCTAACATACTCAAGTATTCGAACCCTGCAGCAGAATCTACTAGCATTTCTCGTTGTTCTGATGAATTTGCAACGCAACAACCTTTCGATCTCAGCTTTAATTTTTGTGAGAACCGCTGGTGCGAATCTTCTGGGAGTTTTTTTGATGGTCTTCTTGCCATCTTTGATTGGCAGTATGTGTTTGACCAACTCCCTCTTTAAACCAGGCATTTCGTCATAATCCCATGCGAAGCAATCTTTGTTTTTCTTGAGGACTTCGATTACTTCCTTCTTGAGGCCTGGGCTAAGTTTTGCACTTATGTAGGTTATTCTTTTCGTTTTTTCATCCCCTAAGTTAACTTCTTCGAGTGGATCTTGTGCAACATTTTGGCACCTGAGTTTATGGGGTCCCTTTCGAAGCCTAAGGGTTCTTTATCGTAGATGGCATCCAACCTTTGATCCATCTCAAACTCTTTGAAGGGTGAGCATTTCGAGCCATCCCCACTTACTTCGTTCATCTTTATAGTTGATTTATTTATTTCAGCCTCTAAGGCCGCTTTTGATTCGTTCTCAGCCATATAGGCCGAAATCCTTTCGAAAAAGGTGGACTCAGTCATGGATAAGGTTGTCGAAGTCCCAGCCTGCTGGCCGTTTTTGTATAGTGCTTTCGACTCCCTCTTCTTCACTGATTATTGTTCTATCCCAGTAAAGGTCATCATGGCGAAGGGTCATGTAGTAGTGGGCGTTTCTGGTTTCATTAATCTCATCATTTGGAACACACGGAGCAATCTTTGCCAGATTTTTATCATAATCCCTCTTGTCAACTAAATTGACTGTTGACATAAAGTAACTCTGGTCTGCTTCGATGTTTTCCACGATTCCATCATCTCTCCACAGAACTAGTCGCTGATGCATTGACGAAGGAACTGCCCCCACGCCATGGATCCACTCCCTTCTCAGCAATAAGTTATAGTTGGCCTTGGCTTCGATCACCATAAACATGGTGGGCCTACAGCTTGAGCCTATTGTCAATTCCAACTGGACCACTCCCAGTGTTTTGCCCACTTTTCCCTCATAATTGGACAGAACCATATTATGGGGCTTGATGTCTCCTTCGCGGATCTCTAATCTTTTTAGCATGAAATGGGGTATCAAATTGATTGCAGCACCCCCATCCACTAGAACTTTGTTCACACCATGGACACCAACTTTTTCCCGAATAAAAAGTGGCTTAAGATGGTTCTTCATAGCAGGTTCTGGACGTTCGAAGAACGCATTTTGTTCCTCAACAGCCCCATTGTCCATCACATAGTAGCACACGGGCCTATGTTTCATCAAATCTGTGGTATCTTCTTCCTCATATTCATCAATTTCAGTTTCCTGCCCAAATTCACAGGGAAGAACAGATACCACGTTACAGTTCAGGTTGAATGAAGACTCCCCCTCCGATTCGAAGTTATCTGTTATCATATCTTCGTCCTCTTCTGGGCCTGGAGTGTATTCCTTTGGTTCATCCCGTTGTACTTCAGAGAAAAGCCTCATATTGACTGGAGGTTTTTCTTCAGTTTGATTCTTTGGTTTGTTGGTGCTAGATTCACCTTAGTTCTTTGTTGAAGTGACCCCTTTGTTTGCCACAACTTCCCTCTCAGCCTTTCGAATCCTTTGTTGCCTACGCCACTGGGATCTTGACATGGGGTTCCTTCCCTTGTAATTTTCTAATCTTACCTCCTCCCTTTTTGCTGTGTTGAATTGCCTTCTGTATGTCACAGCATGGCGTGCATTTCGTTCGGTGTTTCTCCATCTATCTTTACCTTTGTCATTTCTGACTTGCAACCATCTGTCGGTTGGCACTTCAGCAGGGAGTTTGAAAGTCACTCTTCGAGCAGCCTTGGGGTGAGGGCTATCAGGCCTTCGTTGTTTGTGTCTGCTATCAAAATGTGGGCCCATCTGGACAGTTTCTTGATGGTTCCAGCAAGGGGCGAAGGGAATCGTTTCGAAGGCTCTGGCCATGCTTTGCTCATACACAGCAGAACACCTTGGGCAAATCAAACACTTGGTTGCCCCTTTGTAGCAACGAAACACAAATTCCAGCAAACTTTCCCCAACCTTGGGATAACACCTGAAAAGCTGGTTATCCTGGCGCCAATTGTTGCCAGTTCGAGTCCTCTGTACCCTTTCGAAATTCGCAGCGATTCTTTGATTGCAGAGGATGCTGCACCTAGGGCGCAATATCATGCCTGAATCTCCTTTGTGGCATGTCATGAGGTAATCCTTGAGACTAGCATCTCCAGTGTGATTATCCTCCATTCTATACTTTTCTTTTTCTAAGTATTTTTCTACTTCCTCCATCTCAGAGCGAGGCCTTTCCATATCCACCATATTTATCTCAACATCTTCCCCCTTAGCTTCATCATCGCCCCATCCTGTGGGCTTTATATCCTCAATCTGAACCTTCGAACTCTCTGGGGCAGAATATTTGACCAAATAGTCAAATTTTCCACTGGGTTCCCCTAGAGTGTCCCATATTTCCTTCTGAGGGGGAGTTGGCTTCGTGATTTGGAATTTCTCCAACTCCAGCCTCAAGCCTTCAGTGACCTGGGTTAGTTCTTGGTTTTGATTTCCCTGGCCTTCAGTAGCCTGGGTTTCTTTTGCAACAGCTACCGGTGCTGCTTCAATCGAAGTCTCTGGCATCTTCTGGATATCTTCAGTGACCTCCTTATCGACTTCGACCATCACCCAGTTTTCAGTTTCAGTACCTTTCTCTCCTGTTAGGGCATCGCTTTGTTCAGCTTCCACCATGTTAATCTCTCCAATGCATGCAGGCTCGGAGTAGTTGGTGTCTGCGATGTCCAAGGGATCTTCGTCCACTTTCATCTTCACCTTATCAGCAAACTTTAGTCTGCCATCTTTGATTGCATTTTGAATTAGGTCCCTGAAAAGAAAACATTGTGAGGTTTTGTGGCCTAGGAAACTATGATATTTGCAAAACCCTCTCTTCTTTCTCTGATCTAAAGGAGGTATTTTGACATTTGATGGCACAATGAGTTGGCCATCTTTGACAAGTAAATCGAAAATCTCGTCACATTTGGTGACATCGAAGGTATAGACCTTCTTTGGGAATTTGTCACTTTTCTCATTTTCAACAATCTCTTTCCCTTTTATGGGGACCAGTAATTTGCAGGAGTAAGGTGGAGCCTGTTTTAATTCATCGAGGACGATTTCGACCTCTTCGAATTCGAATTCAGGATATTCTTCTGCTTCCTCAGTTCCAACATAGGAAATCCTTTCTTTCTTGTTATTCTTAAAGACTCTGGCTTTTTCGGCCTTTAGCCTTTCGACCTGTCGAACCCTATCGGCTAACTGAGCCATATCCCTCAAATATTGAGTGTCTAGTTTCTTTCGAATAGAGTAATCCAAGCCACCAGCGGCCATTTCGACTAACTCATGTTCAGGCACTATTGTGTAACATCTGGATTTCAAAAGCCTAAATCTATTCAGATAATCATCTATGGGTTCGGTGAACTTTCTCTTGACACTGGCTAATTCCTTCAAGCTTATTTTCGATTGTCCCATGTAGAATTGTTCATGGAATAATCTCTCCAAGAGAGCCCAAGTGTCAATGGACCCAGGAGGCAAAGTGGTAAACCATGTGAAGGCGTTTTTAGTCAAGGAACTTGGGAAGTATTTGATCCTGAGATCTTCATTATTGGCTATATCTCCCGCTTCCGTTAGATATCTCGCTATGTGTTCGACTGTTGACTCATTGGTATCCCCAGCGAACTTTGTAAATTTAGGGACTTTATATCCCCTTGGTAAATCAGTATGCATTATGCAATCTAAAATAGGGGAAGCGTAATTTGGCCTTCTCATTCCTGTGTTGAGGCCATTCTGGGCCATGACTCTCTCTATCATGGTGGTTAGATTGTTTTCTGCCAAGATGTTATCGTTTCGAATTCTATGTACGACAGCATCAGCATCTTGGTTTCGACCAACCAGGACAACCCCCCTAGGTTGTTCTTCTCGAAACTCTGGGGCTTCTAGCCTTTCGACCCTTGCCCCTGGTTCCATAATTTCTCTTTGTGGGCCTGGGATTATTGGGGCTTCTAACCTTGGTGTCCTGGCCCCTAAGTTAACTTCTTCTCTGGGTGGTCTATAAATTGGGTCGTTAGCAATTTGTTCTATAACAGGCATGTTTGCTCGAAATCCCGCCTGATTCTGCCTACGCCTTTCTGGGGGAGCAAAGAAATCTACTATTCGACTCATGTTGTCAGCGTTTTCCCTGTTTGTCACAGTCACATTTTGCATTATTGGGGCAAATATCTCCTGCATGGTTTATGCTAACACCCATATCATATTATGGTTACTGTCATCCATCAATTGCCTAAAAGCCAACTGGTTTTCTGTGGTTAAAATAGGCATTGTGCTATAACCCACTGACCCTTGGTTATTTGTCATAAACTGATTCGCCCCAGACCCTGACCCTAATTGTGGTGATGAATTCGATGTGGAATTGTGTAAACCTGCCATAAAGGAAGTTGGCATTCCATAAGAGGAGTTTCTGGTTCTATTACCATCGAAACCGGGTGGTCTAGTTAGTGGAGTGGCGAAATGGGATTGTGTCCCTGATGGTGGAACGAATCCCCCAGGGTAACCAATGGTTCCAGTATTTCCTAAGATCGAACTATTAGTTGATATGCCACTTACTCCATTGGTGGCTATATTACTGGTTGAAGATGCAACGGACTGTGCATTCGAAGGGATCACATTAGATGTTCCCATCGAAGTGGACACATTAGTGCCTGTTGTATGCGGGGCATTTTGTTCCCCTTGTTGATTGTCAGAATTAGACATTTTGTTCAAACGTTTTCTTCTGGATAAGGGTTGGTTGTTGTTGGTTATTTTACCACTTCTTAGGTTCATAAAACAGCAAACTTCTTAAGTTCCAACGTTTTTATAACGGTTATGTCTGAACAATCTTTATTTCTAATGTCCAATTATTGGTCCCACCGGGTGTGCCAATTTGTTTCCAGTGATTTCTGGTAAACAACCGCTAGTCTTCCAAACTATCGAATAAACTTTCTGACTGTTATTCAATTCCTCTGGTAACTCACAGGATCGACTAGATTGATCCTAGGATTCCTTGGCCATTAGGGTAACTCTCATGATCGAACAGATATTCATGGCTGGTATTTGAGTGTTGTATAGGTGTTTGGTTTATTTCGATTTCTCTCTTAAAGGTCTAAAGGTGCAATCAAAATGTATGTGCGCGAAACTAACTTGCATGAATAAATGTTAATTGTAAAGACATGTAAAATTGCATAAAAGGCAAGTAAAAGGCTTCGAATTATAAAAACAGTTAATGTAAAAGATGTTCTGGAACGTAAAAGATTTGAAATATGAGGAAAGCGTTTAATGCAAGAAATCTGTAAATGACTCTAAGTAAAAATAAGCGTTCGAAGGGTAAAACTTGAAGATAAAGGCATGAAAAGTATGACAGTTTTCTGAAATGTAAAATGCTTGAAATGTAAAGAAAGCATTGAAATGTAAAGCTTTAATGAAGAGATTTCGAAGTGAAAATACTTTAAATGAGAAAACTTATAAATGTTATTTGACAGAAAGATAATGGAAAGTGCTGGAAATGATAAAAGGTTTTCATTAAATCATAAATATGTGGTGCTATCATACGTACATTGCTCTTGCATTCGTTTCCCTTGCCATGTGGTAGTTTGAATGTTACTGAGTATTTAGTACAATAGATATGACACACGAAATCCTAATACTAAGACTTCTATTTATACTAATTAGACCATAACGGTCTTGCTATAGGATTATGCCACGTTCAGAACATGCAGAACAATGCCTCTCTCTTCTTTCCACGTGTCTCCAAATGCTCCAGCACATAAATTTCAAACTTCGAATGTCCCGCTTCCATTTGAATTTCAAATGCTTTGGTACTTCTCCGTTTCGAACGCACTTCCCAGACACAGCCTTGTTGATATTTCGAGACTTTTTTAGATATGTTTCCATAATTGCCACTCGAAGCTTCAAGCTTTGATATGCTTATTCGAAACACTGCTTCTGCTACTTCGAAACATGACGCTTTGCTTCATTTCGATCGAAATGTTTAATTCACTTGGCTTCTAATAATATTATCAAAATCTTCAGCCAACACCCTCATGACATGCTGATTCCTGACCTAGTTTTTGACTTTGACAACGATGCGTAAGGACTTCGCCAAAGATTCATCAGAGCTTGGAGGATGCCTAACAAGGTAGATAGGAAGACACTGGGGCACAAGAAATCCATCCCTCTTGAGCCTTATCTCAAGTGGGTAAGAACCCGAGCCCAGAGTCTTATGATGCCTTACCCTCATATTCTCCCTTTGATTAAAGAGCCTGTTAAGGAAGGAGAGGTTCCCTACACCATCCTACATCCTGACATGCCAACATCATGGGAGGAAATGCAGAAGAGTTGGATCCAACTCAAGGAAGAAAGGGATACCTCTGAAGCCAGCTTCTACGCCAGTGAGAAGAAGGTTTTAGAGCTTACCCGCCGACTCCACGAGGAGGATACCCTTAACACTTACATCGCACCAAGAAGGATGCGCAACGTCTTTTTACCTTAAGAAGTTTTTGTAATATTTGGCCCATGGGGCATTTATGTACTGACAAAATTTCTTCTTATTAATATGACGTGTGTTCTTTTTGTCTGCAACAATTTTGAATTTCCAAATCCTTGAATGTATTGCATGAATAAACATATCATTCATCATATGCATAAGCAGGTCTTCACGCCAGGTTTCCTTATCTTTTTGCTGTTTATTTCAGTAAGATGGATCTTGAACAGACGGTCAAAGATCTGCAGTCACAAAACTCACAGTTTCAACAACTCCTTATGACCTTGGCAAAGGGTCAGGAGGATCTTAAAGCACTATTAGGGAATAAAGAGCAAGAAAAAGGAAAAAAGAAGAAGAAAAGAGTTGGGGTAGCTACACTGGGAAGAAGGTTTGATAATGAAGCTAGGAGAGTTCTTGAATTCCCCTCCACATCTGATGAGGGGACCGGTAAAGGAAAAGGGGCTGCATTACCTTCTGAGTCTGAGGATGAAGAGGAAGAGGTTGAGGAAGATGAAGACTATTCAGAGCAGCAATACCCGCCAGCGGACGACAAATACAAAAACCTGGAGGATAGACTGGCAGCTATGGAGCTGCAAAGGGTTCCTGGGTTAGATTTTGAAGAATTGGGATTGATTGCTGGGATTGTGATCCCTCCAAAGTTTAAGGTGCCAATTTTTGCAAAATATGACGGGCTGTCTTGCCCGAAGATGCACCTGAGGTCATATGTCAGAAGAATTCAACCTCATACATCCGACATAAATCTTTGGGTACACTTCTTTCAGGACAGCTTGTCCGGTACACAGCTAGACTGGTTTTACCAGCTTGAGAGGTCAGAAGTGCATAACTGGGAAGACTTGGCAGCTGCCTTTTATTGCCAGTATCAATATAACGCTGACTTGGCGCCAACCCGTACTCAGCTACAGAGTATGGGGATGGCCTCAAACGAGGGATTCAAAGAATACGCCCAGAAATGGCGCGACTTGGCCGGAAGAGTGCAGCCACCTCTTTCAGATAGGGAACTAGTTGATATGTTCTTGGGGACCCTATTTGGCCCGTTCTTCAACCATTTGATCTGGAGCTCTTCCGCAGGGTTTACTGAATTGATTTTGACTGGCGAACGGGTGGAAGCTGGTATTAAGAGTGGGAAGATTCAAAGGGATGCCTCTGCCTCCACAACCGTTAAGAAATCATTTCCGGCCAAGCAGGAAGCAGCTGTTGTGTACTCTCAGAAAGGATCGGGAAGAACTGAGCGCCGGCCGACTGTGGGGGCCATGATGATTCAAAATTCATCAAATGATCAGCCTCGTAACAATCAGTCCAGACCTAAATAGAAATGGGGAGAACGGCCACAACGGCAGTTCACCCGCATCAATATGACGCCCGCACAAGTTCTTCCCCATTTGTTGAAGCTGAATCTCACCAATATCAAAGAGGCACCAAAAAATGTGAATACAACTTCCCCGCATTATCATCCCAATGCTAAATGTGCCTATCATTCTGACAGCATCGGGCATGACACCAACGATTGCTGGGCACTTAAGCATAAAATTCAAGATTTAATAGATGCAAAAGAGGTTGAGTTCGACGCCCCCGAGAAGCCGAATGTAATATCCGCTCCGATGCCAAAACATGGTCGCAATGTCCATGCTATTGAAGAGGATCTATTTGTTTTTGCTGTTGATGATCTGATAACCCCACTACTGAAAATCAAGTTGAATCTGTTGAAGGCTGGGATTTTCCCAGGATGTAAAGAAGATTGTTACTTTTGTTCCTCCCTACCGATTGACTGTCCATTGCTGAAGATAGGCATCCAACGCCTAATGGACAACCAAAAAATTCTTTTCGAAAAGACTCCCGTTACTCCAACTCCTATCAATGAAGTTTCAATAATCACCATTTCCACCAATCTTTCCAAGGTCCTCAAAAGGCCTGTTAAGATTACATCCGCTACGAAGATTGTTCCCTTGAAGATAACCATGCCTGGGCCCGTCCCATACATATCTGACAAATCGATACCGTGGAATTATGGTGGAGAAATCTACTACCACGGTATTAAACAAATTGAGATAACTGAAGAGAGCTCTGACGAAGAAACTGCCGACATTGGAAACATTGTCGGTACGAGCAAGATTACCCGAAGTGGGAGAATTTTCTCTCCAGAGATTGCCCCTCCAAAGGCAATCTTTGGACCCTCAGCTGCTGCCAAGGTTACCCCTGCACCAATAAAACTATCTACCAGAATGCCAATGATTGAAGAAGTTGTTACTCCTGTGGTTGTCCCTCCTGCTGCTGCTGATAAGGGGAAAGGGATCCAAGATGAGCTCGTCAGGACGAGGGCTCAGCCATTGGTCATCCCCGAAACCTCTAAAAAAGAAATGGAGGAGATTCTGAAAATAATTAAAAAGAGTGATTATGATGTGGTAGAGCAACTGGGGCAAACCCCCTCGAAGATATCCATGTTAGCATTGCTACTTTGTTTGGAGGCTCATGCCAAAGCCTTGATAAGGTTTTTGAAGACAGCCCATGTGCCCCAAGAAACCTCAGCCAATCAATTCCAAGATTGTGTAGCCAGCCTTACCGTCGACAACGGCCTGGGTTTCTCTGATGCTTACCTGACTCCGAAAGGAAGAAAGCACAATGACGCACTGCATGTGTCAGTTGAATGCTGAGGAACCACTCTCGCCCATGTCTTGGTCGACACTGGTTCTTCTCTAAATGTGCTGCCTAAGAAAGCTCTGGACCGTTTGGATTGTGAAGGCTTGAAGTTGAAACCAAGTAATATCATTGTCAGGGCCTTTGACGGGTCTAAAAGAATGGTGCATGGGGAGGTCGACATCCCCATAAAGGTAGGCACTGAAGTGTTCCACTCAACCTTCTATGTGATGGACATCCGTCCATCATACTCTTGCTTGCTAGGGAGGCCATGGATACATAATGTTGGGGCAGTCACTTCCTCTCTGCATCAGATGTTGAAATACCTTGTTAAGGGAAAAATCATAAATGTACACGGTGAGGAGGAGTACATGATCAGTCATTTGAATTCTTTTCGGTATGTGGAAGTGGACGGCGAATTCATTGAAACACCCTTTCAGCACTTCAAGGAAGTTTCTCCCGAGGTTGCAGTAGCAAAGGCAGTGGCTGAAGTACCCGAGCAGGTGGCCATGATGGCATCTCTGAAATACGCAAAGGCTGCAATGAAGGAGGGGAGGAGCTCAACATGGGGTCAGTTGCCTGACTTTCCCCACAAAATAGACAAGTTTGGGTTGGTATTTACCGCTGCGGGGCAAAAAGCTATGCGTCGCTCAAAAATTGAAAGAACCCCCATCAAGATTTCTCCTCATGGAATCAATGCTTTGGAAGACGAAGACGAAGAGGCCAACATTGAAGATTGGATCTTCCCAACCATTGAAGGGGGACTGCACAATTGGGAAGCGAAAGACTTCGTTCCCATTACTTTCATCAATCAGTAATTTATCTTTCGAACATTTCCTGTTGGTCTGTAATAATTACTCTTAAACAATCTGCACACTATTTTTCACCTCATGCCTTGCCCGGGGCATGTAGGTCCATTTGTAAGGGCTTGATTTTCCTTCATAATCATATGCCATGTTTAATGAATCATTGGACATTTTTCATTTATAAACTGTTGCGTTCATTTTCTTTCCTTTTGCATTTTTGTTTGTTTAAGGATGGCTATCCCTTACACACACTCACAAATTCAGGTACCCATCCACTCCGGATTCCATGGGTGACTATTCTGTTGTATCCTTCAATAACTCTGAAGATTTGGTCAATCAGGCTGAGTGCGAAGACGACGAAGATTGTGAAGTGCCAGGGGAGCTAGCCAGACTTCTACAGCAAGAAGAAAGGGCCATCTTGCCTCATGAAGAGTTGTTGGAAACTGTCAACTTAGGAACAGAGGAAGACCGGAAGGAAGTGCAAGTGGGTGCCAATCTGAAACCAAGTGTCAAGGAGAGCTTAATACAACTGTTGAATGAGTACATTGAAATCTTCGCCTGGTCTTATGAAGACATGCCAGGTTTAGACACAGACATCGTGGTTCACCGTCTCCCTACAAGAGAAGACTGTCCACCGATCAAGCAAAAAGTTCGCCGAATGAGGCCCGACATGTCTGAGAAGATTAAAGCTGAAGTAATGAAGCAATTCAACGCTGGCTTTCTGGCTGTTACATCCTATCCACAAATGGGTTGCTAACATTGTGCCAGTACCTAAAAAAGACGGCAAGGTCAGAATGTGTGTGGACTACCGGGATTTGAACAGGGCTAGCCCTAAAGATGATTTTCCGCTACCGCATATCGACATCTTGATCGACAACACGGCTCAGCACAAGGTTTTTTTCTTCATGGATGGATTCTCGGGCTACAACCAGATCAAAATGGCCCCCGAGGACATGGAGAAAACAACCTTTGTTACACAATGGGGTACCTTCTGCTACAAGGTGATGTCGTTTGGACTGAAGAACGTAGGGGCAACTTATCAACGCGCCATGGTAGCTTTGTTTCATGATATGATACATCATGAGATCGAAGTTTACGTAGACGACATGATAGCTCGATCACAAACAGAGGAGGAACACCTTGAACATTTGCAAAAGCTGTTTGTCAGGTTGAAGAAGTACAAACTCAGGTTGAATCCAAGTAAGTGCACTTTTGGAGTTAGGTCTGGTAAACTTCTGGGATTTATTGTCAGCAACAAAGGCATTGAGGTCAATCCAGCAAAAGTGAAAGCCATACAAGAAATGTCGGCCCCCCGTACTAAAAAGGAGGTTAGTGGATTCTTGGGGCGCTTGAACTATATCGCCAGGTTCATCTCTCACCTGACGTCTACCTGTGAGCCAATTTTCAAACTATTAAAGAAAGATCAGGTAGTCGAATGGAATGACGATTGCCAAGCGGCTTTTGATAAGATCAAGGCGTATTTGCTAGAACCTCCTATTCTGATGCCACCCGTCGAAGGAAGGCCGCTGATCATGTATCTGACTGTTTTGGATAACTCAATGGGGTGCATACCGGGCCAACATGACGAGTCTGGTCGAAAAGAGCATGCCATTTATTACCTTAGCAAAAAGTTTACCGACTGTGAGACTCGCTACTCACTGCTCGAGAAAACTTGATGCGCTTTGGTATGGGCTGCTCTCCGGCTAAGGCAGTATATGTTGACTCATACCACTTTGCTGATTTCCAAAATGGACCCGATCAAGTATATCTTCGAGAAGCCTGCTTTATCTGGAAGAATCGCTAGATGGAAAATGATCCTAACTGAGTATGACATCCAGTATACTACCCAAAAAGCTATAAAAGGGAGTGTACTAGCTGACCATCTAGCTCATCAAGCTATCGAAGATTATCAATCCATGAGATTCGACTTCCCGGACGAGGACATCATGACTTTGGACAACATTGAAGGTAACGGACCGTATGACGGACCTGAAAATGGATCCCGATGGACCCTGTACTTTGATGGTGCTTCAAATGCACTTGGAAACGGTATCGGTGCGGTACTCATTTCCCCGGAAGGGTGCCATACACCTTTCACGGCCCGACTTTGTTTCAGCTGTACCAACAACATGGCCGAATATGAAGCTTGCATCTTTGGTCTCAAGGCTACTATAGACTTGGGGATCAAATCTTTGATCGTATTTGGAGACTCGGCTTTGGTTATCAGTCAAATCAAAGGCGAATGGGATACCAAACATCATAATCTTATCCCATACAAAGAACATGTCCTGACATTGCTTCCTCATTTCGAGCAGATCACCTTCGAGCACTTCCCGCGAGAAGAAAATCAGCTTGCAGATGCTCTGGCAACAATGTCCTCCATGTTTAAACTCAACTGGGATAACGAGGCTCCCCAAATCACCATCGACCGAATGGATGAACCTGCACATTGTCATGAGATTAATACCGAAGAAGTAGTGGAACAACCTTGGTTTCACGAAATCAAAAGGTATCTCCAGACTAGAGAATACCCTGAAGGAGCTTCTGTCAATGACAAAAAGTTCTTAAGGAGATTTGCGGCCAAGTTCTTCCTGAGCAATGGCATCCTTTACAAGCGCAGCCATGATTGTGTTTTACTCTGATGTGTAGATAAAGCTGAAGCAGAGTTGATCATGACTGAGATACACAGTGGCACATTTGGCACCCACTTGAGCGGGCATACGATGGCTAAGAAGATTCTAAGGGCAGGCTATTACTGGTCTACTATGGAAGCTGATTGCCATCAACATTCCCGTACTTGCCACAAATGTCAAGTCTACACCGACAAGATTCATATCCCTCATGTTCCTCTCAACGTTCTGACAGCTCCTTGGCCATTCGCAATGTGGGGCATTGACATGATTGGAGAGATCAAGCCCACAGCGTCCAATGGACATCGCTTCATCCTGGTCGCCATTGACTATTTCACCAAGTGGGTAGAAGCAGCGTCCTTTGCCTCTGTTACAAAAAATGTGGTTGCCCGCTTCATCAAGCAGAACCTCATATGCCGGTATGGTGTCCCCGATAGGATTATCACAGACAACGGTAAAAATCTAAATAATACTATGATCACCGCTCTATGCGAACAGTTCAAGATTTATCATCACAATTCATCTCCCTATCGGCCGAAGATGAACGGTGCTGTTGAAGTTGCGAACAAAAACATTAAGAAGATCATTCAGAAAATGACAGTTACCTACAAGGACTGGCATGAGATGTTATCGTTTGCTCTGCATGGATACTGTACCACGGCACGTACTTCGACAAGGGCAACCCCATTTTCTTTGGTATATGGCATGGAAGCTGTCCTACCCATGGAAGTTCAGATCCCTTCTTTAAGGATTATGAAGGACTCTGGTTTGAGTGAAGACGATTGGATTCAGACCCGACTTGATCAACTCAATTTGATCGATGAGAAGCGACTCACTGCTATTTTCCATGGTCAGACGTACCAAAAACGGATGATCAAGGCTTTCAACAAGAAAGTCAGACGTCAAGTATACCAAGTCGGAGATCTTTTAATCAAGCGGATCATCTTGCCGCAAAGCGATCCCAGGGGTAAATGGACTCCTACTTATGAAGGACCATTTGTAATCAAGAGCATCTTTTCTGGTGGTGCAATGATTCTGACCACCATGGACGGCGACGATTTGCCGCACCCTGTGAACGCAGACATAGTCAAAAGATACTATGCATAAAATCACCCGACGAGTCGAAAACCCGAAAGGGAGACTTGGGCAAAAAAGGGCATCCTGGTGAACCGAAAACCCGAAAGGGCGGTTCAGGCAAAAATTAGGGATAAAACAAAAAAAATCTGTACACCCGGCAAGTCAAAAACCCGAAAGGGCGACTTGGGCAAAAAAGGGTTTCCCGATGGATCGAAAACCCGAAAGGGCAATTCAGGCAAAAGTTAGGGAATTAAAGCGTATGACTATGTCTCGTAGGATCACTTTAAAGAACAATCTCTTCATCAACAAGCTCTGAGCTTCTGATCAATCCAATCATCGGCAGACGAAGCAGTGGATGGACAAGATATTCAGAGTTGTGAAGGCTATAACAGAATGGGAATCCCATGGAATTGTTACACATAGCCATCTTTCTTTTGTATAAATTTTTCAATATTTAGGACAACATCCTCTTACTAGGATGTCTGTCTCCTTTGTACAAAGATACTCATAAAAAGTTAATACAAATACTTTTCCAAATACAGAAATTTGCTTTGTCTTCCTTTTGCTTTTTTACACTTATGTTTTATTTGAGAAACGTCCAATATTTTGTTAAATAGGCATATGCATTTGAATATAATCATTTTCTTACAAATCAAGAAAGAGGATTGCTGATAGGTGGAAGGTACAGATAGATATCTTGATGCCCTTTCAGAAGAAATCCCCAACGGAATTAAACTCCAAATTCCTCAACAAGGTTAAAATCCAGAACTTAATTCCCGAAACATAGTTAAACTTCAGGATCCTCAGCAGAACAAAAGCTTCCTCAAAACTAATTTCCCCAGCTAAGAGAGCCTTCCAGAACTTAATTCCCCTCAGAGTTAAGTTTCAGTATCCCCAATGGAGCCCTAAAAATCTGAAAATCCTATCCCCAGTGAAGTCAAAGCTGTTAATCCCCAGCGGAGCTAAAACTTCCAACTATCAATCCCCAGCGGAACCAGATTAGTAAGCATTCTCCCCACAGAGATATTGCCCATCAGATTGAAGATTCTCAGTCTCACTCCTCCAGCATGAGTCTCCCATGTTCTGAACTCCCCAGTAGAGATCATCAGAATTCTCATTCCCCACAAGTCACCAAGGAGTTCCAATCCCCAGCAGTGGTCCTAAGATCCCTCAAAATTGAAGATCTTGTTCCCCAAGCAGTCAGCAGTCAACAAGGATGTCTCACCTTCAGCAATCAAAGATTCTTGCAATTCCCTGCAGCAGTCAAGGATTCACTTTCCCCGGCAGCAGTCAAGATTTTATTATCTCTGGCTATCCAGGATTCATCTATCCTCAGCAAGACAACTCATTAGCTTACATGCGTATTCATTGCATTCATATCATAAACATTGATATAGGATATATTACATCATACATTTCATGCAACATAACTTTGTGTTTCAGCTAATATTTTACCCTTTTCAGGATAAGATTAATAAGCTTCAACTCAACCTCAGAAAACAGTTTACGGGTTCTCCAGACACGGATGTTAACCTATCGTTTGTTCAGATCCAAGACTTCTGAAAACAGTTTACGGATTCTCCAAACACGGATGTTAATCTATCGCTTGTTCAGACTCAACTTTTGAAAACAGTTTACGGACGCTTCCCAACATGGATGCAGATCTATTGCTTATTCAACTTCAAGATTTCTGAAAACAGTTTACGGGTTCTCCATACACGGATGTTAACCTATCGCTTGTTCAGATCTAAGACTTCTGAAAACAGTTTACGGATTCTCCAAACACGGAAGTTAATCTATCGCTTGTTCAGACTCAACCTCTGAAAATAGTTTACGGGTTCTCCAGACACGGATGTTAACCTATCGCTTGTTCAGATCCAAGACTTCTAAAAACAGTTTACGGATTCTCCAAACATGGATGTTAATCTATCGCTTGTTCAGACTCAACTTTTGAAAACAGTTTACGGACGCTTCCCAACATGGATGTTGATCTATTGCTTATTCAACTTCAAGACCTCTGAAAACAGTTTACGGGTTCTTCAGACACGGATGTTAACCTATCGCTTGTTCAGATCCAAGACTTCTGAAAATAGTTTACGGATTCTCCAAACACGGATGTTAATCTATCGCTTGTTCAGACTCAACTTTTGAAAACAGTTTACGGACGCTTCCCAACATGGATGCTGATCTATTGCTTATTCAACTTCAAGATTTCTGAAAACAGTTTACGGGTTCTCCAGACACGGATGTTAACCTATCGCTTGTTCAGATCCAAGACTTCTGGAAAAAAATTACGGATTCTCCAAACACGGATGTTAATCTATCGCTTGTTCAAACTCAACCTCTGAAAACAGTTTACGGGTTCTCCAGACACGGATGTTAATCCATCACTTGTTCAGATTCAACTTTTGAAAATAGTTTACGGATTCTCCAAACACGGATGTCAATCCATTGCTTATTCAAAATCCCCAGTTCAGAGATATTCCAAACATGGACACCTTTCTGATACTCATTTCTTTCACCTACAACATACATTCCAGATGGCATCTTTAAGCCCATCCCCTGACAAGATTTTGGTCACATCTCCAGATGGCATCTCTAAGCCCATCTCCAAATGGCATCTTTAAGCCCATTCCCGCATCCATGTCTTGACGAGTGCAAATTTACGGGCACTCTAGTGTCCAATCTCCTTTTACCTTCGAGACGCGAAAGGCAAACTTGTCAATCTAACTCTTCAGGTTCAAGAAGATTGAACAGGGGCAACTGTTGTACCCCAAAATTTTCCCTCTCATCTCATCAACATTTTCTCACCACAAGACTCTTGGAGCTCAAGATCAAGTTAGGGTTTGCTCTGCTCAAGACCCCTCCTTGCACTGTTGACCCAAATTAGGGTTTGAATTTGCACAGGGATGTTTTGACCTAAAATTCCCAAAGTTACTTTCATGCTTCATGTTGGACTCACAAGTTTATCCATACCAAGTTTCAAGCTTTGATTCCAATCTTTGCCCAGTCAATTGGACAGTTGACCTAGAAATCAACTGTATTGGGGAAAAAGTCAACTATGGCCAATTGACAGTCAAACCTCATGATTTTTGACCCACACCAACATTATGAACTCATATGAATCATTTGATCAAGTTTGGATCACAACTACACAAGAAATTTGATCAGATCACCAAAAGGACAAAATGGTCATTTTTAGGGTTTTGATTGCACAAAGGCAATTTTTGACTGTTTGACCTAACCAATGGCAAGTCAAGTTCACACATGGACTCAAGGACTCAATGGCATTGTCTTGACCCATTCAACAAGTTCAAAAGATCTCAAATGCATAGGATTGACAGATGAATTTTTCAGTCAACGGATCAAAATTGGACTGTATACTGAAAAGTCAAACTTTGACTTTTTGGTCAAAATCAAGTGCCAAGATTCATTTTTCATCAAGACATGTCAAATTATGAAACTTTCTCATCAAGAAATCCAAAATTGCAAATTAGGGTTTAAAATGAAGAAATTTCATAACTTAGAAATTTTCTAAGTTATGAAATTTCCTTATTTTTTCCTAATTTTGTCCCATTTTTTCATCAACATACAAATGGATTCAAACAAAACTCAAAACATGAAAGTTGTAGCCCATTGCAAAATCTAAAACTTTGATTCACAAAGTTTTCTCAAAGGAAGCTTGTATCTCAAGTTATGATTTTTGGAACAAGGGTGCAAAACATTTTTAACTTAGAGAAATTTTGACCTATTCTAGGCAGGATTTTTGTCCAACTTCTTGGCCACTTTTCACATGGTTCCACTTGGAGTTTCAATTTGCATTACAAAGATGGATTGTATTACACGTTCCAAGCTTTACAAATTGTCCAAAAACTTCTCAAACACCCTTGTGGTTAGAGAGAATCAAATTTGCAAAGATGGGCAAAATTCACTTTTGTTCTTGGCCAAAGCATGTTCATAACATTGGCATTTTTCAAATCAGCATGGTTTATGCTATCTTGCAGGCCTCTAAACCTCTTTACACTCAATAATTAAATGCCTAACCACTGTGTTCAAGCATTGTTTTATGCATTTGGTCATTACACATAGAATTATCCCTTAAGTAGAAAAAGCAAACTTGCCATTTTTGAAAAGTAGTGCTTTATGTCAAATACCAAATCCAAGAGGCATAGGCCAGATATTTGAGGCAAGGGTTTGTACACATATCCCACTGATCAAGAGAAAGTGTTGCAGCATGCTTGAGAGCTTGGTACAGGCCTATATCACAACTTGACATTTCCTTGCTTACATTAGAAGAAAGCTTGCAAACTGAAGCCAATCTCTCATTCCTGTCAACACAGTCAAACACAAACTTTGAAAACATCTTTCATACATTCAAGCAAGCCTAAGGCACGACTCATCCATCCCTAAGACCTGCTCATACTCAGAATCCATGTTTTGTTGCAAAACAGGGCAAGTTCTGCAACTTGACCTCCATAACCATATCCACTCGTGCGTTTTTGCTCAAGCATGTCCAAACACATTCCATATCATCCATACAAACTATCCCAAGCCCTAAATACAAACTGTAACATCCCTAACCTCTGTTGCCATTTTCACTTTTCAGTTTTGCAGGTGAACTTCCACAGCACGATTCAGAGAGTTTCAAAGCAAGCTAGGTACTTGGGAAGTATCCTTGGACTTCAGGCAAGCTGTACAAAAGCTCAAACTCCATTGAAGTTGGCCACATTGTTGTACACGACTCAAGCTGAAATAGGTAAAACCATGGACTTCTATCTCTCTATCCAGACATGATTAAGCTTAGGTTTGTGAATGAAACATGTTCTACTCATAGCCCTGAAGCCATCCATGTATTTACTTTTCATTTATATTAAGTATGCTGTGAGAATTTTGGCCATGAACATTGAAGAAAAATTAGGTCAGAAATTGGGGATGAAGAAATTCTCCCTGGATTCTTAGAGTTAGGTCAAGTATTTTATATGTCTGAATTCGTCTCTTGATGCTCTATAATATTGGTGTTATGAGTTTTGCGTGAAAGTCCAGGAATCAGGAGTTAGCTTTGGTACAAGAAACGCGCGTTTTTGTTTGTTCAAACAATGCTGAAGGTTGAAGATGACTGGCTTGGGCTGGGCCTGAGTCAGTCCTGCTCTTTGCACCCCCTTTTCCAATTTACACCCCCCTGGCCCATTGTGTGAAATATTTATCATTTTTTACTTTTTCTTTTTGGTTCTGACTTAATATTTTTTGCACAAATATAAAAAATATAAAAAATATTTTTCCATACATTTTTGCATTTATTTGGCATTTATTTGTTTTATTTAGCATATATATGTAAATAAATATATATACTTTTTATTTAAAACCCTAGAAAATAATACAAAAATATTTATTTTTCAGTTATTATTTTTTGTTTACATTTTGAAAACATTTTCTAAAATATACATTTTTTGTAAATAATTAATATTTTATTTTTGTACACATTTAGCATATTTAATATATAATATATAAATACTTGTATATCTTATTAAAATACTTAGGATAAAAATATAGAAATAACACTTTTTTATTTTTATTAATATATGACACTAAAAAATACTTTTTTTACAATATACTTCTTTTTTTATTTTTTGTATAAATTAATATATAAATATTGTATATAATTAATAAATAAATACTATTTATTTAAAAACTAGGGTTTTGCCCTAAACCATAAAAATATTCAAAATTTGACCTTTTTATTTTTGTTTATATTTCACATTGAAAAACACACATACATAAAAAATCATTTTTGTGCATAATACATTTTGCATATTTATTGTATTTATTCAAATATTGTACAATTAAATATTTGTATATTCAATATGGATGTAATAGCTTAGAATTTAATTTCTTGTCAAATATCCCCAAATTCAAACTTGTACCTCCATCCCCATAATCATTGTTGTAATAGCTTAGCATTTAAATTTCCGCATTTAAAAGCTTTCAAATTATTCCATGATAGACCTAGGGTTTGTATGCAAATAAAACCAACAAATAGCTTGACCTAAATTCAAGATAAACATGTATGAAAAACAAACACAATGCACACTTGCACCCTTAGGGTTACTCCACTTGTTGCCTTCAAAAATGGGCCATGTTGCATGTTGAGTGTCTTTGGCAAAACAAAAACAAATCAAATGATCATAGTCCCTCGATGACGCTTTCTCAAGTTGCCTAAAAAATGATCAAGTCCCTTAAAGAGAAAAATTGCCTAAGACACTTGGCACTATTGCATTCATGGTCTAAACGATGACCCGCGCCCGTCCCGTTAACATCCTAACACAAGGTTGTTCACCAAATACAATGATGAAACAACACTGTTAAAAGGGTTAAAACATAAGGAAAGATCTTTGAGTAAATTTAGGGGTAGACAACTCTTAGTTACTTGATCAAACTTGCAAAACACACTTGCCTACTTTCAAAACACACTTCACAAACCCAACTTCCAAAACAACTTTCAAAAAACATTGAAACATCTTTTCAAAAAGACAAACACCTTTGTAAAACATTCGAGTAAAGAATTATTACAATGGTTGCCTAGACAAGGCATCTTTTTTCAAAACATTTTCAAAACCACACACAAAGCACCATTTCAAACAATTGAAAGCATCATTTCAAACAATTGAAAATGCAAGGCAAGTGATCTAAGCAAGCAACTAAGAGCCAATGGATAACCATGGATAGAAAGGGTGCTAATACCTTCCCTTTCTATAATCTACTCCCCGAACCCACGAAAACATCTCAAAGGTTTTTCCTGTGCTTTTTAACCTTTCCTTAGGATAAAATAAAAAGTAGGTGGCGACTCTTGCTAAACCAAAACATTTGCGAAAACAAACGCAAAACCTCAAGTCAGTTCTCCCACCGTATCACACCATCGTTAGTTACTTCCCATACATCTAACGATCCCAGCAACGCCTTCATCTGGATATTCCAGTTCTCATAATTCCACTTTGATAGTCGTGGCAGTGGCATTTGACCCATCATATTTGTCATGCGCTCTGATACCAATTTGAAGAAATTGAAGAGAAAATTGGGAGTGGACTTTAAACTGCTTTCTTTATAAAATTTCCAACTAACTTTCAAAATGAGGACAAAGTGATTCATATAGAAAATCACAAGATAGAATAATAAAAGTTACAGCATTAACTATTTCTAGGTCCCTAAGGAATAAATTTTCCACCGTCCAAAGGGAATATGCCTTTTGCACTACCCAAGACAAATTTGAATTTAACCAACAATTCTTTCTGGATCCACTAGTGATGAACTCCACGACTTGACCTCTTTTAACCACTTCCCAAACCAGTTCCGTTCACCCTCCAATAAAGCTTTCATCTCTCCTTCGACTAGATCTTCAAGAAGGCACACATTTGCTCCTAAAGGTGTTACCTTAACTCAGAAAAAACCCTCTGCATGGAAAATTTCTTGGAGGCTATAAGTTTGCCATGGGTTCTCTACCATTCCTATATAAGCTTTTCAGAATCTTTCTAGTTCTTCCTAAGAAGATGTGAAATTCAAGTGGATCACTTGTTTGTCACACTTTATCTGGCTATGATTCCTTGTTACTTCAGCGTACGAACGAACACTGTTCCTTCCTCCAGTTTCTCCCCGAAACAAAGTTTCTGCCTTCTTCTTTCCATGGAACGAGCCTCCCCTTGGCGTCCTCTCTTCAAACTTCCTCCCACTTTGACTACCTCCCTTCTCCTTCTACCTCTTATATCTCTTTTTGCTGAGATAATCACTTCGTCAATGTTGCCTACCTCCTTAAGAAACTGATACAAATCCATGGCCCTGAACTTTTCAGCAAACTCTGTAATGAAAAACGAAGATGATTTTTCCTCTCCCTTGCTGGTTCCCGTTGATGCCCTTTGTTTCCTTATTTTACTGTTGTAAACTACCTTGGTCCATACTTCTTCACCGTTGGCTTTCTCCATGCATGCAATCTTCTAAAACTCTCAGCTTTGAAACACAAAGAAGTTATACCACTCTGTTTTTTCTCCAGAAATCATGGACAATAATTCACATTTGTCCACCTTATCGTTCTTTTCTTATGAAGATCAATATCCTATGAGAAGTAAGCTTGAGAACTTGTATTGAAAATACTTTATTGTTTCATTATTGCTTTTATTTTTTACCCAACGACTTTCCCATCCATCTATAGCAATCGCCATAATGTAGCAGCACACAAGTTAGAAAAAAGTAATATACCGATTTAAGGTAAAATAAATAAAGACTAACAACAATAATAGTACAGACTATGACTATCATCAATCAAACAGATATAATCAAACATAACTCTCGCAGTTTTTTTATAATTAAACTACTCAATCAATTTAAAATTATTTAAAAACAAAATGAAAATTAAAATACAGTTAATTGTCACCGTTAATTACTCATTAGCATAACTAATCCATGATCATCGTTAATTAACCCAAATAAAATGTGTCTAAACACTCGTTTTTTCATGTTCATTTTGAAAATCGCATTCGCAGATCTAGTCCAGACAATAACACTTCATATCAGACCTTGATGTTAAACTCAAAATACAAATCAAATTAACATACAATCGTTCAGATCGAGATTCAAACACGTTACAAAATTATCGATCGTGAAATTTAATATCAAATTCAACAAATCACAATGCAGAAACAAAAAATAAAAATGCAAATTCCAAAATCCATACAATTCAAACACGGAGATTCATGATCTAATAAACGGAAATGAAAATATGAAAACGAAAGACATGGATAGCCACATCGTCATCTTCTCCCATCTTCTTCAATTTCAAAAATCTTCTCCCTCCTTTCAAAAACGTTTCTTGTTTTTAACTTAAACCGCTTTCACAATAAACTTGGACTTAGGTCCATGTATTTTCAAAATATTTCCTTAATCAAACTTTAATTAACTTAATAATACTTTGACATTTTTTGTGAGAAGACTAAAAGTCAATCAATCTCATTCAAACTATTTTTTCCACTTTGGCTTTTTACTTTAAAATTTTCTCAAAAGATTAGACTTTTATCAATCCTTGTAGTGATGCAAGCTACTATACTTCTATGATATGTAGTAAAGTGAGATATTTTCCACTTGGATGTTGAGTGAGGCTTTTTTTTATTTTAAAATCCAAGCTATATCCTCCACTTTGAGATGATGCAAATTCTCCTTTCTCATAATCGTGGGTAGTAAGTATGCTTTCCATTCGGATATGACGATGATGTCTCGTCTCTTAAAATTAACCAACACACTTGTGTTTTAAAATTTTTAAAGGTGAACTACAAGTATCTTGATCCTCTATTGCACAAAAGGTGGTACGTAGTCATTACAGGTTCACAGCCGCAGCGGGTGTAAAATGTAAAAATACTTCTTTTCTCATCCCCATCATCTATTTTTGTATACAACACTTATAGCCAAAATACACAAAATTTAAAAGATGTACTTGCGGAGTACCATAGATGTTTATAGTTCTAATACCTTCCCTTTGCATAACCAACCCCCGTACCTTGATTCTCTCCCCCTTCTTTTTTGGGTTATTCGCTCTTTTCCCATTCCTTTGGAAACAATAAAGCGCGATGGTGATTTTTATTTTAATATGTACGAGTTAAGTCAATCCAATGGCTCAGTCTCAATATTTCTACCGCTACACTAACCGCAACTCGATTTCTTAAGGAAATACAATTCTAAACAATTATACAGTGTGTTTACAAATGCTTCTAACAAGCTATATCACGACTGTGATGTTTACATGAATTATAGCAGAAAAATAACTTAAGAGATAAAAAGATATGAGATTAATTAGAGCGCTCTTTTGTTCGTATGCGTGAGGGTTATTTTGATCCATCTTCATAGTCCCTTTTATATAGAAGTTAGGTTCAAAGATCCGTTAGAGACATATATGTTTATTTTGTAAGATTGATAATTTGAGGTTTAATATTCTTTCCAAAAATCTTGTTCTTTGTCATAATGTTTTAGCCGTTACTTTCTTGATCCCATATTGATTATCATTAATGTGATGTTGGATCTACAGACCTTCAGAGTATTTTAAACTTTAGTGTTTGGTCTCTTAACTTTAATTTGATGAAAACGTTGAAACTTCTTTGTTCTTTCAGAACTTTCCTATCAGAGTATAACTGGAAGCTGGGTGTGTTGTACCCCAAAATTTGCCCTCCCATTTCATCCACATTTCTCATCACAAGACTCTTGGAACTCAAGATCAAGCTAGGGTTTGCTCTGCTCAAGACACCTCCTCGCACTGTTGACCAAAATTAGGGTTTGAGTTTGCACAGGGATGTTTTGATATATAATGCCCAAAGTGACTTTCATACTTCATGTTGGACTCACAAGTTTGTCCATACCAAGTTTCAAGCCTTGATTCAAATTTTTGCCCAGTCAATTGGACAGTTGACCTAGAAATCAGTTGTATTGGGGAAAAAGTCAATTGTGGCCAATTGACAGTCAAACCTTATGAATTTTGACCCACATCAACATTATGAACTCATATGAACCATTTGATCAAGTTTGGATCACAATTCCACAAGAAATTTGATCAGATCACCAAAAGGGCAAAATGGTCATTTTTAGGGTTTTGACTGTACAAAGGCAATTTTTGACTGTTTGACCTAACCTATGGCAAATCAAGCTCAACCATGGACACAAGGACTCAATGAAATTGTCTTGACCCATTCAACAAGTTCAAAAGATCTCAAATGCATAGGATTGACAGGTGAATTTTTCAGTCAACTGATCAAAATTTGACTGTACACTGAAAAGTCAAACTTTGACTTTTTGGTCAAAATCAAGTGCCAAGGGTCATTTTTCATCAAGACATGTCAAATTATGAAACTTGTTCATCAAGAAACCCAAAATTGCAAATTAGGGTTTAAAATGGAAAATTTTCATAACTTAGAAATTTTCTAAGTTATAAAATTTTCTTATTTTTTTCTAACTTTGTCCCATTTTTTCACCAAGATGCAAATGGATTAAAACATAACTTGAAACATGAAAGTTGTAGTCCATCAAAAATTCTACAACTTTGATTCACAAAGTTTTCTCAAAAGAAGCTTGGATCTCAAGTTATGATTTTTGGAACAAGTGTACCTAAAACTTTTAACTTAGAGAAATTTTGCCATAGTTTAGGCAGGATTTTGACCCATCTTCTTGGCCATTTTTCACATAGTTCCACTTGGAGTCTTAAGTTTCATTTCAAAGATGTATTATATTACATGTTGCAAGCTTTCCAAATTGTCCAAGAAATCCTCAAACACCCTTGTGGTTAGGGAGAATCGAATGCTTGAAGTTGGCAAAAACTCACTTTGTAACCATGGCCAATACATGTTCATACCAAGTTGCAAATCTGGCCAAACTAGATTAGTACACAATTACAGTCCTCTAAACCAATTTACACTCAAAAATTGAATGCAAATACATTGGATATTGGCATTGTTCTGATCAAGAGAGCTTTATACATTGAATTTTTTTCCATTTTGAGCATAAAGTTACACTTCCATTCTCATAAAGAGCACTTTATGTCAAATTGCTTTTTCTTGAGCCTTGGACTTTCTTCCTTTGCAGCAAACAAGCTCCACAATCTCAGGCATAGTACAAGAAGTTGGTGCATGCTTGGAGATAGTCTGTACATGCCTATCTCACTTCACTTCCAACTTTGCTTTCAAAACAAGTCAAAGGGCCAAAAGCTTATATCTCACATATCTGATAAAACCAACTGAAGCCAACATTCAAAACAAGTTTTGCATACCCTTGTAAGTCAGAAGCACGAGCTCTTCACCACAAAAACCTCCTCATACTCAAAATCTCCATTTTCTTGCAAAACAGGGTCAGTTCTGCAAATCACAAGCCACAATCAAATCCCCTCGTGCGTTTTGTCCAAAATCACTTCAAACACATTCCAATCAATATACCTAAGTTGTCCAGACCATTCACAAGTTGTTGTAACTCCATTAACACACATTGCCATTTTTGTTTGGAAGCTTTGCAGGTTGAGTTCTGTAGCACGATTCAGGCCACCTCAAAATAAACTAAGCATTGGAAAAGGTTCAGTGGACATCAAGCAAGCTCAAAAGAACCTCAGGCACCATTGGAAGTTGCTGCATTGTCCAGCTCGAACTCAACTGAAACAGGTATTTCATGAACTTCTATCTCTCTATTTAGGAATAGTTAGACTTAGGTTTGTGAATAAAAGATGTTGTATTCATAGCCCTGAAACCATACATGTGCTTAGTTTTCATTTATATTAATCGTGCTTGGAGAATTTCATCCATGAACTTTCTGAAAAAACTAGGTTAGAAATTAGGGCCACAGAAATTCTCTCTGGTCTTTGAGAGTTAGCTTAAGTTTTTTTATATGTTTAGATTCATTGTTTGATGCTCTACAATTTTCATATTTTGAGTTTTATCAAAAAAGCACTAAATCAGGAGATAGTAGTTTGTACACAGAAGGCGCGTTTTTGTGTTTGAACAGAGGAAGAAGATGAAGTTATTGGGCTGGTCTGGCTTGTTTTGCTTCTAACACTTGTTTTTTCAGTTTCACACCCCCCTGACCCATTTCTTTGTATATTTGTTATTTTTGCATTTTAATTTTATTTCTGACTTTATTATTTTATTTCCAAATAAAAAAAATGCCTAAAAAATATTTTCATAAATTTTTACATTTATTTGATATTTATTCTAATTATTTCCAACATTAAAATGATTAAATACTTTATATTATTTTGTTTAAACCTAAAAATAATGTAAAAAATATGCTTATTTTCATTTATTATTTTTATACACATTGAAAACATTTTCTTGAAAATATTTTATTTTTATAAATAATTTATTTTATTTTTCACACATTTAACATATTTAATATATATATATATGGTAAAATTCCCATGAAAAAAACTTCAATTAAATAGTCTTACAACCATATTCTTTTGGACAAGATTTTTAACCGATCCTCTAGATTTGTTGGCCTTCCTACTTTTTAAAGAAGGAATAACAATGCTTAAACATGCAATCTACTAACACTTGTGGCATAATTGGCTTTCTCTTTCAAAGAATATTTTTTTTCTCCTCTTATCCTATTATGATGGAGGGTAATGACTAATGAGTAGCTGTAATATAGTCACAAACAAAAATTCTTTATATTGTTAGGATCTTACAGACGTCATATTCTCTTTTGCTTTCATGCATATCTTTTTCTAGAGCTCTATCAAACTTAAATGGATATTAGCTTTTATTAGTGCTTTGCCCAAATAAGCAATTGATGAATGGTTGACAACACTATTTAACATTCAATATACCTCCATACCTTATAAGAGAAGTAAGAAAAAAACAGAGAATTTTATATTAAAAAAAAGAAGATAAAAGTAGGAATCATATCTTCCACAGAAATTCAAATACATAACCAAAGTAGACGTGTGCTTTAATAGGCAACTCATTATCACTTTTTTGTTTTGTTTTCATCTGAGAATTGGCTTTCCCTATCTTGGAAGTCCCAATATATGTAAATGATTCAATAAAAATGTCACTCCTTTTGTTACTGTTGTATAGATATTGGTTAATCAAAATTTTAACAGATTTTGGAGTATTTATGAGTATAATTAATTTATAAAACTAAAAAAAATTTGATGCAATAATTATAATTACTAATGAATAAAATAATCATTTTTAAATTTTTTACATGCTCATAAATATTAATACACAACATAAAAATATATTTTAGTTTAAAAAATAAAAGCAATAATGAAACAATAAAGTATTTTGAATACAAGTTCTCAAGCTTACTTCTCATAGGATATTGATCTTCATAAGAAAAGAACGATAAGGTGGAGAAATGTGAATTGTTGTCCATGATTTCTGGAGAAAAAGAAGAGTGGTATAGACTCTTTGTGTTTCAAAGCTGAGAGTTTTAGAAGATTGCATGCATGGAGAAAGCCAACGGTGAAGAAGTCTGGACCAAGGTAGTTTACAACAGTAAAAGAAGGAAACAAAGGGCATCAACAGGAACCAGCAAGGGAGAGGCAAAATCGTCTTCGTTTTTCATTACAGAGTTTGCTGAAAAGTTCAGGGCCAGGGATTTGTATCAGTTTCTTAAGGAGGTAGGCGACATTGACGAAGTGATTATCTCAGCAAAAAGAGATATAAGAGGTAGAAGGAGAAGGGAGTAAGTTTGAAGAGAGGGTGCCAAGGGGAGGCTCGTTCCATGGAAAGAAGAAGGCAGAAACTTTGTTTGAGGGAGAAACTGGAGGAAGGAACGGTGCTCGTTCGTAACAAGGAACCATAGCCAGATAAAGTGTGACAAACAAGTGATCCACTTGAATTTCACCTCTTCGGAGGAAGAACTAGAAAGATTCTGAAAAGCTTATATAGGAGTGGTAGAGAACCCAGAGCAAACTTATAGCCTCCAATAAATCTTCCATGCAGAAGGTTTTTTCCCAGTCAAGGTAACACCTTTGGGAGCAAATGTGTGCCTTCTTGAAGATCTAGTCAAAGGAGAGATGAAAGCTTTATTGGAGGGTGGACGGAACTGGTTAGGGCAGTGGTTAAAAGAGGTTAAGTCGTGGAGTTCATCACTAGTGGATCCAGAAAGAATTGTTGGTTAAATTCAAATATGTCTTGGGTAGTGCAAAAGGCAGATTTTATTTGGGCAGTGGAAAGTTTATTCCTTAGGGACCTAGAAATAGTTAATGTTGTAACTTTTATTATTCTATCTTGTGATTTTCTATATAAATCACTTTGTACTCATATTAAAAGTTAGTTGGACATTTTATAAAGAAAGCAGTTTAAAGTCCACTCCCAATTTTCTCTTCAATTTCTTCAAATTGGTATCAGAGCGCATGACAAATATGATGGGTCAAATGCCACTGCCACGATTATCAAAGTCGAATTATGAGAACTGGAATATCCAGATGAAGGCGTTGCTGGGATCGTTAGATGTATGGGAAGTAACTAACGATGGGTTTGAAGAACCACCAAATACGACGACAAACACAGCTGCTCAGAACAAGGCGTTGAAAGAAACGTGAGCAAAGGATAAAACAACATTATACATGCTGTTCAGAGCAGTCGACGAATCAGTTTTCGAAAAGATTGTTGGTTCGACTACGTCGAAGGAGGTGTGGGACACGCTAGAAAAGGATTTCAAAGGAGCCGATAGAGTCAAGCAAGTTCGATTGCAGACTCTGTTAGAACAATGTTTGAATCTAGTACCCTATATTTAAGTTTTGATGATAACAAAGTGAAAAGATATAGTAGTTAAATATTTCATGATTGAATTATATGCTGCCTAAAATTACTATGCTCTGATTTGCAGATATGCTGATTAAAATAAGCAAGATCACGTTCTCAGCATCAGAATATGATTTCATACACCAGCATCAGAAGTTGCTGAATCAGAACGTCAAGATCAGATGATCAACGCTTGCACATGCTGAAGCTTGATGAACAGAACTGCGCGTAAAACACTCTGATACAGAATCAAATAGTTCATCAGCAGCGAAGCAGAATCAGAATGAGCCAAGCCAGATCGTGCATTGAAGAAGCAACGGTACTGTGCATTGAACGCTAATCAATTCCAACGGCCTCATTCCAGACAAGATCTGCTCAAAAAGGAAAGCTTGTTATTAGCATTGAATCAAGAATATTTGCTTCAACGTTCATCTTCTCAAATGCTATATAAACCAAGCTTCGAAGATTATCACGGCTAATGCTTCCAAACTCTCTACACGCACAAAGCTGATCAATAATCTTCATCTACCAGTTTTGCTAAACCAACAAACTCTGATACTTCATTAGTGTTTAGCATTCTAAGTTTCTAAGCTTCATTTGTGTAAACATCACAGTTGTGATATTGTTTTGTAGAAAACATTCACACACATTATTTTATACCTTTGTAAGAAAGTGTTGCCTTGACAAATCGGATTGTGGTTTGAATCAAGAAGGTTTTAGCAGTTGCTAAAGCAGATTTGTATTCAGTTGAATATAGTGAATTAAGACCTCGTTGGAGAGAGGCGAAATCACCTTGACGGGTGGACTGGAGTAGTTTGAGTTCAAACGAACCAGGATAAAAATATCTTGTCAATTGCTTTAAGTTTCCAGTTTTACAATTCAACCCCCCTTCTTGTGTTTTTCACCCCTTCAATTGGCATCAGAGCGCCTGGTTCTGAGCTAAAACACTTAACCGTGTCAGTACAAGATCCAGCGTCAGAAAAACACAATGGCAGGAAACAACTCTCATTTCAGCAATGACACCAATGAGGACAGAGACAGATTCAGCGGCAAACCTCCAGTCTTTGATGGAGAAAATTTTGATTACTGGAAAGACAGAATTGAAAGCTTCTTTCTAGCACATGATGCTGATCTGTGGGATATGGTGACAGATGGATACACGCACCCTGTGAATGCAACTGGTCAGAAGATTGAAAGAAAATCAATGACTGATCAACAAAAGCGTGATTTCAAGAATCACCATAAGGCCAGAACCATCCTCCTCAGTGCCATCTCCTATACTGAGTATGAGAAGATCTCCAACAGAGACACAGCTAAGAACATCTTTGATTCTCTCAGAATGACGCATGAGGGCAACGTTCAAGTCAAAGAAACAAAAGCTCTGGCGCTCATTCAGAAGTATGAGGCGTTTAAAATGGAAGAATCTGAATCCATTGAAACTATGTTCTCTAGATTCCAGATTCTGGTAGCTGGTCTCAAAGTTCTGGACAAAGGATACTCTACTGCTGACCATGTCAAGAAGATAATCAGAAGTTTACCCAAGCAGTGGAGGCCTATGGTTACTGCTCTGAAGCTGGCGAAAGATCTCAACAAAATCACTCTGGAGGAACTTATAAGCTCCCTCAGAAGTCATGAGATAGAGCTGGAAGCTGACGAGCCTCAGAAGCAAGGTAAGCCTATAGCTTTAAAATCTAACAGAAAATCTGAATCTAAAGTTTTGCAGGCAGTTGAAGAAACATCTGATGGATCCTCATCAGAAGAAGACGAACTTTCCCTTCTCTCCAGAAGAGTAAATCAACTGTGGAAGCAAAGACAAAGGAAGTTCAGGAATCCCAGAAGATCTGATCAGAACGAGTCTTCTTCCAGATACAGAAGGACAGATTCTTCCTCTGGATACAGAAGATCTGAAGGCTCCTCCGGTAGCAAGAAGCCAAATACAAAAGACATCATCTGCTACGAGTGCAATGAGCAAGGACACTACAAGAGTAACTGTCCAAAGCTTCAGAGGGAAAAGCCCAAAAAGAAGTTTGGAAGAGAGAAGAAGAAAAGTCTCATGGCCACATGGGATGACTCTGACTCGTCTGAAGCTGACTCAGAATCAGATGATGAAAGGGCGAACATAGCGCTCATGGCTAACATTCCAGATGACAGTGAAGCTTCTGACTCAGACTCAGAATCAGACACAGAAGAGATATCTTTAGCAGCAAGTCAGAAACACCAGTCATGGTACCTGGACTCTGGCTGCTCACGACACATGACGGGAAGAAGGCATATGTTCCAAAGCCTGGAACTTAAGCCTGGAGGCCACGTGGGCTTTGGAGGCAATCAGAAGGGAAAGATAATTGGCTCTGGAACTGTAGGTAACGGAAATCTTCCCTCTATTAATAATGTTCTGCTTGTTGATGGATTGATGCATAACCTGTTATCCATAAGTCAATTAAGTGATAACGGTTATGATATAATCTTTAATCAAAAATCATGTAAAGCTGTTAGTCAGAAAGATGGGACTATCCTATTTAATGGTAAGAGGAAAAACAACATTTACAAAATCAAACTTTCTGAACTAAAGAGTCAGAACGTAAAATGTCTTCTGTCTGTTAACAACGAGCAGTGGATCTGGCACAGAAGATTGGGGCATGTTAGTATGAGAAGAATATCTCAGATTAACAAACTCAATCTGGTCAGAGGACTTCCAAATTTGAAGTTCAATTCAGATGCTCTGTGTGAAGCATGTCAGAAAGGCAAATTTGCAAAACCTTCTTTTAAATCCAAAAATGTTGTTTCTACCTCTAAGCCATTAGAAC
The DNA here is from genome assembly GCA_948472305.1 of Vicia faba. Taxonomy (NCBI): domain Eukaryota; kingdom Viridiplantae; phylum Streptophyta; class Magnoliopsida; order Fabales; family Fabaceae; genus Vicia; species Vicia faba. The sequence goes on along the minus strand of OX451740.1, from coordinate 751,993,463 downwards.
TTCTGCACATTAACTTATTTGGACCAGTTAAGACTGCTTCTGTCAGTGGCAAGAAGTATGGGTTAGTAATCGTAGATGACTATAGCAGATGGACATGGGTAAAGTTCTTAAGACACAAGGACGAGTCACACTCTGTGTTTGTTACCTTCTGTAACCAAGTTCAGAATGAAAAAGATCTTAGAATCGTTAAAGTCAGAAGTGATCATGGTGGAGAATTTGAAAATAAAGATTTTGAGTCATTCTTTAATGACAAAGGCATTCTGCATGATTTCTCTTGTCCTAGAACTCCCCAACAAAATGGAGTTGTAGAACGAAAGAACAGAACATTGCAAGAAATGGCCAGAACCATGATCAACGAGACAAACGTTGCTAAGACTTTCTGGGCAGAGGCAATAAACACAGCGTGCTACATTCAGAATAGAATCTCAATAAGACCTATTCTGGAAAAGACTCCATATGAATTGTGGAAGAACAGAAAGCCCAACATTTCGTATTTTCATCCATTTGGATGTACTTGCTATATGTTAAACACTAAGAATTATTTGAACAAGTTTGATTCTAAGGCACAGAAGTGTATCATGTTAGGATACTCTGAACGCTCAAGAGGGTACAGAGTATACAATACAGAAACACAGATTGTGGAAGAATCAATCAGTGTTTGTTTTGATGACAAGCTTGACTCTGAAAAGTCAAAGCAGAATGAAAATCTTGCAGGTATAGAAATTGAATTTGCAGGTTCTGAAGACAAGTCATCAGAAGCTCTCAACACAGACATTCCTTCAACGTCTGAAAGAAGCAATGCTAGAAATCCTACAACTGCTGATCAACCTCAGAAGAGATTACCCAGAAGCAGTTTGGATCACCCAGAAGAGACTATCCTAGGAAGAAAGGAAGATCCAATCAGAACAAGAGCAAGCTTCAGAAACTCTGAAGAAACTCTGATGGGACTTGTGTCTCTGATTGAACCCTCTTCTATTGATGAAGCACTTCTGGACAATGACTGGATTCTGGCAATGCAAGAAGAGCTGAATCAATTCACCAGAAACGACGTATGGGATCTCGTTCCAAGACCAAAAGGATTCAACGTCATTGGAACAAGATGGGTGTTCAGAAACAAGCTTAATGAACAAGGTGAAGTCGTCAGAAACAAGGCACGACTGGTTGCACAAGGTTATAGTCAGCAAGAGGGGATAGACTATACAGAAACCTTTGCCCCAGTCGCCAGGTTAGAATCTATCAGACTTTTAATCTCATTTGCTGTTAATAGAGGCATCACTCTGTATCAGATGGATGTCAAAAGTGCATTCTTAAATGGTTATATAGAAGAAGAAGTATATGTTCACCAACCCCTAGGTTTTGAAAATACAAAACATCCAGAACATGTTTTCAAACTGAAAAAGTCACTGTATGGTCTGAAACAAGCTCCCAGAGCTTGGTATGAAAGGCTAAGTAACTTTCTGCTTGAAAATGAATTCACCAGAGGGAAAGTGGACACTACTCTATTCTGTAAAACAGTTAAGAGTGACATCTTAGTCTGTCAAATTTATGTTGATGATATAATCTTTGGTTCTACTAATACTTCTCTTGGAAGAAAATTTGCTAAGTGTATGCAGGCAGAATTTGAGATGAGCCTCATGGGGGAACTGAAATTCTTTCTAGGAATTCAGATTAATCAAACTCCAGAGGGAACTTACATTCATCAGAGCAAATACATCAGAGATCTTCTGAAGAAATTTGACCTCTCAGAATGTAAGCCATCAAAGATTCCAATGCATCCCACGTGCATTCTGGAAAGAGAAGAGGTAAGCAAAAGCGTAGAACAGAAAGTCTACAGAGGTATGATTGGTTCTCTCCTTTATCTGACTGCTTCAAGACCTGATATTTTATTCAGCGTATGTATTTGTGCTAGATTCCAATCAGATCCTAGAGAATCTCACTTAACAGCTGTTAAGCGAATTTTCAAGTATCTGAAAGGTACTACTAATCTGGGTTTGTTTTATAGAAAATCTAGTGATTACAGCTTAGTAGGCTACTGTGATGCTGATTTTGCTGGAGACAGAGTGGAACGCAAAAGTACTTCTGGAAGCTGCCAGTTTCTGGGAGAAAATCTGATCTCGTGGTCCAGCAAAAGGCAATCAACTATTGCTCTGTCAACAGCAGAAGCTGAGTACATAGCAGCAGCTGGATGCAGCACACAGATACTCTGGATGAAAAGTCAGCTTGAAGACTTCCAGATTTTTGAGATTAGAACATGCAGATTGTATCAGAGGCAAGTCTAAAGATCTGAGAGTCTAATCTCAAAGACAGACGTGCTGATCACTACATCAAACAAGTGTCATCCAATCATCAGCAAATCCCTGAAGCAGAACGCGTGCACGCTTCTGAGAAAGGAAAGCGCTGATTGGGTGCATTGAGACACATGTCTGGTAACCGTTTTTAAGTATCTTTCTCAAATCCCCCAAAATCAGCAAGCATTAAATGCAAAAGTAATCACGCTTGTTAATGGCAATCATTATTTTTTTCTCTCTCTTAAAAACGTTTAATTTTTCAAAATAATTTTTGAAATCTTTATTTAAGCACATTATTCTTCAATCTTATTCTTTACGCTTTCTCATAATCTCTTAAGTATTCTCTGCATATTTCTGAGTTATCTTCTTAAAACCTTTTTTCTCTCAAATCATTCTCAAGCTTTTTTGTGTGAGAACAATGGCATCCTCCAGCATTTCTGCAGGAAATCAGAAGAAAGAAACCTCTGAGCAATATCAGGTGCCTACCAGAACTCTTCTCACACCGGTAAAGAATCTTGAGGTTCTCTCTGAGTTAATCGTCGATTTCGAAAGTTTGAAGGATAATGGATTTGACCTAACTGAGGAAATCAAAGCTCAAAAGTGGGAGAGGTATTTTGATAGACTGGTTGGACCAACCTTCCCAGAGCTTGTCAAGGAATTTTGGATTCACGCCAAGATTCATAAACATCTAGTCATCTCTTCTGTCATGGGAAAGAAGATAATAATTTCTGAAGACCTCATTGCTAGGTTAATTGGTCAAAGTGGTGGTGGAGTCCGTTGTGTGGACATGGCCGATAGATGCCCTGATATAGGTGTGGTAGCCAACTGCATTTTCACTCTTGGATTTCCCAGCAGCAAAATCAAGGATCTGAAGGATCACTGCAGAGTATGGGCCAAGATTTTTCTGGGCTGTTTCAATCACAGGAAGCCAACAAGCTCTCCTGATTATATAAACGTGGATCAGCAATTTCTGATCTACTTTATTGATCAGAGGGTGAAGATCAATCTGGCACACTTCCTGTTCAACCATCTGAAGACTAGTGTGAAAGAGACTAGAGAAGAAGAAAGGACCAAAAGGGACTGGATACCGTTTGGGAGGCTCATATCAGATATTCTGACAGAGAATAAGCTGATAGATTATCTGAGCGAAGCTAAAGTGCTGGGCAATTTTGAACCAACTGTTGGAAAACCGCTGAACGCTAAGAACCTGAAAAAGATGAAGCTGATAGAAAATATCAGGAAGGAACCCAGAGCTTCTTCAACTGCTGACATCTCCAGAAGAAGAGTGCCTCTGAGTAATTTCCCAAGATTTTCTGAAATGGAATCCCAACCTGATATGTTTCTCAAGTATCCAGATTCATACAAGGAAGAAGATGCAGGTTCAAAGCTGAAGATCAAAGATCTGAGTCAAGTTCAACCTGAAGTGACTCAGAAGAAGACAAAGAAGAGGAAAGCAGAAGGATCATCTCATCAGACTCCAAAGAAACGAGGTAATTCATCTGCTGCCCCTATTTCAATTTCATCTACTATTCCAACATCTGCTGCCCCTCCTCAAACCTCTCACAGAATATCCATCCCAATCCCTACTATTGATGAAACCATACCAGAAGACCCTTCTGAGGCCTTACAACTCAGAAGAACCAGAATTAAAATTCCCATTAAAATTACCAAACAACCAACTGTTTCAACAACACCAGCACTTGATAGAGTGCTAGCTGATATTGAGCGTGAACATGCTTCTGTTCAACCTCACTCTGAACCACCAAATATTCCTCCTCCACAACCTGAACCAGAAATTCAACCTGAACCAGAAATACAACCAGAACATCAACCAGAACCAGAACCACAATCCCAACAACCAATCACAGAAGAACCTCTGATCCCTGAGCAATCAGAGATTCCACCTCCTCAACCAGAAAATAATCCACCCTCACCACAAACAGAGTTTCACCGCTATGAAACCCCATCTCCTCATCATTCTGATCCCCACTCACCTCAACCTTCACCGCTGGCAATACAGTTGCCATGTGGAACCACCATTGTCAGACCCCAGTTACCATCATCAGAGGAATCAACACCTCCAAAAACTCCAACCACTCCAATAGATATATCCTCTGACTCTGATAACCATCCTCCAAAACAAACAGCACCTCAGCACACCTCTGAAAACCAATCCTCTGAAAACCCCAGCAAAACTTTCATTGACTTAACAAGTCTTGAACGTCTTGCTGATTTAAGACACAAATTGGCCATTCCCAAACCAAAGCAACTAGATGTTGGCTCTGGTATTTTGGACTTTGAAACAGGTATGCTGCAATGGATTGCTTCGTTGAAGCAAGTCTGTCCGGGGATGATCGACCCAGCTGCTTCTGATCAGCTCTGGTCACAGTTCAGAGTATGGGTTCGTGCTGAAGCACTCAAGCTGCAGGACGTCAACTATGAGCAGGCTCAACAGAACTTTAGCAAGCTGCTGAAGGAAGTTGAGAGTCAGCTGCCTCAAGAAGTTGTGCTCCCTCTGGACAGTGAATCCTGGTCTGAGAAAGAGCAAGCTGCACAGGTGCAACCATCAGAAGAAGACAAGACTCTTCAGGAAGAAAATCCAGCAGAAGATGTAGCTGAAAGTTCTGAGAAGCTTCCTCCTGCTGAAAGTTCTCAAGCTGCCTTGGACAGGCAGGCTCTGGAAGAACTCAGGCTGAATGACTTGCGTCTACAGCAGCGGATGGAAGAGAATGATCAGAAGATGGAAGCAAGAATGAATGTTCAGGACAGCAAGATTGATACTGTTGTCACCATGGTTCAGAAGCAGAATGAAACTTCTGAAAAGATTCAAGCAATGCTGGAAAGCCTGTTCTCACGCATGCCCCCACAACCTTGAAATTTTTTTTTTCATGCATGACATTCTCCATATTTTCTTCATTTTCTGATGTACTTTTGATTATGTTTTGACTATGTTCGTGTAATGTTCTTTTGCTCTAAACTATTTTAATATAACTTGTTTTTCTGATCTAAATTGTTTTAGCACATCACTAACACTTTTTGATTGCTGACAAAAAGGGGGAGAACAAGAATGATATTTAAAATCAATAACGGCTAACTAGACAGAAATTCTCAAACATTCTAACTCTATTACTTGAAATGTTTTTCTGTTTTGTTGTTAAGTCTACAGGCACAAGGAAGCTCCAAACACTATGAAGACTAAGAACTAGAAGCTCTGATCAAAATGTAAAAGCTCATGTTGCTCTGATCAAATATGAAGTTCTGATATATGAAGCTCTGATCGTCCTAACACTCTGATCCGAAGCAAAGCTCTGACAGGAAAAGCTCTGAAGCTCTGCTTTCTGATAAGTCAAAGACCTATAATCTGATGCTCAAAGATAGAAAAAGATCTGACTCTGAAGAACACGCATATCAAAGGGAAGTAACAAACTCAGGGGGAGTAGCTCTTAACTCTGACTTCTCCGTACTTCTTATTCTGATACATAGCTCTGATACCTTTTCACGTTATTTTTTCATTTAAAATATCTGGTTTTTGTCATCATCAAAAAGGGGGAGATTGTTAGAACAATGTTTGAATCTAGTACCCTATATTTAAGTTTTGATGATAACAAAGTGAAAAGATATAGTAGTTAAATATTTCATGATTGAATTATATGCTGCCTAAAATTACTATGCTCTGATTTGCAGATATGCTGATTAAAATAAGCAAGATCACGTTCTCAGCATCAGAATATGATTTCATACACCAGCATCAGAAGTTGCTGAATCAGAACGTCAAGATCAGATGATCAACGCTTGCACATGCTGAAGCTTGATGAACAGAACTGCGCGTAAAACACTCTGATACAGAATCAAATAGTTCATCAGCAGCGAATCAGAATGAGCCAAGCCAGATCGTGCATTGAAGAAGCAACGGTACTGTGCATTGAACGCTAATCAATTCCAACGGCCTCATTCCAGACAAGATCTGCTCAAAAAGGAAAGCTTGTTATTAGCATTGAATCAAGAATATTTGCTTCAACGTTCATCTTCTCAAATGCTATATAAACCAAGCTTCGAAGATTATCACGACTAATGCTTCCAAACTCTCTACACGCACAAAGCTGATCAATAATCTTCATCTACCAGTTTTGCTAAACCAACAAACTCTGATACTTCATTAGTGTTTAGCATTCTAAGTTTCTAAGCTTCATTTGTGTAAACATCACAGTTGTGATATAGTTTTGTAGAAAACATTCACACACATTATTTTATACCTTTGTAAGAAAGTGTTGCCTTGACAAACCGGATTGTGGTTTGAATCAAGAAGGTTTTAGCAGTTGCTAAAGCAGATTTGTATTCAGTTGAATATAGTGAATTAAGACCTCGTTGGAGAGAGGCGAAATCACCTTGACGGGTGGACTGGAGTAGTTTGAGTTCAAACGAACCAGGATAAAAATATCTTGTCAATTGCTTTAAGTTTCCAGTTTTACAATTCAACCCCCCCTTCTTGTGTTTTTCACCCCTTCAGACTCTTCGAGGAGAAATGGAGAGAATGAAGATGAAGGAGACAGAGTCCGTATCGGACTACATCACTCGTGTGCAGACAGTGGCAAATCAACTCAATTAAAATGGAGAAGCAATGACTGATACTCGTATTATCGAAAATATTCTGAGATCTTTGACAGACAAGTTCGAAAACATCGTATGTGCAATAGAAGAAGCGAAAGACCTTTCGACAATCACTGTCGAAGAAGTGGCTGGTTCGCTTGAGGCACATGAACAACGCAAAATAAAGAAGAAGGAGGAGTCACTTGAGGATGCAGAACCCAACAGAGACGAAAAGACACTTTTCTCTCAAAATTGGTGTGGGAGAGGACATGGTCGTGGAGGACGTAATGGTGGTCGAAGTTACCAAAATAACAACTTCGACAGAGGATAGTCAAGCCAACAAAACTGGCGTGGCAGAGGACGTGGCCAGAGAGGTGGTAGGTCAAATTACAACAATATTGAATGTTACAAATGTAACAAACAGGGGCACTATGCGAAAGATTGCAACTCCTACAGTTGCTACAACTGTGGTAAAATGGGACATCTTGCAAATGATTCTCGACACAGAAGAAAGATAGAAGAAACAACAAATCTTGCCCTAGAAACAGAATCGAATGAAAGATTTCTGTTAATGACTCAAAAGGAAGTAGATGCAGAAAATGATACTATGTGGTACCTGGACTCAAGAGCAAGTAACCATATGTGTGGTCATAAGCACTTGTTCAAATAAATAAAGAAAATTGAGGATGGTCATGTTTCCTTTGGAGATGCGTCAAAAGTAAGGGTCGAAGGAAAAGGAACAATCAATTTCTTGCAGAAGGATGATTTGTTAGGATCAATCCAAGATGTGTACTATGTACCAAAACTCAAAGCAAATATTTTGAGTCTGAGATAACTCACAGAAAAGGGCTATTCGATTCTCAGGGAAGATCGAAGCTTGCACTTAAAAGACAAGTCAGGACGTCTGGTTTCTCAAGTCGAAATAGGGAGAAACCGAATGTACAAGTTGAATTTGAGAAGCATTCGAGAAAAGTGTTTGCAAGTCAATATCAAAGATCAAGCATCCCCGTGGCATCTACGCTTTGGTCATCTACATCAGGCTGGACTAAGGAGGTTAGCAAAGAAAAATATGGTGCATAAACTGCCATACGTAGAATTCAAAGGAAAGTTCTCTGAAGAATGTGTGTTTGGAAAACAGACGAGAACCTCATTTCAATCGAAGGCAGAATATCAGGATAAACAAATTCTGGAATTGATTCACACTGACATATGTGGACCAATTACCCCAGAATCCTTCACTGGAAAAAAGTACTTTATATCCTTTATTGATGATTTCTCAAGGAAAACTTGGGTGTATTTTATGAAAGAAAAGTCAGAAGCCTTCAAAGTATTCAAAAAGTTTAAAATAATAGTGGAGAAAGCAACAGACAGGCACATCAAAGCTCATCGGTCAGACAAAGGTGGGGAGTATACTTCGATAGCCTTTATGAAGTACAGTGAAGAGCAAGGCATAAGGATATTTCTGACTACTGTATACTCACCTCAACAAAATGGTGTGGTAGAAAGAAAGAATCGAATAGTCCTTGACATGGTTCGATCAATGCTTAAGAGCAAGAACATGTCGAAGGAATTTTGGGCAAAAGCTGTACAATGTGCAATCTACGTTCAGAATAGATGTCCACATTCGAAGTTGGGAGATTTAACACCTCAAGAAGCTTGGAGAGGACGAAAGCCAATTGTGTCTCACTACAAAGTGTTTGGAAGTGTGGCTTATGCACATGTACCTGATCAAAGAAGAAAAAATCTGGAAGATAAGAGCCAGAAATACATACTCATTGGGTATGATGAGAAAACGAAAGGTTACAGACTTTTCAACCCAACAAACAAAAAGGTGATAGTGAGTATAGATGTTCGAGTAAACGAAGGAAGCAAGTGGGACTGGAACAACTCAACTGAAGTTATGGTCGAATTACCAGATGCTATATCAAAAAAAACTTCGACGAAACCAGAAGACTCTGATGATGAATAAGGACTCTCACAATCCAAATTGCGAAGTTTACAAGACTTGTATGAAAACACAAAAGAAGTGCATCTCGTATGTTCGTTGGCAGATACTGAAGATGTCAGTTTCTACGAAGCAATAAGAAACAAAAATTGGAAGGATGCTATGAATGAAGAAATTAAGGCCATTGAACACAATGATACTTGGCAACTAGCAAAGTTACCAAAAGGAAGTCAAACAATTGGTGTGAGGTGGGTGTTCAAGAAAAAGATAAATGCACAAGGTGAAATCAAAAGATACAAGGCGCGACTTGTGGCGAAAGGATACAAGCAAAAAGCAGGAATAGACTATGATGAAGTATTTTCACCTGTTGCAAGAATGGAGACAATTCGACTGCTCATATCTCAAGTTGCTCAATACAAATGTAAAATATATCAGATGGATGTCAAGTCAGCCTTTTTGAATGGCGTGCTCAAAGAAGAAGTTTATGTCGAACAACCCCCTGGATACATGAAAATAGAAAATGAAGGAAAGGTGCTAAAGCTAAAGAAGGCGCTTTATGGGCTGAAGCAGGCACCACGAGCATGGAATACACGAATTGACACATACTTCAAAGAAAATGGATTTCAACAATGTCCCTACAAACATGCCCTGTATGTGAAGAAGGAAAAAGAGAAAATATTGCTTATTGATCTCTATGTTGATGACTTAATTTTCTTAGGCAACAATAATCAGATGATAGAAGAATTCAAAGGCACAATGACACAAGAATTTAATATAACTAATTTAAGCCTGATGAAATACTTTCTTGGTTTGGAGGTTCGACAAGAAGAAGCAGGAAATTTCATCTCACAAGAAAAATATACAAAAGATATCCTGAAAAGATTTAAAATGGAAAGTTGCAATCCAATTTCGACTCCAATGGAACTAGGAGCAAAGCTTTCGAAATTTGATGGGGGGGAGCGTGTCGAAGCAAACAAATTTTGAAGCTTGGTGGGAAGTCTTTGATACCTCACATGCACAAGGCCATATCTTTCGCTGAGTGTTGGAATTGTGAGTCGTTTCATGGAAAAACCAGTTTTTGCACATTGGAAAGCTCTGAAGAGAATCCTTCGATATGTCCAAGGAACTGCGTCACTTGGAATGTTTTATTCAAAAGTAGAAGAATACAAGTTGACTGGCTACTCTGACAGTGATTGGTGTGGTGACATAGATGATCGAAAGAGAACTTTAGGATATGTGTTCTTCATGGGAAACACTGCATTCACCTGGCTGTCAAGGAAGAAACCCACAGTAACTCTTCTGACATGTGAAGCAGAGTATGTGGTAGCATCTTGGTGCGTATGCCATGCAATATGGTTGAGAAGATTGTTGATCAGGATGGAATCGAAACAAGAAGATGCAACAATAATTCAAGTCGATAACAAATCTGCAATCGAACTGGCGAAGAATCCAGTCATCCATGAAAGAAGTAAGCACATTGATGTTCGATTCCATTTTATTCGAGAACATGTGAAGGATGGAAGCATCAAACTGAAGCACGTTGCAAGCAAGGATCAAGCAACAAACATTCTTACAAAACCACTGTCGAGGCAAGAAAATGCTAGGCATGATGGATCGAAGGAATATTTGAATTTATGGGGGAGTTTTGTTGGTTAAATTCAAATTTGTCTTGGGTAGTGCAAAAGGCAGATTCCCTTTGGGAAGTTTATTCCTTAGGGACCTAGAAATAGTTAATGTTGTATCTTTTATTATTATATCTTGTGATTTTCTATTTAAATCACTTTGTACTCATATTGAAAGTTAGTTGGACATTTTATAAAGAAAGCAGTTTAAAGTCCACTCCCAATTTTATCTTCAATTTCTTCAAGAATCACTTGGCTAAGATGCTACGACTTACCCTGTCAAGTATGGAACCCAAGGTTTTTTGAATTCCTAGCAAGCACTTTGGGCGTGTACGTCTGCATTGATGACAACACCAGATGCAATTTCAAGATAGACGTGTCAAGGATAATGATTAGAACAAGGTGCGCTTCAGCCATAAATGACGTCATGAATATCAAGATTAATAACGAAATTTTAGGAAGTGGGGAGGGTGGTATGGGAGTCATTAAAAAACATAGGTTACGGAGGATATGAGGATTGCTCTCGATTTTCTTTGGAAAGTCAAGGTTCCGTCGAACATTCATATGTTCGGGTGGAGACTAATTTTGAACAGGCTACCTACGAGAGACCTCCTGTTCGAAAGAGGTATTATGGAAGAGGAGAACGACATCTGTTGCATTTTTTGCAATGAAGCTGAGGAATCAAGAAACCACATATTTGAAAGCTGTCAATTCAGTTTAAATATATGGAAGTAAATCCTCAATTATTTGGGAAGAAACATGAATCTTTATGTGCAGGAATTAGCGGGATTTTATGGCAGCTTCCATAAGATCAATAATAAAGACACGCACAAAATAGTGTATGCCGTATGGATTTCCACCTCTTGGACTCTATGGCTCCAACGTAATGCTATTATTTTTAGCAATAAGAATGCTGAGTTTGAAGAGTGTGTCTTTGCAGCCAAATACTCTTCATGGAAGTGGCTTAGTCTAGGCTCAAAAAACTCTTATGTCTGTAACTTCTATGATTGGTTCACAGTTCCTTTAGACTCTTTCAAAAAAGATTAGTTTCGCTTGTATTTGGATGAGTACCCCTTGTACTCTTTGAATGAACTCTGCTTATTAAAAAAAATGATTTTTGAAGATTAATATTTGAGATTAAATGGATATTATTTTTTTTCATGGGTTTTACTTCATCACGCTGAAAAGTAATAAAAATTTATGTATTTCAAAGATGAATATTTGAATGCACCAAAATTACACACCTTCAATGTTTTAGTAAATGAGCCATCCAATTTTGTTCAAAAATATTTTTCGAAGATGCATCCCCGGAGGGGTGTTTTAGATATTTCGGACTGAGACCAATTGATTTTTACTATTTGAGACAGTTTCGACGACCTAGAGGAGGACCTTTTTGACAAACGAAGAATTCTACGATTAAGGAGTACACCATATGAGATCATTGATGAACCAAGATTTTTCATGAGCCGACACAATTGAAGATCAAAGTTCTTCATTTATCTGTAATATCCATCTTTAATATGATTGAAATTCTTTTGAACAATATGAGTAGCTAAACCCCCCAATGCTAGAGGGTGTCCCTGTTTTGCTTTTGTAATGACGTTGAATTCATAAATTCAAAATACAGTAGTTTTTCATATTCAATTTGATCGTACAAGGTTTTTAATGCTTCCTTTATCAGACAAATAAGGATTGAATCACGGTTAACAACCAGTTGGACCGCAGTTATTAAAGTTTTTATGCGATTAAACTATAGTAGATATCACCTAGGACTAGGGATATCCTATAGTTACCGATTAAATCTTGATAAAATAAAGACTTGGTTTCATCATAATTCTCTAAGAACCTAGGTTTTAGGATGAATGACCAAAGGTTTTCTCATTAATGATTTAGGAGAAAATAAACTAAATATCTGGTAATTGAATGTTTTGAACTTGTTGAAGAAATCAAAATTCAAGGTTATTAAAGGTTAAATCATACACTTGACCTTAGCATGTACCTCATATTTGTTAAAAAGCCAAATTTTACATTCTGCTTATTTTAATTATTCACTATGCCAGAAATAACCTACGAAAGCGCTTTTTTTGGGCTTTAAAAGCTCTTAAAAGCGCTCTCGTAGGTGGCGCTGCTAAAGGTTTTAGCAGCGCTTTTTGTTCAGAAAAAAGCGCTCTCGTAGGCCTACCTATGAAAGCGCTTTTTGGTAAAAAGCGCTTTCATAGGTAGGCCTACGAGAGCGCTTTTTTCTGAAAAAGCGCTTTCATAGGTGTATTCAGAATGCGTGTCAGGCAATCTAAAGTAGGCCTATAAGAGCGCTTTTTGTTCAGAAAAAAGCGCTCTCGTAGGCCTACCTATGAAAGCGCTTTTAATCAAAAAGCGCTTTCATAGGTAGGCCTACGAGAGCGTTTTTTTCTTAAAAGCGCTTTCATAGGTTTTCTACTGAAAAATCTAAAATTTAAAAAATTTCTAAACCTGCATTTTTTTGCAGCAAACCTGTAATTCTTAAACCGGTATTTTACAATCTAATCTAGAAATACCAATATATATTAGTTTTAATCCAAATACCAAATGTAATTCAAATACCAAATATTATATATATATATACAAATACCATTATAATCAATTCATATCCAAAATATATATACACCATGGTAATTCAATATTAACATGTTTTTAAACGTAACAAAATACACCCTAAGAAATCAGCTATATAACACTAAGTAAATCAATCCTAATCTACATATATATCCAAGGTCCTGATCCTGCAATATGAACATAATAACACGGTCAGTGTTGTATACACAAAACAATATATTCATAATTAACCAATTTTCACACAACAATGTATTCGTACCTTATTATAAGATTCTTAGCTCAATAAAATATTGGCACAACTCCTCTTTGAGTTCTTCCAATTGACGTGGCGAGTAATATGGACAATTGTATTGATCAAAATACTATATTACAAAACAAAATATATGAATGATTTAGTTTAATGTAATAAATTATATGCAAAATCCGATAAGTAATAAAACAAAGTATAAATCCATACCGTGATTGGAATCTCGATTTCATTCATTTGAATGATTTCTTTGATAAACTTCAAAACGAAGTATCCGCAATCTATGCCGTTTTGTTGTTGAGGGTACTACATAGAAAAACAAATAAGATTATACACATCTATTGATTTATCAAGTAGCATAAATATTATAAGCAAAATTGTTGAAATTTATATACCTGTACTTTGATCCAATTAATGTTGTTTAATTTAGACCGGGGTACTCGTGCTTCCCTTTGACATCGGAATACTTGTATTGAACTGATGACAAAATTAAAATATTTATTTAGAACAATGACATTGAAATAATTAAATATATAAACACAAACGAATATTTAGAATAATGTCACTTACGTATCAATCAGTAGCTTCATTTCCGGATAATTTGAATGACATTGTCTATAATTATATATACTATTACCTTTTTCACTAACATCTCTTTCTTTTCTTGGTAGGAATATGTTCTACTCGTCTCTTAACAACGCGGACGGTTGGATTGATCCAAATACCCTCATTATGATCATTTCTAATGCATGATTCATTCTCATTTTGATCATTTCTGGTAAAAGATTCAATGTCAACACCAGTATCGCCTTGGTCTCCAATCTTTTCATCAATTACTTTGTTAGAGAAAAGCACTATAGACCATTTCGTACTTGTCGGATCAGTGACATAGAACACTTGTTTAGCTTGAGAGGCTAGAATGAAAGGCTCATCTTTGTACCCCGCCCTGTTAAGATCCACTTGCAAAAATCCTGACTTATCCATCCGTATACCATTATTATTTTCAACCCACTTGCAACCGAATATAGGAATCTGAAATTTCTCGTAATCAAAGACCCAAATGCGCTCGATAACCCCAAAATACGACAGATTTGCAAATTTCGGGTTTAAGTCCTTCACACTAGATATGTGCATTGCTTCAGCTACCAAGGTGACACCACTATTTTGCACAGTACTTTTATCATCTTGTTCTTTGGTATAAAATGTGTATCCATTAATTGCGTATGCGCTATAAGAAAACGCAACCAAACTTGGACCATATGCTAAACATCTCAACCTTTCTGTCACTGAGGCGGGATCTGAACGATACTTTGAATAAATATGTTCCTTAAACCATGGTATGAAACTTCGATTGTGCTCTCGTACAATCCAATTCTCATTTCTATTCGAATTTAAACCTCGAAGAACACCCTTGTGTATTTCAACATACGGCTCAACCTCAATCTCATTGTGCAGAACATACAAATGCACTTGATCCCGTTCGACCCTTGATACTGTCACAACTTTATTTCCAATTAGCTTCTTACCTTCTTTTTTTTCAACAACATGAGATTTGGGGAGTCCAATTGATTGAACATTTGACAAATATTCAGTACAAAACTCAACCGCTTCTTCAACAATGTATCTTTCGGCAATACAACCCTCTGGTCGACTCTGATTTTTCACATACCCTTTTAATATTTTCATATAACGTTCAGCAGGGTACATCCATCTCATATAAGCTGGTCCGCACAATTGTGTCTCTTTCACAAGATGAACGACAAGATGAACCATTATGTCAAAAAACGAGGGAGGAAAATACATTTCAAGCTCACACAAAGTAACAACTATTTCTTTTTGCAATGTTGGCAAGATCTCAGGATCGATCACCTTACTGCAAATTGTCTTGAAGAAAAAACACAATTTAGTTATTGCGCTTCTTACCTTTTTTGGCAGAATAGAACGTATACCTATCGGTAGAAAATGTTCCATTATAACATGACAATCATGCGTCTTTAAACTCTTTAACTTGAGGTCTTTCATAGACACAAGTCTTCTAATATCTGATGAGTAGCCTTCTGGAACTTTAACTTCACTCAGAAACTTACACAATATGTTTTTCTCCTTTCTAGATAGAGTGTAAACAGCAGGTGGTAGGTATGTCCGTCTTTCTTTCTTCACGGGTCCCAGTTCAGTTCTTATTCCCATGTCTACCATGTCCTCCATTGATTTAAGGCCATCCTTAGACTTCCCTTTTATATTGAGTAACGTACCAATAACACTGTCAAATACATTTTTTTCAATATGAATCACATCAAGAAAATGTCTTACGTACAAAGATTTCCAATATGGCAATTCAAAAAAAATCGACCTCTTCTTCCACCCACCTGTGACAACTTTATGTGCAAAAGGCTTGCCAAACTGAATATTCACATCTTTCACCTTTTCAAAAATTTGATCACCTGTCAAACCAGGCGGAGCTCTACGTTGTTCGGTATCTCCGTTGAACGCTTTTCTCCATCCACGATACTGATGTTTAGAAGTTAAGAATCTACGATGACCGAGAAAGACATTCTTCTGACAAAGTTTCAATCGCATGGTATCGGTTCCGTCTTCACAAACAGGACACGCTTTTTCACCTTTAATGCTATACCCGGATAGATTGCCGTATGCTGGAAAATCGTTAATTGTTCCAAACAACATCGCCCTCAAGTTGAAACTTTCTTTCCTATAACCATCATAAACCTCCACACCGTTCTCCCACAAAATCTTCAAATCTTCGATTAATGTTCCAAGTATACGTCTATGTCATTTCCTGGTTGTTTAGGCCCAGAAATTAACATAGACAGCATCATGTACTTACGCTTCATACATAGCCATGGAGGTAGGTTATAAATCATAAGAATCACAGGCCATGTGCTATGCGAGATACTTTGAATACCGTGTGGGTTCATTCCATCAGTAGACAATGCCAAGCGAAGGTTTCTTGCTTCTTTTCCAAATTCAGGATAATCATTATCAATTTTCATCCACTGTGGAGAATCTGCCGGATGTCGAAATTTTCCATCAATAATTCTTTCATCTGAATGCCAAGTCAAGTGTCTTGAATAGGTTTCACTATGATACATCCGTCTAAATCTCGGGATTATAGGAAAATACCATAAGACTTTTGCCGGAGACAACTTTTTCTTATATCGAGGGGCA
Source organism: Vicia faba (assembly GCA_948472305.1). NCBI lineage: Eukaryota > Viridiplantae > Streptophyta > Magnoliopsida > Fabales > Fabaceae > Vicia > Vicia faba. Next base: position 751,976,999 of record OX451740.1, on the reverse strand, counting down.
CCGCATTTAGGACACTCATTTAACGATGCATACTCGTTTCGAAACAAAACGCAATCTTTTGGACACGCATGTATCTTATCATAGCTCATGCCAATGGAGTACAACATCTTTTTGGCCTCATACGTTCGATTGGGAAGAACATTATCCTCTGGTAGCATATCTTTCATAAGGGCTAATAACTCTGTGAAACTTTTATCCGACCATCCATTGCCGGCTTTTAAGTTGTACAACTTTAACACCGCAGACAATCTTGTGAATTTTGTACAACCATTATACAACGGTTTCTCTGCATCGCTTACCAACCTCTCGAACATTTTGGGACAATCGTTAAGATCTTCTTCAAGCGCTTCTGCAATTTCTTCGACTCGATCATAATCGTATGTATCTGTGCAATCATCATTTGAAACATAGGTCCTTGCATACCCCGATTCAACATTCCCGTTACTTTTCTCACCATGCATATTCCAACATGTATAACTCCTATCAATTCCATACCGAATTAAATGCGATGCCAACTGAACTGCGTCAACCCGGTTCCCATAACAGCAATACAAACAGGGACATGTCATACGACTGGGGTCTTTGGCGTGCGCAACAACAAACTTAACAAACTCAGAAACACCATTCTCGTAGTCTTTCGACAATCGATTGGAATACATCCATGTCTTATCCATATCAACTAGTTAGTGCACAAAACAATAGTATACTGCGTTTCTGTCAAAACGCAAAGTATACACGGAATGAATCCGTATCAAGAAAATGCAACATACGAAAGACAATTTAAGACAAATTCATCACAATATATACCAGTAATTTGAGGAAGAAAGTTACCTCTCAGATGTTTCGAACTTTAAGAAACGCGGAGAATGAGCGTCGTACGTCGAACTAGGTCGGGAAACGCTGCAAATTCATATAATGTTATTCAATATTTCGGATCGATTGTCGAAAGATATATACTATTTTAACATAAAGGTTCACAATAAATGTCACATATATATTTTCAATGTTTGGGAAAGCTATGACAATAATACAACACAAATATTAGAAATAGTGAATTCATAAAGTCAACATAAACCCACAAATATAATCCAAAACACAAACCATTTCAATGTTAATTGTTATTATTATTTTCTTTAAGAATTTAATTTAAAAACTTGTCATTCTAGTTTAAATTGTTGGTACTGTGATATCATTGATGGGAGAGTCCAGCTACTAACAGTCCAGCTATTTATTATTAACAATCCAACTACTAACAATCCAACTATTAACAGTCCAACTATTTAACTACTAACAAAGTTTTAACTTATTGCCAAAGCCAATTTAACTACTAACAACCCAACTATTCACTCTAACAGAAAATTAACTAATTGTTCTCAATTTCATAACTAACATCAACACTTCAACATAATTTGAACACCGATATTAGCCAAACTCTATTATTCAAAATCAATACGGATAAAGTGACATCGACATCAAAATATCACTCGAGTTAAACTCAAACTTTATGATATTGAAACAAAAAACTCACTCAAATTAATTCAAATCAAGTAGTATTTCTCATAAGAAAAATAGCACACAAAATACTCCTAAGAATGGTGCTGACATCATAAGATATCACCTAAAGCCCGCATTCTAATAGGAAACAAACTTCCATACACAGATGGAGATTATTTCAAACAAAATACCATAAAAAACAAAACAAAAACAATTTGAAATCAGATTAACACAATTACTATTCAGAATCTCATTCATATTCACACAACCATAAAAGAAAATACTAACACCGATATGAGTATCAATCATATTTAACACCAATAACAACAATGTTAGCAACAAGTCCTCATTCAGGAAAATAACATGGCTTACATTAAACTATTAACCTAATTTCATTATTTCTAATTCAACATTAACACCTTAAAACAAAATCAGCACCAACAGTATCATGAAAATACCAAAAGAAACTCAAAGGAAAGATGATAGTGATGCTTACAACGACTGGTGTCACGGTGAAGATTGTTGGCTGGAGCAGGAAGCCAGGATGGAGCTAGTTGTATGTTGTGACGAAAGAAGCACGGAGGGAGTACGTCGTCGCTGAATGGTGTGTTGGTTGTTGTTCATGAACGGCGGCGACGACTGAAGAAGAGGGAAGAACGAACAGGAACAGGAACAGCGGCAGGAATGAGAGAAACAAACGGTAACAGGAAGAAGAAATGAAGAAGACGAAGAAATGAACAAGTGAGGGCAAATTTCGTATTTAGGGAAACAACCTAAGAAAGCGCTTCTAAAAGCGCTTTCTAAGACCCATATATGAGAGCGTTTCTGAGGTAAAAAGCGCTTTCGTATGTCCCCCATATAAGAGCGCTTTAGAAAGCGCTTTTGTAGGTCCCCCTTTCAGAGCGCTTTTCAAAAGCGCTTTTATAGAGCCACCTATAAGAGCGCTTTTCAAAAGCGCTTTCGTAGGTTAGATATTTCAAATACCTATGAAAGCGCTTTCTGAAAAGCGCTTTCGTAGGAAACCCTATAAAAGCGCTTTTTTAAGCGAATTTTTTTTAAAGGCTACGAAAGCGCTTTCTCTTAAAAGCGCTTTCGTAGATGCGCTGCCAAAAATTGTTTTTTTCGTAGTGATTGTTAAGTGATAAATTCCAAACCAAACCCCAATTTAAGCTTTTGTTTAATTGAACCACGAATTAAACTCAGTACTTATACGCAGTCCTTGAGATCGATATTTGGGGAATTTCCCTGTTGTTACTATAGAGGCAAAATAGTACACTTGCTATTTTTTCGATCAAGTTTTTGGCGCCATTGTCGGGGACTGCCAAAATATAGAGTTTAATTTGAGTTCAATTAGAATTTTGTTGATCTGCAACAAAAATTTTATTTTTGTTATTTTTATATTTTTTTTATTACTTATTTTTTCCTAATCTTTTGTATGCGAGGAAAGCCCTCGGCTGAATTTATTTTTGACACAGAAATTGAAAGAACTTTCATGCAAGGCATAGACAAGCTCGATTAGCCAGACTGGTCTCCAGCAAAGAACATTCATTTCATACAACGTCAGAGTCGTAATCAGAAGAGGAAATACCAATGGGAGAAAATCCACCAGCACCTGAGAGGTTCCTTGGAGATTATGGTGGGCAAATACATCAGCTGGTAGGTTGACAATTGTGAACCAACCGGTGAATGTGCCAAATTTTCAACTGCATCCGAGCACAATCACTCAACTCAAGAGGAGGTCCTTCTCTGGAAGGGTCAATAAAGACGCTAATAAGCACTTACAAATGTTTCTGACCATGAGCACAACTTTAAAGATTGATGGTCACATTGATGAAGCGAAGAAGTTGAGAATCTTTCCGTTCACTTTAGTGGATGAGGTTGAACAGTGGTCTTATTCATTGTCGGCTGGTAGTATTACTTCTTGGGAAGATATGGGAAAGACTTTCTTGAATGAGTACTTTCCAGTGTCAGTGTTCATGATAAAAAAGGTATGAAATCCTTAACTTCAAGCAGAAAGAGGGTGAGTCACTAGGAGATGCTTATAAAAGATTCAAAAAAATCCTAGTAACTTATCCCGCTCATAATCTAGATCAGACTGAGCAGATGCAGATGTTTGATAATGGTTTAAGAATCAAGACTAAGCAATTAATTGACACAACAGCTGGTGGCTCATCTAATTTTTCAACAACCACTGATATTAAGAAAAATAATTGAAGCAATTACTACAAATGAGCATTTGGAGTTGTATGACAGGGTTGCAAGTAAACCAAATGAAGTGATTGATTTGAAGTTGGAAACCAACAAATAAATCATAATTGAAGAGACGGTTGCTGCAAAAGTGGAGAAAAAGTTGAAGGCTATGAACATAGGTACTAAACAGGTAGCTCAGGTTCAACAAGCAGAAAAAGTTGTTTGTGAGATTTGTAGTGGACCGTATATTACTGTGCATTGTTTTGCAACTCCATAAAAATTGAAGAGATCAAGTTCTTGAAGTCGGATAATCCATATTCGAACACCTATAATCCGAGGTGGAAGAATCATCCCAACTTCTCCTGGAAAGAACAACAACAGGCTCCTCAGATGGCAGAGTGGGAGGTGGCTATTGAAAAGATGGTTGCCTATAATTCTAAATTTCAAGAAGAGACAAGAAGCGAGCATAGGAACACCATAACGTCCATCAAAAATTTAGAAGTTCAAGTGGGACAAATAGCACAACAATTAACTCTGCAAACAAAAAGCAATCAGAAAATCCATGAGAATGTTAATGATGTCACAACAAGGAGTCAGAAAGAGGCTAAAGAAAAAGAAGAGGAGGTCAAATTTGATGATCATGTCATAGAAGTAGATATAGAAGTGAGAGAAAACAAGAAAAAGCAGGAAGAAGTGGTATCACATGTGAAGCCAACTGAAGAGAAGAGTGCAAAGCATACCAAATCATTGGTTAAGTTGTCGTATCCCTCTCGGGTGGCAAAGAAGAGTCCAAAAAAGAATGACTTTGAGAAATTTGTGACATTGTTCAAAAAGCTAGAGATCAACATATCATTATTTGAAGCACTCGAGAAAAATACCTTGTACCAGAAATTCATGAAGGAGATACTATAAAAAAAGAGACTAGTAGGGGATGAATCGGTACCCGGTAATGAGAAATTATGTACAATCTCGCCAGAGAGAAGAATCCTTATCAAGCAGAAGGATCTTGGATCAGTTGCAATATTGTGCACTATAAAAGAAAGAATATTCAAGAGGGTTCTAATTGATTATGGTTCTAGTGTGATATTAATACCATTATGTATCTTTAAAAAGCTTGGTATTGAAAAGATAAGCGAGAGTGGGACAAAATTGAAATTAGCTGATCACAATATCAAGCAGTCATATGGGATAGCTGAAGATGTATTGGTGGAAATTGACAATTTTGTCTTTCCAGTTGATTTCCAGATCATGGACATTCCTGAAGATAAAGAGACTCATATCATTCATTGTTGACTATTTTTGCTTACTAGTCAATGTAATTTTGATATCGAAAAATGGATGCTGGCGTTAAAATCATTTGATGAGGAGATAATGTTGAAAGTGTTGGAGATCAAGAAGCAAGGCGCGGGTGGAAATGATATATATTTAGTTGGAATGATCAAATTAGAAGGAGAAAGCAACATTTCAGAGCCACTCCCAGAAAAACTCTCAGGAAAAAGCTCTCAGGTGGCATTATCTCATGCACCTATCGAAATTCCTAAGTTCATTCAAGAAGTCAAGAAGTCAAGAAGAGAAAGAAAAAGGAACACCAAGGTGAGGAGATAGAAGTTGGGAGTGACTTGAAGCACAAAGTGGTCCATATTTTTGATCTAGATGAGTTCTTGGTTGCAGAAAGAATAAGAAACAAGGTGTGGAAGAGGAAGTACCTCCCATAATAAAGGGGGATGATGTTATCAAGCCATATAAAGTTAAACGAAGCGCTTCATGGGAGGCAACCCACTCTTTTTAGGGCTAATTATTTTCTGTGTTTTTGTTGTGTGTCTTATGTTCTTGTTCAAGTATGCACAGTACCCTCACAAGAAAGAGGAGGTGCGGGAATGCCTGAGAAACTCATACTAGCATCGGTAAAGGAAGTGGTGCAAGAGGAAACGGAAAAAGAGTGAAAAAGAAGAAAAAAAATTAAAGAAAAGTCAGTCCCTTGACACGGCCTAAGTCAGGAAGGCTGAAATAAAAAGAAGAAAAATTTATGAAAAGTGGGAAAGTCAGATGTACAACTCGGGCACCTGTGTTTTTATGACACAGCCTGTGTTCCAAGTCCTGAAGCTTTTCAATGTTTTTAAAAGGGGACACAAGCCTAACATGACCAACCTTGTGGGTTGACACACCCCATGTTAGGCTTGCGAACTTGAATGTTGATTTTTGACTTCCAATTTTGTGGACCCACCTCTTATAATAACACCTTTTACAATCCACCCCACACCTTAATTCAGATTTTATCTTTCATCAACATCTTCATCTCCTATCTCTCTCTCCCACACAAAACCTAAATCCTTCATAGCCACCAACCTCAAAAGGTCCCTTCTTTACCACCAAAACCACCCCCAAAACCCACAACTCCATTCACAAATTCTTCCCTAATTTCCATACTCTACCATAATCTGGGGTTTATTTCCTCTAATTTCAAGGTTCAATTTCCCCAATTTTTATAGGTACCAAAAATTCCCCCAAAGAGAACTAGCAAGGGAAAGCAGGTGACCGAGAGCTCTGACACACAAAATAAAAGTGTCAGACAACCAAACCCACATGGTATTGTCTTCGAGGATAATGCCCATCTTAAGAGGTACATGGCACATATGAAGCGGAAACTAACTCCGAGCAGGTATATTCATGAAAATGCCATGAATGAGTTGGGAATAAAATCTGAGGTTGATAGGTTATTTCATAATAGTGGATTGTTGGTGTGATACAGTGGGAGAGTGGACTTGGGTATTTTGCGTTTTATTACAAATATTGTGGATAGCAAGAGTCGCCACCGACTTTTCTTTTATCTAATAAAGGAAAGGGTGAAAAGAACAGGAAAGACCTTTTGAGAATTTTCTTGAGTTCGGGGGGTAGGTTATGAAAAGGGAAGGTGTTAGCACCCTTTTCATACGTAGTTATCTACGGGCTTTTAATTGCTTGATCACTTTGAAATGCTTTGTGTTTGTGTAAGTTTGAAAATATTTTGAAAACGCCTAAGTTTGGTAAACTTTGCAATGATTCTCGTATTGTTGAGAATGTATCAAAGTGTTGATTTTGAAAATATTTGTTGAAAGGGAATGTCTGGAAATGTGTTTAAAAATGCCAATGTAAGGCCATTTTGTAATGATTCTCGTATTGTTGATAATGTATACAAAATGTTTGTTTGAAAAGTGTTTTGAAAGTGTGAAATATGGAAATGGTTTTGTTTGTGAGCAAGTAATTACGAGCAATCTACCAACTCAAAAAAGTCTTTTTTATTTTCCTCCTCCTTTAGATAGCGCTTGCCTACCATTAATTAATAGAAATCCATATCATTGGATGTGAGGGACAGGCGTGGGTCATCGTATAGTCATAGAAGGCAAATTGTAGGATGTTTTAGCAATTTGTCGTAAGGGACTAAGATCATTCACCAAAGGTAACATTGAAGGGTCATCGAGGGACTATGATCTTTTAGTCGAGGTTCTTGGCTAAAATATCTCATGCTCGAGGGACATGACTATTTATATACGAGGCAACAAGTGAGGGTTATCCTAGAGGTGTAAGTGTGCAAGGTGTATTGTTTTCAAAAATATAATATCTACAATTAGGGTTGTAAATGTTTGATTTTAAATCTTTCCATACAAACCCTAATTACTAACAATAATAAGGAAAGTGATAAATTGAGAAATTTAAATGTCCTACGCTATTACAACACTTTGGGAATGGGGAGCACAAATTTGTGAATGAGGGGAGGAAAGCAATAAAGCCCTAATTACTATTATAAACTATTGAATATGAATAATAATTTGAAATAATAAAATGCGCAAATAATGTAAAGTAGAGGAAAGAAAGAGGAATTTGTTTTCGTGGTTTTTTTTTATGGAAATGGTTTTATGTTCAACCTAATTAATCTAATTAATTTACAAGAGAAGTTTTAATTAATTATTTAATAAAACCTAAAATATAAGTTAACTTAAAAAGTAAATTAAATAAACCTAAGTCTAATTTAATTTTAATTCTAAAAGTAAAAGATTAATTAATTAAGAAAATATTTTTGGTGTTTTATTTATAAAAATAAATAAATTAAAAATAAAATAAAAATTAGAAAATTTTAGTCTAATTATTTAAGAAAATATATTTTTGGGATTTTTGATTAAATAAAAATAAGTAAATAAAAGGAAAGAAAAGAAAATAAAAATAAATAAATATTGGGTCCGAGTGTTAAAAAGTAAAAGGGGGGTGTGGGAAAGTATTTTTGGTTCATGCCCAAAAAAGGTTTTTATTGTTTGAAATCAGAAAATAAAAATAAAAAGGAAATGGACTTGGTTGTAATAAGATAATTGAGGGTGTTTAGAAACATAAGTTGCTAGGCCCAAACATCTCAAGCCCATGCGCTGTGTGATTTAGTGTGAATGGCTTTCTGAGGGTGCATCATGGGGAATAGTTTTTAGTGTTGGATGGTGATCAGCTTGATTTGATAGTGATCTGGTGGTGATGAAAGGAGGTGCACCGTGCGTGTTTTGGAGCTTGTATGCATTGAATCTGCAAGCAAGTAATATGAAAGAAATAAAAGGGTACCACTAGGGCTCGAACCTAGATCCCTATAGACAAGTGACTTAGCGCGCGCATTGTTTACCACTGGGGTGGTTGTTTCATCCGTTCATAAAACAACAACCAATACATATAATATGAACTTAGTTGTCAAATTTTGGAAATTCCATTTTCATCTTCTTCTTCCTGTTGCACGTTATTACAGTAACAATGATATATGATTTCCAATTTTCAAAACATTCTAACTTCCTCATTTCTCAACCAAATTCAAAAATATAAAAATGAAACTTGCTTAGAATTTTGTAAGGAATCTAATGGTATAATTTTCTGAATCTAATGGTACCAAACTAAAACCTAAATGTCCAAAAAAATTCAGTTTCAAAATTCTCAACCCTCAATTAATTAAAATGAAATTTAAGGATATGGTTAGCTTCATAGACATGATATCTACATTTTATATTTTAAAAGTAAGTACAAATGGTGCTTGTATCAAGATTTCAAATTTGGAAAAACTTACCTCTTGATGCAAATATTCAATGCCTCTACATGACTTCCAAAAGTAATGTGATGCTTGCTTTAGCTTCCTTGAACCTTGGTAAGTATGTTGCAACTCTTACTTTGCCTTGAGAGTGTCTGGCTTGGTCTACTCAAGTCAAGTTGCAATGGTGGATTTTGAAAATGGTGTATGATGATAGAGTGATTACAGAAGTGAAACATGTGTTTGGATCACTTCTATATGATGTATATAAAGTGTTTGGATGATTTGTTTGGACAAAAGTTGCAAGAGTGATGAGTTTCAAAGAAATGGATTATGAAAACTCAAGAAATGAGTTTTATGGCCAATTCGGGTTTGAGAGTGTATGAGAGGGTTTAAGGGATTGTAAACCCGTGTTATAGCTTACGAATAACCTCTCTATTTATAGAGAAAAGGTTTGGGAGGTTGAAACAACCAACTCTGTAAGATATCAAATTATGGAGTTATAGCTTAGTTGAAATGCAAGTGAGAAAGTTACATGATGCTCGTGGTTTCAATGCATCAATAGGGGGATTGGTAGGCTTAGAGATGTTGCTTCTGAGCATATATGTTGAGTATGTGTAGAGGGAGCAAGTGAGAGGCTCAAGAAGTTGACATTGTGTATAAAGCTTACTTTATGTGAATGACAATGGTGTCTTTCTTCCAAAAATGGCAAAATAGACTGGATAATTCTTTAACCACTTGGATCATAACTCAAACGTTTGTGTAAAAATTTAATTATGGTGATATTTGCAAGTTAGAAGGCCTGCAAAGCAAGATTATGCAGCATAGCATGAAGATTGGATTATGTGTTCATCATTAAAATGGCCTAAAATTTAAGTTTATCATGCCAACTTCAAGTCTTTGAATCTCCTAGCTCAAAAATGATTTATTCAAGTTCTTGGAAATTTTGGAAAGCTTGAAACATTATCTACAACTTTCATGCTGACCACTTTGGCTAAATCAACTTGGAACTTGGTGAAAATTGCCAAGAAGTTGGGATAAAAATCTGACCAAAGTTGTTGAAAATATCACTAAGTGTTTTAGTAAAAATGCCATGGTTTCATGGGACTATATCTCCTAATCCAAGCATTTTTTGGAGATCAACCCTTTAATACAAAGTTATAGAGTTCATCAAGATCTACAACTTTCATGTTGAAAGTTTTCCTTGAATCATCTTGCATCTTGGTGAAAAATTGTCATGAAGTAGTGAAATTATCAAGGTTAAAAACACAAATTTTCTAAGTATTGAAAATCATGACTTTTGTTGACTTTATTGACTTTCTTGATTCTTTATGATCAAGTTTGATATTTTGAATGTCTTGATGAATCTTGATCTTTGAAATTCAATGTTGACCAAAAAGTCAAAGTTTGACTTTTTGTGTATCAGTTGACTTCTCATCAGTTGATCAAATTTCAACTATCAATCCCTTGATCTTGAGAAATGATTTGAGCCATGAAATTAGGTAAAGATATTGTGTTTGAATCCTTAAAATCATGCTTTAACTCATTAGGCCATGTACTAGGTCAAAAGTCAATGATCAGTCATTCTCAGTCAAAACCCTAATTTTGACAATTTTGCCCCCTTTGATGATTTGAATGCTTTTCTTGAGGAATTGTGATCAAACCTTGATCAATTGATGAATATAACTTCCAAATGTTGATGTTGACCAAAAATCTTGAAGTTTAATTGTAGGTTGACTATAGTTGACTTTTTAACTAATACAACTAATTTTCAGTTATATGAGTAATTGATTGAGCAATTTTGAGATGCAAGACTTGAAACTTGGCATGAGTATTCTTGGAGGTCTATGATGAACCATGAAAGTCATTTGAGGCATTATAGGCATTAGAAGTCCAATTTTCCTTTTGAAAATCAAAACCCTAATTTTATGGTCTTAGTGCTTAGGAGGTGAGTTTGTCTGATCAACTCTTAAGAACCCTTGAGCATTTAAGATCTTTTATGAGAAATGTATTAAGAAAAGAGGGGGGAAATTTTGGGGTACAACAGCTGCCCCTGTTCAATCTTCTTAAACCTGAAGAGTTAGATTGGCTTGTCTGCCATTCGTGACTTGAAGGTGGAAGATGATTGAACACTTAAGTGCTCAGAAATTTGCGCTCGCTTGTGCATGAAGTAAAACTGTTTGTTGATTATTTCGGGAATGGGATTAAAGATTCCATTCAGAGAAATGATAGAGAATCGTCGGAGATGGGCTTAAAGATTCCATCCAAGGTAACTGTTGATAGAAGTATCAGAATGAGTCTACGATCGACTGTATCTGAAGAAGTGTCAGAATAAATCTTTGGTCGATTTAATATGAGCTAAAAAAAGGTCTACTGAGAGAAGTATCATAATAAATCTTTGGTCGATTTAATCTGAGCTAGAAAAGGTCTACTGAGAGAAGTATCGGAATAAATCTTTGATCGATTTAAACTGAACCAACAGATGTCTGTATTTGTCTTTAACTGGATAAGAAATAGAATAAATCTTTGGTTGATTTAAACTGAACCAGAAAAAGTGTCTACTGGAAAAGAATCAGAGTAAACCTTTGGTTGATTTAAGTTGAACCAACATATTTCTTGAATTGTATTTAACTGGATAAGAATCAGAATAAATCTTTGGTTGATTTAAACTGAACCAGAAAATGTGTCTACTGGAAAAGAATCAGAATAAATCTTTGGTTGATTTAAGCTGAACCAGCAGATGTCTTGAATTGTCTTTAATTGGATAAGAATCGGAATAAATATTTGGTTGATTTATACTGAACCAGAAAAAGTGTCTTCTGGAAAAGAATCAGAACAAATATTTGGTTGATTTAAGCTGAACCAGCAGATGTCTGTATTTGTCTTTAACTGGATAAGAATCAGAGTTAAATATTTGGTTGATTTAAACTGAACCAGAAAAGGTGTCTACTGGAAAAGAATTAGAATAAATCTTTGGTTGATTTAAGTTGAACCAGTAGATGTATTGAATTGTCTTTAACTGGATAAGAATCATAATAAATCTTTGGTTGATTTAAACTGAACCAGAAAAAGTGTCTACTGGAAAAGAATAAGAATAAATCTTTGGTTGATTTAAGTTGAACCAGCAGATGTCTTGAATTGTCTTTAACTGGATAAGAATTAGAATAAATCTTTGGTTGATTTATATTAAACCAGAAAAAGTGTCTACTGGAAAAGAATCAGAATAAATATTTGGTTGATTTAAGTTGAACCAACAGATGTCTTGAATTTTCTTAAATTGGATAAGAATCAGAATAAATCTTTGATTGATTTATACTAAACCAGAAAAAGTGTCTACTGGAAAAGAATCAGAATAAATCTTTGGTCGATTTAAACTAAACTAGCAGATGTCTGAGGAGGTGTTCGTCGTGTAGATAGTCGCCCCGTCTGGTTTCGAGAATTAATTTGGAATTGTTTGAAAATTGTTGATGATATTTGTTTGTTGATTGATATTTCCTGAAAAGGTAAAGAGTTAGTTGTATGCAATGTCATGATGTATAAAATGCATTGTGTAATGATGTTCTCAAAATAAATGAGATTGTACAACATGTGTTTCGTATGCATATGTTATAATGAATGCATCTGCAATGTTGTTGAAGTGCATTTGTATTGGGAAACAAATCCCTTACTATTTGTTAGGGATGAAGAGTACGTGTATCTTCAATATTTTCTAGAATGCTTTCGATGGGGATTCCTGTTTGCTTGCTTGAGGAAACTCTATAGGGGATGCATTGATTTATGTTCGAGGGGTAGAGTTTAGGAACATTGGTTTTCAATTTCTCTGCTGGGGAATTTATTTCCTATATACCCTGACTTGGGATAAAAGAGATGGTTAAACTTTTGACTCGTTTGGGGAAGATAAATTTAACTAGTATCTGGTCGATTTCCAGTCTTTACAGTAACTTTATGAGGATAGCGGTGACTTCTCTGGGGAGAGAATTTGGTCAACACATAAATTAAGTTTGAGTTTAAGTTTGGAAATTTAGGTGTCGACATATACGTTAAGTTTAAGTTGTATGTGTCGACCTGAAGGAAGGTATGTGTCGACCAAAGCAAGTTAGAGGCTACAGACTTAAAAACAACAGTAAATGACTCGACTTGAAATTCATATGTGTCGACACTTAAAATAAGAATTTATACAATTTCAGAAATGCTTCATCATGTATCGACATGTTCATTGCATGTGCCGACCTGAGCCTTCCAGAGGCTACAGACTTCAAAATTGAGTTGTGTTGTACCCCAAAATTTGCCCTCCTAATTTTTGTTATCTGGCTTAGGCTTTTGCATTCATATGCATATATTCCATTAGGTCACTAACATAGTACACATTTACATTCAATAAATACCATGAGGTTCAAAAGTTTAGTGGTTGTGCAAGCTAGGGTTTCTCTTGGTGTATTCATCAAATAAAGATCGTTTTATCTGGTTTTTCTCTATGCATTAAGTTGTGGAACAAGGGTTGTGAGGTATGGTTATTGTGGAATTATTCTTCATCAAACTACAAGGGATATTCTCCATCAGATTCATCGGAGCTTGGATTAGGGTTATTTTCCCTATGTTGTCAAAAGGTCAAAATATCTATTCATGTGCTTGTGTTCATCATTTGGTCAAGACTTGGTGTATCTATTAGGAGATCAATCTTTCGTCAATTCAAGGTGCACAAGTTGTTTGAGCTACAAGGCATTGTGTGTAATTGGCACAAGCCATTCCATCAGAGTATTCATTTAAGATATTTGGTTTCAAGTTAGGTTAGGGAAAGGTTCATAATTGAAAGATCATTGGATTGTAGATTTAACAAAGAAAGGTGAATTTCATGTCATGATTGAGTTCAAGTATCAACAAGTGTCTAATGTTCATGATTCAAAAATTCAAGCATTTGGAAAAGGCTAAGAAAATTGATCCAACTTTTAAAGTTCAATACGATTTCAAACCCATTGAAGGTTTATCATCATTTTGTTTCATTCAAGTTTAAAATCATTCAAATTACAAGATAAAAATCAAGATTACCAAGTTCAAAGTTTGTACATTCAAAATCATTTAAGTATGTATGTTCGAGTGAGTGCCATGAATTTGTTTCAATTTCCATAAAACCCATCCAAAATACTACCGAGCTTTTCACATGAGGAAACTTACACAAATATTCTAAGCTACTGCATCTTCTAAAAGTCATGAACCAAAATTTAAACTAATGCTAAGCTTTTTTTAAGCTATTGGTCTTCGAATTATTCATGACCATAAGCCTTCCCTTTGCAAATTTTGATTTTTTACTAAACATGCCTTCATGCTCCAAGTGAATCATGCCTGCTGCAAACTAGCCCTACGCATATCAAGACCTACACATCATACATTTTGAAATTCAAAAATAGTGCACAATTACAAAACTAGTTCATTTTACCATGCTCAGAACCTACACAAGAACCATAATGCAATTAGCCCTGTATTTTATCCAAAGACCATCCATATTCGATTTTCAAAACCTTCTATAACCAAACTAGTTTAGTTCACCTGCAAAAAATCAGAAGCAAGCATTTTAGATGGGAATTATATGCAAATCCTTCCAACAGATCCAATACACAAACAGAATCGGTACAGAAATAGAGTGCAAAAGATTAAAGAAAAAGTTTTTATCAGGGAATTAAATCAGAAGCAAATGCCAGCTCAGAAAATAAGGAAGTGGAAGGAAGTATTATAATAGAAGCTAATAACAAAATTTCCAGAAAAAAAACTGATGTTTATAGCTTAGCAAAAACTTCTCAAGCAAGCTAAAACTCAGATTCAAACTACACCATCCATTTTCTATAACAAACTTTCAGATCCAAGTAGGGGTGTTCGCGGTGCGGTTTAGGCGGTTTTAAAGCAAAAAATACCCGAACCGCAAGAGAGAAAATATGCAGTTCGGTTTGCTTTGGTTGACTTTTAAAAATAAAACTGAACCAAACCAAACCAAACTAATGCAGTTTGGATTGGTTCAGTTGGTTCGGTTTTTTACAAAAAAATTATTAAGCCATACATACACATATAGAGGAAAATATAATTTTGTGTTTAATTGTTCATACATTACCACAAGAAAATTTATAATTGTCAAAATAAGTTTATAATTTGATACATAAAATTATGTATTATAATTTTATCTAAATCTAAAGAATGATATAGATAAGATTGGATTCTTAAATAAATATTATACAAAGAATACGATAAAATATATTTTGTGAAAATAGTATTTATAAATGAATAATATTTTATTTTTTTATGATTTGTAAATTAAAATAAATATCATACAAAGTATGATAAAATATACACATAATACATGTTGATTTCTCTAAAGAATTAAAGAAATATATATTGGTTAGTAAGATTTTATAACATAATGTGGTTTTGTTTGGTTTAGTTTGGTTTTAAAAATACAAACCGCAAACCAAATTGAACCACGCGGTTCTGTTAAAAGATGACCCAAACACATCCGAACCAAATGCGATTTTTTGTGGTTTTGGTTTGGTTCGGTTTGATTTTGTGGTTTTCTATTGGGCCGGTTTGGTTTTGAACACCCCTAGATCCATGGCTGAGATCCATCGATTTTGTAACTAACTTCTAAAAGCTCTAACAGAAATATAAAAATAGAAACTCACCTTGGTTGAGTTCATTCTTCAATCTCTACAGAAGAATCACAAAAAACTCCAAAAAAGCACTCTCTCTTCTCCTCTCTTCTTCAACTTCATCATTCTACAATCACCACCTTCAAGCTTCACGTGAATCACCATAACCACCTCTCTAATTCACCTTCATACTCTGCAACCTTCATGGATTCTTTAATCCCCATCATGTTGTTGTAGCAATACTAACTCGCACATCATCTTCATCATCGTCTTTGTGTTCAACATCAACAAATAACAACGCTTCAGCATCGTAGCAAGATATGCACACATAAGAACAAAGAAAATAAGAATTCAAAGCAAGAAGGAGAATATTGCATAACAGATTGTTTCATACCTGAAATATTTGTTACCACGGGTTATCGATTCATCATCAATTTCTCATTTTCTTGTTACGTGCTCAGAAACGTTGCCAAAGACAGAATCCCAGGGTTCATTTGTATATTCAAGGATCACGATAACTGACGAAGGATTGAAAAAAATGGAATTAAGATATGGAATGAGGTAAGAACATAACGAGAGTGAAACAACAATGAGGAGCGTGGCATCCGAATCTCTCAAGGAGGTGTGCTTGATTCCATATTGAAGAAGGATGAACGCAATGGATTAAGCCAGAGGAGATGGAGAACACTGTTAAGTTTGCAGCAAAGAGAGATGAATGAAACGGGACGAATGAGTCTAGACGGTGGAGAACTGAGGAAAAGGAGATTTCATGGTAGTGAAAGGTGAGTGAGTTGAAGAGATCGCATCATTTGGTTTGTGAGGAAGAAGAGAAATTTTCAATTGTTTCGCGTGAATTTGGGAATTTACAAACAGGATAAACCTAATTCCTTTTTCATTTCTATTATTTTGTTTTTAATTGTTTTTCTTTTGTTCAATTCAATTAATAAAAATTGAATAATAGTTTTGAAACAAATTTTTTGAAGGTGATGATGGACCACTGACTTGATGGACCGTACCACTCTCATACATGGCCGTCACTGTTTTTTTTTGGAACTTTTGATTGTCAACAATTGCTTCATGGACTCTCCTAGATTGGGCTTAGTGCTCATCTTACTGAACGCACACCCCTGGATTTCTGCCTAGCGCTCTGCTTCTGCACACTCCTTGCATTCCAGTTTGTAACCCCCCTTGGGCCTCTTTTTCCTATTTTTGTAGTTTCTTTTGAACAATTTTGATAATTGTTTATATTTGTTTGAACTTTTTCTTCACATGATAAAAATAATAAAATCAATAAAGATTTATTAGATTTTTATTTGATTTTAGGAATTAAATCATGATTATCCGATTACTCGAGACTTGTGATTCACCTTTGATTGTTGAGATCTGAGTCTTATGCAGGTTTATCGTGTGAAATGCGGATATTCTTGAGTTTCCGATTGTGATTTATTTTCACATCGATGATGCTTCGATGCTTATTTCGAGCATTTTATTTCTGACTCTTCTTTGTTGCTTGGTGAAGTATGCTCAAAGTTTTCCGGGTTTCTTTGCTTTGCTTGCTTTGTTACGAACTTTTGTTCTTTTGGTATCATTCCAATCTTGGTTTATCTTTTTCGTACTTTACTGCTTTCTAGATATCATGAGATGTAGGAAATAAAGAGTGTACGCTAGAAGTCGTTGTTTAAACTCTTGTAGCAGTCACCACTTTCTGTATGTTATCTGTGTTTGTTTAAAATCCTACCTTTGAAGTAGGAATTTTGCATATGTGTTTACATTTGTGCTTGCATCTATTCCCCCATACCTTATTGAAGTCCTCAAAAGGAGGCGAGCAGAAAGGGTTAGCAATCAACCCCCGCGCATTTCTTCTATGACATCCTTAGCTCGTGACACACCATGATGCTTGGAAGTTGTGCCTATTCTTATTATTGAGTCGTCAAGTGGAAAAGGGATTTGTAATCGATTCCCCACACTTTGTCTTAAGCTCGTGTTGGATGACATTGACGCTCTGTGTTTTTCCAATCCCCTTCTCGCTTGTTTGCCTTAGTTGATATGACCCCTTGGCTAAAGCTTCCCGCTTCATCCTTTTTCTTGCTTGTTTTCCTCAGTTGATATGACCCGTTGGCTAAAGCATCCCTATTATATTTTGCACCTACCTCGATCATTTATATATTTGTTAGGCATTAACCCGAGTTAGTATGCACTACTCGTGGCATGTGTGTGCTCTTTTGAGCTTGCTTGTTTTTTCATCCTTGTATATACCATGTTCCGTTAGAATAGGAATTTGTATGCTTCCCTTAGGACCGCTCGATTAGAGTAGCTTTCAAGATAGACACTAGGATTGTAATCCATGCATGCTAACATAGGATTGAGATTTCCCTTTAAAAACTCAACCTTAGGATTAATCATTGTATGATAATATTAGGGATTAGATTCTAACTAGTTTCCCTTAGATGTTTTTCTTTATTTTGCATCCTTGCATTAAGACTAAAACTATTTTTCTTGGAAAATGCATAAAACGTTTGACAACTTTCAAATCCTTCTTTAAGGTAAAAAATATCAACCAATACAAACTTTTTCCTCCTTCGGGCCTTTCTTCAGAACTTTCAAAAGGATGTGTTAATTCTACTCTACACAACACGACGCGTAAATCCCCAAAGGTCGGGTGGCACTATGTCTAAATTTCTAGAGCACGAATGTAGCATTATCCGCCTTCAGGCATTTTTCTTTGCAAATATCTTGTTAGGTTGAACATGTTAATTCACTTATGTGTTGATGCGTGAGTCTCCTAAGGTCAAGCTGCGGTAGAAGGCGAAATTAATATTGTTCATTAAAAAAATGTAAAACAAATCAAAACATGTAAGCCGAACTACGGCTGTTCTGATTCCTTAAAAGGGATACGTAGGCATTGGGGTAGGGCCCAAGTGAGCACAACTTTATTTTCCCTACATTATTTTCTCTTTTATTTTACATGTATTCCCTCTTTGAATTTTCTTTTAGCTCTTAAGCTTAGATTTAAAACACACCCTTTGATTAGAACAACAAGAGTGAATATCATAGAGTACTATAAGCGTGTGGGGTGCTAATACCTCCCCCTCGCGTAATAGACTCCCTTACCCAATCTCTCGGTTGTTTGCTCGTGATTTCACCCTTATCAGGTTTACTTAATGTTTAGCTTTCCCTTCCCGTGGGATAAAAAACGTTCGATGACGACTTTATTAATTTCATCTCGATGACTTGTTCAGCTGACGACTTCACTAGGGAGAGATTGACCTATTGCTGGTCCATCCCGGAGTCGATCCTAGCTCTTATTTGTTTACTGCTTTGGGTGTTTATTTACTTCCAGTTATTTACAGCTTTATATACATTGCTTGCATATGTTTGTGCATGCATTTTATCGTTTTCCATATGCTGGTGGTGCTACTGTCTCTTTTTTTATCTGTGGGTGGGTGTTACAAGAGGTAAAAGTCCCAATACCCAGGCCAGAGTTGTATACCACTAGGAACACTACGAATAGAGTGGAGAGTTATGACGGATAATACGTGTATGCCCTGTGTGATACGGTGGGAGAGAACTGACTGTTTTTGGAATACTGGTTTGCGTTTTGCGTTTGTTTTCGCAAAATGTCGCGGTAAGCAAGAGTCGCCACCGAATTTTATTTTATCCAACAAGGAAAGGAAAAAAGCCTAGAAAAATTCCTTTTTTGAGATTATTTCTCGGGTCCGGGGGTAGATTATAGAAAGGGAAGGTATTAGCACCCTTTCTATCTGTGATTATCCACGAGCTCTTAGGTACTTGCTCATATTGTTTTCAAAATATTGCTTTCTTTGTGCTTGTGGGTTTGAAAAAGTTTTTATTTGAAAACTTCGATTTAACTCTTGCTTCTGTCCTCAAGAGTGTAATGAAGTGTTTTTGAAAACTTTGTTTGAAAAGGAGTGTAAGTGTGAAAAAGTTTTGTTTTTGAAAGAGAGCAAGTATCTAAGAACCATCTACCTACTCGAAAAAGGAATCATTCTATGCTATCTTCCTTTAGATAATGCTATCCCACTATTGATGAGTAGGTAGCACCGTCGTTAGAGTTTAAGGGTCAATTCAAATTTAGGGACCTACGGTCACCAAAGCAATGTTAGGATGCCTTAGCAGTAACCATAATGTCTTAGATCATTTGTTTTGAGGCAACAATATCTGAGGCAACTGTTTTGAGGCGACTATGATCTTTGGACAAGAGGACGACCTCTAAAGTGACCTATACTTAATGACCACGTACGAAGGCAACCAAGTGGGGTGTACCCTAAGAGTGCGCATGTGCGAGTGTGTTGTTTTTAGTTAATTTTATCTTTGTACATGTCAATGGTGATCTAAGTTGATTTTAGGTTAAAACGTTCAATCTTGTCATGCATCCCTATTATCAAACATCTAGCAGTTTATAAGTTGCGGAAATTTAACTAACTATTACAAGGCGTCGGGTATTTACATCGCCAAAAGCAACCCTTTGAAATTCAAATGCAGAAAATAAATAAAGCGATAAAAATAGTCCTAATTATCTATTACATTCCGGGAATAAATACAATATGATATAAAATGGATCGCGTACGGGAAATTAAATCGAGTGCGAGTTCTAGGGTTTTGACCCTTTGTTATTAAAGAAAAGATTTTTTTGGTTATTTTTTACTTTTAAGAAATAAACTATCCTAAATTAACTATTAAATTAAATTAATTAAACTAATTAATAAAAATAAATATTTTTTGGGTTTTTGGTATTTAAAGAAATAAAAATAAATTTAATCAATGTTAATAAAACCTAATTATGTCTAAATTAATTTTATTATTTACAAAAATATATTAAAGTTATCCTAATTAAAACTAAACTAATATAATTAGTATTTATTAAATAAAAATTAAAATACTGAAATTTAATTTAATAAATAAAATATTTTTTGGTTTTGATTTTATTAAAGAAAAAGATTTAATTGGTTAATAATTAAATAAAAATAATAAAACAAACAATTAAAATAAATAAAAAAAAGAAATAGAAAGAGTTAGAGGTTTGGGCCTGAAAGGAGGTTTGGATAGCAATTCCATGGCCCAATTGGCGCTAGCCTGGTGGACTTTGTGAGATTCCCTATGCGCTCTTTGACTTGGTCCCATGGTAGACCATCATCCTGGATCACCAGATCTGGCCTTGGGCCATCTGGCGCTTGATTGAGTGAGGGAGCATGGTAGGCTATGTACTTGGATCAACACATGATTACCTGAAGAAAAATATAATAAAGCATATGGGGGGACCTGGGATTCGAACCCAGGTCCTGTTGGATATTGGATGCACGCCACTACCACTCAGCCATTGTATGTTAATTGTTAGTATATTAAACAAAAATAATAATAAGATAAAATGCGTTATATTGCCAGAAAATAAAAAAAAAATGCGCGAAAGTTTGAATGGTCCAATCAGAGGGAGACACGTTTGTCGTCTCTGACCTTCGAACCCTGCAACTTTACCTGCGGATTTAGATCCGCAGCTAAATGCGTAGGCTCACTCTAAAATTCATTCCAGTCCATGAAAATCAAATCCAAGCACATGGTTGAGTTCGTCCTTCTCTTCCGGTCATGTCCATGGACATTATTGGGGATGATTTTACCTGTAAAAGAAACGCCCAAAAACTAACCACGAAACCCTAGATATGGCACTTGGCCTCACAGATCAGATAAATGAAATTGGATAATACAGAAAGCTTGGAAATTTTGATGAGGATTATGAATATGTCCATGATTTGCCAGAATGATGCTAAAATAGAGAGTTACGATTTTGAAAATAGGGCCAAGAAACGGGACACTTACAACACGTTTTGATGGATATGAGAGCTTGCTAGGGGTTGGTTTCGCTTCAATGATTGTCAAGGAAACAATTGAGATCGTTCTTGGCTTCTGAATTTGCCTCTAAGTGTGATTTTGGTTTCACACTTTTTCCACTTTTTTTCAAGTTTTGTTTTCAGTGTTCTTGCAGCCTCTAGGTCTCAATTTCGTGTGCCTTGACTTGTATATGTAATGTGGGATGTATTAGGTTAACATTTGTGGATTGAATCCTTGCACATCAATGCCATGAGATTTGATTTGATCCACCATTGAAAGCTTGCCTAATTTGTCAAAAATCCAATCTTTTTGCACATGGAATGCTTGATACGAGTTTGATGATGATATTGATGATGATTAAGTCCTGAAAATAGAAAAAGATCTCATGTAATCAAGTTTTGGGATTTTATTTGATTTAAATTGATTTAAAATGAAATAATTCAATAAAAAATCAAATAAAATAATAAAACTGATAAATGGACACAAGGATGAAGCTAGGACACGTGTGCAATGTGGCAAGATCAAATCAAGTGGAAAAGAATGGGCCCATTTGACAAAATTTGATGTTTTGGGGATAGTTGACTTTTGGCAATTTTGCAAAAATTCCCAACTTCAACAATGCATAACTTCTTCAATTTTGCACTTTTCGAGGTGTTCTTGGACTTTCTGGAAAGCTTGGGACGTCCTATAACCAACCCTTTTGGTCGCATCTCATTTTGATATTCCATCCTCAAGTTATAAGCTTTGGAAAAAAAGTGTTTTTGTTGACTTTCAAAAATGACCTATAATGTCCAAATTTATAACTTCTTGTGAGTGCATTTTATGATCTTGAGGTATGAATATGGATCGTAGGAAATTGAATCCTATTCAAAATGAGCTTTGGATGGGTCATTTCGCATAAAGTATGAGAAAGTTATGCTTGGTCAAAGTTGAGTTGACTTTTCCTACAAAACCCTAATTTAGCAACTTTTGAGTCTTGATGAATTTTGAGCAATCCTTGATGAATCATGATCAACCCTTGATAAAATGATGAAATATCCTTCAAAATGAGAATTTTGACAAAAAATCTTGAAGTTTGACTGTTTGTAGGTCACAGTTGACTTTTGCCCTGACAGTCGATTTTTGGACCCTTTGAGCAATTGATTGAGCAAACTTCCTCTGCAAGGCTTAAAATTTGACATGGATGACATTGAGAACATATTAGGACATTGGGGAGCACTTGAGGTCATTTGGATTCAAGGATCTTAATGCAACACAAAACCCTAATTTGAGGTTGACTGCCTTAGGAGATGATTTGTCTGACTCTTGAGCAAACTTGAGCCACTTGGAGATTTTTCTTGCAATATTTTGAGAAATATGAGAGGGCAAATTTTGGGGTGCAACAGATGCCCCTGCTCAATCTTCTTAAACCTGGGGATAAAGATTGGCTTTCGTGCCTTTCGTGATCCGAAGGTGGAAGATGATTGAACACTAGAGTGCCCAGAAATTTGCACTCGCATGAAGTGGTATCAGCATTGTGATGTAGGGAATGGGCTTACAGATGCCATTTGGAGATTGTTGATAGGAGTTCTTCGACTGGATTAATAATCAGGGAGATCTTAGCGTCGATCTGACTGAACCAGAGAAGGTCTTGGATTAACTTTGACTGGATAAGAATCAGAAAAATCTTAGAATCGATTTAACTGAACCAGACGAAAGTCTTGGAATATCCTCAACTGGAATAAGAATCAGGGAGATCTTAGCATCGATCTGACTGAACCAAAGAAACTCTTGGATTAACTTTGACTGGATAAGAATCAGAAAAATCTTAGAATCGATTTAACTGAACCAAACGAAAGTCTTGGAATATCTTCAACTGGAATAAGAATCAGGGAGATCTTAGCGTCGATCTGACTGAACCAGAGAAGGTCTTGGATTAACTTTGACTGGATAAGAATCAGAAAAGTATTAGAATCGATTTAACAGAACTAGATGAAAGTCTTGGAATATCTTCAACTGGAATAAGAATCAGGGAGATCTTAACGTCGATCTGACTGAACCAGAGAAGGTCTTGGATTAACTTTGACTGGATAAGAATCAGAAAAAATCTTAGAATCGATTTAACTGAACCAGACGAAAGTCTTGGAATATCTTCAACTGGAATAAGAATCAGGGAGATCTTAGCATCGATCTGACTGAACCAGAGAAGGCCTTGGGTTAACTTTGACTGGATAAGAATCAGAAAAATCTTAGAATCGATTTAACTGAACCAGATGAAAGTCTTGGAATATCTTCAACTGGAATAAAAATCAGGGAGATCTTAGCATCGATCTGACTGAACCAGAGAAGGTCTTGGATTAACTTTGACTGGATAAGAATCAGAAAAATCTTAGAATCGATTTAACTGAACCAGATGAAAGTCTTGGAATATCTTCAACTGGAATAAGAATCAGGGAGATCTTAGCGTCGATCTGACTGAACCAGAGAAGGTCTTGGATTGACTTTGATTGGATAAGAATCAAAAAAATCTTAGAATCGATTTAACTGAACCAGACGAAAGTCTTGGAATATCTTCAACTGGAATAAGAATCGGGGAGATCTTAGCGTCGATCTGACTGAACCAGAGAAGGTCTTGGATTAACTTTGACTGGATAAGAATCAGAAAAATCTTAGAATCGATTTAACTGAACCGGACGAAAGTCTTGGAATATCTTCAACTGGAATAAGAATCAGGGAGATCTTTGCGTCGATCTTACTGAACCAGAGAAGGTCTTGGATTAACTTTGACTGGATAAGAATTAGAAAAATCTTAGAATCGATTTAACTGAACCAAACGAAAGTCTTGGAATATCTTCAACTGGAATAAGAATCAGGGAGATCTTAGAATCGATCTGACTGAACCAGAGAAGGTCTTGGATTAACTTTGACTGGATAAGAATCAGAAAAATCTTAGAATAGATTTAACTGAACCATACGAAAGTCTTGGAATATCTTCAACTGGAATAAGAATCAGGGAGATCTTTACGTCGATCTGACTGAACCAGAGAAGGTATTGGATTAACTTTGACTGGATAAGAATCAGAAAAATCTTATAATCGATTTAACTGAACCAGATGAAAGTTTTGGAATATCTTCAACTGGAATAAGAATCAGGGAGATGTTTGCATCAATCTGACTGAACTAGAGAAGGTCTTGGATTAACTTTGACTGGATAAGAATCAGAAAAATCTTAGAATCGATTTAACTGAACCAGTTGAAAGTCTTGGAATATCTTCAACTGGAATAAGAATCAGGGAGATCTTAGCGTCAATCTGACTGAACCAGAGAAGGTCTTGGATTAACTTTGACTGGATAAGAATCAAAAAAATCTTAGAATCGATTTAACTGAACCAGACGAAAGTCTTGTTAGAGCATCTTTCTGAGGAATCCGCTGAAACAGCCCTCAATAGATGTAGTTTTTGAGGGGACTACCAGGTCACATAAGTAGTCAACGGTGTTTATTGATTCGTCTTTCCCTGAAAAGGTAAGAAGGTAGTCATATGCAATGTCATGATGTATGAAATGCATGATATATATCAAGCTATGATGCTCTCAAAATAAATGACATTGTGTGGTATGATGCGTATATGACTGTATCATGATGTATGGAAATGTAATGTTTCTAGCTGGGGAAAATAAATCCCAGATAGATGCTGAAGAATAGAGCTGGATTCTTCATCTCCGCTGGGGATGGCGAACGAAGAGAATAAACCTGCAGGAGAGGATGACTCCGTTGGGGGAATAAACTGATGAGGAGATTACTCTGTGGGGAAGAGATGCTCTGCTGAAGATTCCACTGATAAATTCCGTCGGGATGAATTATCATCGCTGGTGATATTGAATCCTATTGGGGATTGAATTCCTGTTTGTGAAAGGAAAGAACTCTGCTGGGGACGATCTCTCAGTGGCGACTTCACTGGGGATAACCTGTTAGACTTTTGTGGGGATAATCCTTTGAGCTTTGATGGGAATGATCCTTTGAACTCGGCTGGGGAGATTTATTTTTGTACTCCGCTGGGGATAAACTTTCAGAGTCTACTTGGCATGATTCTCCCAACTCCGTTGGGGAAGCTTTTTCAGACTGCGCTGGGAAAATTCTAACTCCACCGGGGGTATCTTGTATTCTGCCGGGGAATATTCTTATACTCCGCTGGGGAATATTCTTATACTCCGTTGGGGAATATTAAGACTGTCGGGGATATTAAGCCTTTTCAGTGCTGATGGTAGATAAACTCTGCTTGGGGAGAATATTATCTATTTAGTTACAGTTGCAAGTCTCAGCTGGGGAGAGCTATCACTATTGTCTTACTCTGTGGGGAATGAAAGTATCTTAGCCATATTCTTCAGCTGAATTTACCTTGTACCTGGTGGACAGAGCAACTATACAGCTTGGACAATTCTTATTGCCCCTGTTTCTAATATTACCAGTAATCGTCTTTTGTTTCGCATGTAAATATTTATGAGCAGCAGTTAATGTCAAGTGCATATATCAAAAATGAACATTGGACGTTCTTTGCAAAACAAAACAGATAAATGAAAAACGGTTTGAAATTTCTCTAAAGATGAATTATATTAATTTTGAAGTTTGGCCTGTGAATAGGCGTTTTTTGTACAAGAGGCTGACGTCCTAGTAAGAGAACGCCGCTGAATAATAGAATTTACACAATTTGTGAAAAACTAAACAAAACAGCTATGTGAATGATCCCACTGAGTTCCAACTCTGCTATTTCCTTTATGTCCTCGAGCGTCTCATCACTTTGCTACTTGGTTGAAGATGAATCAGATTGATTAGTGTCGTCCAAGCTAAATAGTTGATACCGAAGTCTGGATGCAAGGTGATCCAATAAGACATAGTGTTACGCTTTAATACCTAACTTTTTCCTGGACCGCCTTTTCGGGTTTTCAGTCCACCGAGATACCCTTTTTTACCCGAGCCGCCTTTTCAGGTTTTCGGCTTGCCGGGTGTACATATTTTTTCATTTTCATCCCTTATTTTTGCTCGAACCCTTTTAATTCGCTGGGAAGCCCTTATTTTTGCCTAGGCCAGTCAACCTAGCGGGTCTTTGATTATGCGTAGTATCTTTTCACTATGTCTGCATTGACAGGGTGAGGAAGGTCGTCACCATCCATGGTGGTTAGAATCATAGCTCCTCCTGAGAAAATGTTCTTAACCACAAATGGCCCTTCGTAAGTAGGGGTCCACTTGCCCCTGGGATCACCTTGAGGTAAGATAATGCGCTTGATAACCAGGTCCCCGACTTGATACTCTTGTCGTCTAACTTTCTTGTTAAATGCCTTGATCATCCGTTTTTGATACGTCTGACCATGACAAATAGTAGTAAGTCTCTTCTCGTCGATTAGGTTCAGCTAATCAAGCCGGATCTGAATCCAGTAATCTTCGCTCAAACCTGCATCCTTCATAATCCGAAGAGAGGGTATTTGAACTTCAATGGGCAAGACTGCTTCCATGCTGTAAACCAGAGAATATGGTGTTGCCCCTGTTGACGTCCGTGCTGAGGTACGGTACCCATGAAGAGCAAATGGTAACATCTCGTGCCAATCTTTGTATGTCACTGTCATCTTCTGCACAATCTTCTTAATGTTCTTATTAGCCGCTTCTACAACCCCATTCATCTTCGTCCGGTATGGAGAAGAGTTATGATGATGTATCTTGAACTGTTTGCAGAGTTCAGTGATCAACTTGTTGTTGAGATTGGTACCATTGTCCGTAATGATCCTCTCTGGTACACCATATCGACAAATCAGATTATGCCGAATGAACCGTGCCACGACGTTCTTGGTTACTGTAGAAAATGAGGCTGCTTCAACCCACTTCATGAAGTAATCAATTGCTACCAGGATGAAACGATGTCCGTTGGATGCCGTAGGTCTGATCTCGCTGATCATATCAATGCCCCACATTGCAAAAGGCCAAGGTGCCGTCAAGACATTCAGAGGAACTGGAGGTATGTGCACCTTATCAGCATAGACTTGGCACTTGTGACATGTCCGAGAATGCTGATGACAATCGGCTTCCATTGTGGACCAATAATATCCTGCCTGAAGGATTTTCTTTGCCATGGTATGTCCACTGGAATGAGTTCTGAAAGTACCTTCATGTAACTCTGCCATGATCCTTTCTGCTTCGTTCTTATCCATACATCGCAGTAAGGTTGAATCATGGTTACGCTTGTAAAGGATGCCATTACTGATGAAGAACTTCGCCGCAAACCTCCTTAGAAACTTCTTATCATTAACAGATGCACCCTCGGGGTATTCCTGATCCTCAAGATACCTCTTCACCTCATGAAACCATGGTTTATCTGCTACCTCTTCAGTCTCAATGTCACAATAATGTGCAGGTTCGTCCAATCTTTCAATGATAATTCGGGGAGCCTCGTTGTCCCAATTGACTTTGAACATAGAAGACATTGCAGCCAGCGCGTCCGCCAACTGATTCTCCTCTCTTGGGAAGTGTTCAAAGGTTATCTTCTCAAAGTGCGGCAGTAAAGTCAATACATACTCTTTGTAAGGAATGAGATTTGGGTGTTTTGTATCCCACTCGCCTTTGATCTGACTGATCACGAGAGCGGAATCTCCGAATACACTCGGAAACTTAATCCTTAGGTCAATTGCTGCTCGAAGACCCATGATGCACGCTTCATACTCCGCCATATTGTTGGTGCAGTTGAAACATAGTCGGGCGGTGAACGGAGTATGAGAGTCTTTAGGAGATATGATCACGGTGCCAATGCCATTACCCAAAGCGTTTGAAGCTCCATC
The DNA here is from genome assembly GCA_948472305.1 of Vicia faba. NCBI lineage: Eukaryota > Viridiplantae > Streptophyta > Magnoliopsida > Fabales > Fabaceae > Vicia > Vicia faba. Next base: position 751,949,009 of record OX451740.1, on the reverse strand, counting down.
AAAGTACATAGACCATCGGGATCCTTCCTCAGGTCCTTCATCCGGTCCAGGTGTCTCACAATCAGTTACCAACATGATATTCTCGTTCGGGAATTCAAAGTTCATAGACTGGTAATCATCCACTGCCTGATGTGCAAAATGGTCTGCCAACACACTTCCCTTGATTGCCTTCTGGGTCGTGTATTGGATGTTGTTGCACCCCAAAATTTTCCCTCCCATATTCTTCAAGGTTTGCTAAGATCATGCTTCAAAACCTCCCAAGGGTTGCACAATCCAATGGTCTCCTAACAGTCAAAAATTAGGGTTTTGGTTCTGGAAAAGAAGTTGAAGTTTCCAAGGGTCCAATCAAGTCCCACATGCCTATAAACATTGTCAAGCATCCATATGCCAAGTTTCAAGACTCACAGCACAAAATTGCACAGTCAAAAACCCTAATTGCTTCGCAGTCAACTGCAGGGGAAAAATGGTCATTTGACAGTCAAAAGTCAAAATTTTTGGTCAACATCTTATTTTGAATCCACAAACATCATTGGATCAATTCTTGATCATGATTCTTAAAGAATGGCTCAAAAAGTCTCAAGATGCAAAAGTTTCTATTTTTGGACAGTTGGAAAAGTCAACTGCAAATTGACCAAGGCATAACTTCCACATGTTTTATCAGAAAAATTCCATCCAAAGCTCATTTTGAAGAGAATGACATTTCCTACAACTCATATTCACACTTCAAGTCCAAGAAATGCTCTCACAAAAAGTTATCAATCTCAACATTATAGGTCATTTTCAAAAGTCAACAAAAAGGCACTTTAAGTCAAAGACCATAACTTGAGATTGGTAAATCAAAATGACATGGGACCAAAAGCATTGGTTAGAGGACTTCAAGACCTTTCCAAAATGTCAAAGAACATGATCAAAGCTTAAACATTGAGCAAGATATGCCTTGTGGAAGTTGGGAAATTTTGGGAATTTTGAAAAGTCAACTTTGCTTCAAATGCCTCAAAATTGCTATTGGGCCTCAATTTCTTCCATGAATCATCACCCAAAGGCTATGCACGACCCATTAAGCTAAAAGGGAGTTATTTTCTTATTTTTAATTAATTAATTGAATTTTTAATCCTATTTATTCATTTAATTAAAATCAATTATGAGAAAAATACTAAACCATGTTTTTCAAATCTTTTTGTGCATAGAATTCACTCAATATTTCGTGCACCATTCAATAAGGAAAGATTCAATATGATTGGCAATGATTGGCATAAAAAAGGATTGAAAAAGATTGGGAAAAGATATGGAAGATCAAATATTCAAAAGCATTGATTCAAGGACTTTGGGCTTGGTCTTTCTAACCTAATTCCTTCCACATACATATGCAAACATAAACCTAATGCCATAGGACAACAAGCTGCGCTGAAGAACCAAGAAAAAACTTGCATTTTTACACAAAAAAGTGGAAATTATTTTCATACTTAGAGGATTGTTCAAGGCCTGAAACCTATCCCAACACATTGCTAGACCCTCCAGGAGTCTAATAGCATCAAGAATTATTCCAAACGCGCAAGGAATTGAAGAATATAGGCCATACGGTTTGTCATATTTTCCAGAAATACATAAAATGATTCATGCATGTTTAATCACTTTTCTTGTTTGATTTTCACTAATGAGGACTCTCTGAAGCTATTGGTACCATCCAATTGAATTATGGATGCCTGAACCAGAATCCACCATGGACGAAAACTAGGTTTTCTGAAATTTCAAATTGGGGCTTTAGGCATAGGGAAAAATTAGACCTCGAAACCAGTATGAACAGAATCGTTGAGACATGACGAACAAAACCATACCTTCGCGCTCAATTTATGATGAACTATGCTCTAATCGCTATTATTGTACATTGTAGTTAGTGGGGGTTTAAAACCCCCGCTATTTGTTTCTTATTTTTCAGGACAAACGAGGAAGAAGCTTGCGTGTCATAGCATGATTGGGACATTCAAATTTTCAGCGCGTTTTTTTATTGTATATCACTAACTTTTGTTTTGTATTATATTATTCATGTGCCACTAACCTTACAAACAAACGCACTGGTTCAATTGGTGGCAGATGTGTACTACAGGCACTGGGACCTGGGTTCGATTCCCAGGTCCCCCCACTTATTCATATATGTTTTCTTAACGTGCTTCTGTGCAGCCTTCATTCAAAGGAGCATCATGCATCCCAATGCCTTTGCTTGCCACGCGCCCAGGAGATCAATCTGAAGGCCGGATAATGCAGCCCACCATACACACTCAGTCAACCACATGTACGCAAGCATAGAAAGTCAATGTGGCCAGATTTCAGTGGGCCTAATTGCTTCAACAACACCTCCATAATTGGGCCAGAAACCCCCTTTGTTTGTATTCTTCTTTATAATTTTCTCCTTTCTCTTTTAATTCTTTTTTCAATTTGTTTTAACTATTTTAGTAAATTCACAAAAATAATTCTTTACAATATAAAAATCAGAAATCAAAAATAAAAATATGTTTATTTAATATTTATTTCATTAATATTTTTTGTAAATAAATTTAATAATCAACTTAGTAAAATTAGGTTAAAATTTTAATGTTTTTCTTAAATAAACTAAAATATGTAGAAATTAGGTTTTTAGCATTTTTTTTCTTTTTTTATAATATAATAATTTCTTCTTATTCTTATTATTATGAATTATTAATTATTTTGTAAATAAACATGTCATTAATTAATTAGGGTAAATTAGGTTAAAAACTTAACCATTTTTCTTTAATAATTAAAAACAACTTAGAACTAGGGTTTTTTTATAATTAATTTTCTTTATTTCATAAATACCAAAAACCACAAAAAATAACTTCTTTTCTTTATTAAATAATTAATTAGCCTTTTCAATTTCAATTTAATTTCTTTAAAGGGTCCAACGCCCTCGCATATTCGTTTCTAATTTCTTATCGCGCATTTATTCTTATTTTCTTGTAAATGTCATGTAATTGCTCAAGCCTTGTAATAGTAATTAGGAATTTATTTATTTTCCGCATTTTTTCTTCAAAACGGGTTTTTGTTAATTTGGCGATGTATAAACCCGCGCCTTGTAATAGCGTAGGACTTTATTTTCCGCATTTTAATTTCTGCACCTTTAAACTGCTAATCACATGAAAGAATGAATGGTCCAAATAAAATCAAAACGTAGCTCACCCAATGCATGATCAAGATAAAACATAACTGAAAATGACACACAATTCACACACCACTCTTAGGGTACGCCTCACTGTTGCCTTGCCCCTCGAAACGTGGTCGTCGAGTATAGGACGTTTTAGTAAGTCCTTATGTCCATGAACATGGCATAAGGGTAGCTTATACGGTGTCCTACTATTGCTCTGGTGACCACACTGTCCCTAACCCTCGAATTGACCCGAACACCTCCAATGGTGGTGCTACCTACCTCTCAATGATGGGATGGCACTACCTTAAGGACATTTACACCGCCTAATTCCTTAGGATAGGTAGATGACTCGTAGATACTTGCTCTAATTCAAAACAAATCAAATCAAAAACTTCTTTTCACACCGACACTTTTCAAAAAGCTTTCAAAAACAACTTTTCAAACACTCTTGAGGACTGATACAAGAGTCGATCTGAAACTTTAAACGAAACTTTTTCAAACTCACTCACAATTGAAAAGCAAACATCTTTTGAAAACACAAATGAGCAAGTATCTAAGAGCCCATGGATAACCATGGATAGAAAGGGTGCTAACACCTTCCCTTTCTATAAATCTACCTCCCGAACCGAGAGATAATCTCATAAGGAATTTTTCTGTGCTTTTGTCCTTTCCATGTTGGAGAAAATAAAAGACGGTGGCGAATCTTGCTTCCGCGACATTTCACAAACCAGCGTTAAACAGTCAGTTTCAGATCCACCGATCACAGAACTGGCGACTCTGCTGGGGAATCTTATAAAGTGAGGTGTACCTTAGGACTAAGATCACTTGTGTTTTCAATTGTCTGAATTGTTTAGTTTATTATTGTGGGTACTGTCTTGGGAGTTCTATAGATCCTAACCCGGATCTGGGGATACCTTCTTAGAAAGTAGCAACAAGGTTGTGAGGGAACTGTGTGGGGTATACCGACATGGTTGAAGCAGTCTGCTATATTGATGTGGCACTTTGGTGTGTACTGGTAACCCTTGAGTTCAGTCAAGGAGAGTACGGGGCCGCTGCGTGGTGTCGTGAAGCATCAACTGACCTTAGGAACCTTAATTGAACCATCTTGGCCTCTTTAGGGTAGTGAGATAACTGACTTTGGTGCAATCCGAGGTTGGTTGATACTCGATACTACACTCAATTGAGGGTTGTTTTCTTGGAATATTTCGGTCGCCAGTTCAGTGGCTAAATCGAAACGATGAACAATGAAAGCAATCCAATGATATTGGGACCCTTAGAACCCGGTTACTTCTGATAGGACAGGTTGAGCCCACCAACTTCAAGAGGGTAATACCTAGACCCCATGCTGGCCTAAACTCTAAGGGCTCTTTGTGTGACTTGTGTGCTTTCAAACTTGACTATTTGCATGCTTGTTATCTGACACTCGAATTTCTTGCAGGTTTTATTTACAGTCCTTAATCTGGACTCATAACAGGGTTTACCTACATTACTCTACGCATAGCATAACATCATAACATCATATCATTGCATACATCCTACATAAGACTAATCCATTTCAAGGATCTCAAGGGCTTGCGATGCAGGTCACGATGAATCCAATGTCTAGCAACGGGCAAAGGGGATTTATTTTCCTCTAGCCAAGGTTGTTAGGGGCTATGACCCACTCGATATGGTGAGCCTTGACCCTTGAAGAAGGACTCTCAGCAACATGAATTTCCTTCAATCAAGCTACAAAATTCTAACCAATTTCTCTTGTTTACCCCGCGAGATCCTTGAAAACATTGCATATATATACATATATATCATTGCATAACAGGTACCCTTTTGACAGGTCACTTACCATCTCCGCTGTTTATTTCAGCAGTGGCTTCCCAAAAAGATAACCAAGGTCTTCATGCTCAAGAGACTCAGTTCAGGGAGATCTTCCTAAGCCTATCCAAGGGGCAAGAAGAGTTAAGGACACTCCTCATGGGGAATCGGGCCAAGCAAAACCCTGAAGATGACAAGGACGAACGACTGAAACGTCTACAAGCTGAGGTAGACACTTTGAAAACCCAGATGTTAGGGCAAAGGGCTCTCATCCAAGGTTTAGCTCGGGAGCAAGAAGAGCTAAGGACCATGATCAGTCAACTCCATCAAGACAGATACAACATGAAACAACCAGTCCAAGTCAGGGACCAAGTCATTAACCAGCCTCCAAGAAGTCAAAGGTTTGGTTTAATGAACGGGCCTCTCCAAGCTGCTACTACTTCACAGGTCCAACAACGACCTCGCCAAGAACAACGGGCTGATCGGAGCAAGCCAGACAAGCCTAAAAGGCAGTTCACCAAGCTCAACGTGTCACCGTCTCAAGCTTTACAACAAATGTTGAGGTTGAATCTGGTGACGTTAAGGGACCCTCCTAAGAATCTCAACACAACCTCCCTAAAGTACAATCCTGAGGAAAGATGTGCGTACCACTCTGACAGTCCAGGACATGACACCGACGACTGCTGGGCTCTGAAGAATAAGATCCAAGACCTGATTAATGAAAGAGCTGTGGATTTCACCCAGATGGGCCAGGCTGAATGCTCCTGCCATCCCTACAAGATGCACCAGTCGAAGTAACAAGCCCTGAGATTAGAAGACTTTTGTTCATTAGATTTTTTCAAGTTGTGATTTTCTTTTGATTGTTCAAACATTTATTCATGTTAAACATTGTTATTTCATTAATGCACTACACATGTCTGTTTTGAAGTAATTATTTCGTATTCACTATTTAAAATTGCTTTCATTTTTTGTGATGTTCAATGCTCGATTAATAATTCTAAGCCTCTTGAGGGAGGATGACGAAAACGATACCGCAATCTACAGTATGCTTTTGAACAGACCCCGTTGATGAGGTACAGGCATTGTTTCAATCCCCAAACACTGGAGTTATAAGGAAGATAATCCCTCGTCAACCCCTCTGAGCCAAAGAAGTAGGAGTTTTTTTCTTTTCGACCCTTTATCATAACCTGGGGCAGGGTAGTTCTCTCAGTTGATCCAGGTGCACGATGAATGGCATCAAAGGAATCCTTACAAAACAAAAAAGACAGCGATGGTTCCGAACAATCATAAAGACAGGCAGTCATTACTTCTCAAAATAAAAACCCATTAAGTCAAAACCTATGAAAGAGACTTACAAAACTGGGGCATCCCGCTGACTGTAATTCCAAAAAGGAAACAGCTCAGGCAAAAAACAGGGATAACAAAATCAAGAAAAAAAGAGGTCATACAAACCCTCAACAAAAAAGGAAATGACTGCCCATCCAAAATAAATTGTCAATACCCGAACCATCACTGGTATATTAGAGCAAAAGACTCGAACAAGGTCTAACGCACGATCAACTGAGTTTAGGTTCGAAGAACATCACGAAGAGCGGGTGGGTACAAATAATTTGAGCCTTTATCCTTTGTTTCTTAAACCGTGAACCAGGCCACATTACAACCCTAAAAAGTCCTAGCTGAAGCATGGGTTAGTTCGAAAGCATACTGTTACAAAGGTATCCTGACTCCTTAAGGCTCGCAGTAAAATAACGAGTTTGACATCACAGTTTACAAAAGAACTCACTTGTTTTATTAAAAAACTGCATTTCCAAAAAACTTCGAAACAGACATAAGCTTTGCATTTTTAACATAACTTTGTTTGCATACGACTATTTGTTTGAACAGCATAGAAGCTCGCACGACGAATATCGGATGAACAAAAGCACTCCCAAACAAGGGGCATGACATGATCATTGTCCGTCATCTGGGGCAGTTAAGTCAAGATTCAGAGAATCTCTCAAATGCCAAATAGCCTGGGGCAAATCTCCGTCTAAGTCACTTGGGGCATTGGACGATCAAACGAAGATCTTCTGGCATGGCAACACAACAACAGGGGCACCTCCCTACACTCTGAGAGCGTGGACATAGTCGAAAAAATACTGCGCATAATCAAAGACCCGCTAGGTTGACACACCTAGGCAAAAATAAGGGCTTCCCGGCGAACCAAAAGGGTTCGGGTAAAAATAAGGGATGAAATGAAACAAATCTGTGCACCCGGCAAGTCAAAAACCTGAAAAGGCGGCTTGGGAAAAAAAGGGTATCCCGATGGACTGAAAACCCGAAAGGGCGGTCCAGGCAAAAGTTAGGGATCAAAAGCGTACGACTATATCCCGGCATCTTGTCACTTGCCTACCAGAAGAAGAGTTGTCGATCGGCAATTATCAAGCACCTCCACCAGTATCTTCCCACATCAGAAACAGGGGCAATAATGAGTTGTCTAAGCAATCTAATTGCTTTGTCCACCAAGGTACCAAGGTAAGTTCGGCTGAAGAACGCAACCAGGATATCTTAACTCCCCTGAGAGTGAGCCAGCAAGTCAACATACTCTCCCCAAGCAATGTTATACTGTTGGCCTTAAGGAAATTAGGTATCCCTAACAGATCTCAACATTTCTCAGCGCAATATTCCCAACAAGCATCCCCGACAATCTCGATTTAAGATTGTTCCCCAGCGGTATACGAACATTCAGTGGAGCCACTTTCCCAGTGCATATCAAAAATTTCCCCAGGAAAGTCCAGTCCAAAATCCTCCCCAGGAAAGCGGAATCCATCTCCCCAGCAGGAAGCTTATCCCCAGTAGATTCTGGAAGCTTCCCCCCCTGCAGAGCACGAACGCGTCTCCCGGCTTTATTCAAAGGTTATTTCCCCACCAGGATATAACTGGGTTATCCTCAGCCAATAACCAGGGAAAGATCGTCCCCGACAAAGTCTTCCTATTCCCCAGCGGAGTTCATCATATTCTTCAACAAAACTCAACAATGGTATCCCCAATGGAGTTCTCATTCATCTCAGCGAAGCACATCTCCTCCCACAGAGTATCGTTCCCCAACAAGATCGCTAGAGTAGTTATTCCCCGCAGAGTAATCTCTTCATCAAGTTTATTCCCCAATGGAGTCATCTTCTCCTACCGGTTCATTCTTGCAATCTTCATCCCTAGCAGAAACGAAGAACTCTCTTCAACCATCAGCCCAGGATTTAACTCCCGGCATTCGTCAAGGATATATTTTCCTAGACGAATATACATTCAAAAACATCACATACATCATGATACATGCATAAACGCATCATATCTTACAATCTCATTTATGTTGAGAACATCATTGCTTGATCCATGGCATGCATTACATACGACTGACTATTACATTTCAGGAAAGATCCAGTTAAGTTCTCAGCTATTCCAAGACCTTGCCTGGTTCAGTTAAATCGACTCCTAAAGATTTTTCTGATGCCGATCCAGTCAAAGGCCTTCTCTGGTCCAGTTAAATCGATTCCTAAAGATTTTCCTGATGAAGACCCAGTTGAAGATTCCAAGACCTTGCCTGGTTCAGTTAAATCGACTCCTAAAGATTTTTCTGATGCCGATCCAGTCAAAGGCCTTCTCTGGTCCAGTTAAATCGATTCCTAAAGATTTTCCTGATGAAGACTCAGTTAAAGACTCCAAGACCTTGCTTGGTTCAGTTAAATCGACTCCTAAAGATTTTTCTGATGCCGATCCAGTCAAAGGCCTTCTCTGGTCCAGTTAAATCGATTCCTAAAGATTTTCCTGATGAGGACCCAGTTGAAGATTCAAAGACCTCTCTGATACAACTCGTCGTTATAGACACTCGTCTTTATAGACACTCGTCGTTATAGACACTCGTCGTTATAGACACTCGTCGTTATAGACACTCGTCGTTATAGACACTCGTCGATATAGAGACTCTTCGTTATAGACACTCGTCGTTATAGACACTCGTCGTTATAGACACTCGTCGTTATAGACACTCGTCGTCATAGACACTCGTCGTTATAGACACTCGTCGTTATAGACACTCGTCGTTATAGACACTCGTCGTTATAGACACTCGTCATTATAGACACTCGTCGATATAGACACTCGTCGTTATAGACACTCGTCGTTATAGACACTCGTCGTTATAGACACTCGTCGATATAGACACTCGTCGTTATAGACACTCGTCGTCATAGACACTCGTCGTTATAGACACTCGTCGTTATAGACACTCGTCGTTATAGACACTCGTCGTCATAGACACTCGTCGTTATAGACACTCGTCATTATAGATACTCGTCCTTATAGATACTCGTCGTTATAGACACTCGTCGTTATAGACACTCGTCGTTATAGACACTCGTCGTTATAGACACTCGTCGTCATAGACACTCGTCGTTATGGACACCCGTCGTCATAGACACTCGTCGTTATAGACACTCGTCGTTATAGACACCCGTCCTCATAGACACTCGTCGTTACGGACACCCGTCATCATAGACACTCATCGTTATAGACACTCGTCGTTATAGACACCCGTCGTCATAGACACTCGTCGTTATAAACACTCGTCGTCATAGACACTCGTCGTTATAGACACCCGTCGATAAAGACCACCCGGCCATGGAAATAACCTGTCAGTAGAGACAACTCACCAACCTTTCTGAATTCCAAACTCGATTCCTGTATCCTGCCAGGGCACGTCTGAAGAGTTTAAATATTCGGTTCCTGTATCCAGCCAGGGCACATCTACATAAGGAGTTTGAAGATCAACTCCTGTAACAGGCCAGGTAATTATCTTTCCTTTTTTCAGGTACGCAAGTTCTCGCTAAGGAAACTCTTACGCGATCGACACCCAGATGGCATCTATAAGCCCATCCACCTATCCATCACCTCTCAACATGGCATCTATAAGCCCATCTCCACATACCTACAGCCTCCAAATGGCATCTGTAAGCCCATTCCCTGCATCACACTGCTGACATTCTACTATGTGAGTGCAAATTTCTGGGCACTCTAGTGTTGAATCATCTTCCACCTTCGGATTACGAAAGGCACGACAGCCAATCTACATCCTCAGGTTTAAGAAGATTGAACAGGGGCAACTGTTGCACCCCAAAATTTGCCCTCCCATATTCTTCAAGGTTTGCTAAGATCATGCTTCAAAACCTCCCAAGGGTTGCACAGTCCAATGGCCTCCTAATAGTCAAAAATTAGGGTTTTGGTTCTGGAAAAGAAGTTGAAGTTTCCAAGGGTCCAATCAAGTCCCACATGCCTATAAACATTGTCAAGCATCCATATGCCAAGTTTCAAGACTCACAGCACAAAATTGCACAGTCAAAAACCCTAATTGCTTCACAGTCAACTGTAGGGGCAAAATGGTCATTTGACAGTCAAAAGTCAAAATTTTTGGTCAACATCTTATTTTGAAGCCACAAAAATCATTGGATCAATTCTTGATCATGATTCTCAAAGCATGGCTCAAAAAGTCTCAAGATGCAAAAGTTTCTATTTTTGGACAGTTGGAAAAGTCAACTGCAAATTGACCAAGGCATAACTTCCACATGGTTTATCATAAAAATTCCATCCAAAGCTCATTTTGAATAGAATGACATTTCCTACAACTCATATTCACACTTCAAGTCCAAGAAATTCTCTCACAAAAAGTTATCAATCTCAACATTATAGGTCATTTTCAAAAGTCAACAAAAAGGCACTTTAAGTCAAAGACCATAACTTGAGATTGGTAAATCAAAATGACATGGGACCAAAGGCATTGGTTAGAGGACTTCAAGACCTTTCCAAAATGTCAAAGAAAATGATCAAATCTTAAACATTGAGCAAGATATGCCTTGTGGAAGTTGGGAAATTTTTGGGAATTTTGAAAAGTCAACTTTGCTTCAAATGCCTAAAAATTGCTATTGGGCCTCAATTTCTTCCATGAATCATCACCCAAAGGCTATGCACGACCCATTAAACTAAAAGGGAGTTATTTTATTATTTTTAATTAATTAATTGAATTTTTAATCCTATTTATTCATTTAATTAAAATCAATTATGAGAAAAATACTAAACCAAGTTTTTCAAATCTTTTTGTGCATAGAATTCACTCAATATTTCGTGCACCATTCAATAAGGAAAGATTCAATATGATTGGCAATGATTGGCATAAAAAAGGACTGAAAAAGATTGGGAAAAGATATGGAAGATCAAATATTCAAAAGCATTGATTCAAGGACTTTGGGCTTGGTCTTTCTGACCTAATTCCTTCCATATACATATGCAAACATAAACCTAATGCCATAGGACAACAAGCTGCGCTGAAGAACCAAGAAAAAACTTGCATTTTTACACAAAAAAGTGGAAACTATTTTCATACTTAGAGGATTGTTCAAGGCCTGAAACCTATCCCAACACATTGCTAGACCCTCCAGGAGTCTAATAGCATCAAGAATTATTCCAAACGCGCAAGGAATTGAAGAATATAGGCCATACGGTCTGTCATATTTTCTAGAAATACATAACATGATTCATGCACGTTTAATCACTTTTCTTGTTTGATTTGCACTAATGAGGGCTCTCTGAAGCTATTGGTACCATCCAATTGAATTATGGACGCCTGAACTAGAATCCACCATGGACGAAAACTAGGTTTTCTGAAATTTCAAATTGGGGCTTTAGGCATAGGGCAAAATTAGACCTCGAAACCAGTATGAACAGAATCGTTGAGACATGACGAACAAAACCATACCTTCGCGCTCAATTTATGATGAACTATGCTCTAATCGCTATTATTGTACATTGTAGTTAGTGGGGGTTTAAAACCCCCGCTATTTGTTTCTTATTTTTCAGGACAAACGAGGAAGAAGCCTGCGTGTCATAGCATGATTGGGACATTCAAATTTTCAGCGCGTTTTTTTGTTGTATATCACTAACTTTTGTTTTGTATTATATTATTCATGTGCCACTAACCTTACAAACAAATGCACTGGTTCAATTGGTGGCAGACGTGTACTACAGGCACTGGGACCTGGGTTCGATTCCCAGGTCCCCCCACTTATTCATATATTTTTTCTTAACGTGCTTCTGTGCAGCCTTCATTCAAAGGAGCATCATGCATCCCAATGCCTTTGCTTGCCACGCGCCCAGGAGATCAATCTGAAGGCCGGATAATGCAGCCCACCATACACACTCAGTCAACCACATGTACGCAAGCATAGAAAGTCAATGTGGCCAGATTTCAGTGGGCCTAATTGCTTCAACAACACCTCCATAATTGGGCCAGAAACCCCCTTTGTTTGTATTCTTCTTTCTAATTTTCTCCTTTCTCTTTTAATTCTTTTTTCAATTTGTTTTAACTATTTTAGTAAATTCACAAAAATAATTCTTTACAATATAAAAATCAGAAATCAAAAATAAAAATATGTTTATTTAATATTTATTTCATTAATATTTTTTGTAAATAAATTTAATAATCAACTTAGTAAAATTAGGTTAAAATTTTAATGTTTTTCTTAAATAAACTAAAATATGTAGAAATTAGGTTTTTAGCATTTTTTTTCTTTTTTTCTAATATAATAATTTCTTCTTATTCTTATTATTATGAATCATTAATTATTTTGTAAATAAACATGTCATTAATTAATTAGGGTAAATTAGGTTAAAAACTTAAACATTTTTCTTTAATAATTAAAAACAACTTAGAACTATGGTTTATTTTAATTAATTTTCTTTATTTCATAAATACCAAAAACCACAAAAAATAACTTCTTTTCTTTATTAAATAATTAATTAGCCTTTTCAATTTCAATTTAATTTCTTTAAAGGGTCCAACGCCCTCGCATATTCGTTTCTAATTTCTTATCGCGCATTTATTCTTATTTTCTTGTAAATGTCATGTAATTGCTCAAGCCTTGTAATAGTAATTAGGAATTTATTTATTTTCCGCATTTTTTCTTCAAAACGGGTTTTTGTTAATTTGGCGATGTATAAACCCGCGCCTTGTAATAGCGTAGGACTTTATTTTCCGCATTTTAATTTCTGCACCTTTAAACTGCTAATCACATGAAAGAATGAATGGTCCAAATAAAATCAAAACGTAGCTCACCCAATGCATGATCAAGATGAAACATAACTGAAAATGACACACAATTCACACACCACTCTTAGGGTACGCCTCACTGTTGCCTTGCCCCTCGAAACGTGGTCGTCGAGTATAGGACGTTTTAGTAAGTCCTTATGTCCATGAACATGGCATAAGGGTAGCTTCTAAGGTGTCCTACTATTGCTCTGGTGACCACACTGTCCCTAACCCTCGAATTGACCCGAACACCTCCAATGATGGTGCTACCTACCTCTCAATGGTGGGATGGCACTACCTTAAGGACATTTACACCGCCTAATTCCTTAGGGTAGGTAGATGACTCGTAGATACTTGCTCTAATTCAAAACAAATCAAATCAAAAACTTCTTTTCACACCGACACTTTTCAAAAAGCTTTCAAAAACAACTTTTCAAACACTCTTGAGGACTGATACAAGAGTCGATCTGAAACTTTAAACGAAACTTTTTCAAACTCACTCACAATTGAAAAGCAAACATCTTTTGAAAACACAAATGAGAAAGTATCTAAGAGCCCATGGATAACCATGGATAGAAAGGGTGCTAACACCTTCCCTTTCTATAAATCTACCTCTCGAACCGAGAGATAATCTCATAAGGAATCTTGCTTCCGCGACATTTCGCGAACCAGCGTTAAACAGTCAGTTCCAGATCCACCGATCACATATGTCATACTCAGTCAAGATCATCTGCCATCTTGCTATTCTTCCGGGCAAAGCAGGCTTCTCGAAGATATACTTGATTGGATCCATCTTCGATATCAATAGAGTAGTGTGAGTCAGCATATACTGTCTCAGCCGGCGAGCAGCCCATGCCAAAGCGCAACAAGTTTTCCCAAGCAGTGAGTATCGGGTCTCGCTGTCGGTAAACTTTTGGCTAAGGTAATAAATAGCATGCTCTTTTCGGCCAGACTCGTCATGCTGACCCAGCACGCACCCCATTGAGTTGTCGAGTACTGTCAAGTATAAGATCAAAGGTCTCCCTTCAACTGGAGGCATCAGAATAGGTGTCTCTTGGAGATACTCTTTGATCCTTTTGAAAGCGGCCTGACATTCATCGTTCCAACGTACTACTTGATCTTTCTTTAGTAACTTGAAGATTGGCTCACAAGTAGAAGTTAGGTGCGAGATGAATCGGGAAATGTAGTTCAGACGTCCCAGAAAGCCTTTGACTTCTTTCTCTGTTTGGGGAGCTGGCATCTCTTGTATGGCCTTCACCTTTGCCGGATCCACTTGAATACCTTTATCGCTTACGACGAAACCCATCAACTTACCAGATCTCACCCTGAAAGTGCACTTGTTTAGGTTTAACCTCAGCTTGTACAACTTCAACCTGACAAACAGCTTCTGAAGGTGGTCAAGATGTTCTTCCTCTGTCTGGGATCTTGCAATCATGTCATCAACGTATACCTAAATCTCATGATGGATCATGTCATGAAACAAAGCAACCATGGCACACTGATATGTTGCCCCATCATTCTTCAATCCAAATGGCATAACCTTGTAGCAAAAGGTACCCCACTGAGTAACAAAAGTTGTCTTCTCCATGTCTTCAGGAGCCATCTTAATTTGATTATAACCGGAGAAACCATCCATAAAGGAGAATACCTTCTGCTGAGCGGTGTTGTCAACTAGAACGTCGATAAGAGGTAGAGGAAAATCATCCTTGGGGCTCGCCCTGTTCAGATCCCTATAGTCGACACACATTCGAACCTTACCATCCTTCTTCGGTACAGGAACCACGTTGGCCACCCACTGTGGGTAAGAAGTAACTGCTAGAAAACCGGCGTCAAGCTGTTTCATAACTTCAGCCTTGATTTTCTCAGACATCTCTGGGCACATTCGGTGGACCTTCTGTTTCACTGGAGGACAATCTTCCTTGGTAGGCAATCGGTGAACCACGATATCGGTATCTAACCCAAGCATATCTTCATAAGACCAGGCAAATATCTCAACATAGTCACGCAGCATCTGAATCAACCGCTGCTTCACACTAAGCTCCAGATTTGCCCCGATCTTGACCTCTTTCTTGTCCTCTTCTGTACCCATATTTACTGATTCCACGGGCTCTTCATGTGGCTGTATAGCCCTCTCTTCCTGAAGTAGAAGTCTAGCAAGTTCACCAGGTACTTCGCAATCGTCTTCACCTTTGTCTTCGGCTAAGTTGATTGGATTTTTGAAGTCATAACTGGCAGTAGCAGAGTCGTTACCAGTGAGATCCAGAGTGGATAAAGACCTGTATATGTGAGTGTGTGTAAAATAGTTGTTTTGCAATATGTAATAAAAGAAAAACAAGGAGCGCAAAATTTGAAATGCAAGAAACGTCCAATGCTTTTATTAATGATATATGTAAATGGCACACATAAAGCCCTCACAAATGAAACCACGGTGCCCCGGGTAAGACATCGGGCCGTAAAGTTTAAAACATTGTCTGTTACAAATTCAAAACAAAAGTCTCATTACTGGGTGATAACTGAAACAGGCATAGAATCCTTCGCTGTCCAGTTGCTTAATCCACCATCGGCAGTTGGGTATATCCAGCTGTCAATATCAAACTCTTCATCATCGTCATCCCCAATAGCATTCACCCCTGCGTCTTGTTTAGGCTTTTCCGATGCTCCAAACTCAATCTCCTTAGCATCAATTAAGTCCTGTATTTTGTTCTTCAAAGCCCAACAATCATCTGTATCATGTCCCGGGCTATCTGAGTGAAAAGCACAACGAGCATTAGGGTTGTACTTAGGCGATGCAGTGTTGGGATTCTGCGGAGCCTCCCTTGGAGTTACTAGATTGGTTTTCAATAACTGCGGCAGAATCTGAGACAAAGTCATGTTGAGATGGGTGAATTGCCTTCGAGGTCTCTCGGCCTTTGGCTGATTGTTGCGCTGAGGAGCACCAACAGGTCTTGAAATGACAACCGCATTAACAGCTTGGCAGTGTTCAGGTCTATTCTGGCTTTTCAAACTGTAAATAGCACTGGACTCCTTCTTAAAAGGATTTTTCTCGGTGCTCGATGAAGCACCCTTTTGTATCTTACCAGACTTAATACCAGCTTCAATCCTTTCACCGGTCATAATTAGCTCTGTAAACCCAGATGAAGAACTTCTGATCAGATGGTTGAAAAACGGACCAGACAAGGTCCCTAGAAACATATCAACTAACTCCCTATCAGCCAAGGGTGGTTGTAATCTTCCAGCGAGATCCCTCCATTTCTAAGCATAATCTTTGAAACCTTCACCCGTTCCCATAGACATACCCTAGAGTTGGGTACGCGTGGGAGCGAGGTCGGCATTGTATTGGTACTACCTGTAGAAAGCAGCAACCAAATCTTCCCAACTGTGGATACTGGCTCCTTCTAGCTGATAAAACCATTCAAGCCGAATCCCTGAGAGACTGTCTTGAAAGAAGTGGATCCATAGGTTCTTATCAACGGTGTATGGCTGAATCTTCCTTACATACGACCGGAGGTGCAGTTTCGGATAAGAAACTCCGTCGTACTTAGCAAAAGCTGGTGCCTTGAACTTGTGGGGAATCACCACCGCAGATGATAGACCCAGATCACCAAAGTCCAGACCAGTCACTTTATGAACTTCCATCGCACTCAACCAGTCTTCCAGTTGCTTGTATTTATCCTCAGCCGGAGGATACTGGTCTTCGTCGAAGTTCGTCTCGTTGTCTGAAACCACAGGGCTAGGAGCCCTCCTTTCTTCCTGGCTATCTTTCTCTCCAGATGAGGCGGTCAAATCAACTTCATCCCGTAGCCTGTTTCCAAACCTGTGACCTGTGTTAAACAGGATTGTCCTCTTCTTCTTCTTCTCTTTCAGAATCAGGGCCTTCCGATCTTGCTGACCCTTAGCTAAATTCATGAACAACTCTTGGAACTGGGCATTATGAGCCTGCAAAGCCTTGATTGCTTGTTCAGTCGATGGTTCAGAAGACATGATGCTAAAATAAACAGCGAAGAAGATGAGAAATCCTGTAAGGGTACCTGTTATGAGGTGCATGGAATGAAATGCGTATGATATGATTTCAAACACATCGAGAGATTCAAATTCGTAAATAAGAAATGAAACACACTTTTATTAGATAAACTTTGAAATTAATTGTTCAACAAATTGCCTTTAAGGCGTTACAAGAAAGGAAATATTGGAAAGTAAAGAAAAACTGGAAATAATCAAAGGACATCAATGCTCCCATGGTCGTTTGCCTTTAGTGCTGACATAATCATTGATGATCTGCTCCTTCTCCAGCTGCCTAGTCAACTTCTGAATCTTCTGCTCTTGCTTGTGATACTTTTCTCGGTAAGTATCCTGCTCTTCTCTCAGTTGCATCCAGGACCTCTTCAATGCCCCAATGTCAGTAGGCATATAAGGGTGCAAGATAGTAGGAGGAACCCCTTCCTCATCAGCAACTTCAACAATAATAGGCAAGACGGCTTCATACGGCATTCCCAGCTTTTGGGCACGGATGCGAACCCATCTGAGATATGGCTCCATCGGAAGAGAAGTCTTTGGGCCCAGCTCGTATGGATCATATCTGTGAACTCTATCCCAAGCCCTTATGAATCTGCGACGTTACTCGTCACTATCCCCTTGAAAATCAAATATTATACTAGGCATTAGCAGCTCATGAGGTCTTTCCTTTCTGGCTCGCCCAAACTGACGTAAGGCCAAGCATGGATTGTAAGTAATTCCTCCATGGGTTCCTATCAGTGGAACATTGGGGTATTCCCCACAGCGATCAATAATGGCCACCTCGTCCATACCCTTAATAGTCCAAATGATGTCATTGTGAGAGAGAGACATAACCCTATAAGCCCAGCCCATGCCTTCTTTGTTCTTCAGCACTGATTTGGGGAGGTGCGAAATAAACCACCTCGCCAATAACGGAGCACAACACATCAAGGTTCCCCGCTTTCGAGTAGTACGGGCATAAAGCTGATGAAGGATGTCACCCAAGAGAGTGGGTACAGGATTACCAGAGATGAAGATTTTTACCGCATTCACATCAACAAAGGAGTCAGAATTAGGAAACAATACCAAGCCATATACCAGAAGAGCCAGAATATCTTCGAATGCCTTGAAGTCTAGACTATCCCAGAAGTGATTAGCCTTACCAACCAAGAACTTAGTCAGAAAGCCCTTTGCTCCACTTCTAGTTTCCCAGTTTGACATTACCTCATCCTTGGTCAGATGAAGGGCTGAAGCAATCTCTTCCAGTCTAAGGGTCTTCTCCCAACCTGTAAACGGGGTATGTTCCATAATAGAGATACCAAGCAGATAGGAGAACTCTTCTAAGGTAGGGACCAGCTGGTAGTCCTGAAAAGTAAAGGAATGGTACAGTGGGTCATAGAACTGGACTAGGACACTCATCATCTGCTCGTCCAATTTGGAAGTGACCAAACCAAGAAGATGCCCATGTCTTCTGATGAAGGAGGTAGTATCAGACATCTTTGCAACCAATTATTTAAGCATGGTGGGAACCTAGACAAAGTTGATCCGGATGGTATTCCTACGCATAGGTGCCATGACCTACAAAACAGAACAAAGATGAATCCCTCCTGTCTTTGAAATAGGTTAGTCTAATGCAAGATGTATGCAATGTTATGATGTCATGATAGAAATCACACCGCAAGTATCCACAAATAGCAAACATGGTAAAGGCACACAAGTCACACAGAGAGCCCTTAGATTTCAGGCTAGCAAGAAGTCTAGGTACTACCCTCTTTCAGTTCAGTTGGTTTAAACATGTCCTAAAAATAGTAACCGGGTTCTAGAGGATCTCAATATTACTGACTACCCTCGATCGATCATAATTCTAGTTAGTAACCTTTTCTTGCGGTCGGAATCATCGCGAGAGTTTAGTCTCAATGAGTGTAGCATACTGCTACTATTCTATGGCCAAGTTGGTCAATTTAAAGGTTCTAAGGTCAATTGGTGCTTAATGACCCCTTAGCAGACCCATATTCTCCTTGTTCCAACAAGAGTCACCACCGACTTTTATTTTATCCAACAAGGAAAGGAAAAAAGCACAGAAAAATTCCTTTTTTGAGATTATTTCTCGGGTCCGGGGGGTAGATTATAGAAAGGGAAGGTATTAGCACCCTTTCTATCTGTGGTTATCCACGGGCTTTTAGGTACTTGCTCATATTGTTTTCAAAATATTGCTTTCTTTGTGCTTGTGGGTTTGAAAAAGTTTTTATTTGAAAACTTTGAATTAACTCTTACTTCTGTCCTTAAGAGTGTAATGAAGTGTTTTTGAAAACTTTGTTTGAAAAGGAGTGTAAGTGTGAAAAAGTTTTGTTTTTGAAAGAGAGCAAGTATCTAAGAACCATCTACCTACTCAAAAAATGAATCATTTTATGCTATCTTCCTTTAGACAATGCTATCCCACTATTGATGAGTAGGTAGCACCGTCGTTAGAGTTTAAGGGTCAATTCAAATTTAGGGACCTACGGTCACCAAAGCAATGTTAGGATGCCTTAGCAGTAACCATAATGTCTTAGATCATTTGTTTTGAGGCAACAATATCTGAGGCAACCGTTTTGAGGCGACTATGATCTTTGGACAAGAGGGCGACCTCTAAATTGACCTATACTTAATGACCGCGTACGAAGGCAACCAAGTGGGGTGTACCCTAAGAGTGCGCATGTACGAGTGTGTTATTTTCAGTTAATTTTATCTTTGTACATGTCAATGGTGATCTAAGTTGATTTTAGGTTAAAACGTTCAATCTTGTCATGCATCCCTATTATCAAACATCTAGCAGTTTATAAGTTGCGAAAATTAAATTGCGGAAATTTAACTAACTATTATAAGGCGTCGGGTATTTACATCGCCAAAAGCAACCCTTTGAAATTTAAATGCGGAAAATAAATAAAGCGATAAAAAATAGTCCTAATTATCTATTACATTTCGGGAACAAATACAATATGATATAAAATGGATCGCGTGCGGGAAATTAAATCGAGCGCGAGTTCTAGGGTTTTGACCCTTTGTTATTAAAGAAAATATTTTTTTGGTTATTTTTGACTTTTAAGAAATAAACTATCCTAAATTAATTATTAAATTAAATTAATTAAACTAATTAATAAAAATAATATTTTTTGGGTTTTTGGTATTTAAAGAAATAAAAATAAATTTAATCAATGTTAATAAAACCTAATTATGTCTAAATTAATTTTATTATTTACAAAAATATATTAAAGTTATCCTAATTAAAACAATTAATATAATTAGTATTTATTAAATAAAAATTAAAATACTAAATTTAATTTAATAAAGAAAATATTTTTTGGTTTTGATTTTATTAAAGAAAAAGATTTAATTGGTTAATAATTAAATAAAAATAATAAAACAAACAATTAAAATAAAATAAAATAAAAGAAATAGAAAGAGTTAGAGGTTTGGGCCTGAAAGGAGGTTTGGATAGCAATTCCATGGCCCAATTGGCGCTATCCTGGTGGACTTTGTGAGATTCCTTGTGCGCCCTTTGACTTGGTCCCATGGTAGACCATCATCCTGGATCACCAGATCTGGCCTTGGGCCATCTGGCGCTTGATTGAGTGAGGGAGCATGGTAGGCTATGCACTTAGATCAACACATGATTACCTGAAGAAAAATATAATAAAGCATATGGGGGAACCTGAGATTCGAACTCAGGTCCTGTTGGATATTGGATGCACGCCACTACCACTCAGTCATTGTGTGTTAATTGTTAGTATATTAAATAAAAATAATAATAAGACAAAATGCGTTATATTGCCAGAAAATAAAAAAAAAAGTGCGTGAAAGTTTGAATGGTCCAATCAGAAGGAGACACGTTTGTCGTCCCTGGCCTTCGAACCCTACAACTTTACCTGCGGATTTAGATCTGCAGCTAAATGCGTAGGCTCACTCTAAAATTCATTCCAGTCCATGAAAATCAAATCCAAGCACATGGTTGAGTTCGTCCTTCTCTTCCGGTCATGTCCATGGCCATTATTAGGGCTGATTTTACCTGTAAAAGAAATTTCCAAAAACCCACCACGAAACCCTAGATATGGCACTTGGCCTCACAGATCAGATAAATGAAATTGGATAATACAGAAAGCTTGGAAATTTGATGAGGATTATGAATATGTCCATGATTTGCCAGAATGATGCCAAAATAGAGAGTTACGATTTTGAAAACAGGGCCAAGAAACGGGACACTTACAGCGCGTTTTGATGGATATGAGAGCTTGCTAGGGGTTGGTTCTGCTTCAATGATTGTCAAGGAAACGATTGAGATTGTTCTTGGCTTCTGAATTTGCCTCTAAGTGTGATTTTGGTTTCACACTTTTTCCACTTTTTTTCAAGTTTTGTTTTCAGTGTTCTTGCAGCCTCTAGGTCTCAATTTCGTGTGCCTTGACTTGTATATGTAATGTGGGATGTATTAGGTTAACATTTGTGGATTGAATCCTTGCACATCAATGCCATGAGATTTGATTTGATCCACCATTGAAAGCTTGCCTAATTTGTCAAAAATCCAATCTTTTTGCACATGGAATGCTTGATACGAGTTTGATGATGATATTGATGATGATTAAGTCCTGAAAATAGAAAAAGATCTAATGTAATCAAGTTTTGGGATTTTATTTGATTTAAATTGATTTAAAATGAAATAATTCAATAAAAAATCAAATAAAATAATAAAACTGATAAATGGACACAAGGATTAAGCTAGGACACGTGTGCAATGTGGAAAGATCAAATCAAGTGGAAAATAATGGGCCCATTTGACAAAATTTTATGTTTTGGGGATAGTTGACTTTTGGCAATTTTGCAAAAATTCCCAACTTCAACAATGCATAGCTTCTTCAATTTTTCACTTTTCGAGGTTTTCTTGGACTTTCTGGAAAGCTTGGGATGTCCTCTAACCAACCCTTTTGGTCGCATCTCATTTTGATATTCCATGCTCAAGTTATAAGCTTTGGAAAAAAAGGTGTTTTTGTTGACTTTCAAAAATGACCTATAATGTCCAAATTTATAACTTCTTGTGAGTGCATTTTATGATCTTGAGGTATGAATATGGATCGTAGGAAATTGAATCCTATTCAAAATGAGCTTTGGATGGGTCATTTTGCATAAAGTATGAGAAAGTTATGCTTGGTCAAAGTTGAGTTGACTTTTCCTACAAAACCCTAATTTAGCAACTTTTGAGTCTTGATGAATTTTGAGCAATCCTTGATGAATCATGATCAACCCTTGATAAAATGATGAAATATCCTTCAAAATGATAATTTTGACAAAAAATCTTGAAGTTTGACTGTTTGTAGGTCACAGTTGACTTTTGCCCTGACACAGTCGATTTTTGGACCCTTTGAGCAATTGACTGAGCAAACTTCCTCTGCAAGGCTTAAAATTTGACATGGATGACATTGAGAACATATTAGGACATTGGGGAGCACTTGAGGTCATTTGGATTCAAGGATCTTGATGCAACACAAAACCCTAATTTGAGGTTGACTGCCTTAGGAGATGATTTGTCTGACTCTTGAGCAAACTTGAGCCACTTGGAGATTTTTCTTGCAATGTTTTGAGAAATATGAGAGGGAAAATTTTGGGGTGCAACACCCTGTCACCATCCGATCATGAAGACTTAGTCAGTTGAGGTTCAAGTGAGGTATTATCAGCATCAATGATGTGCATGATGATAATACTTTCAGTTGACCTATGATTCTAATTATCCATGACCTTACCTTGACCTAGTTTACACCCATGAGTGGGGTGTGATGACTTATTATTACAGGTACAAATGGTGACTATGTTCTGACAGTGATCGTATTGTTTTGTATCTGACTATGGTTCTTTAGTTATGCTTTGTACCTTTGATCCTGGTATATTCGACCTATTTAGCAGATTTATACATCAGTTATCCAGAGGATTTTACATTTGTTATGCTGAACTTATGAACCTATGGTATTGCACCTGCATCATAGCATATTTATTTTCACAAAAAAGGAAATGTGTAAAAAATGTATGCACGAGAAAAAGTTAACACACATGTTATTTCTATTTCCAAGTAATCGTGCTTGTGAATATTATGTTGTGTTTGTCCATCTCTTACTGGATCGAAATTGAAACTAAAAGCATGCGGGTTCCTTGAAAATGATTAAACATGGAATTGTATCCACCCATTCACCTCATGTATCTTCATGCATCCATAACAGGTACTCAGGGTGGGAATTCTTATTCAGGCCTGGTATTCTTTCTAGAACTGCAAATCTTGACTTCTCACCACATCGTGATCCAAGAAATCCATGGAACAAATTCGTGGGGAATTTGATGATTTGAAGGATCAGATGGGGCTATTTATTGGGGACGTGTACGCAATGGCCCGTAGTCATAAATCCTTAAGGGGAAAATAACCAGTTAGAGACTCATCTGAGTCGGGTATGGAAGTTCTGAAGACAATGTCAGCAAAGGAAAGTGGTCTTGTATATGTTGTTGAAACATGAGCTCTCATTCATCCCCATTATATTGGACCTTTTTCAAATCATGGGATACTTTGTGAGTCTCATCTAGAACTTTGTGTTCCCATATTTTCTTGCTAGCTGTTAGTTTCTGGTCTCCAAGTGAACCCATGGGGAAAAGCTTATCAGCAAAGACAGGAGAAACCTGAGAAGCATGTTGATACATTCTCTATACCTTGCATTTGGTTACTTCCTCATGTGTTGGAAGCTCAGTTGATTAAGATTCGTGCTTGGCATCATCCTCCCACAAATTTGTCTCCTGATTTCGATGCAAATGCTAGATGTGTCTCCCATTTTGGGGCACCTGGTTATAATATTTAAGACTACAAGGGGTTGAAGTATGAAGTTTTACACTTGGCTGAATTCTTTTCCAAGGTTCAGTACATGTTTGGTAAACCGTTTCAGACTCTTTATCTTTAGCTGAATGCTTCTTCTGTGTAGTAGAAGATGGTTTGCATTTATTCTCTATGGTATAAGATACTTTATGATGCAGTTTATGCAAGTTCGCTTGATAAAGCATTCATCACATATGTTGATGGAATCCGATGTGATTACCATGTTAGGGCACCTGGCCATTCAACTGAAGGCCGTAGAACATTCAAAGATGAATTGTGAGACTTGCTTGATGTAAAGGTCATCAATTTCACACCGGCCAGTTAGATTTGAAGTCTCCTTTGACTCAGTGATGTCAAGATTAAAAAGCACATCTTCTGAAGCAACAAGTCCATATCAAGACTGGTCTCCTCAACATGGCAATTTCAAATTACATTTCCATTCTCATTTGTAATCTTTCTTGTTTGGTTCAGTACTTTCTTGTATACAAAATTTGCTTATTTTTGAATATTAATCATAATGCATCGAATATGTTTGTCTTAAATTAATATATTTGTATTCACTCATTAATGTTTTTCTTTGCTTTTTGATACTTAACTCTTGTTAAATAAAGCAAAATACCTATGGAGGGAGAATGATGAGAAATATACCAAAAATCTTGAACGATGTGCTTTTGAGTAAAACCTTGTTGACGATATACAAGCATTGTTTCAAATTCCTAAACACCAGAGATATAAGGGAGATAAACCCTCGTAAACCCCTTTGAGCCTTGAAGTAGGAGTTTCTTTTCTTGTGAGAAAAAAGCCTCACATTTAACCCGGGACAAGGTAGATTTTAGTTAATTCGATCGAGCGTTCCGAACTCATCAGGAGTGCGCATCTAAGGATACAACAATGGTTATCCTTCAAAAGACTGAGGAAAGTCGAAATCGTAATGGCTAACCTTCACTTATCAGGAGTGTGTGTAAATTAAAGATATCTCAATGGGTATCTCTCGCACATCACGAGGTCAACAGATGACGATACAATAGTGGTTATCCTTCATCTACCAAGGACTCAGGCAATCAGAATAACTTCCAACAAATCGAAGATGGCATGAAGATCAACAACTTGCTCAAAAGGAAAGGAAATGATGAAAGAAAGAGATAAAAAGCCCCGCTAAGTCGAAACTTGAAAAACATGTCGCTTAGGAAAAAGTTAGGGCATCCCACTGGACTTCAGAGTCAAATTCAAAAGGAATTTGTCCAGGAAAAATTTAGGGAAAGTGAAAAGCACGAAAAGTGAAAAGGGATTACCAAATAAAAATCCTCAGTGAGGAACCAAGTCGTGTGATTAGACACCAAGAATGAAAGGGGTGAGTGACTGTCATGTCCAAGAAACCTCAGTGATTCCTCAACCATTCTAAATGCGTATTGAGAAATGAGTGCTCGCATCAAGTTAACTAAACGTAGGACTGGAGAATATCATGGAGAATGGGTGGGCACCAAATAATTTTGAGCCTTAAATCCTTTTTTTCTACAACCGTGAACCAGGACGCGTTACAACCCTTAAAATTCCTAACTGAGGTATGGTTTAATTCGAAAGCACACTGTAACGAGAGTACGGTAATCTGACTCCTAGGAGGATTGCTAAAACTTTTGAGTTAATATCACTCCATCTTTTTACTGTCTTTTGTATAAGAAAAATTCGATGTTTCGGCATCTTTTCAATAAAAAGTTTTAAACTTCAAAACAAACATGAGTGTTGTACCCCAAAATTTTCCCTCTCATTCATCAAGATTTTCCTCACAAGACTTCTTGGACTCAAGACAGGATTAGGGTTTGCTCAGCTCAAGACATCTCATCTTGCACTGATACCCCAAAATTAGGGTTTGAGTTTGCACAAGGATTTTTGGACCATAAATGCTTCATGTGACTTTCATACACCATCTTGAACCCCTAAGATTACTCATGTTAAGTTTCAAGCCTTGAATCACATTTTTGCCCAATCAATTGGACAATTGACCTAAAAAGCAACTGTATTGGGGAAAAAGTCAACAATAGCCAATTTACAGTCAAACTTCATAATTTTTTATCCAAAACAACATCCTAGGCTCCTATTTACCATTTGATCAAGTTTGGACAACAACTCCTCAAGAAATTTGATCAAATAATCAAAAGGGCAAAATGGTCAAAATTAGGGTTTTGACTGAGAAAGGGCAATTTCTGATTTTTAACCTAACCAATGGCCAATTGGGTTCAAGCACGATTTCAAGGACTCAATATCATAATCTTGACCTAATCACATAGTTCAAAAGATCTCAAATGCATAGGATTGACAGATGAATTTTGCAGTCAACTGATCAAAAGTCAACTGTATACTGAAAAGTCAAACTTTGACTTTTTGGTCAAAATCAAGTGCCAAGGGTCATAGTTCATCAATATATGTAAAAATTTGAAACTTTTTGACCAAGAAACCTTAAATTGCAAATTAGGGTTTTAATTTGAAATTTTTCATAACTTAGAATTTTTCTAAGTATGGAAAATTTCTTATTTTTTCCCAACTTTCCACATCTTTTTCACCATGATGAAATTGAATTCAAAGGAAACTTCCAACATGAAATTTTTAGTCCTCCATGAAATCTACAACTTTTATTCACAAAGTTTTCCCAAAAGATGTTTGGATCTCAAGTTATGAATTTGTGAATAAGGGTCCATGAACTTTTTAACTTAGTGAAAATTTGCCCTAATTTAGGCAGGTTTTTGACCTAACTTCATGGGCATTTTTCACCTAGTTCCAAGAGGTATATTAAAATTAATTTCAAAGATGGATTGTAGAGCATGTTGCAAGATTTCCAAAATATCCAAGAACTCTCCAAGATCATTTATGGTTATGGAGAATCGAAGAAGAGAAAATGGCATTTTGTCACTTTTGTTCAAGCCATTTTTACAATGCACCAAGTTGAAAATCAGATCCTAGCATGCTTGTACCTTGCATTACAGGTCCCAAATACCTTCTACACTCCATAAATAAATTCTAATTCAGTGGATAATAGCTTTGTCTTGGCTTTTGAAGCATTGCACAAAGAATAAATCCATAAATGGCATAAAGGGCACATTGCCATTTTCATAAAGCATGCTTTTGCAAACGTTATCAGCCTTGAGCCTTGGACTTGTTCCTTTTGTGCAAGCTTTGTCCATAGATATCAGGCATGGTTTACCAACTCTTGCAGCTCACAAGATAGCCAAGTAGAGGCCTTTAGCATAGTCACTTCAACCTTTCTTCAAAAACAAGAAAAGTGGCCAAAAGTCAAAAACTTGTACAAGCTGATAAAGGGAGGGTTTGGCATCATTCAAAATACATTCACAAACTTGTTGCAAGCTAGCACACAAAGGCTTATGATCTGAAACTCCCCCAAACTAAAAAAACACATTTTTCTGCCCAACATTGCAGTTTCTGCAAAACACAAGCCAAATCATATTTTACTCGTGCGTTTCTTGTTTCAATACTTCAAACATCTTCCATACATCATATCCAAACTATCCAAGCCTTTTTCCTGTTGCTGTAACCTCTATTTCAGACATCATCATTTTCAAACTTGAAGGTTGCAGATTGACTTCTATATAGAGTTCCAGTCATCCACAAGGCAAGCTAAGCATTGGAATAGCTTAAGGGAACTTCAAGGAAGCTCACACGATCCTCAGGCCTCACTCAAAGTCCCCATATTGCCATATCCAAACTCAGCTGAACAAGTTATTTTTCAAAACTCTATCTCTCTATTTAGGAATCTTCAAGCTTTGATCTGTGAAGCAAAAATGTAGTCCTTAACTTGCTGAAGCTGTACATATGCATAGTTATCATTTATATTAACTGAGTAGTGAGAATTTGAAGCTTGAAGTTCATGAAAAAATTAGGTCAGAAATTAGGGCTACAGAAATTCTCCATGATTCTTGAGAGTTACATTATGTTTTTTATATCATTGGAATCGTGAGATTCCAAGCTACATTTTTTATGTTGCAAGTTTTTGTTTTTGTGCAAAGAATAGAGAGTTGCAGGATTGGACATAAACACGCGCGAAGGAGATGCTGAAGGACAGGGACGAAGCTCCATCTGGGCTTTTTGCAATCTTGGCCTTTTTGTTTCTACTTTTTGCACCCCCTGTTTTACTTTTGCACCCCCTGCTTCATATTTTTTATTTTTGCATATTTTCTTGCATATTTTATTTTTTTGACTTGCATTTATTTTTTCTGAACATTAAAAATCACAAAAATGATTTTCTGAATTTTTGCATTTTATTTTTTTTCTTATCTTATTTGTTGCATAAAATATTGATTCTTTAGAATAAATAGAACCTATTTTCTTAAAATAAATAGTAAACACATTTAAAAATATCATACATTTTTATTTTTATTATTTAACACATAAAAATAATTATTGTCACACATATTTAATTTTTAATATTGTATATAGTATTATTATTATTTTTCTTGTATAAAAAATGAACAAAATAATAAAAAGAAACATATTTTTTCTTTTAATTTGAAAACTAGGGTTTCCCCTTTCAAAAATAACCATATTATTTTTTCTCTTTTTCTAGGGTTTAATAAATCATTTTTCTCATACATAAAACAAATATAAAATATTTTTTGCATAATTACATTTTATTGCATATTTAAATACTTGTTTATTTATTTATTTGCACAATAATTCAATTGGGTTGTAATAGTATTTTAGGGTTTTATTTTGTGCAAATATCCTCATTCAAAAAAACTTGTATCCCCTCTCCCATAATAATTGTTGTAATAGCTTAGTTTTATTTTACGCAATTTATCGCATTATACCATGTTTAGTAAAACTAGGGTTTGCATGATAAGACAAAAATCAAACAAATAGAATGACCTAATACAAGACAAACAAAAGCATGTAATATGACAACACATTTCACACAAGCACCCCTAGGGTTTCACCCACTTGGTTGCCTTAACAAAATTTCCATGGTATGCATGCAAAGTATCTTGGAAAAATAAAATAAAACAAAAGATCATAGTCCCTCGATGACGTTATTAAAAGGTTGCCTAAACAAAGATGATCTTGGTCCCTAAAACTTGCTAAGATACTTGGCACCATTGCTATCATGGTCATATGATGACCCACGCCCGTCCCGTTTAACATCCAAAGATAGGGTTGTTTGCCAAACCAATGGTAAATCAACAATGTCAAAGGAATAAAAATGTACAAGAAAGACTTTTGAGTAGGTAGATATGCTTCTAGTTACTTGATCAATTTGAAAACAATTCTTGCTACTTTCAAAACAAACACACACTTTTCAAAACATTTCCAAACAACTCTCAAAACATTGAAACATTTTTCAAAAGACAAAACATCTTTGTATACATTCTTACGAACAAGAATCATTACAAAGATTTCCTAAACAAAGGCCTCTTTTCAAAATACTTTCAAAACCGCACAAAGCACCATTTCAAACAATTTCAAAAGCAAAGCAAGTGATCTAAATAAGTACCTAAGAGCCCATGGAAAACCATGGATGAAAAGGGTGCTAGTACCTTCCCTTTTCATAATCTACCCCCCGAACTCAAGAAAACATCTCAAAGGTCTTTCCTGTGCTTTTTTACCTTTCCTTTTGGATAAAATAAAAGTCGGTGGCGACTCTTGCTAACCGCAACATTTGCAAACACAAACGCAAAACCTCAATTCAGTTCTCTCATCACATCATAGAACTGGTGACTCTGCTGGGGAAATAAATAAAAGTGGGGTTACCTTAGGGTTTTAGATCACCTTTACATGCTTATCTTGTTTGACTTGTATGCTTTACACTTTAGTACTATTGTTTGGGTTTGAATCCTCCACCCATATTTGGGAAACATTCATAGGTAAATAGCAATACATTGTGGAAACTGTGCGGGGGGTATACCGACATTGTCTAAGCAATAGCTATATTAGTGCGACATATTTGTGGGTACTGGTAGCCTTTGAGTCAATCAAAGAGAATACGGGGCCGCTGAGTGATGTCATAAAGCACTAATGGACTTTTAGAACCTTTACTTGACCAACTTGGCCTTTTAGGATGTAGTGAGATGACCGACTTTGGTGCAGTCCGAAGTTGGTAGATACTCGATACTACACTCATTGAGGGTTGGTTCCTTGGAATATTTCGGTCGCCAGTAAAGAGGCTGAGTTGAAACAATGAACAAGGAAACAATCCAGTGATATTGAGCTCCTTAGAACTCGGTTACTTTTACTAGGACAGGTTGAGCCAACTAAACTTCAAGAGGGTATTTACCTATGAAACCCCATGCAAGCCTAAACTAGGAACTTGTGTGATTTTCTTGTACATATATACTTGTGCATAACATCATGGACATCATGAACATCATATGCATCCACTAACCATTTCAAGGATTTTGGAATTTCATCTTTGTTCCTGTTTTGTAGGTTATGGATTCACTTCGCAGGAAAACTATCCAAATTAACCTTGTAAGAATTCCTCCACAACTCAAGAAACTAGCTTCAAGGATTCCTGAGAATTCTCCATTCACCGAGAGACATGGTTGTCTACTCAACTTGGTCACTGCCAACACAGAGGAGGATATGATGAAAGTTCTCTTCCAGTTCTTTGACCCTTTGCATCATTGCTTCACATTTCCTGATTACCAACTTGTGCCTACTTTGGAGGAATTTTCTCAACTCTTGAGGATTCCTATTCTCAATCAACTACCCTTCAACGGTACGGAAAGAGATCCAAAGCCAGAAGATATTGCTCAAGCCCTGCACTTGCACTCATCTGATATCACAACACATTGGGAAACTAGAAGTGGTGTCAAAGGTTTCTTGTCAAAGTTTCTGTTTGAGAAGGCCCAAAGCTGTTGGAATTCTCTAGACTTGCAACCTTTTGAGGAGATTGTATCCCTTCTCATCTATGGGATGGTCTTGTTCCCTAATCCTGACCAACTCATAAAAGTGAGTGCTGTCAAAATCTTCATGTCTCGCAACCCGGTGCCTACATTGCTTGGGGATATCCTTCACTCTTTTCACACTCGTACAATGAGGAAAAGAGGTGTTCTTATATGTTGCACTCCTCTCCTGGCAAGATGGTTTATTTCTCATCTTCCCCAATCAGTCTTGAAGAATGAGCAAGGTTTGAGGTGGTCACAACGGTTAATGACACTTAACCATTCAGATATTCATTGGTGTTCTCGATCAAAAGAGAATGTCATCATCATTCACCGTTGTGGGGAATTCCCTAATGTCCCTCTACTTGGCATTAGGGGAGGCATCACCTATAACCCCTTCTTGGCTCTGAGACAGTTTGGGTATGCCCGAAGGGATGGCCCATATGACATGTTGATTCAAGGTTTGGTTTTCGACTTCGACAATGACAATTAAGGACTCCGACAAAGGTTCATCCGAGCTTGGAGGATGCCAAACAAGGTAGACAGTAAGACCTTGGGACACAATAATTCCATCCCTCTTGAGCCTTACCTCAAGTGGATACGAACCCGCACCCAAAGTCTTATGATGCCTTACCCCTGCATTCTCCCAGTGGTTATATAGCATGTTATGGAAGGAGAGGTTCCATACACCCTCCTACATCCTGACATGCCAACATCACTCGAAGATCTGCAAAGGAGTTAGATACAGCTCAAGGGAGAGCGCGATACTTTCGAAGTCCAATTCTACGCAAGCGAGAAGAAGGTTTTGGAACTCACTCGGTTACTTCACGAAGAGCAGACTCTCAACACCTACATTGCACTAAAGAGGATGTGCAACGTCTTTTTACCTTAGAATTTTGTATTATTTTTCCCAAGGGGCATTGATGTACTAACAATTCTATCTTATTAATATGACGTGTGTTTCTTTGTTGTTTAAAACAAATTTGAATTTCTGAATCCTTGAAAGCATTACATGAATATATAACATTCATCATATGCATAAACAGGTCTTCACACCAAGTTTCCTCATCTCTCTGCTGTTTATTTCAGCAAGATGGATATTGAACAAACGGTCAAAGATTTGCAAGCTCAGAATTCACAATTTCAACAGCTACTCTTGACCTTAGCCAAGGGGCAGGAGGAGCTCAAGACTCTACTAGAGAAAGAGAAAAATAAAAAGAAGAAAAAGCAATCCGGTGTGGTTATCATGGGCAGAAGGTTTGAAGGACAAGCCAGACGGACTTTGGAATTCCCATCAACATCTGAAGAAGGGGAAGGAAAAGGAAAAGGAACGGCAGTGCCATCAGATTTTAAAGCAAAGGAAGAAGAAGATGAGGACTACTCTGAACAGCATTACCCTTCGGCCGATGACAAATACAAGAACTTGGAAGAACGTCTAGCTGCCATGGAAGTGCAAAGAGTACCGGGGCTAGATTTTGAGGAGTTAAGGTTGGTTTCTGGAATTGTAATCCCTCCTAAATTTAAAGTGCCACTGTTTGCTAAGTATGATGGGGTGTCTTGTCCCAAGATGCACCTACGATCTTATGTCAGGAAAATTCAACCACATTCTTCTGACAAAGACTTATGGGTCCACTTTTTCCAGGACAGTTTATCAGGAACGCAACTTGATTGGTTCTACCAGTTGGAGAGAGAAGATATCCATAATTGGGAAGACTTGGCAGCCGCCTTCTATAAACAGTATCAATACAACGCCGACTTGGCGCCAAATCGGTACTCAGCTACAGAGTATTGCTATGGCTACCAATGAGGGCTTCAAAGACTACGCCCAAAAGTGGAGGGATTTAGCCGGAAGGGTGCAACCACCTTTATCTGAAAGGGAGCTAGTGGACATATTCTTGGGGACTCTGTCAGGTCCTTTCTTTAATCACCTGATTGGGAGCTCCTCTGCAGGGTTCATCGAATTGATTCTAACTGGCGAAAGGGTGGAATCCGGTATTAGAAGCGGGAAAATTCAGAAGGATGCGTCTGCCTCAACTGCTGCAAAAAAGCCCTTCACTGGAAAGAAGGAAGTGTCTGCTGTCTATGCCTAGAGGAATCAGGGAAGAATTGAAAGACGACCAACTGTGGGGGCCATTATGATTCAAAAGTCTACATCAGACCAGTCGAGAAATAACCAGCCAAGAAATGATCAGCCGAGAAATAACCAGCAAAGGGTGGAAAGGCCTGTACGGCAATTCACCAAGATAAACGTGACTCCTGCTCAAGTTCTACCACATCTCTTGAAGTTGAACTTGGCCATGCTAAAAGAGGCCCCCAAAAATCCTAATACTACTTCTCCACATTACCATCTGAACGCCAGATGCGCGTACCATTCAGAAAGTCCAGGGCACGACACCAACAACTGTTGGGCTTTGAAGAATAAGATTCAAGATCTGATTGACACAAAGGAAGTTGAATTTTAAGCTCCTGAAAAGCCGAATGTTATCTCCGCATCGATGCCTAGGCATGGACACAATGGCAATGCTGTGGAAGAAGATCTGTTTGTTTCTACCGTGGATGAATTGTTAACTCCTCTCCTAACCATCAAGTTGAATTTGTTGAAGGTTGGGGTGTTCCCAGGTTGTGACCAAGATTTCCATGCTTTCCTATCCTCCCCATTTGACTGTCCCCTGTTGAAGAAAGGAATCCAACAACTGATTGATAACAAGGAAATTTTGTTTGAGAAAGCTCCTATCTCACCCATTCCAGTTCCAGAAGTTTCAATAATAACCATATACGCCAATCCTTCCAGGGTTCCTAAAAAACCTGTTAGGATTACATCTGCTCCTATGACTACTCCGTTGAAGATAACAATGCCCGGGCCAGCCCCATACAAATCCGGTAAAATGGTACCATGGAACTATGGTGGAGAAATCTACTACCATGGTGTCAAACAGATTGAACAGACTGCTGAAGAAGAAAGCTCCGAATAAGATAATCCCGACATCAGTAACATTGCCGGAACAAGCAAGGTTACTCGTAGTGGAAGAATCTTTTCTCCAGAGACTGCTCCTCCAACAGCAGTCTTTGGACCCATGGCCACTCTGAAGATTACCCATGTGATTGTACCTACAAGTGTACCCGCTGACAAATACAATGCAATTCTCGTCCCTGTTTCCGTTGCTGAGAAAAAAGGAAAGAATGTTCAAGAGGAGCTTGTCCTGACGAAGGCTCAGTCACTAGTCATTCCTGAGACATCCAAGAAGGAGATGGAAGAAATCCTGAGGATCATTAAGAAAAGTGATTATGATGTTGTTGAACAACTGGGGAAGACCCCCTCCAAAATATCTATGCTAGCCTTGCTGTTATGCTCTGAGGCACATGCTAAAGCTTTGGTCAAATTTCTGAAAACAGCTCATGTTCTGCAAGAGACTTCGGCAGATCAATTCCAAGTGTGTGTAACCAGTCTGAAAGCTGACAATGGCCTGGGTTTCTCCGATGCCGACTTGACCTCCAAAGGGAGAAAACATAACGATGTACTACATGTCTCGGTGGAGTGTAGGGGAACCACCTTAGCTCATGTTTTGGTTGATACTGGGTTGTCTTTAAATGTCTTGCCAAAGAAAGCCATGGATAGATTGGATTATGAGGGGATGACTTTAAAACCCAGCAATATAGTGGTGCGAGCTTTTGATGGATCTAAGAGGATGGTCCATGGAGAGGTGGACATCCCAATCAAGGTGGGAACTCAGGTTTTCAACTCGACATTCTATGTGATGGACATCCGTCCTTCTTATTCTTTCCTAATAGGACGCCCCTGGATTCACAATGCTGGAGCTGTCACTTCCACCTTGCACCAAATGCTCAAGTACCCCGTCCAAGGGAAAATCATAATCGTCCATGGGGAAGAGGAATATATGATTAGTCATCTGAATTCCTTCTATTATGTGGAGTTAGATGGCGAATTCATAGAGACCCCTTTCCAACATTTTGAAGAAGTCTCTGAAGAAATAGCAGCGACCAAGGCGGTATCCTCAACTCCTGTGATCACAAGACCTCCACCTCAGATGTCTTCTCTCAAGGATGCAAGGGCAGTAGTGGAAGAAGGTGGATTCACTATCTGGGGGCAGCTTCCCTACTTTCCTTTCAAATCAGATAAATTCGGCTTGGGGTTTACCTCGACTGGTCAGAAGGTTGTGCGCCGCTCCCGTGCCGGAGGGCCACCTATGAAGATCAGCCACCAAGGGGTTAATGCACTAGAGGATAGTGAAGAAGAGGGCAGCTTGGAAGACTGGATTTTTCCTACTGTTGGTGGAGGACTGTGCAACTGGGAAGCAAAAGACTTTGTTCCGATTACTTTCATACCTCAGTAATTTATCTTTTCCATTTCTGTTGGATCTGTAATAATTCACAAAACAATTCGTACTTTTTCAACCTTGTGTCTTACCCGAGGAACATAGGTCCATTTGTAAGGGTTCTTATTTCATTTTCATATGTCATTTGATGAATCATGGACACTTTTCATATTTAAACCTTTTATGTTCATTGTCTTTCTTTTACATTTTGTTGTTTTAAGATGGATATCCCTTACACACACCCACACTCACAAATGCAGGTACCCTTCCATTCCGGATCCCATGGGTAATGATACTGCTATAGCCTTCAGTGACTCTGAAGATTTGATCTACCAAGCCAAATTCGAAGATGAGGAAGATTGTGAGGTGCCAGGGGAATTGGCCAGATTACTACAGCAAGAGGAAAGAGCAATTCAGCCTCATGAGGAACAGTTGGATACAATCAACTTGGGTACTGAGGATGATAAAAAGGAAATCAAAATAGGTGCCAATCTAGAGTCGAGTGTCAAGGAGCGCCTAATTCAGCTGTTGCATGATTATGTTGAGATCTTTTCCTGGTCATACGAAGACATGCCGGGACTCGATATAGACATTGTGGTACACCGTCTACCCACAAGGGAAGATTGTCCACCAGTGAAACAAAAGGTCCGCCACATGAGACCTGACATGTCAGAGAAGATCAAAGCAGAAGTTATGAAGCAGTTCAATGCTGGATTTCTGGCTGTTACTTCCTATCCACAATGGGTTGCTAACATTGTGCCCATGCCTAAAAAGGACGGCAAAGTGAGAATGTGCATGGATTATAGAGATTTAAACAGGGCCAACCCTAAAGATGATATTCCACTTCCTCACATCGACATCCTGGTCGACAACACAGCTCAACATAAAGTATTTTCTTTCATGGACGAATTCTCAGGCTATAACCAGATCAAAATGACACCTGAGGACATGGAGAAAACTACTTTTGTCACACAGTGGGGTACGTTCTGCTACAAAGTGATTCCATTCGGACTGAAGAATGTCGAGGCAACCTATCAACGCGCCATGGTAGCTTTGTTTCATGATATGATACATAATGAGATAGAGGTCTACGTAGATGACATGATAGCCCGGTCACAAACTGAAGAAGAACACCTTGATCACTTGTAAAAGCTGTTTGTCAGGTTGAAGGAGTACAAGCTCAGATTGAACCTAAACAAGTGTACATTCGGAGTCCGGTCCGGTAAACTCTTAGGATTCATTGTCAACAACAAAGGCATCGAGTTTGATCCTGCCAAAGTCAAAGCTATACAAGAAATGCCTGCTCCTCGCACTGAGAAGGAGGTCAGAGGTTTTTTGGGACGCCTAAACTACATTGCTAGGTTCATTTCTCACCTAACGTCTACCTATGAGCCAATCTTTAAGCTGTAGAAGAAAGATCAGGTAGTTCGATGGAATGATGTCTATCAAGTTGCTTTCGATAAAATCAAGGAGAATTTGATAGAGCCTCCTATCTTGATGCCACACGTCGAGGGAAGACCGCTAATCATGTATCTGACCGTCCTAGAGAATTCAATGGGGTGCGTACTTGGGCAGCATGACGAGTCTGGCCGAAAAGAGCATGCCATTTATTACCTTAGCAAAACGTTTACCGACTGTGAAACCAGATATTCACTTCTCGAGAAAACTTGTTGCGCTTTGGTATGGGCTGCTCGTCGGCTAAGGCAGTATATGTTGACTCATACCACTTTGCTGATATCTAAGATGGATCTGATAAAGTACATCTTTGAGAAGCCTTCTTTGTCTGGAAGAATAGCTAGATGGCAGATGATCCTAATGGAATACGATATATAGTACACGACCCAAAAAGCTATAAAGGGCAGTGTACTAGCTGACCATCTGGCTCATTAAGCTGTAGAAGATTACCAATCCATGAAGTTTGACTTCCCTGACGAAGACATCATGACATTGGACAACGTTGAAGGTTTCAGACCATATGACGGACCTGAACAAGGATCCCAATGGAACTTGTACTTTGATGGGGCATCCAATGCACTTGGCAACGACATCGATGCGGTACTCATATCCCCAGAAGGTTGCCATACTCCTTTCACAGCCAGACATTGCTTCAACTGTACGAACAACATGGCAGAGTATGAGGCATGCATCTTTGGAATCAAGGCTGCCATAGACTTGGGAATCAAATCTTTAGTTGTGTTTGTGGACTCAGCTTTGGTCATCCTTCATATCAAAGGAGAGTGGGACACTAAGCATCCAAACCTCATCCCTTACAAAGAACATGTCTTAACATTGTTACCACATTTAGAGCAGATTACCTTCGAGCACTTCCCGCGAGAAGAAAATCAGCTAGCAGATGCTCTAGCTACAATGTCATCCATGTTTAAACTTAACTGGGATAATGAGGCTCCCCAAATCACCATTGAACGGATGGACGAACCGGCACACTGTCACGAGATTAATACCGAGGAAGTAATGGACCAGCCGTGGTTTCATGAAGTCAAAAGGTATCTCGAGGCGCAAGAATACCCTGAAAGAGCTTCAGTAAATGACAAAAAGTTCTTAAGGAGATTATCAGCTAAGTTCTTCCTAAGTAATGGCATCCTGTACAAGCGCAATCATGATTCTATTCTGCTCCGTTGTGTGGACAAGATTGAAGCTGAAAGGATTATGGATGAATTGCATGAAGGTACATTTGGCACTCACTCTAGCGGGCATACGATGGCAAAGAAGATTCTACGGGCAGGCTACTACTGGTCTACCATGGAAGCTGATTGTTATCAACACTCCTGAACATGCCATAAATGTCAAATCTATGCGGACAAGGTGCACGTGCCTCCTGTTCCTCTAAATGTCTTAACAGCTCCTTGGCCCTTCGCTATGTGGGGAATCGACATGATTGGAGAGATCAAGCCTACAGCATCCAATGGGCACCGCTTCATTCTGGTGGCCATTGACTATTTCACCAAGTGGGTCAAAGCAGCTTCCTTCGCATCCGTTACTAAGAATGTGGTTGCCCGCTTCATCAAGCAGAATCTTATTTACCGGTACGGTATCCCCAAAAGGATCATCACTGATAATGGTACAAACCTTAACAATACTATGATCACCACTTTATGCGAACAGATCAAAATTCAACATCACAATTCATCCCCCTATCGACCAAAGATGAATGGTGCAGTCGAAGCTACGAACAAAAATATCAAAAAGATCATACAAAAGATGATAGTCACCTACAAGGACTGGCATGAGATGCTACTGTTTTCTCTCCACGGGTATCGTACCACGGCACGCACATCAACTGGGGCAACACCATATTCTTTAGTTTATGGCATGGAAGCTATCTTTCCTATCGAGGTTCAGATTCCCTCCTTGAGAACCATGAAAGATGTTGGTTTGGGTGAAGACGATTGGATCCAGACCCGGCTTGATCAGTTGAACTTAATTGACAATAAGAGACTTACTGTTGTTTGCCATGGTTAGACGTGTCAAAAACGGATGATCAAGGCTTTCAATAAGAAAGTCAGACGCCAGATATATCAAGTTGGAGATCTAGTGATCAAGCGCATCATCTTACCACAAAGTGATCCCAGAGGAAAATGAACTCTTACCTATGAAGGACCATTTGTAATCAAGAACATATTTTCTGGTGGGTCAATGATCTTAACCACCATGGATGGTGACAATCTGCCGCACCCTGCGAATGCGGACATAGTCAAAAGATACTACGCATAAATGACCCGCTAGGTTGACACACCTAGGAAAAACAAGGGCATCCCGGTGAATCGAAAACCTGAAAGGGCAGTTCAGGAAAAAATTAGGGATAAAACAAAAAATTTGTACACCCAGAAAGTTGAAAACCCGAAAGGGCGACTTGGGCAAAAAAGGGTTTCCCGGTGGACTGAAAACCCGAAAGGGAGGTCCAGGCAAAAGTTAGGGAATTAAAGCGTATGACTATGTCTTGTCGGATCACTTTAAGGACAATCTCTTCACAGACAAACCTGGAGCTTCTGATCAATCCAATCATCTTCGGACGAAGCAACGAATGGACAAGATATTCGGAGATACGAAGGCTATAGCAGAATGGGAACCCCATGGGATTTTTTACACATAGCTATCTTTCTTTGTATAAATTTTTCTTACTTTTATGATACCATCCTCTTACTAGGATGCATGTCTCCTTTGTACAAAATATTTATTCAAAGTAAATACAAACATATCTCTTTCAAAGTATGAAAACTATTTGTCCTTTTCTCTTTACACTTGTGTTTTTATGTGCAAAAACGTCCAATGATTCATTAATAAACATATGC
This sequence comes from Vicia faba, assembly GCA_948472305.1. NCBI lineage: Eukaryota > Viridiplantae > Streptophyta > Magnoliopsida > Fabales > Fabaceae > Vicia > Vicia faba. The sequence goes on along the minus strand of OX451740.1, from coordinate 751,909,529 downwards.
ATTTGAAAATAATTATTGTTTACAAATAAACAAAGTGGAAAAGAACAATTACTGACATACTGAAAGGATAGGAAAACGTCTTTAGGCTATTCCATGAGCAATCCCTACAGTACATCATCCAGATCCCCAGCAGAGCTAAAAATTCAAACCCTTTATTTCCCATCAGAGTTAAAACTTTAAACTCTCAATCCCCAGCGGAGCCAAAACTTCTAACTATCAATCCCCAGCAGAAACCTTTCAATCAATCCAAATTCCCCAGCAAGTTATCTTCAAGCCTGGAAATCAACCAGATAACAGTTAACTTTTGTCTCTCCACAACCTAGGATAACTCCCCAGTAGAGTGGCAGACAACCCAAACTCCTGAACTTACTCTCCAGCAGTAAGCCTTCTTCCCCGCAGAGTTTTTACTTTTCAACAGAATGAAGATTCTCATTCTTAATTCCCCGGTGAAGTCGTCAAAGTTTTCATTGCTCCTCAACAGAACGAAGATTCTCATTCTTAATTCCCTGCAGAAGTCATCAGAGTTTCCCCTATTCCCCAGCAGAATAAGGATTCCCATTGTGTAACCCCCAGTAGAAGTCATCAAAGTTCTCTGGATTTCCCAAGCAAATTTCTCCAGCAGTTTGGCATTACTCTCACAGCAGATTTTGTCAATACTCCAACTTCAAGACATGAAGGATCCTCATATCCCCACAGAAGTTGTCAAGGATTTTTTAATTCCCAACAGTCGCCCAGGATTTCCTATCCTCAGCAGTTAAGGATTTATTTCCCCGGCAGCATTCAAGGGTTTTTATTATCCCTAGCTGTCAAGGATTTATTTTCCTCAGCAATACAGCAAATCAGCTTACATGCGCATACATTACATCCATATATCATAAACATTGATAAAACACATTTATTTCATCATACATTTCATGCAACATAACTTTGTGTTTCAGCTAACATTTTACCCTTTTCAGGATAAGATTAACAAGCTACCATTAACAGTATACAATCATGATACAGTACAGATACACTCCAGACACGGAAGTCATTCTGCTACTCATTCAGATTTCAAGTTTAGATATGCTCCAGATACGGATGCCATCCTGATACTTATTCATATTTCAACTATCAGATACAATTCAGATACACTCCAGACACAGAAGTCATTTTGTCACTTATTCAGATTTCAGTTCAAATACGCTCCAGACGCGGATGCCATTCTGGCCCTTATCCAGTTTTCCGATTCAGATACAGTACAGATACACTCCAGACACGGAAGTTATTATGTTGCTCATTCAGACTCATATCTCAGATACAGTTTAGATACGCTTCAGGCGTGGATGCTATTCTATTACTCATTCAGATTCAAACTTCAAATACAATCCAGATACGCTCCAGACACAGTTGATATTCTGTCGCTTATTCTGATTTTGCCCAGCTTAGATACGCTCCAGGTACGGATGTCATTCTGTCGCTTATTCGGATACAGCCCAGAGACTCTCCAGACACGGATGCTATTCCATTGCTTATTCAGATTCAGTCTCCAGATACATTACAGATATGTTCCAGACGCGGATACCATTTTGATACTTATTCCTCTAACTTACAACTTACAATTCAACAAACATTCTTGGATGGAATCTTTAAGCCCATCTCCAACAATATTCTATCACCTCTCCAAATGGCATCTTTAAGCCCATTCCATCAACTATATTTTGTCGAGTGCAAATTTACGGGCACTCTAGTGTCCAATCATCTTTTACCTTCAAGTCACGAACGACAAACTCGCCAATCTAACTCTTCAGGTTCAAGAAGATTGAACAGGGGCAGCTGTTGTACCCCAAAATTTTCCCTCTCATTTATCAAGATTTTCATCACAAGACTTCTTGGACTCAAGACAGGATTAGGGTTTGCTCAACTCAAGACATCTCATCTTGCACTGATACCCCAAAATTAGGGTTTGAGTTTGCACAAGGATTTTTGGACCATCAATGCTTCATGTGACTTTCATACACCATCTTGGACCCCTAAGATTACTCATGTTAAGTTTCAAGCCTTGAATCACATTTTTGCCCAGTCAATTGGACAGTTGACCTAAAAATCAGCTGTATTGGGGAAAAAGTCAACCATGGCCAATTTAAAGTCAAACTTCATAATTTTTTATCCACAACAACATTCTAGGCTCATATGCACCATTTGATCAAGTTTGGACCACAACTCCTCAAGAAATTTGATCAAATCATCAAAAGGGCAAAATGGTCAAAATTAGGGTTTTGACTGAGAAAGGGCAATTTCTGATTTTTAACCTAACCAATGGCCAATTGGGTTCAAGAATTATTTCAAGGACTCAATAGCATCATCTTTACCTAATCACATAGTTCAAAAGATCTCAAATGCAAAGGATTGACAAATGAACTTTGCAGTCAACTTATCAAAAGTCAACTGTACACTGAAAAGTCAAACTTTGACTTTTTGGTCAAAATCAAGTGTCAAGGGTCATAATTCATCAAGATATGTCAACATGTGAAACTTGTTGACCAAGAAACCTTAAATTGAAAATTAGGGTTTTAATTTGAAATTTTTCATAACTTAGAATTTTTCTAAGTATGGAAAATTTCTTATTTTTTCCCAACTTTCCACAACTTTTTCACCATGATGAAATTGGATTCAAAGGAAACTACCAACATGAAAGTTGTATTCCTCCATGAAATCTACAACTTTGATTCACAAATTTTTCCGAAAAGATGCTTGGATCTCAAGTTATGAATTTGTGAATAAGGGTCCATGAACTTTATAACTTAGTGAAAATTTGCCCTAATTTAGGCAGGTTTTTGACCTAACTTCATGGGCATTTTTCACCTAGTTCCAAGAGTTGTCTCAAAATGCATTTCAAATATGGGTTATAGAGCATGTTGCAAGCTTTCCAAAATGTCCAAGAACTCTCCAAGATCATTTGTGGTTAGGGAGAATCGAAGAAGAGAAAATGGCATTTTGTCACTTTTGTTCAAGCCATTTTTACAATGCACCAAGTTGCAAATCAGATCCTAGCATGCTTGTACCTTGCATTACAGGTCCCAAATCCATTCTACACTCCATAATTAAATGCTAATTCAGTGGATAATGGCTTTGTCTTGGCTTTTGAAGCATTGCACAAAGAATAAATCCATAAATGGCATAAAGGGCACATTGCCATTTTCATAAAGCATGCTTTTGCAAACTTTATCAGCCTTGAGCCTTGGACTTGTTCATTTTCTGCAAGCTTTGTCCATAAATATCAGGCATGGTTTACCAACTCTTGCAGCTCACAAGATAGCCAAGTACAGGCCTTTAGCATGGTCACTTCAACCTTTCTTCAAAAACAAGAAAAGTGGCCAAAAGTCAAAACCTTGTACAAGCTGATAAAGGGAGGGTTTGACATCATTCAAAATACATTCACAAACTTGTTGCAAGCTAGCACACAAAGGCCTATGATCTGAAACTCCCCCAAACTGAAAAAACACATTTTTCTGCCCAACATTGCAGTTTCTGCAAAACACAAGCCAAATCATATTTTGCTCGTGCGTTTCTTGTTTCAATACTTCAAACATCTTCCATACATCATATCCAAACTATCCAAGCCTTTATCCTGTTGTTGTAACCTCTACTTCAGACATCACCATTTTCAAACTTGAAGGTTGCATATTGACTTCTATAGAGAGTTCCAGTCATCCACAAGGCAAGCTAAGCATTGGAATAACTTGAGGGAACTTCAAGGAAGCTCACACGATCCTTAGGCCTCACTAAAAGTCCCCATATTGCCATATCCAAACTCAGTTGAACAAGGTATTTTTCAAAACTATATCTCTCTAATTAGGAATCTTCAAGCTTTGATTTGTGAAGCAAAAATGTAGTCCTTAACTTGCTGAAGTTGTACATATGCATAGTTGTCATTTATATTAACTGAGTAGTGAGAATTTGAAGCTTGAAGTTCATGAAAAAATTAGGTCAGAAATTAGGGCTACATAAATTCTCCATGATCCTTGAGAATTAGATTATGTTTTTTATATCATTGGAATCGTGAGATTCCAAGCTACATTTTTTATGTTGCAAGTTTTTGTTTTTGTGCAAAGAATAGAGAGTTGCAGGATTGGACATAAACGCGCGCGAAGGAGATGCTGAAGGACAGGGACGAAGCTCCATCTGGGATTTTTGCAATCTTGGCCTTTTTGTTTCTACTTTTTGCACCCCCTGTTTTACTTTTGCACCCCCTGCTTCATATTTTTTATTTTTGCATATTTTCTTGCATATTTTATTTTTTTGACTTGCATTTATTTTTTCTGAACATTAAAAATCACAAAAATGATTTTCTTAATTTTTGCATTTATTTTATTTTTTTATCTTATTTGTTGCATAAAATATTGATTATTTAGAATAAATAGAATCTATTTTCTTAAAATAAATAGTAAACACATTTAAAAATATCATACATTTTTATTTTTATTATTTAACACATAAAAATAATTATTGTCACACATATTTAATTTTTAATATTGTATATAGTATTATTATCATTTTTCTTGTATAAAAAATGAACAAAATAATAAAAAGAAACATATTTTTTCTTTTAATTTGAAAACTAGGGTTTCCCCTTTCAAAAATAACCATATTATTTTTTCTCTTTTTCTAGGGTTTAATAAATCATTCTTCTCATACATAAAACAAATACAAAATATTTTTTGCATAATTACATTTTATTGCATATTTAAATACTTGTTTATTTATTTATTTGCACAATAATTCAATTGGGTTGTAATAGTATTTTAGGGTTTTATTTTGTGCAAATATCCCCATTCAAAAAAACTTGTATCCCCCTCCCATAATAATTGTTGTAATAGCGTAGTTTTATTTTACGCAATTTATCGCATTATACCATGTTTAGTAAAACTATGGTTTGCATGATAAGACAAAAATCAAACAAATAGAATGACCTAATACAAGACAAACAAAAACATGTAAAATGACAATACATTACACACAAGCACCCCTGGGGTTTCACCCACTTGGTTGCCTTAACAAAATGGCCATGGTATGCATGCAAAGTATCTTGGCAAAACAAAACAAAACAAAAGATCATAGTCCCTCGATGACGCTATCAAAAGGTTGCCTAAACAAAGATGATCTTGGTCCCTAAAACTTGCTAAGATACTTGACACCATTGCTATCATGGTCATACGATGACCCACGCCCGTCCCGTTTAACATCCAAAGATAGGGTTGTTTACCAAACCATTGGTAAATCAACAATGTCAGAGGAATAAAAATGTACAAGAAAGACTTTTGAGTAGGTAGATATGCTTCTAGTTACTTGATCAATTTGCAAACAATCCTTTCTACTTTCAAAACAAACACACACTTTTCAAAACATTTCCAAACAACTTTCAAAACATTGAAACATTTTTCAAAAGACAAAACATCTTTGTATACATTCTTACGAACGAGAATCATTACAAAGATTACCTAAACAAAGGCCTCTTTTCAAAATACTTTCAAAACCGCACAAAGCACCATTTCAAACAATTTCAAAAGCAAAGCAAGTGATCTTAACAAGTAACTAAGAGCCCATAGAAAACCATGGATGAAAAGGGTGCTAGTACCTTCCCTTTTCATAATCTACCCCCCAAACTCAAGAAAACATCTCAAAGGTCTTTCCTGTGCTTTTTTACCTTTCCTTTTGGATAAAATAAAAGTCGGTGGCGACTCTTGCTAACCGCAACATTTGCAAACACAAACGTAAAACCTCAAGCCAGTTCTCCCACCGCATCACAATGAGCTTTACATTAGAATTATCATTCTTAGAATAAACATTCTTTGCATATGAATAAGTGCTTAAACATCAAGTAAGCTTACATAATGAGCATCAGATGGAAGTTTGATTATCTCGAGGGACAAATTGTTTCAAGATACTTTTGAAAGGTAAGTCATGTTTTAGAATGATCTTAATCTGAGACATACCTTCAATTTACTCCATTGAGTAAAAGAAAACCAATTTGAGAAATGATCTGAAGTAAAATATGTGGAAGTTTTGATTTCCTAGAAGTCTTCATTGAGCAAGGGTGTATCAGTTTCAGTTGGTCCCAAGGGAGGTATTTCTTCAAGTATTTTCTTAAACATGAGGTAATTTAAGTTGAGAGGTACGGTTCTGAAGTAGCCTACCTTTAAAACATAAGTCAATTAATCTGAAGAGGTGTTGTCTTTGGAAATCCTCAATTTTCTCATTTCTCTGTGAGTATGAGATGAAGAAAAGGTTTTTCAAGACTCTGTTGAGCAGGGGCAAGCATGTTGAATACTTTATTGAGTAAGTGTTCATCCAATCTGAGGCACTCAAGTCGGGATTTGATCCCTCAAAGTACAGTCAAACTGAGGCAGTTATGTCGAGATTTGACAAATTTCTATGAGAATCCGTTGATTAGAGGATAATCTTTTCAGAATCTGAAGATGCATGGGCACTCACTCAAGCATGGTTGAAACCGCTTCTAACACTGGTTAGTCAGGGGAAGTGTTCTAAAGTTCGTAACACTGAGGCAGATTATCTTTATGGTACAGATCTCATGAAGTCTTCTCGAGGAAATTTTCTTCAAAGGCCCTACAGACTAGGGCAAGAAATTTTGCAGGGGGAATTTCCTCATCTTCAAGGGTTGATCAGATCAAGTCCAGGAGCGGGCTAAACAATTTGTGAATTTGAAGAGCATGTCAGAAGTCCAGATCGCCATCCCCAGCTTGTCAATGATGTAAATCTATGTATTGGTGTTCCTCCATCAAAAGCCAGAGACCTAAGTTTGGTTGTTGGCATTTTTTAACAGAAGTCAGGATCATTATCTCCAATTGAAGTTTGGATTGTTATCCTCAGCAGGATACAAGAAGTAATGCAAAGAGCTTGTGAGGTTGTTACCCATACAAGATTCGTGATGGAAGTGTTGTTTCCTAGGAGGACTCCTTTCCCCAGTAAAGGATTTGTTGCTACTTGATAAAGGTCTGTCTGCTAAAGGGGTTTCTCTTCAGAGATCTTTATTTCCCAGCGAAGCATTCCTCACTTTTCTACAGGAGGAAAATTGATCTTCTCCCAGAAATTTAGGAGTTGTTTGAAGTTAAGATGATTTCTTCTCAATGGACTACAATTTATATTTAAAGTATCCTATCAAAAGTACACTTCTCGTAATCTTGCTGGTCCCGACAATGTTACTGACATCAGGATCAGCCTCTTCAGTATTCAAATCTTGTTTAACACCATGATAGTAAACGTCGGCGCCATAATTCCAAGGGACAGCTTTGTCCGAGGAGTACGGTACAGGACCAGGAAAAATGATTATCAACGGGGCGATTCTTAGAGTAGGTGTAATCCTAACAGGTCTTTTAGAGGAGACTTTGGAAGGATTGGCGGAAATGGTTATAATGGCAACATCTTCATATGGAACAGTTGGAATCAGAGTCTTTTCAAATAAAATCTCTCTGCTGTCCATCAGGCATTGAACACCTGCTTTCAGCAAATAAAAACTAGAGAGCAGAGATGAACACATGTGGCAACATTCACCATAACCCGGAAGTAAACCGGCCAACAACAAATTCTTCTTGACAATCATGAGAGGAGTGCTACTTCATTAACAAAGGTAACAAACTAATCAGTATCAATGGCATTAACTCCACGGTTGTGCTTGGGCATGGGAGCAGTTATGACATTAGGCTTCTTCAGAGAATCAAACTAAATCTCCTTGGCTTCAATTAGATCTTGTACCTTATTTCTTAGAGCCCAGCAGTCATTTGTATTGTGGCCTGGACTCATAGAATGGTATGCACACCGAGCGTTTGGATTGTACCGAGGAGATGTGGTGTTAGGATTCTTGGGAGCCTCTTTAAAAGTTTCCAAGTTGGATCTTAGAAGATGGGGTATAACCTCAGTTAACCTCATGTTAATCCGAGTAAACTGCCTTTGCGGTCTTTCTATCCTTTGTTGATTGTTTCGTGGTGGGGTAGCCGCGGGCCTATGTATGATCACAGCACTTACCGTTGGACGGCGTTCAACTCTGCTCTGACCTCTTGGGCTATAAATAACACTGACTTCCTTCTTACCCGCGAAGGGCTTCTTCACTAAGCTTGACGATGTATCTTTCTGTATTTTGCCGCTCCAGATCCCAGCTTCTACCCTTTCTCCAGTTAATATCATCTTGGTGAAACCAGCTGAGGAGCTACCAATCAGGTGATTAAAGAATGGACCAGATAGCGTCCCAAGAAACATGTCATCCAACTCCCTATAAGACAAAAGGGGTTGGACTCTCCCTGCCAGCTCTCTCCACTTTTGCGCATAGTCCTTAAAGCCTTCACCTGCACCCATGGACATACTCTGGAGTTGAGTATGAGTAGGGGCAAGGTCAGCGTTATATTGATACTGCTTATAAAAAGCAGCAGCCAAATCTTCCCAATTACGGACATTGGTTCCCTCCAGTTGATAAAACCATTCAAGCTGAGTCCCAGACAGACTGTCTTAAAAGAAATGGACCCACAAGTTCCTATCAGTAGTGTGAGGATGAATCTTCCTCACATAGGAACAGAGATGAAGCTTGGGACAAGACACCCCATCATACTTTGCGAAAACCGGAGCTTTAAACTTTTGTGGGATGACGACCCCAGACACCAAACCCAGCTCTTCAAAATCCAGCCTGGGTATTCTCTGGATCTCCATAGCGCTCAGTCGATCCTCTAAATGTTTGTATTTATCCTCAATGGGAGGATATTGCTCATCATTGTAGTCTGTATCTTTATCAGACACTTCAGGGCTAGGGTTTTTCTCCCTTATTTCTCTCTCTTGATTCTCCCCTTATTTGGATGACGAGGTCAAATCAACTAGTTGCTTTAACGGCCCCCTGAACCTTCTGCCCAGATTCAGAGAACCAGAGGTCTTCTTCTTCTTCTTTTCCTTCAGGATAAGGGCCTTCAGATCTTCCTTCCCTTTTTCCAAAGCTATAAACATTTGTTAAAATTGGGCATTTTATGCCTGGAGATCTTTGATGCTTTGTTCAGAAGACATTATTGCTGAAATAAACAGCGAAGAAGATGAGAAACCTGTAATGGTACCTATTTATGCAATGTCATGGATGGTATGCGTATGCAATGAGTTCAAGGACTCTTAAAGGCTCAAATTTGTTTAACCAAAAGAAACACACGTTAATTGTATTAATAAGTTAGGATTGTTACAAAGAATGCCCTTTAGGCTTACAATCAAACAAACAAAACTTAAAGCAAAAAGAAAATTAGGTTTCCCAGGAGCACATCCTCTTTGGTGCAATGTAGGCGTTTATGTTCCTCTCTTTATGAAGTATCCTAGTGAGCTCTAGGACCTTCTTTTTGCTAGCATAGAATTGAGCTTCAAACGTATACCGCTCCTCTTTAAGTTGAACCCAGGATTTATGTAACTCCTCATGATCAGTTGGCATGTCAGGATGATGAACAAGAGAAGAAGTGTCTCCTTCAGCAAGTGGTTCCACAATCGTTGGTAAGACAGCAAGGTAAGGAATCATAAGACTTTGGGGACGGGATCGTACCCATCTGAGATAAGGCTCAAGAGGGATGGAATTATTGTGCCCCAGTGTCTTGCTATCAACTATATGTACCATGTCCCAAGCTCGCATGAACCTTTTACGGTAACCTTGAGCATCATTCTCATAGTCGAAGGCGATTCCTTGGATAAGTGTATCATGAGGACCATCCTTTCTTGCATAACCAAACTGTCGCAGTGCCAAACAAGGGTTATAAGTAATTCCTCCCCTAATGCCTAAGAGAGGGACATTAGGGAATTCACCACAGCGATCGATGATGGTAACATCTTCCGAGCACCGTGAACACCAATGAATGTCTGAATGTGTAAGGGACATCAGCCTATGAGACCATTTCATACCCTGCTCATTCTTCAAAATAGAGCTGGGTAGGTGCAAATAAACCACCTAGCTAACAGAGGGGAGAAACACAGGAGGGTCCCCCTTCTCTTTAGAGTGCGAGCATGCAAAGAGTGCAGAATATCCCCAAGTAATGTAGGCACTAGATTATGAGACAGAAAAACCTTAATCGTATTCACATCTACAAGTTGGTCTGTGTTAGGGAATAGTACCATCCCGTAGATGAGGAGTGCCAATACCTCTTCAAAAGCTTGTAAATCCAGGGTATCCCAAAAATAGTAAGCCTTCTCGAATATAAATTTAATCGGGATTCCTTGGACACTTCCCCTAGTTTCCCAATTTGTCACTACATCGGACCATTGTAAGGACAAAGCTCGAGCAATCTCTTTAGGATTTGGATGTTTTTCTGTACCGTTGAAAGGTAACTGATCAAGAATAGGTACCCCTAACAACCTAGAAAATTCCTCCATAGTAGGCACTAGCTGGTAATCCGGGAAAGTGAAGCAGTGGTGCAAAGGATCAAAGAACTGAAATAGCAATTTTAACAATTCTTCATCAGGTTTTAAAGTGACCAAGTTGAGCAACCAACCATTTTTTTAGTGAAGGGAGAGCTTTCAGGAATCCTTAATGCCAAGTCCTTTAGTTGGAGAGGCGCTTTCACAAGGTTAATCTGGATGGTGTTCCTGCGGGCGGATGCCATGTCCTACAAAACAAAGCAAAGATGAGCCCAAGAAAATCCTTGAAATGGTTAGTATGGTATGTTGTGCTTATGATGTCATGATTATGCTAAAAAAATCACATGTATAGCAAGTAACAAACAAGTCACACCAAGTCCTTAGGTTTAAGGCCTGCATGACTTTTAAGGTCATACCCTATTGAAGCCGGATTGGTTCAACCTGTCTTATAAATAGTAACCGGGTTCTAAGGGATCTCAATATCACTAATCTTTCCCCGAAGCTTTGTTCCATAGGTGATTGACTCGCAACCAAAAAAAACTCAAGAGTTAAACCTCAATGAGTGTAGCATCGAGTATCTGTCGACCTTGGGAATACACCAAAGCCAGCCATCTCGCTACGTCCTACTGGCCAAGATGTGTAATTAAAGGTTCTAAAGTCAGTTGATGTTTTATGACACCACGCAGCGGCCCCGTACTCTCCTTAATTGACTCAAGAGTTATCAGTACCAACCAAAGTGTCACATCAATGTAGCTACTTCTTCAACCGTGTCGGTATACCCTGCACAGTTCCCTCGCAGTTTATTGCTACTTACCTAAAAGGTGTTCCCAGATCCGGGTGTAGGATCTATATAACCCCAATAAAACCCTTGAATATAAAGCAGGAAAAGCAAAACAAGAAAGCAATTTTAACAATGACCTAGATCCTAAGGTATACCCCACTTACTGATTCCCCAGCTGAGTCGCCAGTTTTGTGATACGGTGGCAGAACCGACTGTTTAATACTGGTTTGCGTTTTTTGTTCGCAAATGTCGTGGTAAGCAAGAGTCGCCACCGCCTTTTATTTCATCCAACAAAGGAAAGGAAAAAGAACAGAAAAAACCTTTTTTCGAGAGTTTCTGAGTACGGGGGTAGATTATAGAAAGGGAAGGTATTAGCACCCTTTATATCCATGGTTTTCCACGGGCTCTTAGGTACTTGCTCATTTTTGAAATTGCTTGTGCGTGTTTTGAAAAGTTTTTGTTTAACTTCGTGATAACTCTTGTATCTATCCTCAAGAGTGTGACGAAGTCGTTTTTGAAAACTGTTTTGAAAAGTGTTTGTGAAAAAGTTTTGTTGTTTTGAGCAAGTACTTAAGATTTTCTACCTACTCGAAAAAAGACTGTTCGTTCTTGTTTCTTTTAGACAGTGTTATCCTACTATTAAGGAGTAGGTATCCCTATTGTTGGAGTTTTAAGGGACATTCGAAGGGACAAGTACGATCACAAAAGCAATGGTTAGGGAATTTTAGTAATTACCCTAAGGTCCTAAAGATCTTTCCGAGGCAACATCCGGACGGGTCATTTTTTATCTTTTGGGACTAGAGGACGACCACTAAAATTCCCTATGCTTCATGACCGTTTACCGAAGGCAACTGGAGTGGGGCAAACCCTAGGAGTGAGCATGTCCAAGTATGCTTTTTTCAGTTAATTATCTTTGCACAATTAGGGTTTTCTACCTTTTAATCATTGATTTATCTTTCGCATGCAATCCTAATATCCATACATCTAGCATTTTAATAGTTGCGAAAATTAAAAAGTGCGAGAAATTAAAGTCCTAACTATTACAAGGCTTTTGGGGAAGGGGTTACATAACCAAAACTTGGGGAATGAATAGTAGATAAAAAGCGGTAAGATAAACCTTAATTAAAACTATTACAAACCTCGAAGCAGTTACAATAATTTGAATTAAAAATAAATAAATGCGCGCGAGACGAATTAAATACGAGAACAAATTGGAAGCCTAAAAATCTAATTAAAAAAATATTTTTGTGTATTTTTTAATGAGAAAAACAATTTAATTGCAAATTAAACCTAATTTCTAGTTAATTTTAATTAATATAAAAACAACCAGGTTAATCTAATTAAACTAATTTATTTTCAATAATAATTAATTTAAATAAAAAAACCTAATTCTATATTTTTTGTTATTTTTTTATTTAATAAAAAAATGATTTTTGTTGTTTTTGTAAAAAAATGATTAAGCAAATAATTTAAACAAGAGAAATTAAAAATAAAGTAAATTGGGCATGTGGTGAAAGCAGATTTAGGGGGGTGTACTGTTGTTTTTCGTTTGGCCCAAAATGCACAAGCCCAACCAATTATTTGGATCCAGTGAGGGCCACGCCTGAGGGTGCACCATGGACCTTGCTTGCATGAGTGCCAGATCTGCTTTGAGGATGGATCTAGTGGCCAGATCCTGGGTTGTAGGATGGACGCGCTAGTTAGGAGGCACATGGGATCCTGTACAAAGTGTTGAGAAAATGTAAAATGTCTGGACCTGGGATCGAACCCAAGTCCTTCCTCTTACCAGCGTCACCCCTTGCCATCCATGTTGTTTTGTTCATTTGTCAATATAATAACACAAATACATTATATTAAATGAAAAGTCAATATAACAAGAAAACGCACGAGATTCAAAACCGTCCAACCACGCCTTGACACGCCTTCATCTTCTTTAGGGAAACTGTCGTTTTAGGTAAGGACCTTTACCTACGGACACCAGCTGTAACTATAACTCTGCAAATCTCAAAAATCAATACCAGGAAAAATAAATTGAATCCAACCATACAGATCAACTCGTTTTGATCTCATGAGTATGATGGCATCCATCTTTTACCCTGATTTTACCTGCATCAAAAAGCCCTAAAACGCAACCTCAAACCCTAACAATGGAAACTATCCATACATGCGCTAAAACTCCTAATTAATCATACCAATATGTTCAAAATGATGATACAAACATGAAGGCATGCTTAGAAATTATTTATAATGCGTAAATTTGCAGAACCAAATTCGAGAAAAATGGAAAACTGTGACACTGTAAGGTGATGATTCCTGGAGATTTTATGTGTGCAAATGATGTTTTTAGCTTCAGGAGACGCCCAGGAGTGGATTGGTGGCCTTGAATCACCTTGAACCGCCCTTTAAATCAGAATTCGAACAACATTTTTTGTCAAAAAATTTGAGTTTTGTTCTTCTTATGGAGGCAGTCTTTTGTGTCCTCTAGGTCTGGCCTCCTTGTGTATATGTATTGGAACGTATTAGGTTAACAAAAACATATTGAATCTTGCACAATTATGAAGAGAAGATTTGATTTGTTCCTTGCATCATTTGTTTCAAAAAAACAAGCCAAATCATGCCATTCTTGCTCCAATCACCCCTTGCACGATTTGATCTCGATATGCCAGCATATATCATCTTCATTCAATGCCAAAATCATTCCAAAAGCAATTTATATGATTTATTTTTATTTTATTTGATTTTATTTGAATTAAATCACAATAAATTAAATAAATAAATTAATAAGGCATGGAGTGGTTCATGGGTCGTGGACCATGTTAGGAACAAGCTCCAATCTTGAAAAGATAGACCCATGTGGAGAAAATACCATTTTGGGCATTGTTGACTTTGTGCAAGTTTCCAAAAATGGCCAACTTTGACAAGGCACATATATCTCAATTTTGACCCTAAGAGGGTGTTCTTGGACTTTTTAGAAAGCTTAGGATGTCCTCTAAACACCCCTTTTGGTTTCATTTAAATTGGATCTTCCATGTTCATGTAAGGAGCTTTGACCCAAAAGGTGTTTTTGTTGACTTTTTGAAATGACCTATAATGTCTGAATTCATATCTTTCATTGAGTACATTTATTGAACTTGAGGGATGAATATTAGTTATAGGGAATTGCATCCTCTTCAAAATGATCCTTGGATGGGAAATTTCTGATAAAGTATGAGAAAGTTATGTCTGGTCAAAGTTTGGTTGACTTTTCCTATAGGAACCTTAATTTAGCAACTTTTGAATTTTGATGAATTTGGGGAATTCCTTGAGGAATCGTGATCAACCCTTGATCAAATGATGGATGTTACTTCAAAATGTTGATTTTGACCAAAAATCTTGAAGTTTGACTACATGTGGACCACAATTGACTTTTGACCTAATACAGTTGATTTTCAGGCATCTGAGTCGTTGACTGAGCAAGCTTGTTGGCAAGGCATGCAACTTGGCATGGATGGTCTTGAGAACATATTAAGGCAATAGAAATCATTTGGGACCCTTGGAACTCAAACATCTTGATGAAAATGGAAACCCTAGTTTGAGGCTCATTGTCTTAGGAGGAGGATTTGTCTAGTCAATCCTTAGGCATCCTTGGGCAAGTTAAGGACTTCAATGAGTATGTTTTGAGTAAAATGGGAGGGAAACTTTTGGGGTAAAACAACATGACATCGTCATACGCTTTAATCCTTAACTTTTTCCTGGACCACTGTTGCACCCCAAAATTTGCTCTCCTAATTTCTTTTGTTTTGGCTTAGACTTTTGCATTCAGTTGCATATATTCCATTAGGTCACTAACGTAGCATGCATTACATTCAAAAGAGTATCTGAGGTTCAAAAGATTATTAGTTTTGAAGCTAAGGTTTATATCTATTTGGAGGGGTATATGTTGATTATTCTGGTTCTTCTTGGTGTACAAGAATGTGGAATTAGGGTTTTGATTCATGCTCATTTTTGGACTTCTTCTCCATCAAGCTACAAGGATATTACCTTCTGATGAACAACTGGTTGCAAGTTTTTCTTGTCGAGGATTCAAGGGAGGGACCTAGCATACATAGTCTTTGAATCAAGACGTCTCCTCGTATAAGTGTGCTTATCATTTGATCAGGCTTAATGACTATGACATGGCATTCATCCACTCCTTAGTTAACCAATTCAGGTTTTGTTGAACCATGGTTCAAGGATGTTTCTTCTAGATATTTCTTCGTGCATTTGAACTGGGGAATCAAGGTCGTGAGGTGCGGTTATGAGGATTTATTTCTCCTCAAGATGCAAGGTTTTGTATGTCCCAAATTCGTCAAGATTAAGGGTTATGACTTGCTTCCTCAAGGATCATTGAATTAGAAATTGGTATCATTACTCTATTGATCATCCTCCCATCCCTCTATTTCGACTTGTTTTTCACTAAGGGGTTTTTTCTGATTCCTTACTTTGTAAGTCATGAACATAGGGATTTTTTTTAAGGATCAAAAAATGTGAATTTGGATACAATGGTTGTGTTTTGGTTCATGAATCAGGAACTTTCTTATTATTGTGCTCGCCAAAATGGTTGAGAGTTGATTCATTTAGCTTTCGTCATTCAAAATATCCATCTTATTGCTTGACTTACAAGACATGGACAAAGAGTTTGGCCTAGGCCACATGTAAAGTCTTAACTCATTCTATGCTGAGTGATTTTTCATTCGAATTGTCAAAGCTAGAAATTTAAATTCATAAGAAGGATATTTGAATGAAAAAGGTATCAAATGTCATCTGGAAGGATACTACAAGTTTGAGCCAAGTTTCAATTTCAAACATTAGAATCCATACGTCATACTGCAAGATCTAGTTATATCATTACATCACAAGGAAAAATAACACAACAAAAATTTATGCTAAGTCCAAGTATTTCAATCTCTACTTCATGCCATGTCCTTGATTCCATAAGTGTTGCTTCAAGAAACCGTTTGCCCTGCATAAACAGAAGAAAATGAAAATCAGCTCAAGAACCAGTTCATAAGCATTTGCAACCCTGCATATGTCCAAACAAGATGATAACATTGAAAATTCAAATGAACCGCCATGCACTTAACTAACAGATTTTCACATTTTTTGCTATTAACTTTTCATAAACAAACTTTCCAATTTTGCTAACAGAATTTTTGTTAGGATAGAACTAGCTCTCTTTAGCTGACTATGTCTAACTAATTTGCTAACAGTTTCCGATCAAGTATGATAGAAAACTAACTTCTCAGATCTAATAGAAAATAAAATAGAAAAAACTATCCTGCTGGCATAACAGATCTCAAACAAAACCAAAATTCTGCACATGAAAAAAGATGGCCTCAGCTTTAAACAGAAAATCAGAAGCGATAATATTAATCCAACACAAATACCAAACGGTCCAAAGAAAACTAGCATCACGAAACCGGCCAAAACACGTCAGAACCTGGCCCTGCATTGCTCAAATCAAACAGTTAATCAAAACTACCCATTGCCTGCACAATCAGTTCACAATAACATTCTAAAAAAATACAGAAAACCAGTTTTCCATGTCCATAGTAGTCCTGTCATCAAGACATATCCAAGACCAGTTGAAAGGTATATTGATAAACAAAATAGATCCAATATCCACCTCATTTGCTAACAGGTTTTTACTAAGCCCTTTAACTCGCAGTAGTGGATGTCATTAAGATCTTACTAATGCTTCTTGTTCACTCATGAAAATCAGCTTTCAACTAACAAGCAGAGTTCAAATTTCAGTTCAATTAACGTTGCCCTTCAGTTTCAGCTAGTTTCTAGCAGGAAAATAATTAACTATTGTTTCCTAACATATTTTTGACTGCCTAACTGTTTTTAACCATAACAGAATTTCTAACTAACTCCTCAATCTCTAACTAACAAAATCTTTGTGACAAACTGCTTCTAGTCTCCTAACTTATTCCAAACAAACTTTCAACCAACTTCTAACAACTTCTCAACAGAAAAAGAAAAAAGGTATAACAAATTGTTTCCTAATCATAATAGGAGGACAAAAACCAGAAAAAACTCACTCTCCAAACAGCAGCCCTGCAATTTCCTAATTGTTTCACATACTAACAACTCTAACTGTTTCCTAACTAATCTCTAACAGCTCATAACAGAATTCCAAATGCATAACTAACAGAAACAACCTCCTAACAGTTTAACAGAAATAGATAATAGTCCTCCAAAGCTGACTTCAAAAATAGAGAATCGAAAACTCCTATAACAAAATTATAACTACTAAAAACTAAGATAACTAACAATTTCTAAACACCTTCTAACAACTATAGCAAAATTTCAAAGCCCTAGATAATACTTGACTGTTTTCAGTTTTAGGGTCTTAATATAATTGCTAATTTTCCAGATCATACAACCAATTCATAACAGATTCTAACTAAATCAGTTTCAAATTAGCTGCAATATAAACTAACCATAACAAAAAAATAGTTAGCCAAGTTTTAACTAACTTCCACCTTAAATCTTCACCCTTCATATGTTAACCAATTCCCTTTGATCCTATGGTCTAGGGACTTTCAGCTGTAACTAACTTCTTCTTCATCATCCCTATATAATATCCTCCATCAGGTTTAGTAAGGGGAGCGCTCTCAATTTCACTTCCACTCCACTTTTATCTTCTTTCTCAATTCAACCTTCAACTTCTATTCATTCATCAACTTCCACCTTCACCTTCACCTTCAACCTTCAACTTCCCTCATCCTGCTACCTTCTTCCCTCATTCTGCAACCTTCGTTCCTCAATTATCTTTCAAACTTTGCAGTTCTTCCGTCCATTCTTATTGCATATCAACGCCTTATACCACAATCACGGAGCATTCTATGCAATACTGATTTCTCAATACTGCGGTTAATCGCTCTTATCAAGAAACGGAAGATCGAGAGAAAGTAGCAGCAGAAGAAAATCGAATCAGAAAAATAAGATTGAGAAAGAATCGAAAAGCAAGGAATTGAGTGTAGTATGTTTACCTGTGCTTTGAATATTGTCCTCTAGGTTTCTCATTGCCTTAGCTGCATCTAAAACACCATCGGAGTGTCTCCGGAGGGTAAGCTTCAATATCCTTTGTTTCTTCATCATTTTGGTACTTCTTGATGTCATTGATAAGCCTGACGCATGCTGAAACGTTACCCTACGGTTGTTGCTTCAAATCTAGCATGCCTTCAGTTAATTTTGTTTTTTTAGGGTTTTGGATTACTGTGATGAATCAAAGGTTTGGTTTATAGGTAAGAGAGAGTGGGGTTAGGGTCTGAGTTCAGGGAGAGGAGATGAATACAAAAGTGTTGGCTTCATTTTTTTTCTTTGGAGGGGCGTCGCCGTAGGCGATTACAGGCGGTGTTAGGGTTTGAGATTAGGGTGCGAGAGAGGTGAGGGAGAGCAGCTGAATCGGGTAAGAGTCCTCATTTGTTGGGCCTTGGTTTACTGCTCTCCGTCATAAAGCCCGGTAACAGATTATTGAACATCAAGCCCATACACCATTTTTAGCATATTAAGGACTTTTTAGTCCCATAACAAAAAATCTCTTGGTCTTTATTAGCTGGGCCTGGGTGCCCGATTATGAAATGATATCCCAGGATTTGGATTGCTACCTCTGATTCTTTGGTTTTCTCCTTATGACTTCCCTTTTAGTTTTAATTCCTCATGTTTTTTTTAGTAACAAAATACATAAATAAAATGGTCAAAATGGGACAATAAAAAATATATATACTAGAATTTGGGTTTTAAATAGGGATTTATTTTCTCCCTCTTAATAAAATTTTTTAGGCGTTTTTAATCACTAAGTTTTAATTCATTTTTACGTCGTATATTCTTCTGCAACCTTTGGAATTATCTAGATGCGAATTGGGGGTGATTTTGTTCTTATTTTTATATCCACTATGCTCCCTTAGTATTTTAGTCCAATTTTAACCCGTCGATTACAATTGAGTTAAATAAACTTTAGATTGTACTCCAAGCATGTCAATTTAGGATTAAGATTTCTCTTTAGACTCAACTTTAGGAATAATTGTTGTATGATAACGCTAGGGATAGATTTAGGTTAGTCGCCCCTTAGACTTTTCTTTTCCCTTTTGCATCTTTGCATTAAAACAAAAACTATTTTCTCTAGCAAACTTCAAATACACCTAAAAATTACTGATGAGAATCATGCCTTTGTTGAGCGTGGGAAATGATAAGTCGGTCCCTTCTCGATCTTATTGTTCTTCCATTCTAAGCCTTGGTATGGTTTGAGTCTCAAAGACTTATTTCATAAATAAGTGGAGAAATGGTTAAAATCTCTCTCTTGAGATCAATTAGTCATTATCCACAAGCAAAAACACCAACCAACGCAAACACCTTTTTACCTTCGGGCTTCTCTTCCAAAAAAATTATTTTTATTAGAAAATGCATAAAACATCTAACAATTTTCAAATCCTTTTTTAAGGTAAAAAATATCAACAAATACAAACTCTTTTGCCTACGGGCTTTTCTTTCAGAACTTTTCAGAAAGAACATGTTAATTCACTTATGTGCTGACGCGTAAGTCTCCAAAGGTCGAGTTGCGCAGAAGGCGAAATTAATATTGTTAATTAAAAAATACAAACCAACAAAAAAACTTTTGAGCCGAACTATGGCTGCTCTGATTCCTTAAAAGGGATACATAGGCATTGGGGTAGCGCCCGAGCGAGCACAACTTTCATTTTCCCTACATTATTTTCTCTTTTCTTTTGTATGCATTCCCTCTTTTCATTTTCTTTTAGCCCTTAATCCTAGATATAGATCCTAACACACCCATTAGATTAGAACAATAAGAGTGGATACCGTAGAGTACTACGGACGTGTGGGGTGTTAATACCTTCCCCTCGCATAACTGACTCCCTTACCCGTATCTCTTGGTTGTTCGACCTTGATTTCACCCTTCTCAGGTTTACTCGATGTTTATCTTTCCCCTCTTGTGGGATAAAAAACGTTCGATGGAGACTTCATTGATTTCATTATCAGTTGATTGTTCAGCCGGTTGTTTCAACCGCCCTTTCGGGTTTTTAGCCCACCAGGATACCCATTTTTGCCCAAGTCTCCCTTTCGGGTTTTCGACTTGTCAGGTGTACAATCTTTTACATATATCCCTAACTTTTGCCCGAACCTCTTTGGTTCACCGGGATGCCCTTATTTTTGCCTAGGGATGTCATCCTAGCAGGCCATTTTATGTGTAGTAATTTTTAACTATGTCTGCATTCACAGGATGTGGGAAGTCTTTACCATCCATAGTAGTCAGCATCATGGCACCACAAGAGAAAACTTTCTTTACGACGAATGGCCCTTCGTAAGTGTGAGTCCATTTTCCCCTAGGGTCACCTTGTAGAAGAAAGATTCACTTTATTACCAAGTCGCCAGCTTGATACACTTGAGGCTTGATCTTTTTGTTGAACGCCTTGATCATATGCTTTTGATACATCTGACCATGGCAAACAGCAGCCAGTCGCTTCTCGATAATCAAATTCAGCTGATCCAACCTAGTTTGAATCTATTCGTCTTCTCCTAGACCTGCTTCTTTCATTATCCTTAGAGAGGGAATTTGAACTTCTACAGGCAAGACGGCTTCCATGCCATAGACCAAGGAGAAAGGAATTTCCCCAGTTGACGTACGAGACGAAGTACGGTAGCCATTGAGAGAAAATGGTAACATCTCATGCCAGTCTTTGTAGGTTACCACCATATTTTGCACAATCTTCTTGATATTTTTATTAGCAGCTTCCACTGTGCCATTCATCTTGGGTCTATATGGAGAAGAGTTATGATGCTAGATTTTTAACTTAGTACATAGTTCTGTAATCATAGCATTATTGAGGTTAGTTCCACTGTCGGTGATAATTATTTTGGGGATACCATAACAGCAGATGAGGTTATGCTTGATAAACCTGGCTACAATATTCTTGGTAACTGATACATATGAGGCAGCTTCGACCCACTTGGTAAAGTAATCAATGGCAACAAGGATGAAACGGTGTCCATTTGAGGCAGTAGGTTTGATCTCTCCAATCATATCAATTCCCTACATTGCAAACGGCCATGGCGCAATCATGACATTTAGATGAATAGGAGGTACATGGACTTTGTCAGCATAGATTTAACACTTGTGGCAAGTCCTTGAGTGTTGATGACAATCAGTTTACATTATGGACTAATAGTAACCAGCCCTCAAGATTTTCTTGGCCATAGCGTGTCCATTAGAATGGGTCCCAAAGAGGCCATCATGCATGTATTGCATAATTTTCTCCATCTCCTTCTTGTCCACACATCAGAGTAGAGTAGAATCATGGTTGCGTTTGTATAGGATTCCGTTGCTTAGAAAGAATTTGGCTGAAAATCTTCGCAATAATTTCTTATCATTGATGGAAGCCCCTTCAGGATATTCTTGTGCCTCAAGATATCTCCTCACCTCATGGTACCATGATTTCTCTTTGGTAGTGTCAAGCTCATAGTAGTGCGCAGGTTCGTCAAATCTTCCAATTGTAATCATAGGAGCTTCATTGTCCTATTTGACCTTGAACATGGAAGACATTGTTGCCAAGGCATCAGCTAACTGATTTTCCTCCCCAGGGAAGTGTTCAAAGGTGATCTCTTCGAAACATGGAATCAGATTTAACACAAGCTCCTTGTAAGGAATCAGGTTAGGATGCTTAGTGTCCCATTCTCCCTTCACTTGGATAATCACTAGAGCAGAGTCTCCGAATACATCCAAATGCTTGATCCTTAAGTCAATGGCAGCCTTCAAACCCAAGATGCATGCTTCGCACTCAGCCATGTTATTCGTACAATTGAAGCATAGTCTAGCAGTGAATGGAGTGTGACAACCTTCAGGAGAAATTATCACCGCCCCAATTCCATTGCCCAGAGCATTGGAAGCTCCATCAAAAACCATAGTCCATCGGGATCCTTGTTCAGGTCCGTCATACGGTCCAGGCTTTGCACAGTCGGTCTAACATGATATTTTCATCTGGGAAGTAAAAGTTCATAGATTGATAGTCATCAACAGCTTGATGATCCAAATGAACTGCTAATACACTTCCTTTGATGGCCTTTTGTGTTGTATATTGAATATCATATTCAGTCAGAATCATTTTCCATCTAGCTATCCATCTGGAGAGAGCAGGTTTCTTAAAGATGTACTTAATAGGGTCCATCTTAGAAATCAGTAGAGTGGTGTGAGTTAACATATACTGTCTTAGCTGGCGAGCAGCCCATGCTAGAGCGCAGCAAGTTTTCTTGAGCAATGAATATCTTGTTTCACAGTCGGTAAACTTTTTGCTCAGGTAGTATATTGCATTCTCTTTTCGACCAAACTCATCATGTTAGCCCAACACACACCCCATAGAATTCTCTAGCACAGTCAAGTACATGATCAATGGTCTTCCTTCCACCAGAGGCATATGAGTAGGGGTTCTTGCAAATATTCGTTGATCTTGTTGAATGTAGCTTGGCAATCGTCATTCCATCTGACTACTTGATCCTTCTTCAAGAGTTTGAAGATTGGCTCACAAGTAGCAGTTAAGTGAGAGATGACGCGGGCAATGTAGTTAAGACGAACCAAGAACCCTCTAACCTCTTTTTCAGAGCGGGGAACCGGCATTTCTTGAATGGCTTTTACCTTTGCAGGATCAACTTCGATGCCTTTACCACTGACGACAAAACCTAGAAGCTTTCCAGACCTTACTCCGAATGTGCACTTATAAGGGTTCAACCTCAACTTGTACTTATTCAGTCTCTCAAATAGCTTGTGTAGGTGATCGAGGTGCTCTTCTTCAGTTTGCAATCTTGAAATCATATCATCCACATAGACCTCTATTTCATGATAGATCATATCATTAAATAAAGCCATCATAGCTCTTTGATATGTTTCCCCTACATTCTTTAGTCCGAACGGCATGACTATATAGCAAAAGGTGCCCTATTGTGTAACAAAAGTAGTCTTCTCCATATCTTCAGGAGCCATCTTGATTTGGTTGTAGCCAGAAAATCCATCCATGAAGGAGAAGACTTTCTGTTGAGCGGTGTTGTCAACCATGGCGTCAATATGTGGTAGAGGGAAATCATCTTTGGGGCTCGCCCTATTCATATCCCTATAATCTACACACATGCGAACCTTTCCATCTTTCTTTGGCATGGGGACCACGTTCGCAATCCATTAAGGATAAGATATGACAGCCAGAAAACCTGCATCAAATTGCTTCATTAACTCAACATTTATCTTTTCAAACATGTCTGGCCACATACGATGCACCTTTTTCTTAACAGGAGGACAATCCTCCTTCGTTGGAAGATGATGAACCACAATGTCGCTATCCAACCCTGGAGTATCTTCATACGACCAAGAAAACACTTCAACATAGTCGTGCAACATATGAACTAATCTTCTCTTGATACTATCTCCTAGGTTGGCGCTAATCTTGAAATCTTTATTTTCTATCTCAGTACCTAAGTTGATAACCCTGAATGTCTCTTCATGAGGTTGAATAGCTTTCTCTTCTTGCATTAGAAGCCTGGCTAATTCTTCGGGTATTTCATAATCTCCCTCGCCTTCGTCTTCGGCTTGGTTAACTGGATGTTTGAAATCATAACTGGCAATAGTAGAGTCATTGGCAATGAGATCCGGAGTGGATGAGGATCTGCAAGTGTGTGTGTGTGCATGTAAGATACATGGCTATTGAAAAATGTAATAAAGGAAAAGGAAGACAATGAACACAAAAATTTGAATGCAAAAGGTCCAATGGTTTATATTAAATGATTATGATAAATGAACATGAACAAAACCCTTAACAAATGGACCATAGTGCTCGGGGCAAGGCACGTGGCTTTAAAAGTCATTGTTTGGAAATTAAGATTACAGACAAAAGTTTCTTGAATTGACAGAAAATAGTAAGCAGTAATTACTCCTCAATGAAGAAGATGGGAGTGAAATCCTTCGCATGCCAGTTGTTGAGATTTCCACCATAGGATAGATCCAATCTTCAAAAGTATTTTTATCATCAGAGTCTTCCAAAGCGTTCACTTCATGATTCCTGATGCGGAGAGGTGGCCTTCCCACGCGGGCGCGCCTGACTTCTTTCTGAGCTTTGATGGTGAAACCCAATCCGAATTTGTCTACTTTAAATGGAATATCGGGAAGTTGTCCCCAGATCGTACAGTTTCCATCTTCGACCATGGCACAAGCATCCTTAAGTGAAACCATTCTTGGTATAACTTCATCAGTTTTTGATATGTTGGAGAAGATTTTGATGGCAGCAACCATAGGAGAAACAACTTTGAAATCCGAGCCGGAGTTTCTATGAATTCACCATCCATTTCCATATATTTGAAGGAATTGAGATGGCTCACCATAAATTCTTCTTCGCCGCAAACAGTAATAATCTTCCCCTTGATGGGTACTTTAAATTTTGATGAAGGGTGGATGTTACTGCCCCTGCCCCATAGATCCAAGGGAGACCAAGAAAACATGAATAAGCAGGACGTATATCCATTATATAAAAGGTAGAGCTGGAAATTTGTGAGCCAACTTTAATGGGGAGATCCACCTCTCCATGAACCATCCTTTTAGATCCATCGAAAGCCCTTACAACAATATCACTTGGCTTCAATACCAGTCCTTCACAATATAGCCGGTCCAAAGCACCTTTGGGTAACACATTTAAAGAATAGCCAGTATCAATTAGGACATGGGATAGGGTGGTCACCTTGCATTTAACAGAGATATGCAAGGCTTTGTTGTGGTTCCTTCCCATAGGAGTCAAATCAGTGTCAGAGAACCCTAATCATTTCCAGACGTTAAACTTGCTACACAATTCTCGAACTGGACAACGGTGGTTTCTTGGGGAACGTGGTATTTCTTCATGAACTTGATTAGATCCTGGGCATGAAAGTCTGAACAGAGTAATAATGACAGCATGGAAATTTTGGAGGGGGTTTTCCCCAACTGCTCAACTATTTTGAAGTCACTCTTTTTTATGATTTTCAGGATTTCCTCCATCTCTCGAGTGAAGGGTTCTTCAGCATTAGTATCTTTGGTAGGTGCCTCTATCCCAGCTGGCTCACCTTCTTTTTCTTTGCCTCTAGTGTTGGCACTAGACTTGTCATCGGTTATGCGGACGGGAGTTGTTGTAGTAGCGGGTGGTGAAATATCAGGGGAAAAGATCCTCCATGTTCTTGTCACTTTACTAGAACCTGCAATATTAATGACATCACCTTCGTCTTTGTTGATCCAATAATCTTGTTTTATCCCATGATAGTAAACATCGGCACCATAGTTCCATGGAACTGCTTTGTCAGAGGAGTAGGGAATAAGTCCAGCGACGGTAATTATCAAAGGAGAAATGGTTGGTTCACTTGAAATTATAATAGGACCCTTTGAGGGGATCCTAAAAGGCTTGTTGGAAATTGTTATTATAGACAAGTCTTCATCTTTGGTGGTCAAACTCTTGATGGTAGGAATTTTCTTAAACAGAATATTGCGGCTATCTATTAGGCGTTTCACACCTTCCCTCATCCGCTTGCACCCATTTATTTGTTGATCACAGCAAACACAATCTTTAGAACAGCCAGGGAACACCCCGACTCTCAGCAAGTTAATCTTCACAGTAGTTAATGGAGTTGTTGAATCTTCAATGGAAGAGACGAAAGTAGTATCATCAATTGCGTTTACGCCTTTGCCATGATTCAGCATTGGTGCGGCTATCACATTTAGAGTGGCGGGTGGATCGAACTCAAATGTCTTATTGTCTATCAAGTCTTGAATATTGGTCTTCAGCGCCCAGCATTAATCGGTCTCATGCTCAGGACTATTTGAATGATATGCGCACTTGGCATTAGGATTGTATTTTGGTGATGAAATGTTTGGATTGGACAGTGGATCATGCAATGTCACTAAGTTGGCCTTCAACAGATGTTGCAAGTCTTGAGACAGTGACATGTTAATCTTTGTGAATTGTCTTCGAGGAACTTTGGATCTTTGATTGTTGGATGATTCCCTTTGAGCAGACAGAGGGTTGGATATTAACACAACATTAGCAGAGGGTCTATGATCCTTCTTGGTATGGGCCATTTCCCCATACATAGTATTTGTTTCCTTTTTTCCACTGAAAGGCTTCTTTACGGCATTGGATGTGGAAGCAGATGTCATGGGAATTTTTCCGCTCTTAATGCCACTTTCGACTCTTTCACCAGTTAGGATCAACTCGGTGACACCAGACGAAGAACTACCAATCAATAGGTTAAAAAAAGTGCCAGATAATGTACCCATGAAAATGTCAACTAGTTCTCTGTCAGTTAGTGGTGGTTGGACCCTACCAGCAAGATCCCTCCATTTTTGTGCGTACTCCTTGAACCCCTCATTAGTACCCATTGCCATACCTTGAAGTTGGACTCTGGTTGGCGCCAGATCGGCATTGTATTGGTATTGATGATAAAAAGCAATGGCTAGATATTCCTATGTGTGGATGCGGGAACCTTCCAATTGATAGAACCATTCTAGTTGAGTCCCAGCC
The DNA here is from genome assembly GCA_948472305.1 of Vicia faba. Taxonomy (NCBI): domain Eukaryota; kingdom Viridiplantae; phylum Streptophyta; class Magnoliopsida; order Fabales; family Fabaceae; genus Vicia; species Vicia faba. Next base: position 751,882,826 of record OX451740.1, on the reverse strand, counting down.
AGACTCTCTTGGAAGAAATGGATCCATAGATTTTTGTCAGTAGTTTGCGGCTGCATCTTGTGCACGTAAGACCTTGGATGAAGTTTCGGGCAGGAAACCCCATCATACTTAGCGAAGACCGATATTTTTAACTTATGGGGGATGACGACCCCAGGTATTAAGCCCAACTCACTAAAATCTAAACCAGGCACGGCTTGAATTTCAACAGCTTTTAGCCTATCCTCGAACTGCTTGTATTTATCCTCAGCCGGAGGGTATTGCTCATCAAAGTAGTCTTCATCTTCAGAAGCTTGATTATTGGCACATGTGATACAGTGGGAGAACTGACTTGAATGTTTTGCATTTGATTGCAAATATTGCAGTTAGCAAGAGTCGCCACCAACTTTTCTTTTATCCAAAAGGAAAGGTGAAAAAGCATAGGAAAGACCTTTAGAGATGTTTTCTGAGTTCGGGGGGTAGATTATGAAAAGAGAAGGTATTAGCACCCTTTTCATCCATGGTTTTTCCATGGGCTCTTATATACTTGCTAGATCACTTGCTTTTTTTTAATGTGCTTGTGGTATGGGTTTTGAAAGTATTTTGAAAATGTAACTTTGTAATGATTCTCGTTTCTATAAGAACACATACAAAGTGTTTGTTTCGAAGATAGTTCAAAAAGGTGTTTGTGAGATGTGTTTTTTGAAAGTGATTTTGAAAAGGTGTCTTTGTAATGATTCTCGTCTCTATAAAAATGTATACAAAGTGTCGTCTTTTGAAAATGTTTCAAAGTGAGAGTGTTGGTGTATAGAATGTTTTTTTGTGAGCAAGCGAGCAACTAGGAGCGAATCTACCTACTCAAAAAGTCTTAGATGTTCTTTTCCTCCTCCTTTAGGTGTTGCTATCTTACCATTATTTTGGTAAGAAGCCCCATCGTTGGATGTGAAGGGACGGGCGCGGGACGTTTTTGTATAGTCATAGAAGGCAACCCATGGAACATTGTAGCAATGTCTGTTAGGGACTAGATCGTTTACTGGAGGCAACATAGAGGGTCATCGAGGGACTACGATCTTTTATCGAGGGTCTTTGCTAAAACGCCCATGTTCGAGAGACATGACTATTTTTCCGATAGGCAACAAGTGAGATTACCTTAAGGTGTGCATATGTGCAAAGTGTGTTTGATTGCATGAATTTCGTCTTGATTAGGATTCTCTATTTGTTGATTTCATATCTTGCCATACACACCTTAATTACTAGCAATATATGAAAGCAATAAAAAGTGCGGAGAGTAAATATCCTACACTATTACAATCATTAGGGGGATGGGGTGTACAGATTTACAAATGGGGATTGCAAATAAAATAAAATTAAGTCCTAAGTTACTATTATAACCATATTGAATGGATAAGAATGTACAAGAAATGTAAAATGAACTTGTTTTGTTTAAGAAAAGAGATAAGTTTTGTTTAAGAAAATACTTTTGATCTTTTTGTTTTAAGAAATAAAATCAAGCATGTAAAATGTAATTTTTTTTTGGTGTTTTTGATTAGTGAAAATAGAAGTGATAGCAAAAAATAGTAAGGAAAAAGAAAATAGAATCAGCGCATTGCTGAACTAAAAGAGATCAGAAGTTCGGACTTTGGTGTGCTGTAAAAACAGAAATCATATTAGTAGAAATAGGTAGAGTCATAAGTTCTGGGTCAGCTGGGAACAAAGAAGATTTCAGAAGTTCTGATGCCACTGACAGAACTTCGTCTCCCTCTCCATACTAGTCAGAACATCTTCAACTTAGTCATTTCTCAACATAACAGAAGATGCGCATATCACAGTTATGGCATGTTTCATAATGTTTCAGAAACAAGAGATATCAGAACTATAAATCAGAAGCAATCATGAATTTGCTAATCCTAATTCTGAGTCCTAATTTCTTCAAAAAAGTTCTGAACTGAAATTCTCCCTACTTAGGCAGGAAAATACATGAAACCTCAGAATATGTACAGCATCAGAATAAGGATGTCTACATTGTATTTTTGAACGTGCAAATCTAACAATGTTTGAGTAATATAACAAGAGTCAGCAGAACCTTACCTTGCAGCTGGAAAATGTTCTGTGAACTAGAGTCTGATTCTGACCACTTGTAATGTTCTGACCAGCTTCCTCACGTGTTCAGCAGGCTAGAAACCTCTGAATGGCTGGAATATTCTGGAACAGTCAAAGAGCAAAGTTTTGACTTCTTTGAAGTGGATATTGATGGAGGGTATGTCACAGTCTGAACTCGGAAGTTAGGATAGTTTTAAATGTATATCAGAAACTGTATGGATGGTTCTGATCAAGAAACACTTTAGGAAAAATGGAGTTTGAATGCAAGAATCAAAAGCTAAAAGGTTTTGTATTTTTGCGTTTGCAGTTTTGGAATCTTGGAATTTTAGCAGGGGTTCAAGGCTTTTTCTTTCTCAATTTTTTAACCTTTTTACAGTTGCCAATGGCTTTCAATTTATATGTAAAGATCTTGTAGCTTGGAGAGTACAACCGTCACATGCTAGGGTGCTGCCTTGTTGTTGAAGAAAGTATGGTGGTTAGCAGCTTTAGCAGCGCCTAAGCTGGAATTGTAAGCAGGAATTAAGGAAAGGTAACCTCAAAAGCAAAAGCAACGCATGGGCCCAGCACACTCTTGTACAAGAGTTTTCTTTTCCAAGACAGTAATGGTACTTCTATGCCACACGTGGGGAAATCCTTTGAACAAAGACCCAAAATTGGTTGTGAGCATTAAATGATGATAAGATTGATCAAACCAGAAATTCTACAACATGATATTCTACATCATTGCTTAATTCTGGATCAAAAGTTCAGCTTCAGCGTGACTTAGAATAGACATCCAACTTCTGATCTTTGTATCTCCTTGCTCCAGCATGTTCTGAAGGAGCTCTCAGACTTTCCAGGAAGCTTGCAGCACGCTTTGTAACCTTCTTTGAATTACCCTTGCAAACTCTGACTAAACCTTTATGAAAACTGGCCCAGAAGTTCTGACCAAACTCTGTCCTGAAAGTGTCCAGAATTTGCTGAGTGCTTTAGTTTCATGGACGTGTCTTTGAAAATTTATAACTTGAAATTCTAGCATTTCTAAGAGAAGTTATGTTCTGCCGTGTTTTAGATCTTATTGAAATCTATAACTTTTGTGTTAGAAGTTAATCCAGAATCAGCTTGCATCATGGTGATAATCTGATCAGAAGTTCTGAGCTCATCATATTTCCTAAACACTTTGAAAATTTTCTAAGTATTTGGAATTTTGACTTTTCCCATAGCAAATTTGACTTTTGACTTTTGACTTTCTTAATGAAACAAACTTCATATTTTAACATGTCTTGCTGAAATATGATTCTTGAAACTTGATTTTGATCCAAAAGTCAAAGTTTGACTTTTCACTTTGCAAATGACCATTTTGCCCTTGTGAATGACTTTCTTGAAAATTTTGTAATTCAAAGCTTGGAATTAGATGGAAGCAAACCTGAGGGTCCAGGGTGATCTTTTTGAGAAATTTCTTGATAAATGAGAGGGAAACTTTTGGGGTACAACAGCTGCCGCTGTTTAATCTTCTTAAACCTGAAGAGTTAGATTGGCGGATCCGTCATTCGTGACTTGAAGGTGGAAGATGATTGGACACTAGAGTTCCCAGAAATTTGCACTCGATGATGTGGTGATTAATTGTGTAGGAAATGGGTTTAAAGATGCCATTCAAAAGTGATTGTTGACAAAAATTTGAAGAAGTATCAGAATAAATCTCTGGTTGATTTATACTGAAATAGTGGATGTGTTAGGTTGAGTACCCGAATAATATCCATAAATGGATTGTATCTGAAAGTTGTCTTTGAATGAGTATCAGGATGGCATCTGTATCTGGTGTGTATATGAGCTGTATCTGAAAGCTGAATCTGAATGAGTATCAGGATGGCATCCGTATCTGGTGCATATCTAAACTGTATCTGAAAGCTGAATCTGAATGAGTATCAGGATGGCATTTGTATTTGATGCGTATCTTAACTGTATTTGAAAGTTGAATCAGAATGAGTATTAGGATGGCATCTGTATCTGATGCGTATCTGAATTGTATCTGAAAGCTGAATCTGAATGAGTATCAGGATGGCATCCGTATCTGGTGCGTATCTGAACTGTATCTGAAAGCTAAATCTGAATGAGTATCAGGATGACATCCATATATGATGCGTATCTGAATTGTATTTGAAAGCTGAATCTGAATGAGTATCAGGATGGCATCCGTATCTAGAGCGTATCTGAACTGTATCTGAAAGCTGGATCTGAATGAGCATCAGGATGGCATATGTATCTAGTGTGTATCTGAATTGTATCTGAAAGCTGAATTTGAATGAGTATCAGGATGGCATCTGTATCTGGTGCGTATCTGAACTGTATCTGAAAGCTGAATCTAAATGAGTATCAGGATGGCATCCATATCTGGTGCGTATCTGAACTGTATATGAAAGCTGAATCTGAATAAGTATCAAGATGGCATCCGTATCTAGAGCGTATCTGAACTGTATCTGAAAGCTCAGTAGAATGATGAAGGAATCTTGGATGATTACTACCTCAGCATGATGATGAAGGAAGCTTGGACGATTACTACCTCAACAGGATGATGAAGGAATCTTGGACGATTACTACCTCAGTAGGATGATAAAGGAATCTTGGACGATTACTACCTCAGCAGGATGATGAAGGAATCTTGGACGATTACTACCTCAGTAGGATGATGAAGGTATCTTGGACGATTACTACCTCAGCAGGTAATGAAGGAATCTTGGACGATTACTACCTCAGTAGGATGATGAAGGAATCTTGGACGATTACTACCTCAACAGGATGATGAAGGAATCTTGGACGATTACTACCTCAAAAGATGATGATCTTTGTCTGTTGATTAATCTTTCCTGAAAAGGTAAAGAATTAGTTGTATGCAATGTCATGATGTATGCATTGCGTAATGATGTTCTCAAAATAAATGAGATTTGTGTTATATGTATTTTGTATGCATATGTTATGAATGTTGTTGAAATGTAATTTTGTCTTGGAAAATAAATCCTTGACAAGTGTTGGGGAGTCATTAAATCCCGGACTGCTGTTGAAGAATAGGTGTGTCTTCAAACTTTGCCTAGAATGTTTCCACTGAGGATTCCTGTTTTGTTGAGGAGAACTCCTCTGGGGAATATTGACTTTGTTTGAGAATACTCTGTTGGAGAGTGTTGATTCCTGATTGGAAAAGAGACTAGGAGTCTCGGTTATTCGTTGCTCTACTGGGAGTCATCTCTTGATGGACAAAGTTAAACTGATATTTGGTCAGGTCCAGGCTTTACAGTAACTTGTTGGGGATTGTAGAGTAGTCTATTGGGGAGGAGGAGTCGTGGTCCTTTGATTTGTAGTAGTCGGAGAGGCAAACTCAAGCTGGGGAATCCTGCCATTTGTTGGGGAAATAAACCCTGTTGCTCAGTCTGTGGGAGAAGTGGCAACTTTAGTGGCAAAAATCCTTGAGGATTCTTGAAGTCGACTCAGTTGGGAAAAGGTTTTTAGGGATTGAAAATCTGGCTGGGAGTCATCCCACGAGAAGGATCTTGGGAAGATTTGTCACTGCCTCTAGTAGCAGGTTATTGCGGCACTACCAGGAACTGTTTGATTGTAAGTAAACATTTGCTGAGATTAGCGTTCAATGTCCCAAGTAATAGAGATGGAGACCTGCCCCTGGTTATTCTGCACTTCTTGAGAGATTTCTTAGAATCTTGACTGGACTGCCCCAAGTGTGCTGGATAGTAACATGTCATGTCCCCTTGTTGATAGGAGATTTGTCAATGGAAGTGTCATCCTACTTGAATTGATTTTGTTCACTGAGAGAGCTTTCGTTCACTGGATATTCATTGTGTGAATTTCTCTGCTGTCAAACAAATAGGCATATGCAAACAATGATATTCAAGTAATGCAAAGTTTATGTTTGTATTGAAATTTTTGAAAATGCATTTTAGCAAGTAAAGAAGTTTTGTAAGAAAAATTCAACTCAGGATTTAGAGTAAAGCTCTACAGGAGTCAGGATACCTTTTGTAACAGTATGATTTCGAACTAACCCATGCTTCAATTAGGACTTTTGAAGGGTTGTAATGTGGCTTGGTTCACGGTTTAAGAAATAAAGGATAAAGGCTCATAATGTATTTGTACCCACCCGCTCTTCGTGATGTTCTTCAGTTTAAACTCAGTTAAATTGTGCGTTTGAATTTCAATTGAGACTAGAATGACGTTTTGGTGATGGTTCAGACAAGTTATGTTTATCGGAAGGCAGTCATTTTTGCAACATTTTTTCATGTTGTTGAGGATTTGTAGTGACCCTTTTTTTATTTGTTATCCCTGATTTTTGCCTGACTGTTCTTGTTTTGAGGTTACAGTCAGTGGGATGCCCCAGTTTTTCTTAAGTCTCCTTTGTAGGTTTTGACTTAGCGGGCTTTTCTTTTTGAGAGATAATGACTGCCTATTTAGTAGGGAACCATCACTGTCTTTTGATCCCAGAGGAATATTTTTGATATCACTTATTGAAGTGAAAGTTTGCGACCGAACACGCATTTGAATTAACTGAGAGACTACTCTGCCCCAGGTTTTTATTAAAGGTTTCAATTTATGTAAAAAAGAAAACTTCTACTTCTTTGGATCGAAGGGGTTGACTAGGGATTATCTTCCTTATAACTCCCGTGTTTAGGATTTTGAAAGAACGCATGTACATCGTCAGCAAGGTCTTGTTCAAAAGCATATTGTATGAGATTATGGCATTGTTTTCGTCATCCTCCCTCTAAAGGCTTGTAATTTTTAGCAAGAGTTGAATGTCATAAAGAGAGTAAAAAGCATAGTTTAAATATAGTGAAAATGAATGGATGAATTCAAAACAAACATATGGAATGCATTAATGAAACAAATTTTAACATTAATGGATAATTGTTTGAACAATAAAAGAGATTACAATTAAAAAATCAAATGAACAGAAGCCTCTTTGTCTGAACTTGTCATTTTAGGTGGTGAGCCTTTGAGGGATGGAAGAAGAATTTCGTTTGGCCATCTTGTGTGAACTCCAACAATCCTTCGTCGATCAAGTTTTGAATCTTGTACTTTAGTGCCCAACAATCGTTTGTATCATGCCCAGGACTATCGGAATGATAGGCACACCTGGCATCAGGATTGTAGCTGGGAGAAAAAGTTTTGGGATTTGGATGAGGTCTTATTGGTGTAATCAGATTCATCCTTAGCATGTGTTGCAAAGCTTGAGACAGTGGTATGTTGACGATCTTAAACTGTCTTTTGGGCTTGCTTTTCCTTTGTTGGTTTTCCGCTTGATGTTGACGAAGTCGTTGTTGGGCTCGTGACGTGGCAGCGATTTGAAGAGGTCTTCCGGCTTCTTGCCTCATGGGAGGCTGAGTAGTGACTTGATTCCCAATCCTGGTTGTTAACCCCATACGGTTGCAATTGTCTTGACGAAGCTTGTTAATAAGGACTCTCAACTCTTCTTGTCCCTGAGCCAAGTTTTAGATGAGAGTCATCTGGCCCACCAGTTGTCCCATCAACTGGACTTTCATTACGACTGTCTCAGTTTGTAGCCGCTCCAACTGGTCATTTCTGTCGTCCCCAGAATTTCCCATGATCATGCCCCTGGTGAGGAGCGCCTTGACCTCTTCTTGTCCCTTAGATAGGTTCAAGAACATCTCTTGAAGTTTAGCGTTTTGAGCCTGGATGCCCTTCACCGTTTGTTTCATATCCATCTTACTGAAATAAACAGTAGGAAGATAAGGAGATCTGTATAGGAGAAACCTGTCATGATATGATGCGTGATATGTGGATACATGTTTTCAAGGATCTCGCGGGGTAAATGTTAGTAGTCACTTATAGTTTTAATTGGAGAACTTTGTATTGGTGGATGTTTTTCCACGAGAATTAAGCTCACCATGCCAAGTGGGTTGTAGCCCTTGACTCAAGTTATTGTGCTTTGATCTTTGACATCGTTTGGTTAGAGGAAAATAAATCCTCTTCCCCCTTGATAAACACTTGGTTCAATGTAACCCTGCATCAAAGGCCCTCGAGATCCTTGAAATGGTTATTGAAAATGTTATGTTATGATGTTATGATGTTATGTATAAGGATGCAAACTAAGCAAGTTTATATACAAATAAATATATACACACAAAGAAGACAAATCCTTAGGTTTAGGCTTGCATGGAGTTTGTAGGTAAGTACCCTCTTGAAGTTTAGTTGGCTCAACATGTCCTAGAAAGTAAACGGGTTCTAAGGGATCTCAATATCACTGATCTTTCCCATAAGCATCATTCCGATCAACAACTGACTTGTCACCAAACAAAACTCGGGAGTCAAATCTCAATGAGTGTAGTATCGAGTATCTATCAACTTCAGACAGCACCAAAGCCGGTCACCTCACTACGTCCTAATGGCCAAGTTGGTCAAGTAAAGGTTCTAAAAGTTCATTAGTGCTTCATGATATCACTCAGCGGCCCCGTATTCTCCTTGATTAACTCAAGTGCTACCGATATCCACAAATATGTCACACTAACATAGCTATTTCTTAGACCATGTCGGTATACCCCGCACAGTTTCCACAACGTATTGCTACTTACCTATAAGGTATCCCAAATTCGAGTAAAGGATTCAAACCCAAACAAAGAACCAAGATGTAAATCATACAAGTCAAACAATGCAAGCAAATAAATGTGATCTAACCCTAAGGTAACCCCACTTTTAGAATACTCCCCAGCAGAGTCGCCAAGTCTGTGATACGGTGGGAGAACTAACTTGAATGTTTTGCATTTGATCTCAAATGTTGCGGTTAGCACGAGTCGCCACCTACTTTTATTTTATCCAAAAGGAAAGGTGAAAAAGCATAGGAAAGACCTTTAGAGATGTTTTCTGAGTTCCGGGGGTAGATTATGAAAAGGGAAGGTATTATCACCCTTTTCATCCATAGTTTTTCCATGGGCTCTTAGTTACTTGCTAGATCACTTACTTTTGTTTGAATGTGCTTGTGGTGTGGGTTTTGAAAGTATTTTGAAAATGTAACTTTGTAATGATTCTCGTTTCTATAAGAATGCATACAAAGTGTTTATTTCGAAGATAGTTCAAAAAGGTGTTTGTGAGATGTGTTTTTTGAAAGTGATTTTGAAAAGGTGTCTTTGTAATGATTCTTGTCTCTATAAGAACGCATACAAAGTGTCGTGTTTTGAAAATGTTTCAAAGTGAGAGTGTTGGTGTATAGAATGTTTTTGTTGTGAGCAAGCAAGCAACTGGGAGCGAATCTACCTACTCAAAAGGTCTTAGATGTTCTTTTCCTCCTCCTTTAGGTGTTGCTATCTTACCATTATTTTGGTAAGAATCCCCATCGTTGGATGTGAAGCGAAGGGCGCGAGACGTTTTTGTATAGTCATAGAAGGCAACCCATGGAAAATTTTAGCAATGTCTTTTAGGGACTAGATCGTTTACCGAAGGCAACATTGAGGGTCATCGAGGGACTATGATCTTTTATCGAGGGTCTTTGCTAAAACTCCCATGTTCGAGGGACATGACTATTTTTCCGATAGGCAACAAGTGAGATTACCTTAAGGTGTGCATATGTGCAAAGTGTGTTTGATTGCATGCATTTTGTCTTGATTAGGGTTCTCTATTTGTCGATTTTATGTCTGGCCATACACACCCTAATTACTAGCAATATATGAAAGCAATAAAAAGTGTGGAAAGTAAATATCCCACGCTATTACAATCATTAGGGGGATGGGGTGTATAGATTTACAAATGGGGATTGCAAATAAAATAAAATTAAGTCCTAAGTTACTATTACAACCATATTGAATGGATAAGAATGTACAAGAAATGTAAAATGAACTTGTTTTGTTTAAGAAAAGAGATAAGTTTTGTTTAAGAAAATATTTTTGATCATTTTGTTTTAAGAAATAAAATAAAGCATGTAAAATGTAAAATGTTTTTGGTGTTTTTGATTAGGGAAAATAGAAGTGATAGCAAAAATAGTAAGGAAAAAGAAAATAGAATCAGCGTATTGCTGAACTAAAAGAGATCAGAAGTTCTGACTCTGGCGTGCTGTAAAAACAAAAATCATATTAGTAGAAATAGGTAGAGTCATAAGTTCTGGGTCCACTGGGAAAAAATAAGATTTCAGAAGTTTTGTTGCCACTGGAAGAACTTCGTCTCCCTCTCCATGCTAGTCAGAACATCTGCAACTTAGTCATTTCTCAACAGAACAAAAGATGTGGATATCACAGTTATGGCAGGTTTCATAATGTTTCAGAAACAAGAGATATCAGAACTATAAATCAGAAGCAAGCATGAATTTTCTAATCCTAATTATGAGTCCTAATTTCTTCAAAAAAGTTCTGAACTGAAATTCTCCCTACTTAGGCAGGCAAATACATGAAACCTCAGAATATGTACGTCATCAGACTAAGGATGTCTACATTGTATTTTTGAACGTGCAAATCTAACAATGTTTAAGTAATATGACAAGAGTCAGCAAAAGCTTACCTTGCAGCTGGAAAATGTTTTGTGAACTAGAGTCTGATTCTGACCGCTTGTGATGTTCTGACCAGCTTCCTCACATGTTCAGCAGGCTAGAAACCTTTGAATGGCTGGAAAATTATGGAACAGCTAAAGAGCAAAGTTCTGACTTCTTTGAAGTGGATATTAATGGAGGGTATGTCACAGTCTGAACACGGAAGTTAGGATAGTTTCTAAATGTATATCAAAAACTGTATGGATGGTTCTGATCAAGAAACACTTGAGGAAAAGTGGAGTTTGAATGCAAGAATCAAAAGCTAAAAGGTTTTGTATTTTTGCGTTTGCAGTTTTGGACTCTTGAAATTTTAGCAGGGGTTCAAGGATTTTTCTTTCTCAATTTTTTGACCTTTTTACAGTTGCCAATGGCTTTCAATTTACAGGAAAAGATCTTGTAGCTTGGAGAGTACAACCATCACATGCTAGGGTGCAGCCTTGTTCTTGAAGCAAGTATGGTGGTTAGAAACTTTAGCAGCGCCTAAGCTGGAATCGTAAGTAGGAATTAAGGAAAGGTAACCTCAAAAGCAAAAGTAACGCATGGGCCCAGCACACTCTTGTACAAGAGTTTTCTTTTCCAAGACAGTAATGGTACTTCTATGCCACACGTGGGGAAATCCTTTGAACAAAGACCCAAAAGTGGTTGTGAGTATTAAATGATGATAAGATTTATCAAACTAGAAATCCTGCAACGTGATATTCTGCATCATTGCTTAATTCTGGATCAGAAGTTCAGCTTCAGCGTGACTTAGAATAGACATCCAACTTCTGATCTTTGTATCTCCTTGCTCCAGCATGTTCTGAAGAAGCTCTCAGACTTTCCAGGAAGCTTGCAACATGCTTTTTAACCTTCTTTGAATTACCCTTGCAAACTCTGACTGAACCTTTGTGAAAACTGGCCCAGAAGTTCTGACCAAACTCTGTCTTGAAAGTGTCCAGAATTTGCTGAGTGCTTTAGTTTCGTGGACGTGTCTTTGAAAATTTATAACTTGAAATTCCAGTATTTCCAAGAGAAGTTTTGTTCTGCAATGTTTTAGATCTTATTGAAATCTATAACTTTTGTGTTAGAAGTTAATCCAGAATCAGCTTGCATCATGGTGATAATCTGATCAAAAGTTCTGAGCTCATCATATTTCCTAAACACTTTGAAAAATTTCTAAGTATTTGGAATTTTGACTTTTCCCATAGCAAATTTGACTTTTGACTTTCTTAATGAAACAGACTTCATATTTTAACATGTCTTGCTGAAATATGATTCTTGAAACTTGATTTTGATCTAAAAGTCAAAGTTTGACTTTTCAGTTTGCAAATGACCATTTTGCCCTTGTGAATGACTTTCTTGAAAAATTTGTAGTTCAAAGCTTGGAATTAGATGGAAGCAAACCTGAGGGTCCAGGGTGATCTTTTTGAGAAATTTCTTGAGAAATGAGAGGGCAAATTTTGGGGTACAACAGCACCCCCAGCACGGGTGCTCCTTGCCTCCTCGTCTTGATTTTTGTCTTCCTCAGACGACTCTTCGACTATTTGTACGTGACAAACTGGACCTTTGAACCTCTTACCCATTTTGATGAAGGCCTTCTTTTTGGTTTTATTCTTGGCTATTAGCATAGTCATCAGCTCTTGTTTCCCCTTAGCCAGGGTCAACAAGGTCTCTTGGAACGGGGAATTCTGCGCTTGCAAGTCTTTCACTGTTTGTTTGATATCCATCTTACTGAAATAAACAGTAGAAAGATAAGGAAACCTATTGGGGAAAACCTGTTTATGTTATGATGCATGAAAATGCATATGCGAATGATTTCAAGGACTTAGAAGATTTAAATTTATTTAGACAAAAAGGAACAAACATTAATTGTATTAATAAATTTAAATTGGTCACAACATGCCTCTTGGGCTTACATTGAAACAAAAGAAACAAAATGAACTAAAATACAATAAAAATGGCTCAAGTCTCCCATGGATGCTTCCTCTTCGGAGCGATATAGGCATTCAGGCTCCTCTCTTCATGAAGTTATCTTGTAAGCTCCAATGTCTTCTTCTCGCTTGCATAAAACTGGGCTTCAAAGGTATCTCAATCCCCCTTTAGCTGAATCTAAGCTATTTGCAAATCTTCAAGAGAAGTAGGCATATCAGGATAAAGGACAGTATATGGAACATCTCTTTCGGTGACAGGCTCCATGATGATAGGTAGGATGGATTCATAAGGCATCATGAGGTTTTGGGAGCGAGCTCACACTCACTTGAGATAAGGCTCCAAAGGAATGGAGTTCTTATGCCCCAACGTCTTACTATCAACCTTGTTAACCATGCCCCGAGCTCGTATGAATCTCTAACGATAGCCCTGGACATCGTTCTCGTAGTCGAATGCAATTCCTTGGACAAGTGCATCATGAGGGCCATCCCTCCTAGCATATCCAAACTGCCGCAAAACCAAACAAGGATTGTAGGTAATACCTCTCCTAATGCCAAGTAGAGGGACATTAGGGAATTCCCCACAATGGTCAATAATAGTAATGTCCTCCATAGATCAATCACACCAATAGATGTTAAAATGTGTGAGTGACATCAACCTACTAGACCATCTTAAGCCTTGCTCGTTCTTCACAATGGACCGGGGTAGGTGCGAAATAAACTACCTAGCCAAAAGAGGAATGCAACACATAAGAAGTCCTCTTCTCTTCATGGTGCGAGAGTTAAGGGAATGCAAGATATCCCCAAGTAAATTAGGCACCAGATTACGAGATAGAAAATTTTTGACTGTGTTCACATCTATAAGTTGGTCCGAATTGGGAAACAGTACCATCCCATAGATGAGAAGAGCCGACACTTCTTCAAAGTCTTGTAAATCCAGAGCATCCCAAAAATATTGAGTTCTCTCAAACAAAAACTTGGCTAAAAACCCTTTGACACCACTTATCGTTTCCCAATTGGCCACAACATCAGATCGTTGCAAATGTAGAGCTCGAGCAATATCCTTAGGTCTTGGGTCTCTTTCAAAATGGTTGAAGGGTAGTTGATCAAGGATAGGGATTCCCAAGAGTTGAGAAAATTCTTCCATAGTGGGCACAAGTTGGTAATCAGGAAAGGTAAAGCAATGGTGCAAAGGGTCGAAGAATTGGAAGAGAACCTTCATCATGTCTTCATTAAGGCTTGAGGTGACTAGATTGAGAAGTCGGCCATGTCTCTCAGTGAGCGGAGAATTCTCAGGGACCCTTGACGCTAGTTCTTTGAGTTGAGGAGGTGTTTTGACGAGGTTGATTTGGACAGTATTCCTGCGAGTGGGAGCCATGTCCTACAAAACAAGACAAATATAAATCTTTAGGTCCTTGAAATGGTTAGTGCAAAATGCCATGGTATGATGTCATGATGTTGTGTACAAGTATATACACAAGCAAAACAAACAAGTCCTTAGGTTTAGGCTTGCATGAGGTTTCATTGGTAAATACCCTCTTGAAGTTTAGTTGGCTCAACCTGTCCTAGAAAGTAATCGGGTTCTAGGGAATCTCAATATCACTGATCTTTCTTCATCAGGCATTGTTTCAGCGCAAGCCTCTTTATTGGCCACCAAAATATCCTGAAAGTCTGATCTCAATGAGCGTAGTATCAAGTATGAACCAACTTTGGACTGCACCAAAGCCGACTATCTCACTACTTCCTAATGGCTAAGTTGTTCAATTAAAGGTTCTAAGGTTAGTCAGTGCTTCATGACACCACACCGCGGCCCCGTATTCTCCTTGACTAGACTCAAGGGCTACCGGTACCAACAAATGTGTCACACTAAGATAGTCATCGCTTCAACCATGTCGGTATACCCTGCACAGTCCCCACGATTTATTGCTACTTACCTAATGATGTTCCCAAATCCAGGTAGAGGATCAATACAAACCCAAACAAGGACCCATAAATGTAAAGCAAACAAATCAAACAATGAAAGAAATCAAATGTGATCTAGATCTAAGTTAACCCCACTTTTATCATCTCCCCAGCAGAGTCGCCACATCTGTAATATAGTGGGAGAACTGACTTGGTCATTTTGCGTTTGATCTCAATTATTGTGGTTAGCAAGAGTCACCACCGACTTTTCTTTTATCCAATAAGGAAATGGTGAAAAGAATAGGAAAAACCTTTGAGATATTTTCTTGAGTTTGGGGGGTAGGTTATGAAAATGGAAGGTGTTAGCACCCTTTTCATCCATAGTTATCTATGGGCTCTTAGTTGCTTGCTAGATCACTTTTTGAAATTGCTTTGTTTGAAATGTGTTTGTGGTGTGTTTTGAAAGTATTTTTTGAAAAGCGCCTTCGTTTAGGCAAACTTTGTAATGATTCTCGTCTCTATAAGAATGCATACAAAGTGTTGGACTTTTTGAAAAGATTTCATGTTTTTAAAGTTTTTGGTGTGTTTGAAAAAATGTTTGTTTCTGAAGATGGATTGTGAGCAAGCAACTAATAACGTTCTACCTACTCAAATTTCTTTTGTTCATTCCTCTCTTCCTTTGATATTGCTATCTAACCATTGATTGGTAAGTAGCCTTATCTTTGGATGTAAAGGGACGGGCGTGGGTCATCGTATAGTCATAGATAGCAATGTTGTGGGATACCTTAGAATTTTTCTTAAGGGACTAAGATAATTTTGAAGGCAACATTCATAGCATCATCGAGGGGCTATAATCTCGTGTCTCAATTGTTTTTTCTAAGATGGCTCACATGCGTATCATGACCATTTTCTCAAGGCAACAAGTGGAGTTAACCCTGGAGGTGCAAGGTATGCAAGTGTTTGTATTTCATGCTTAATTTATTTTGGATTAGGGTTTTCTAAGATTGATTTTATCTTTCCATGCAAACCCTAAATTATTAGCATTTATATGAAAGCGATAAATTGTGGAAAGTAAATATCCTACGCTATTACATCATTTGGGGATGGGGTGTACAAATTTACAAATGGGGATTGCAATAAATTAAACTTAATTATCTATTACAACCATATTGAACTTGAATAATGTACAAGAATTGAAATGTATATAATGTACAAGACATGAATGAGAAGAAAATGAATTTGTTTTGATTTTGTTAAAGAAAATATTTTAACCCAATTTTCTAAAAAAAGAAGATAAATAGTTAGAAGTAAGAAAATTAAACTAAGTTGATTTTAGTTTAAACAAAGAAAATGAACTAACTCTAAGTTTAATATTAAGTTAAAGAAAATAAATTAAATAGGAAAATATTTTTGGTCTCTTTTTTTATTTTAAGAAGTTAAATAAAAATAAACGAAATAATTTATATATTTAATATATTTTTGGTGTTTTTTAATTAATAATAATACTAAAAATAATAAAGGAAAGAAAGTAAAAATAAAAGCTTAATGTCGGGGGGGTTGGGGAAGTGGAAAGGAGAAAAGCCCAGAAGTTCTGGCCCAGGCGCGCTACTAACAAGTAAGTGGGGGAATGATGTTGGAATCAGAAAATGAGAAAGCCTAGAAGTTCTGGCCCATGCGTGCTGTTAACAGGTAAGTGGAAATGGGATAACCTAGAAGTTCTGGCCCAGGTGTGCTATTAACAGGTAAATGGAAATGGGATAACCTAGAAGTTCTGGCCCAAGTGTGTTATTAACAGGTAAGGGGAAATGAGACAGCCTAGAAGTTCTGGCCCGGGTGTGCTGTTAACAGGTAAATGGAAATGGGATAACCTAGAAGTCCTGGCCCAGGTGTACTGTTAGCAAGTAAACGGGGTAAAATGTTAAGGAATAAAAACAACAAAAGGTGCTCATGGGGCTAGAACCCAGGACCCTTAACAATAATGCCTTACGCGCGCACTCTCTACCACTGGGGTGGCTATAAATCTGATATTATAAACAAAACCATAAACATATATTACAAAATCAGTTCTGATGATGAACTTCATCTTCTTCCTCGTGCCAGCTAGAGCATCTGCAACTCATTCATTTCTCAACCAAAACTGAAAATGTAAACATAAAAGTTATGGCAAATTTCATCATGATTCCAGAACTATAAAGCATTGAAACTATAAATCAGAAACAAACATGAATTTTGCTAGCCCTAATCTGAACCCTAATTTTTTTAGGAAGTTATGATCCTAAATTCTCTCTACTCAGGCCATGTAAATAAAATATTTAGATATGTATAGTTTCAGAGCCATGATATCTACGGTTTGTCTTTGAAAATGCAAGCCTAACAATGCCTAAATAATGAGATGAAAATCAGAAGAACTTACCTTTGCAGCTGGAGATCATGTTTTGAATTAGAGCTTGATTCAAGTTGTTGTGATGATCTGGTTAGCTTCCTCAAGTTCCCAAGAAGCTGATGCAATGGTTTGCTTGAGCTATGGATAGCTGGAATGTTCTGGAGCAGTCAAGTTGTAATGCTCTATTTTAGAAAATGGAGGTTGGTGAAGATGATGTTACAGTATGAAAACAGAGGTTGGGATAACTTCTATATGTGAATCAGAAACTTTGTGGATGATTTGGCCAAGAAACGCACGAAGGATTTTGGAGAATGGATTCAAAAATCAGAAATGACAAGTTTTTGTGATTGTGTTGCAGTTTCTGGTTCTAGGGAGTTTTAGTGAGTTTCAGAGCATGTCCAATATTTTTTCAGCTTGCAAATGAAGATTTAATTTATAGGAAAAGGGTTTGGAAGCTTGGTGAAGTCATAAGTACAAAATCACATGTTGTGGATTTTGACTTGTTTTTGAAGAAAGCTTAGACAAGCATGGTTTCAAGGCAAGGTAGGGTGGCTAGCAACTTTAAACACACCTGTTCTGAGTTTGTAGGGGATGCTTGTGCAGAAAGAACAAACACGAAGCTCAAGGAGAGTGGACTTTGTGATTAAAGTCACTTTTCCATAATGGAAGTGTGAACTTTCTTCCTTAAATGGCAAGGTGTATTGGACAAAGCTTAAATCAAGTGGTTCATAGCTCAAAAGCTTGTGTAATCTTATGATTAAGGATAAATACATACGTTAGAGGGCCTGGAAAGTGGTATTATGCGGCATTGCTTGGAATTGGATCAGATGTTCATCATGAAAATGACTCATAATTTCATAATGAATGTCCAACTTCTGATATTCGATTCTCCCTGCTCCAGCATGATCTGAAAGAGTTCTTGGACTTTTTATAAAGCTTATAACATGCTTTGCAATCCCTCTTTGAATCACTTCTGCAAAATCTCATTGTAACTGTATGAAAATTGGCCCAGAAGTTCTGTCAAAATTCTGACTTAAAACGCCCAGAATTTTACTAAGTGTTTTAGTTTCATGGACATGTCTTCATGGATTTACAACTTGATATCCAAAAATTTCTAGTAGAAGTTTTGTCCTACAGTGTTTCAGATCTTATTGAGATCTATAACTTTCATGTTGGAAGTTTTCCTTGAATGATCTTGCATCATGATGAAAATCTGGGACAAAGTTATGAAATTACCATATTTTTCTTAACACTTAGAAAAATTCCTAAGTGTTTAGAACTTTGACTTTTTTCAAAATAATCTTGACTTTTGATTTTCTTGATGAACAGACTTCATACTTTGACATGTTTTGGTGAAATATTATTTTTGAAATTTGATTTTGAGAAATGTTTTGAGCCATGCTCTTAGGTTAAATTGATGCATTTGGATTCTTGATATCATTTCTTAAGCCAACAAGTCATGTATGTGGCAAAAAGTCAAAAATCAAGCTTTCTCAGTCAAAACCCTAATTTTGACCATTTTGCCCTTTTTGTGATTTGATCAAATTTCTTGAGGAATTATGATCCAAACTTAACCAATTGACATATATGAGTTTAACATGTTAATATGGATAAAAAATTATGAATTTTGACTGTAAATTGACCATAATTGACTTTTTTCTAATACAGTTGATATTAGGTCAACTGATCAATTGTCTGAGCAAAAAATGTGATCCAAAGCTTGAAACTTGATATGAGCAATCTTGGGAGTCCAAAATGATCCATTAAAATCATAGGAAGCATTAAAGGTCCAATTGTCCTTATACAAACCCAAGCCCTAATTTTGAATCATCAGTGTTTGGGGAGGTATCTTGAGTTGATCAATCTTGGTGCAGTCTTGAATTAATGGAGATTTTGAGAGAATATTTGAGAAATTGGGAGGGAAAATTTTGGGGTACAACAGCGCCAATCTTGACTTCTTTTTTATCTGCCTTAGTACCCAAATTTATCACTTCGACCGGTTCTTTGTGCGGTTGGATATCCTTTTCCTCTTATATCAGAAGTTTGGCGAGTTCTCTGGGTATCTCACAATCTTCTTCATCTTCGTCTTTGGCTTGATAGATTGAATTTTCGAAGTCATAAACAGATTTAGCAAAATTATTGTCAATGAGATCCAGAGTGGATGTGGATCTGTAAATGTGTGTGTGGCACATAAGGTCACATGGCTATTTGAAAATGCAGTAAAGTAAAAGAAAGACAAGGAGCGCAAAATTTGAATGCAAAATAGTACAATGATTTCATTAAATGAACACATGATATATGAAATTACAAACCCTTAACAAATGATCCATTGTGCCCCGGGAAAGACACATGTTTTAAAGTCATTGTTTTGAAAGAAATTATACAGACAATGTTTTTAAAGCAAAATAAAATAATAAAAAAAGGAAATGGAAATTACTCCTGGCTAAAGGAGATTGAGATGAAGTCCTTGGCTTTCCAGTTTTTAAGTCCACCATCACTAGTCGGGAAGATCCAATCATCTAGGTTGCCATCATCATCAGTGACTTCCAGTGCATTGACTCCATGAATGCTAATACGCAGAGGTGGTCCACCAGCACGTGCACGTCGAACCTATTTTTGAGCTTTTGAAGTAAAACCCAACCCAAATTTGTCAGATTTATAGGGAATGTCGGAAAGTTATCCCCAAATAGTGCAGCCTCTGTCTTCTACCACAACCTTTACATCTTTTAGTGAGGCCACTCTTGTGTATCCTTGACGATCTTGGGAGCAGTAAGAGTAACATTAGCAACAACATTCGTCGGAGGGATTACTTCAAATGCTTGACAAGGAGTTTCAATGAATTCGCCGTCCATTTCCATATATTTGAAAGAATTTAAATGACTGACCATATATTCCACCTCTCCACAGACTGTGACGATCTTCTCTTTCACTGAGTATTTCAGCTTTTGATGCAATGTAGAGGTGATCGCACCTGCCCATGGATCCATGGGCGTCCTAGTAAGCAAGAGTAGGCGGGTGGATATTCATCACATAAAATGTTGAATTGAATACTTGAGACCCTACTTTGATCGGGAGGTCAACCTCTCTATGGACCATTCTTTTTGAGCCATCAAAGGCCCTTACTACAATATCATTGGGTTTCAACACCAGTCTATCACAGTCGAGTCTATCCAAAGCTCCTTTAGGTAGGACATTAAGGGGGGATCCAGTATTTATTAACACATGTGCCAGGGTGGTGCCTTTGCATTCAATAGAGACGTGGAGAGCTTTATTGTGATTCTTCCCTGCCGGAGTTAAATCTGCATCAGAGAATCCCAAGCCATTGTTAGCAGTTAGACTTGCTACACAATTTTCGAATTGATCGGAAGTGGTTTCTTGAGGAACATGGGAATTCTTCAAGAACTTTAACAGAGCTTGGTCATGCGCATCGAAGCATAATAGCAGAGACAACATGGATATCTTTGAGGGTGTATGACCCAATTGCTCCACTATCTTGTAATCACTTTTTCGGATGATCTTCAATATTTCTTCCATCTCTTGTCTATATGGGTCTTCAATTGTCACATCTTTTGTGGGTGCCTCCGTCCGGGAAGGCTCAGTAACTTTCTCTTTACCTCAGGCACTGGTAGTTGGCCCGACACCAGGAATTAGAACAAGTGTTGTTATAGTTGTTGGAGGAGAGATCTCCGGAGAGAAGACCCTTCATGTTCTTGTTACTTTACTGGTTCTAGCAATGTTTGTAATTTCAAAACCTTTATTTTCAGCAATCCATGGCTCTTGCTCGACGCCATGATAATAAACTTCTGCCTCATAGTTCCATGGCACTACTTTGTCATAGGTATAGGGGATTGGCCCCGGTGTAGTAATGATCAAGGGAGCTACTATGGGCTCAAAAGAAATCCTTATAGGGCCTTTGGAGGTGATCCTAATAGGAGTACTTGAAATGGTAATTATGGAGACATCTTCAAGTGTACTTTCAGGTAAATTTTTTATGGATGGATTTTTTCAAACATAATTTCACTGCTATCAATCAGGCGTTGGATGCCTTTCTTCAGCCATATACATGCATTAACTTCGGAAGCACGATGGTAACCATCTTCAAGGTAACCCGGAAATAAACCGACTCTCAGTAGGTTCTTCTTAATGATTAACAAAGGAGTAGTCAAATCATTGACGGTGCATACAAATGAGATATCATCAATAGCATTGACACCCTTAACATGACTAGGCATAGGTATGGTAATCACATTAGGGGTTTGCGGAGGGTCAAACTTGATCACCTTGTTATCAATCAAATCTTGGATCTTGTTCTTCAATGCCAAACAGTTGTCGGTATCATGCCCATGGCTATTTGAATGGTAGACGCATTTCACATTCAAATTATATTTGGGAGAGGAGGTATTTGGATTTGGAGGAGGATCTTGTAGAGTTACCAAATCTTCTTTCAACAAATGTTGTAAAGCTTGAGATAGTGGCATTTTGATCTTAGTGAACTTCCTCCTTGGGGCATCAGGCCTTTGTTGATTGTTTGGTTGTTGTGGACATTGAACCGGGGTCGAGTTTGAAATCAATATTGCTCCTACCGGCTGATGACGGTCACTCTTGATACGGCTCCCTTGTCCATAAACAACATTAGTTTCCTTCTTACCAACAAACGAATTTTTCACAGCATTAGAGGTGGAGGCCATTGGTATCTTCCCGCTTTTAATTCCACTTTCAACCCTCTCGCCAGTCAAGATCAATTTAGTAAATCATGATGATGAACTCCCAATCAATAAGTTGAAGAATGGACCAGTCAATGTACCCATAAACATGTCTACCAATTCTCTATCAGTTAAAGGTGGTTGCACCCTACCAGCCAGGTCTCTCCACCTTTGTGTGTACTCTTTAAAGCCCTCATTTGAACCCATGGTTATACCTTGTAATTGCACCCGAGTTGGTGCAAGATCAGGGTTATATTGATATTGTCGGTAAAAGGCAGCAGCCAGATCCTCCCATGTATGGATATTAGTCCCCTCTAGTTGATAGAACCAATCTAACTATGTCCCAGATACGCTTTCTTGGAAAAAAGTGAACCCTTAGCTTCATATCGGTGGTGTGTGGTTGAATTTTATGGACGTAAGACCTCAGGTGCATCTTGGGACAGGAGACCCCATCGTATTTGGCAAAGACAGAAACCTTGAATTTTTGGGGAATGACCACCCCAAGAACCAAACCTAAGTCTCCAAAGTCCAAACCAGGAACAACTTAGATCTATACAACCTTCAGTCGGTCTTCTAGTTGTTTTTATTTATCATCTGTCGGTGGATATTGCTCTTCCGTGTAGTCTTCATCCTCATAAATCTGGTTGTTTCCACTCCTAACTCTGGTGCTTCTAACATCCTCGTCTTGATTATTGTTTTCATCGGAGGAGACCACATTCGCTTGAGTCTGTCGGACATGACCTTTAAACCTCCTTCCCATGTTTATAATAGCCTTTTTCTTTGTCTTCTTCTTTGTGACAAGAAGCGCCATCAACTCTTGTTGTCCTTTGGCTATATTGAGGAGAGTTTCTCGGAACTGTGCGTGTTGAGCTTGTAGATCTTTAACGGTTTGTTCTAGAGCCATCTTGTACTAAAATAAATAGTAAAAAGATGAGGAAACGTGTATCGAAAAACCTGCTTATGACATGATGCATGCTATGTGGATGTAATGTTTTTAAGAACTTTAAGGAATTTAAATTTGCTAGACAAATAGAAGACAAAAAACATCAATTGCATTAATAAGTTCAGGAATTACAAATGCCTCTTGGGCTTACAATGGAAGAAGCAAAAAGGTCTCAAATATATAACAAAATAAACTCCTAAAACAAAAAGACTCAAGTCGCCCACGGGCGCATCCTCTTTGGTGCAATGTAAGCATTCAGGATTTGCTCCTTGTAAAGTTGCCTTGTGAGCTCCAACACTTTATTCTTGCTTGCATAAAATTGAGCTTCAAAGTTATCTCGTTCTTCCTTGAGATGAATCCATGATCTCTGCAATTCTTTAAGGTCGGTAGGCATGTTAGGATGGATAATGGCATGAGGAACATCCTCTTCGATAATGGGCTCCAAAACTATTGGTAGAATAGCAGGATATGGCATCATGAGACTTTGAGCACGAGCTCGTACCCATTTGAGATAAGGCTCAAGAGGGATGGAATTCTTATGCCCCAAAGTCTTACTATCAACTTTTCTTACCATGCCCCAAGCATGCACAAACCTTTGATGATAACCTTGAACATCATTCTCATAGTCGAATACAATACTTTGAACGAGTGCGTCATGGGGACCATCTCTTCGAGTATAGCCAAATTGTCGCAAAGCAAGAGAAGGGTTATAACTAATACCTCCCCTAATGCCCAAGATAGGAACATTAGGGAACTCCCTAAAACGGTAAATTATAGTAATGTCTTCTTGAGATCGAGAGCACCAATGGATATCAGAATGAGAGAGCGACATCAACCTTTGAGAACACCTTAAGCCTTGTTCATTCTTCAATACTGATCAAGGAAGGTGCGAAATAAACCACCTAGACAGCAAAGGTAATCAACACATAAGAGTCCCTCGCTTCCTTATAATGCGGGTATGAAGAGAGTGCAAAATGTCTCCAAGCAATGTAGGCACGGGGTTACGGGTAAGGAAAATTTTGATGGTGTTCACATCTATGAGTTGGTCAGGGTTAGGGAACAGTACCAGACCATAGATTAGAAGAGCCAAAACTTCTTCAAAATCTTGCAAATGCATGGCCTCCCAAAACAATAGAGCCTTCTCCATCAGGAATTTTTCCAAAAAGCCTTTGATCCCACTTCTTTTCTCCCAAATAGCTATAATGTCAGAACTCTTCAAATGTAAAGCCTTGGCAATAACCTCGGGTATTGGAACTTCCTCTAGAACGGTGAAGGGTATTTGATCAAGAACAGGCACCCCTAGTAGTTGAGAGAATTCTTCCATTTTAGGCACCAATTGATAATAAGGAAAGGTGAAACAATGATGTACGGGGTTAAAGAACTGAAAGAGCACCCTCAACATGTCTTCATCAAAGCTTGAGGTAACCAGGTTGAGAAGTGGATCATATCTTTTGGTGAACAGAGAATTTTCGGGAACCCTTGATGCTAACTCCTTAAGTTTAAAGGCACCCTTAAGAAGTTGATTTGGATGGTATTTCTGCGGGTGGAAGCCATATCCTACAAAATAGAACAAAGATAAATCCCCCAAGTCCTTGAAATGATTAGTGAAAATGCTATGGCATGATGTCATGATGCTATGCTTGGTCAAATAATCATACACAAACAAAGCACACAAGGTCTTAAGTTTAGGCTTGCATGTGGTTTCTAGGTAAATACCCTCTTGAAGTTTTGTTGGTTCAACATTTCCTAAAAAGAAGTAATCAGGTTCTAAGGAATCTCAATATCATTGATCTTTCTTCATTGGGAATTGTTTTATCTCAAGCATCAAAACTGCGGCTAAAATATCCCAAAAGTCCAATCTCAATGAGTGTAGTATCGAGTATCAACCAACTTTAGTCTTGCACTAAAGTCGGCTATCTCACTACTTTCTAATGGCCAAGTTGTTCAACTATGGTTCTAAGGTCAGTAAGTGCTTCATGACACCATGCATCGGCCCCGTATTCTCCTTGTTTGGACTCAAGGGACACCGGTACCAACAAATGTGTTACACTAACATAGCCATCGCTTCAACCATGTCATTATTGCATCACACAGTCCCCATGATCTATTGCTATTTACCTAATATGCCCCAGATCTGGGTATAGGATCTTTACAAGAATAAACCCAAGCATAACCCATAAATGTAAAGTAAACAAATCAAGCAAGTAGAGAAATAAAAGTGATCTAGCTCTTAAGGTAACCCCACTTGTAGTTTAATGTTCCCCAGAAGAGTCGCCAGTTATGTAATAAGGTGGGAGAACTGACTTGGGTGTTTTACATTTTATCGCAATTGTTGCGGATAGTAAGAGTCGCCACTGACTTTTCTTTTATCCAATAAAGGAATGGGTGAAAAAAACAGGAAAGACCTTTTGAGAATTTTCTTGAGTTTGGGGGGTAGGTTATGAAAAGGAAGGTGTTAGCACCCTTTTCATCCGTAGTTATCTACGGGCTCTTAATTGCTAGCTCACTTTAATGATTTGTGTTTGTGTAGGTTTTTGAAAATATTTTGAAAACGCTTTTGTGCGGCAAACTTTGTAATGATTATCGTATCATTGAGAATGTATACAAAGTGTTGGTTTTGAAAATATTTGTTGTTTGGAAGGTGTTTGAAAGATGTTTTTGAAAGTGTGTGGTGTGAAAATTATTTTGATTTATGAGCAATAAATTATGAGCAATTTACCGACTCAAAAAGTCTTTGTTCTTTTCCTCCTCCTTTAGATAGTGCTATTTTACCATTGGTTGGTAGAAATCCATATCATTGGATGTGAGGACAGGCGCGGGTCATCGTACAGGACTAAGACCATTTTACCGAAGGCAATATCGAAGGGTCGTCGATGGACTACGATCTTTTTTTATCGAGGGTCTTTGCTAAAGCGTCCCATTTTCGAGGGACATGATTGTTTTTCTGAGGCCACAAGCGAGGTTACCCTAGAGGTGCGCATGTGAAAAGTGTGTTTGATTCAAGTTTAATTTATCTTGATTTAGGGTTATCTAGCGATCAATTTTAAATCTTGCCATGCACGCCTAATTACTATACAATATAAAGGAAAATAGTAAATCATAGAAATTAAAGTTCTACGCTATTACAAAGCTTCGGGAATAGGGGTACAAATTTATGAATGAGGATGAAGTAAAAACCTAATTAAACTATTACAAACTGTACACAGTTACCATAATTGAAAAATGCAAAAATAGTAAATTATAAAGAAAAGAGAAAAGGGAAATTGCTTTATGATTTTATCAAGTAAGGAAAATAAATCAAATAAACGCTATGAATGAAGATTCAAGGATTAAAATTCTAAATAATATTTTTGGTATTTTTATTTGTGAGAAAATTTGAAAAGAAAATAAAAAAACCTATTTTATTAAAGAAAAGAAAATAATTTATTAAAAGAAATTAAATTTTATATATATATATATATATATATATATATATATATATATATATATATATATATATATATATATATATATATATATATATATATATATATATATATATATATATATATATATATATATATATATATATATATATATATATATATATATATATATATATATATATATATATATATATATATATATATATATATATATATATATATATATATATATATATATATTGGGCTTATGTTGATGATTTGGGGCGGAGGTCCAAACAAGGAAAAGGGAAGAAAAAATAGAAAAATGAAAAAACGTCCCCAGGGGTCTCGAACTCGATTCTTCACACTTGGACACCAACACTTCAACCGCTGCACCATCTGATCATTCGTTTATTTCTGGGTTTTAATTAATACAAAAATAAAAAATTGTGAAATGGGTTGGGCTAAAAAATTAAGCCCAAACCCGGTTCTTGTTTTAAAGGAGTAGAAAGAGGTTTGAAAACCTTAATTGAAGGGTGTCGCGGCTGCTGTATAGGGAAAGGAAAAGTTATCATTAAATTTTTTCCAATTAAAAATCAAACATTAGTCACGCTTCTCTCTCTCTCTCTCTCTGACTCTGCACCTGAGAAAAATAACAATAACTTCTTTCTCATCCCTTCAACTGACCGAAACAACAACAATAACACCCTCTAATTCCCTCAATCTCTTGTCTCTCGCTCTCTCGCACTATTCTCTTCACTTCTTCTATTCTCATCGCAAACCTTCTAATCTCTTGCGGCCTCTTTTCTATTCCTCTATTCCTTTAAATCTCAATTTTCTTCTCTATTCGGCGACGGTGTTGATGTTTTGACTGCGGCGTACGAGAACGTCGGAACGGCGCCAGATCTGTAGAGTGGGGGCTCAAAGAAAATTTGGATGGGCCGGACCGGGTCAGGCCAGACACGGTCCATCTCTAATACATGGTTACTAGTTATAAAAAAAACTTGAATCTCAAATGTTTCTCATGAGCGGCTCTTTTAAACAGAAAAATAAAAATGAAACAGAAAATGCAGCGAGATGCAGAGACGTGAACAAACGAGAAATGAAGGAAAAAATGAAGTGTATACCATTCAGGATCAAAAATGGTCTTTGATATTCTCTTCAGGTATGTACTCCAATCGTTTCGTCTATTCTTCTGTTAAACTTTGAAATTGGGGTGTTTTATATGGGTTGTTAGTGAGGATTTATATGGAATGAGTTGAGCAGGTTTAATGAAAGGCTTGTATTGTGAGGTTTAGCAGATGTTTGATATGGAAAATTCTGTGTGAATTTGGTGGTGTGTAACAGAAGGATTTTGTTGTGTATCGTGTATGAAGTTGGAAGTTTATGTGAGTGAAAGTTATTATTCATATAAGCTCAAGTTGGAGGAAGAGTTTTGAAGTTTAATTTGACAACAATTTTTTTGGTTTTTCTTCTCCTCCCCTTGTTGTCTGTTGAGACCTCTCTTTTATAATGGAACAAATGTGGTTTTTGGGGGGGAAATGACGAGTTTGAACTGATATGATGCACTGTTTTATTGTTTTTTTAATGCAGTTTCTATTTTGCTAATTTTGTGCAATTGATGGACTGATATGGTGCAGGTTTTGGCATATTATGGACTGGTTATAGTAAAGGGCAGTAGGGTTGTTCTTATCTGATTTTTGGCTTATCGTGGACATCAATATTTTTTTGTTTCAAATCTAATTTATGCAGGGATTGATTATGGACAACAGAGCTGTTTTTTGGAGTCTTGTGGGCAGCAGCATGGTGGACAGGTTATGGTTAACATTGCAGCGTGGGAGGTTTTGTAAGTTTGTGGTCAACAAGGGTTTGGCATGAATATGGATTCAAAATACTTGGTTTTGTAGAATTAGCCAAGTTATCTCGAGGAAGACAAATATACCTTGTAGTTTTTAGTCTTGTAGAATTTTTGTAACTTGAATAAAAAATAGCTTGTACTAATGTAGAACTTGAGAACTCTTGAGTTTTTTTTTAAATAAGAATTTCATGTAAAACCTTTGTGAAGTCTTGGAAATTGGAACCATCTTGATATCTTTGAATTCCATTTGAATATTTTGTACAAGTTAAAATTCTACATGAACCTTCTCTTGAATGGTGTTTTGAATGAAACAATTGATTTGGATGAATGACAATACTTGACTCTCTTGATAAATCTTTGAATTAGGCCATGAGAATTGTTTGGAATTTTTTCATGATAATGAATCAAGTTGAATAGGAACTTGAATGAAATTATTTCGAATATTTGATTCCATGGACTAATAATCAAATTGAATCAACAAATGCCCATTTGTACCATTTTTGAATCTTGACAAAATCATACACAAAACCCTAATTAGGAAGGAGGAGATAGATGAAACTTCACCTTGTAGCCTAACGAATCGCTAACTTTAATTATCCAAATTCAAATTAACTTGTAATTGAAGTAAACAAGTATTTGATGAGAACCAAAATTATATTGACCAAAATGAAATGCAACTTGTACTTCAACCCACCACAATCAACAATGCCCTCATGAATTGAAATTAGAAGCCAAACTTTTTTAAGTCAAGAATTAACCTATAAGGTTTCGATAAATTTCAAAACCTTCTAAGCACAATTTGACTCTCATCTTTAAAGGAAACTTGTAGATGACATTCCTTGTGAAAAAATAATTGTCTCAAGATCTTGAAAATTGAGGAAATTATGATTCTTGGAAGTCAGGAAACAATTACTTGAGATTAGGTCAAAGTCCATAAAGCTACCTCTAAAGTATTCAAATTTTTGATGATCTTTCACACATAATCGGCTCTTGAATTGTAAAGAGAATTTGGGGATGACGTCAAGGAGATTAATATGCAAAAAGAACCACTAAAAAATATTGAATAATGGAGAATTTACAATCGTTTGAACTTGATCTTGAAAATATTGACTTTTTGGTCAATACATTTGATTTTCGATCATCTGAGCAATTGATTGAGCGAACTTGTAATCAAGGCATGAGATTTGATATGATAATTCTTGGATACATATGAAGCATCGTGAAAGCCACACGAGACCTTGAAAACCCAATCTTGCTTGAGAAATACCAAACCCTAATTGTGGATCCAATGCTTAGAAGGAGAATTTGTCTGATCAATTCTTGAGCCACCTTGAGTATTTGAGAAACCCTATGAGAATATCTTGAATGAAAATGGGATGGAAAATTTTGGGGTACAACACATACCAACAACAATTATGGTTATTTCATTTTCATCATCCTCCCTCAAATCTTTGCATAAACAAAAGTTTGATAAAGAAAGTAAACAAGAGAAATATATTTGAAAGCGTGTAAAATGAAAATGATTTGAATCAAAACATTGCAATGTTAATTTCATTAAAATTAACATGAAAGTACAAACAAAATTTGAAAGCAATAGTCAATACAATTAAAGAAAAATGCAAACAGAAAGAAACATGGCCTAATGACTAATCAGTAATAAGGATGAGTTGTCATGTCTGAAACACTGGCTTTAGGAAGTGACTTGAGGGTACCCTGACTCTGTCTTCAGCCACTTTGTTTTGGAAAAGGATTATTGATAAAATTAGGACCTACCTCTTTGAAAGTGAGAATATTTTCCTTCACCAATTCTTGCACTTTGTTTTTCAATGCATAGTAGCTTTCTAAATCATGACCGACAGCTCCCTGATGAAACTTACAGTGAAGGTCAAATCTGAACCCGGCTAGAAGAGGATTTCGAGGAATCAGAGGCCTAGTTGTAATCAAGCCCTTTTGTACCATTGCAGGATACAATTCAGTGTATGTTATAGGGATGGGATCAAATTGACCCTTATTCCCTACATTACGATTCTGACTTTGCGCAATATTCTATCGTTGGGGAACCTGAACTGCTTGAGCATTGACTGCAGGAGAAACAATTGCTACTTGTGGTTGATCAATGTATTGAGGCCTACGGCGGGGTCCTCTTCTCTCAGTCGAGACATCATTGGCTTCTACCTCTTTCTTCTTCTGAAATTTCCCAATGTATTTCTTTTCACCATTAGAAGATTCAACAACTTTAGACACTTCACCATTCTTGATTCTTTCTTCTAATCTTTTGCCAGTAGTCACCAGGTCTGTGAAGTTGGAGGACACACTACTAATCATCTTCTCCCAAAAGAAAGGGGACAAAGTATCCATGAATAATCCAGTTAGCTCTTTCTCTGCCAGAGGTGGTTCAACTTGAGATGCCAATTCTCTCCATCGTTGAGCATATTCCTTGAAAGATTCTTTCCCATTCTGAGACATATTTTGCAGTTGGAGACAATCGGGTGCCATGTCAAAGTTGTATTTGTATTTCTATATGAAAGCATCAGCAAGATCTTGGAAGCACTGGATATGATTCCTCTCAAGTCCCATATATCAGACTGTCTTGAAATCAATGGATAAGAAGCTTCTAATTGTTGGTATAGGCAGACATTTTCCTGAAGTACATGACCGAATGACTTCTCAGACAAGTGTTCCCCATGTATTTCTCAAACTCTGGATTTTTGAACTTTGCAGGCATCACAAAGTCAGAAACTAAACACATGTTGTCAGCCTCAACACTAAAGAACTCATTTCCTTCCATAGCTCTAAGTCTCTTCTCTAAAGTCTGATATTGTTCCTTGACGTCTTCAAACTCACCAAAATCTTCATGACGCACACTTCGGGGACTGGAAGCATGGTACTCAAAGAGAGGGTTCCCATAAGCAGCTTGTGCAGCAGGTTGACCAGAATTGGTATGAATGATTGCTTGAGGTTCAGCGAAAACTGGAGCCTGAAAGACTGGTCGGGAAGACTGGCTAGCCATTGAAGTAGTTGCAATAGGTGGAGAGTAGTTATGAGGCATCCCAAACTTTGGCCATGTAGTAGATGTATGTTGGATAGGTTGAGTGTCAACAGTAGCAGTTGGGATTTCAGATATCATAGTCCTTTGAGGTGGCTCTCCTCTGGAAATCAGGACTTGCATCATCTCAGTAAGTTTGGTCATGCCTGACTTCAACTCATTGATTTCCATTATAACTTCCATGTTGTGTTGTTCTTTGTTTTCCATTCTCAATCTGACAGCAGCTCTAGTCACGTAGCTGTGTTGAGGAAACATCTTGACGATCGAAAAATAACTGGAAGAAGGAAACAATTGAGAATGAGATATTGGGCAACCTGGATGTATGCATGAATGATGCGGATGATGCAAATGATATGCAATGTTATGCAATTCACAACACAATAACATGATCACATTTCAAATTCACGAGCATGGAGTCGAAGGTACTACCCACAAGGCAAGGACTAATAATTTATCACCTGCTGAACAAAGGTTCTAAAAGGTTCCCATAGTCTACATCCTTCCATCAGATATTACCAACGTCCTGATTAACTCGGTAATTAATAATATTCTCAGGAAAAACTCGTCTGAGCATAGCATCGCATGACAACCATTTTTGGATTATCCGTCATAGTTTCTGCACTACACCTAAAAGGCCAAGATGGGTTAAGGATTCTACGGTCCTCAGCTTCAGTAGGCTCCCAGGTCGAAAGCAACACATCTTCCCGATTACTCGGTAAACAATACTACAGTCAAAGTGGCCTCCACTGAGTGGGGGATCTCACGTCTACTTTTTTTGGATTACTCCCTCAAAATTAACATGACTATTGTAACACCCCAAATCTACCCCACAGTTATATTAAAATCAGAGTGCCAAAATTTCCGCAAACATGAGGCATTACATTCTCATTCCAAAACCAACAACATAAAAACCTATCATAATAGACACATAGCACATATTAATCCAAAGAACTTATAACAATTAATTAGTCTTCCAAAATGTTTCAACTTGATTCCATAAATACGCAGCGGATTCACAACTTTAAAACTTCAAAAGAAACATAGCATCTTTTAAACAACTTAATTCAAAGAAAACAACTTCTTAAAATAACAACTTGGATTAAACTTAAAACATCATAAAATCAAATAAGCATTCATCCCCCCGAGTGCTACGTATCAGATCGACGACACCAACAAGCTACTAAGTCTCTACTCCTCATTACCTGCACGTTACCAGTATAAAGGCAACGGCGAAACAAATAAATGGGTGAGATGTCGAATAATATAAATAAGATTATGATAATTAATATATTAGACAAGAACATTATGAATTTCACCGCTTCTCAACAACACATAACAATCAATAAACATTCACAATTATCATTAGCGATTCAAAACGCAATTTGAATGCGAGACAACTGTGCATATGCATGTGGTACCAATAGGGCTTCAGCCCTCTTCACTAATTCCTAATTAATAGAGGTACAATGCATAAGCCTACTTCACAAATCCGCCAATACATGCCTTCACAAATGCAAATGTATGAATGTACAACACATACAATAATATATTAAACACTTCATGAGGCATACGCCTATATCACTACTTCACTGGTCATAGGCCTACAACGTCATCAACGTAATTAACAACAATTCATGACAACAACATCAACAAGAAACAACATTGGCCATAAGCCTATATCACTGTTATTATCAATTAATAGAGGTAAATCTTCGTCATAACAATTCATGCATCTTCAAAAAATATTTACAACATCATAGCATCAATGCAATTCACAAAGGAAAACATAAACATGATAGTCGTTTCCAAAACACTCCCATAAGTCTCTATGTATTAATTCTTCATTATTTAATTATTCTCCTAATATTCACTTCTAAATAACTAACTGACAATATATATTTTCTTCTGCTATTTAATCAATCCTTTAGAATAGTTACTACAAATTTACTAATTATTTCCAACTCTGTCTTATTTCCACAGGCTGTTAAAATTATATTATAACTACTAGCTTAAGATTACTGACATAAGGGATACTTCTATTAATATTTTTCTGCTATAACATACTACTGATAAGAATGATTCAATTTGTTCCCTAACTGCCTTGCTTTTGTATCAATGAATTCTATACTGATACCATAAAAATTTATATAACATATTGCTACAGAAAGAAACAAGTGCCTTTGCACCTAACAGACAGTGCAGAACGACACTCTTCTTCCCTCTCAAGACTGCCGACCGGCAACCTCTACCCACACACCTTGCTGATCGTGACTCTCCATCCCCACCTTACCGACCGACATCCAACAACAATGAACAGCTTGACGATTGGCATGCCCCATTATGAATAATTTTATGCAACTTCCTGCTAGTTTCATTCTATTCACAGAACCAACATATAACAATTCAAAGACTAACCAACGCATAACACAGGAACATGAAATTTCACCAATAATCAACACTGATTAATTCCTAGCATCCATTGCCATAAACAAACACAAACAACAATAAATTCATGCCCTAAATCCCCACATACTAACCATCATATTCCCGGTTATAAAATCCGAACCCCACCCTTACCTTTTGGTTTTCCGGTCGGTCAAATTCTCCGGTTGAAACTACAACTGGTTTGACGGCGACTTCTCTAAATTTTCTTGCCTCCCACTTGGTGCCTCCAAAACCTTGTTTCTTCTACTGCTACGTGATAATTGTTTTTCTTTTGGTTTTTGGCTGCTAGCTTCTATATATCATAACCTAATATAATAATAGGTCTATTAGTAACTTTAATGGGCCTGTTAATGCTATTCCTAATCTTGCTATTTCACACACCCAACTTGACCCAACTAATAAAATAATATTCTATTAAAATTAATATTATTTCCAATATTAATTTCTCTTGACTAAATTGACTAATTATTCGATTATCAATTCTAACAATATATATTTAATCCAATAATGCTCCTTATAATTATTTCGATAATTCCTTCTTCGACTAAATTCCAACAATTAAATCCTCTGTAATTCATTTAAATAATTTAATGAATTTCCGGGTGTTACAACTCTCCCCCATTTAGAATATTTTCCTCCTCGAAAAATTTATCTGACACCACTTTCCTTAACTTCGCCTCCACCTCTAGCCTTCCGATATAATCACAACTTACTATAATTAAAATCTAACGCACACGTGCAATTCTATTTCAACCCATCCAACAGCAATAATAATAACTAACGAAGTTCTATCGATGAAACACGTACCTCTGGTACCTCTGTCCTCGTTGCCCATTGGAGTTTCCACCAGCGCCAACACAAATAATGGTAAAAAATAATTAACAATACTCGATTGTTAAAGACTCAACAACTTTGGCCGGACGAACCAACCTGCTCTGATACCACTAATATAACACCTCAAATCTACCCCGTGGTTATATTAAAATCAGAGTGCCAAAATTTTCGCAAACATGAGGCATTACATTCTCATTCCAAAAACCAACAACATAAAAATCTATCATAATAGATACATAGCACATATTAATCCAAAGAACTTATAACAATTAATTAGTCTTCCAAAATGTTTCAACTTGATTCCATAAATACGCAGCGGATTCACAACTTTAAAACTTCAAAAGAAACATAGCATCTTTTAAACAACTTAATTCAAAGAAAACAACTTCTTAAAATAACAACTTGGATTAAACTTAAAACATCATAAAATCAAATAAGCGTTCATCCCCCCGAGTGCTACGTATCAGAGCGACGGCACCAACAAGCTACTAAGTCTCTACTCCTTGTTACCTGCACGTTACCAGTATAAAGGCAACGGCGAAACAAATAAATGGGTGAGATACAAAATAATATAAATAAGATTATGATAATTAATATATTAGACAAGAACATTATGAATTTCACCGCTTCTCAACAACACACAACAATCAATAAATATTCACAATTATCATTAGCGATTCAAAACGTAATTTGAATGTGACACAACTGTGCATATGCATGTGGTACCAACAGGGCTTCAGCCTTCTTCACTAATTGCTAATTAATAGAGGTACAATGCATAAGCCTACTTCATAAATCCGTCAATACATGCCTTCACAAATGCAAATGTATGAATGTACAACACATACAATAATATCATTAAACACTTCATGAGGCATACGCCTATATCACTACTTCACTGGCCATAGGCCTACAACGTCATCAACGTAATTAACAACAATTCATGACAACAACATCAACAAGAAACAACATTGGCCATAAGCCTATATCACTGTTATTATCAATTAATAGAGGTAAATCTTCGTCATAACAATTCCTGCATCTTCAAAAAATATTTACAACATCATAGCATCAACGCAATTCACAAAGGAAAACATAAACATGATAGTCGTTTCCAAAACACTCCCATAAGTCTCTATGTATTAATTCTTCATTATTTAATTATTCTCCTAATATTCACTTCTAAATAACTAACTGGCAATATATCTTTTCTTCTGCTATTTAATCAATCCTTTAGAATAGTTACTACAACTTTACTAATTATTTCCAACTCTGTCTTATTTCCACAGACTGTTAAAATTATATTATAACTACTAGCTTAAGATTACTGACATAAGGACTACGTCTATTAATATTTTTCTGCTATAACATACTACTGATAAGAATGATTCAATTTGTTCCCTAACTGCCTTGCTTTTGTATCAATGAATCCTATACTGATACCATAAAAATTTATATAACATATTGCTACAGAAAGAAACAAGTGCCTTTGCACCTAACAGACAGTGCAGAACGACACTCTTCTTCCCTCTCAAGACTGCCGACTGGCAACCTCTACCCACACACCTTGTTGATCGTGACTCTCCATCCCCACCTTGCCGACCGACATCCAACAACAACGAACAGCTTGACGATTGGCATGCCCCATTATGAATAATTTTATGCAACTTCCTGCTAGTTTCATTCTATTCACAGAACCAACGTATAACAATTCACAGACTAACCAACGCATAACACAGGAACATGAAATTTCACCAATAATCAACACTGATTAATTCCTAGCATCCATTGCCATAAACAAACACAAACAACAATAAATTCATGCCCTAAATCCCCACATACTAACCATCATATTTCCGGTTATAAAATCCGAACCCCACCCTTACCTTTTGGTTTTCCGGTCGGTCGAATTCTCCGGTTGAAACTGCAACTGGTTTGACGGCGACTTCTCTAAATTTTCTTGCCTCCCACTTGGTGCCTCCAAAACCTTGTTTCTTCTACTGCTACGTGATAATTGTTTTTCTTTTGGTTTTTGGCTGCTAGCTTCTATATATCATAACCTAATATAATAATAGGTCTATTAATAACTTTAATGGGCCTGTTAATGCTATTCCTAATCTTGCTATTTCACACACCCAACTTGACCCAACTAATAAAATAATATTCTATTAAAATTAACATTATTTTCAATATTAATTTCTCTTGACTAAATTGACTAGTTATTCGATTATCAATTCTAACAATATATATTTAATCCAATAATGCTCCTTATAATTATTTCGATAATTCCTTCTTCGACTAAATTCCAACAATTAAATCCTCAGTAATTCATTTAAATAATTTAATGAATTTCCGGGTGTTACAACTCTCCCCCAATTAGAATATTTTCCTCCTCGAAAAATTCATCTGACACCACTTTCCTTAACTTCGCCTCCACCTCTAGCCTTCCGATATAATCACAACTTACTATAATTAAAATCTAACGCATACGTGCAATTCTATTTCAACCCATCCAACAACAATAATAATAACTAACGAAGTTCTATCGATGAAAGACGTACCTCTGGTACCTCTGTCCTCGTTGCCCATTGGAGTTTCCACCAGCGCCAACACAAACAATGGTAAAAAATAATTAATAATACTCGATTGTTAAAGACTCAACAACTTTGGCCGGACGAACCAACCTGCTCTGATACCACTAATATAACACCCCAAATCTACCCCGCGGTTATATTAAAATCAGAGTGCCAAAATTTTCGCAAACATGAGGCATTACATTCTCATTCCAAAAACCAACAACATAAAAATCTATCATAATAGATACATAGCACATATTAATCCAAAGAACTTATAACAATTAATTAGTCTTTCAAAATGTTTCAACTTGATTCCATAAATACGCAGCGGATTCACAACTTTAAAACTTCAAAAGAAACATAGCATCTTTTAAACAACTTAATTCAAAGAAAACAACTTCTTAAAATAACAACTTGGATTAAACTGAAAACATCATAAAATCAAATAAGCGTTCATCCCCCCCGAGTGCTACGTATCAGAGCGACGACACCAACAAGCTACTAAGTCTCTACTCCTTGTTACCTGCACGTTACCAGTATAAAGGCAACGGCAAAACTAATAAAGGGGTGAGATATCAAATAATATAAATAAGATTATGATAATTAATATATTAGACAAGAACATTATGAATTTCACCGCTTCTCAACAACACACAACAATCAATAAACATTCACAATTATCATTAGCGATTCAAAACATAATTTGAATGTGACACAACTGTGAATATGCATGTGGTACCAACAGGGCTTCAGCCCTCTTCACTAATTGTCAATTAATAGAGACACAAGGCATAAGCCTACTTCACAAATCCGCCAATACAGGCCTTCACAAATGCAAATGTATGAATGTACAACACACACAACAATATCATTAAACACTTCATGAGGCATACGCCTATAACACTACTTCACTAGCCATAGGCCTACAACGTCATCAACGTAATTAGCAATAATTCATGATAACAAAATCAACAAGAAACAACATTGGCCATAAGCCTATATCACTGTTATTACCAATTAATAGAGGCAAATCTTCATCATAACAATTCCTGCATCTTCACAAAATATTCACAACATCATAGCATCAACGCACTTCACAAAGGAAAATACAAACATGATAGTCGTTTCCAAAACACTCCCATAAGTCTCTATGTATTAATTCTTCATTATTTAATTATTCTCTTAATATTCACTTCTAAATAACTAACTGGCAATATATCTTTTCTTCTGCTATTTAATCAATCCTCTAGAATAGTTACTACAACTTTACTAATTATTTCCAACTCTGTCTTATTTCTACAGGCTGTTAAAATTATATTATAACTACTAGCTTAAGATTACTGACATAAGGACTACTTCTATTAATATTTTTCTGCTATAAGATACTACTGATAAGAATAGTTCAATTTGTTCCCTAATTACCTTGCTTTTGTATCAATGAATCCTATACTGATACCATAAAAATTTATATAATATATTGCTACAGAAAGAAACAAGTGCCTTAACACCTAACAGACAGTGTCGAACGACACTCTTCTTCCCTCTCAAGGCTGCCGGCAGCCTCTACCTACAAACCTTGCCGATCGTCACTCTCCATCCCCATCTTGTCGACCGACATCCAACAACAACGAACAGCCAGACGATCAACATGCCCCATTATGAAAAAAATTCTGCAACTTCCTGTTAGTTTCATTCTATTCACAGAACAAACGTATAACGATTCAAAGACTAACCAACACATAACACAGGAACATGAAATTTAACCAATAATCAACACTAATTAATTCCTAACATCCATTACCATAAACAAACACAAACAACAATAAATTCACGCCCTAAATCCCCACATACTA
Source organism: Vicia faba (assembly GCA_948472305.1). Classification (NCBI taxonomy): domain Eukaryota; kingdom Viridiplantae; phylum Streptophyta; class Magnoliopsida; order Fabales; family Fabaceae; genus Vicia; species Vicia faba. The sequence continues at coordinate 751,844,390 of OX451740.1, read as the reverse complement.
ACCACCATATTCCCGGTTATAAAATCCGAACCCCATCCTTATCTTTTGGTTTTCTGGCCGGTCGAATTCTCCGGTTGAAACTGCAACTGGTTTGACGATGAGTTCTCTAAGTTTTCTTGCCTCTCACATGGTGCCTCCAAAACCTTGTTTCTTCTACTGCTACGTGATAATTGTATTTCTTTTGGTTTTTGGCTGCTAGCTTCTATATATCATGACCTAATATAATAATAGGTCTACTAGTAACTTTAATGGGCCTGTTAATGCTATTCCTAATTGATCTAACCTGATTAGACTTGGACCGTCACGGCTGGCTCCGAGCTGAAGTTTTGAACGAGGTGGGGGGTACCTGCAAGGCACTCCGATGCTGAAGTAAGTAAGAGCACGAGCAGGCAAGAGTATGATTATGGGTAAAAGAATGAATACCTGACCCTCTGGGAACAGAGGGTATTTATAGCCCCCAACGCTGGGCCAAGGTTCCTTCATTGGGCCGGGCAGGTTTGGCCCAATGGAGGAACTGCCAGGTTCTACGTGCGTAGTGGGGACCCGCACGTGGTCCCCTTCCTGGATGTTCTACGTGAAGTACGGACGGACGAGGACGCAGTCTTTTCGGGATCCAGGTGACATCATAGTGGATAGAGTCTGCCCTAGGAGGAGTGCTCGAGCTAAGGTCGAGCAGGATAGCATGGAGTCGAGGACGTCGCACTAGCATAGAATGGCGGGCACGGATATGGCCTTTTGGTCGGCGTGACCCCTTGCAAGACCGTTTTGATTGGGCCTTCACCATTGCTTTTGGGCCAGGCCGGCCCAGTCCAGAACAGGAGCCCCCCAAGTCGTGGTTCCTGTAGTAGGAGCTATGACTTGATCTTAGGTCGCCTGCGTCACGGGGTCCTGTTCCCGGCTAAAATATGTAGTTCCCGCGGCTTGCTCAAGGAGTTTTCCCCGTGTCGGGCTCACCAGATGATTCCGCGCGAGGAGTCAGGTAGATTTATATTTAGCTTGACAAATCCATGTTTATGCCCGGCGAACGCGTGTATGCGCCCGGTAAACGTATAGTTTAGGTATTTGACTCGCAGTGCTGCCTGGGGTCTTCATGACTCAGGGCGCCTAATTCTTGGTAGTGCCCGGTAAACTCATGGTTCTAGTTTTGAGACTCATGATGTCGCTCGCCACGTTCGTAGCCTGGGTCGACACATTCGTGAGTGGTCGAGATGTTGGCCTATTCAGGCGATATGTAGGTAGACTTGTCGTGGTAACTGGGAGTCGGGGAGGTGACTGCTCTTTTTGTTCCAAAACACCAACTTTGTGGTCGCGCATGGAGCGACGTGGTTTGTCGTGCCCTTCATCTCGTCCGTTATGGCGAGCGTGTGGTTTCTCTACCAATTGATTGGTTTCCCGTGCTTTGTAGGTAACCATGGCGGACGAACCGTGTTCTTCAGGGCGCACCGAGGTGGAAGAACAAAGTGCTGATGAAAATGTGAATTTGGTTGATACGATAGAGGATCCTCTGCTGGAATGGGTGGGTGCCGAGCCCAGAGGGATAGCTTCGGCCTATAGTCGACGTAGTTGAAAGGCATACACTATCCTCGAGACGGGCAGTAGCCAGCCCGGTTTCCAGAAGAACTTCGTCGTTACTCGACCAACTTTCACCGCACGAATCTGCTCGGAGTTCCCTGAGTATGGATTCCCCATGTATGAAATTGACTTCAAGGACCTTGGGTTACAGCTGCCCTTCAGCGATTTTTAGGTCGGGGTCTTCAGCCATCTGGGGCTGGCCCTGTCGCAGCTCCACCCAAATTCGCTCGCTTTCATCCAGGCGTTCGAGCTAACTTGTCGGTTTCTAAGGATTGGGGCGACCATACCCCTTTTCTTCAGGGTCTTCCACCTACAGCTCCAATCCCGGGGAGGTAGGCATAGCTGGGTTTCCCTGAAGCAGTCGAAGAGACTTTTCAGGATGTACATGGACTCCGTGCGGGGTTTCAAGGACAAGTGGTATATCGTGAGCCTGGTTACCACAGCAGGTTTAGAGTCTGTGTATGAGGAGGAAACAGTCGTAACCGACGACCACGGGGAAGCCCTTTTAGACAATGAGGGATGCCCGGTGTTAGGGCGCGTGGCCAAATTTCCCTTGCATTGGACGTCGAGGCACTATGAGCATGGTACCGGGTACTATCACACGTCCGCGGGCGAGATGAGCCCCGAAGACGAGAAAGCTTATGGTACTCTCTGTCGGTACGTCGACAGTTTCTTCCCCACCAGGTGGGCCACGAGGGAGGGGAAGGATATTCTTGATGAAGAAGGTTATCCTACCTTCGAGGCCCGACCGATCGACACGAAGGCACTTGTGGAGTGCCAGTCCTTCGGGCAGGCGGCGAACCTGCTAGGTCGATATTGTTTTGTCTTGTTTGAATTTCTTCACTTGTTAATTGTTCGCTTATTTGCCCGTTACTAACCCGGGGTTCTTTCATGCAGGTCTGATGGTCGGGCGAAGGGAGAGGCTCTTGAAGTTGTCCTGTGACTGGAAGGTTAACAAGAGGGTGGTGAGGGTTCCTCAGGCGACGAGGATGGGCCCGCCATCTAGCCCGGGCACTTCTCAGGCGATGAGGGTGGACTCGCCACCTAGCTCGAGAGCTGCTTCGGGAGGGATCCCGGACATCCAGGAGGTCGAGCCACATAACGACCTGATACAGAGGAAGAGGAATCGGGTGGAAAGCCAACCGGAGGTCGGTGAGGACTGCAGCGCCGTGAGGTCCTTCGGGTTGCCCCCTTGCTTTAAAGAGGAGGGTTTCTTCGATGGGTTTCCCTTGTCCGTGAGTGCTGATGAAGTCGAAACTATCAGGCGGATGAGCAAGGATAACCGGAGAAGGCACCTGGCCGCCAATATGGCCGGGCTGGTAAAGATGGCCGAGATGGCCGTTGTGCTGGCCGAGGAGGGGGAGGACTCTGACCGTATCAAAGAGTTGGAACAGGAGAAAGTTGCCCTCACCTCGAGTTCGTGAAAGTTGAAGGCTACTCTGGAGCGCTCCGAGGAGATGTTCCGCGAGCAAGTTGAGCTGCTGGCGGCGGAGACAGAGTTGCTGGCTCTGGAGAAAGAGAACTCGGGGAAGCTGGCCAAGGAGAGAGACCTTTTTCGTGCGGACCGGGAACGTCTGGAAATTGACAACGGGCGCCTCACCGAGAGATCGAGGACCTAAAGGCCACTATGCTTCCTGCCGAGGACGAGTCGGAGGATACAGCTCCTTTGAGGAGTCGACCGGAACTGGTCGCTCGTATCCAACTTCTCGAGGGGGACTGTGTCGGAGCTATGGCGGACGGCTTTGAAGCCGCGGTCAGCCAGCTTTCCCTGTTGAATCCCGACCTGAACACTGAAGGGGTGAGCCATATGTCTCAGATCATTGATGGTCAGGTCGTGCCTCCGCCCGACTCTCCTGTTGTTGGTGTCGATAGCTCCGGGGAAGCTGAGTTGTGAGATAATGATGGGGCCTGCGCGCCTTGTTGATGTTTGTTTTGGGCCTGCGTGCCCGTTCATATTTTTTGGGCCTGCGTGACCGTCCTTTGTATTTCCTGAACATTGTCGGCCTTTTTGGTCGGTTTACATCTATTTGCTTTGTTGCCTACGGGCATTTTGAATGAATGTTTGTTTCAATTTTTTGATTGTTTGCCCGTGCTTGTGTTTTACGTTTTTGCGCAAAAATTGGCCTAAGTTATGGGCCCGAGTCGTGCCCGTATATGGTTGTGACTTTGTTGGCAAATATGCCTAAGTCTTTTGTTCGTGTATGTTCCCGGCCTCTTCTCGATGGCCAGAGTTTCCTAAGTGGTGAACTCGAGGGGAGAGACTCCTTTTTTACCCTTTTAGATGGCCCGACGTTCTTCAAGATTCGTCGGGCGTGCGGAGCGAAGCCGCTTGGTCAGGTATATGACCCGGATCGGGGTTATTTGCCCGCGGCGTGAACTGCCCATCGCGAGCTGGGTGTTCTGCCCTAAAGGTACTTCAACGGTGGAGCTCGATCGAGGTGTCCACATCGGGCGTTATCGTTTGTTCTTGTCTGTTGGACGATGTTATGCGGTTTGGACGTAGGTCGGGCCTATACCTCGGCCTCTCTACAGGGTCAGACGTTTCTCCTCGTTGACTGGGCGCGGGGGTCGACAGTCGAGGGTCCTCGGTGTTGGTAGTTTTTAACTATAGTACTGCTTTAGTTTAGCAGTGTTCCAGGGTCGTGGTAGTGGCTCTCCGTCTAGTTGCTCGAGGTAGTACACCCCGGTACCAATGGTGTCGTGGACGCGATAAGGCCATTCCCAGTTCGCGGCCAGCTTCCCTTCGCAGGAGTCTTTCTGGTTCCTTCGTAATACCAGGCTGCCGATTTCGAACTCGCGCTTAATGACCTTGTCGTTGTGGCGCAGAGCCACTCGTTGTTTTAGGGTGGCTTCGCGCAGGGCCGCACCAGATCGGATTTCCTCGACTAAGTCGCGCTCGTCCCTGAGTGCCTCGTCGTTCATTTATTCGTCGAGGGGGATCTCTGTCCGTCTGGATGGTTCCATAATTTCTACCGGGATGATGGCCTCGGTCCCGTATGTTAGTCGGAATGGGGTCTCGCCCGTCGTTGAGTGGGGCGTGGTGCGGTATACCCACAAGACGCTGTGCAGCTCCTCGACCCATCCCCTCTTCGCTTCGCCGATTTGGCGTTTAAGTCCCCGGAGGATGACTCTGTTCGCAGCTTCGGCTTACCCATTGGTTTGAGGGTGCTCGACCGAAGTGAAGTGTTGTTTTGTTCCTAGTCTGGTGACGAAGTCTTGGAACCCGTGGTCGGTGAATTGGGTGCCGTTGTCGGTCACCAGTGCCCTCGGAATTCCGAATCTTGCGAGGATGTTTCTCTTGTAGAAACAGAGGATATTATGCGAGGTGATCTTCGCGAGAGCCTCGGCCTCGATCCATTTCGTGAAGTAATCCACGACCACGATGAGGAATTTATTTTGATAAGTCCCTTGCACGAAGGGCCCGAGGATATCCATACCCCACCAAGCGAACGGCCACGGGGACGACAGTATGCTTAGCTCGTGAGGGGGGGCGAGGTGCATGTCACCGTGCCTCTGGCACTTGTCACATTTCTTAACGTGTTCCTTGGTGTCCTGCTGCATCGTCGGCCAGTAATATCCCGCTCGAAGGGCTTTCCTCGCCAAGGACTTACCACCCACGTGATGGGCGTTGATCCCTTCGTGTATCTCCCGCAGCACCTCGGGGACTGTGGATTCGTCGATGCATTTTAGGAGGGGGATGGAGAATCCCCTGCGGTACAGTTTGTACTCGAGAACCACGTAGGAGCATGCTCGCCGCTTTGTGACGGTCGCATCGGTCTGGTTCGATGGGAGTTCGCCCTTTGTCAAGAAATTGTAAACCGGGGTCATCCAGAACGAGGCATCCCCTATGGCGTGGACCTCGACTGGTGTCGAGGATCTTTCGATACTCGGGTGTGCTAGGGATTCTTGGATGACAGATTTGTTCCCACCCTTCTTTCTCGTGCTCGCGAGTTTAGACAATATGTCTGCCCTCGTGTTTTGCTCGCGGGGAACATGTGAAATTTCTGCCCGTACAAACTTTGTCATGTATTTTTTGACTAAGTTCAAGTACTCGACGAGGTTGTCATTTTTGTTTTGGTAACTCCCCTGGACTTGGGAGGCGACGAGTTGGGAGTCGGTGTAGATCTGTACCTCGCGGGCTCCCAGGTCCTCGGCTAATCTCAGTCCTGCGAGCAGGGCTTCGTACTCTGCTTGGTTGTTCAACATCGGGAAGGAAAGAGCTAGGGAGTGTTCGATCACTATGCCTTCTTCGTTCTCCAAAAGGATTTCTGCGCCACTTCCGGACGAGCTGGATGCTCCGTCGACGAAGATGGTCCACTTGTGTTCCTTCCCCGCGGGTGGGTCATGAGTGGTCATCTCCGCGACAAAGTCGGCCAGGGCCTGCGCTTTCAGGGCTTTCCTACTCTCGTACTGAATGTCGAATTAGGAGAGTTCCAAGGACCATTTCAACATTCTGCCTGCCATATCGGGTCGACCCAGGAGTTGCCTCACCGGTTGGTCAGTTTGCACGATGATTGTGTGGGCCAGAAAATAGTGTATGAGCCTCCTCGCCGCATTGACGAGGGCCAGAGCCACCTTTTCTATCTGTTGGTATCTGCTTTCGGGTCCTTGCAGAGCTTTGCTCGTGAAGTAGACGGGTTTCTGTCCGTCGGTGGTCTCGCAGACGAGAGCCGCGCTGATGGCCTCGTTCGAGACGGCCAAGTACAAGAACAGTGGCTCCCCGTCGACTGGTCGAGATAGTACGGGTGGTTGAGATAGACTTTGCTTTAGGTGGCGCAGTGCCTGTTCGCACTCCTCGTTCCATTCGAAGGCTGCTTCATTACGAAGGAGTCTGAAGAAGGGGAGGGCGTGCTGAGCGGACCTCGCGACGAAGCGGGACAATGATGTGAGCATGTCGTTCATGATTTGTATTGACTTCTTCGACGTTGGTGTCGGAAGGTCGGAGAACGCCCGACATTTGTCGGGGTTGGCTTCAATTCCTCGTTCTGTTAGGTAGAATCCGAGGAATTTTCCTGCCTTGACTCCGAACGTACATTTCTCGGGGTTGAATCTCATTTTACATTGTCTTGCTTGGGCGAAGACCGTCTTGAGGTGTGTTGCATGGTCGGTGTCTGCTCGGGATTTGACGATCATGTCGTCCATATACACCTCGAGCATGTCGCCAATCTGTTTGTGGAAAACCTTATTCATCATGGGCTGGTAAGTCGCCCCGGCGTTTTTCAGTCCAAAGGGCATTACGTTGTAGTAATAGTTGCCCGAGCTGGTCATGAAAGTCGTGCAGTGTTTGTCGCTCACGGCCATCGGTATTTGGTTATAGCCCGAGTAGGCATCCATGAACGACAATGTTTTGTAGCCGGCCGAGTTGTCGACCAGCATGTCTATGTTAGGAAAAGGGAAAGCATCTTTCGGGCAAGCCTGGTTGAGATCGGTATAGTCAACACACATCCTCCATTTTCCATTATTCTTTTTAACAAGTACAACGTTTGACAGCCAGGTGGAATACAGGGCTTCAGAAATAAAATTTGCCTCTAAGAGGTCTTTTACATCTTTTTCAGTAGCCTCCGTTTTTTCTAGAGACTGCCTACGTCTACGTTGTACTACGGCCCTAGAGGCGGGATCTATGGCGAGGTGGTGACAGGCGACCTCAGGGTCGAGTCTGGGCATCTCCGCGGTGCTCCAGGCGAACAAGTCAGTATTCTCGCGCAAGCAGGCCTTGATTTGCTTCCTTGCCAGGCCGGGGAGATCTTTGACAATCTTCACTCCTTTGGTCGGGTCGGTGCCGAGGGGGACGAGCTCAAAATCCCCGTCCAGTATTGGTCGGAGTGGGACTTGCTCGCCGCTGGGAGGTTCATCCTGGTCGAAACGAGTGTCCAGAGCTATAGAGTCGACCTTTGGTGGAGCTCTCTGGACTTCTTCCTTGGGGGACTCTTGCTTGTCGGGCTCCTGTCGCGTCCTTTTGGCGGGCCTTGTCCCTATGTCGAAAGTATCGCGTCCCTTAGAAGCGGCGTTGAAACACCTCCGGGCAGCGGCTAGGTCTCCTTGGATAGTAGCTACCTGTGCCCTCTTGGTGTAGAATTTCATCTTCAGGTGGACGGTCGAGGGCACCGCTATCAGTTCTGCCAGTGTTAGTCTCCCCAGAATGCAGTTGTACAGAGACGGGCAGTCAATGACGAGGAAGCGTACTTTTACTTGTCTTGTAGCCGTTCCTTCGCCGAATGTGACCAGGAGTTCGACATACCCCCAAGGCTTGGAGGTCGAGCCATTGAAACCTTGTAAATCCGACCCTACATACGGCGAGAGATGTGAGTCGTCCAGCCGTAGAGTTCGGAACAGTTGGTTGTACATCACGTCGACGGAACTCCCTTTGTCGACGAGGATGCGATGTACATCAAAATTGGCCATGCTTGCCCTTATCAGTAAGGGGATGACCGCGTTCGGGGCTCCGCCCGGAAGCTCCTCTAGGTAGAAGGTGATGGGCTCTGACCTGCCCTTCACCCTTTCGAACGTCACTATTTGTGGGGGCGCCGCGTCGACCAGCTCGTCCAGCTTCCTCTTAGCCGAATTAATGGTCAAATCGTTGAACCCGCTGCCGTTGATGACCAGGGAAGAGGGGAAATATTCCCACCTGCTGTGCGTTGTGAGCGGCTCCTGCAGGTGCTCGGGGATGTCGAAGTCCTCGGGCCTGGTCACGGAGAAGGCGGTCTGGATGGGGACCGACTCGTCAGATGGTCGGGCATCCTCCTCCGGCTCCCTTGTCTCCTAGGCGTCACGACGGGGAGCGTCGCTTTGCCGGTACTGAGCGAGCCTCCCTCCCTTGATGAGGGTTTCGATGGCGTCCTTGAGGTGGACGCAATCCTCAGTCAGATGGCCATGGCTCCTATGGTACTGACAATATTTGTTCTTGTCTGCTCCGGGCTTGGCGGGAGCAGGTCGGGGACGTTTGACACCGCCGTCCTTGAAGTCAATGCTGGCACACTCTGCCAGAATGCGCTCGCGGGAAGCTGTGAGTGGAGTGTACTCGGTGAAACGCCCTGAGGGTCCCCTTTGTTCTCAGACTTCCTGGGGTCTGTCTTCTTTTCTTTTCTCCCCGGTTCGTCGAGGAGGAGCTTCTTGGCGCGAGTTGCTGTTAGACCCGCGAGTCCTGGGATCTCGGGCTCTGTTGGCCGCTTCCCTCTCCTCGTAGTCCATGTATGCCCGAGCTTTTTCGAGGAGGGCATCGAACGTCCTAGGTGGCTCGATGCCCACGGCTTTTCTGAATTCCGTGCCGGGGAGGAGCCCCCTCTCCAGCAGGTATCTCTTTATATGGTCCGCGCAGGGGACCTGTATGGCTTCCCGGTTGAAGCGATTGATGAACTCCCTCAAGGTTTCATCCTGTCTTTGGATGATGGCCTCGAGAGCCGCCTCGATCTTTGGATGCCGCCGAGAAGCTGTGAATAAACTGATGAACTGGTTCTTCAAGTTCCGCCACGAGGTGATTGAGCCTGGGGCGAGTCCTTTGTACCAGTCCATTGCCTCCTTCCTGAGAGTCGTAGGGAATAGTCGGCATTTGATGGACCCCCCGACATTGTGGTAATGCAGCATAGCCTCGAACCCGTCTATGTGGTCGACCGGGTCCGCGACCCCATCGTACTCCTTCAAGTGCGGGGGTTTCTCCATGCCCGGGGGGATGGGTGCTTCCATAATAGCTTGCGACAGGGGACCGCGGGGGTCGTCCTCGTCGCTCCTCTCTGAATACAGAGATGGGGACCTGTAATACTGTCTGGCACGACGGTCCTGGTCGTGCTGAGTCTCTCTCGAGCGGGATGCTCGTTGGTTGAATTTTACACGCCCGTCTCCGGAGTGCCTTCTTTCCTGTCTCGCCAGGTCGCGACTAGGTTCTCCGGCTTGGATGATGGACTGCCTCTCCAAATGGGGCCGTTTCCCCTTTGGTCGGGGTGACTGACTTCGAGAGGTTTCTCTGTAATGTCTCCGCGGGGGAGACGGGAGTTGGACTTCAGTCACTCGAGGAGGTGGAGTATGGGGCCTCCGATGCCTCCTCGGGGGTCTTCAATCGTCTTCAAGCGCTCTTAGTCTTTCCCCTTGGGCGAAGATGAGATAGTTTGTTTGATTAATCGCTGCGAACAGCGCTTGAGTTGTGGCATCCGCCCCGGCGGGGACGGGGACTTCCTGGAACCGAGCAGCCCGGTAGTTCGCGAGAGCTGCCTCGTCTTCTTCGAGTGGCGGAGGGACCGAGGAAGACGACGCAGTAGCTCCGTCGCGGTAGGTTGAAGGTCCGGGGACAGTTGACGCAGGGATGGTGTTGTGACCGGGGTTGCCAGTGTTGTCAAGGTGTCCGTTTTTGTCCGCGGTGCCTTTGTTAGTGTCGACGATGCGGACGTTTTGTTCATCGCGAGCTTGATCAGCCATGACAGTGATAGTTGAGTTTGAGCTTTGGTCTTTGAGTTTTACAAGACGGGGAAGCTAGTTTCCCACAGACGGCGTCACTGATCTAACCTGATCAGACTTGGACCGTCACGGCTGGCTCCGAGCTGAAGTTTTGAACGAGGTGGGGGGTACCTGCAAGGCACTCCGATGCTGAAGTAAGTAAGAGCACGAGCAGGCAAGAGTATGAGTATGGGTAAAAGAATGAATACCTGACCCTCTGGGAACAGAGGGTATTTATAGCCCCCAGCGCTGGGCCAAGGTTCCTTCATTGGGCTGGGCAGGTTTGGCCCAATGGAGAAACTGCCAGGTTCTATGTGTGTAGTGGGGACCCGCATGTGGTCCCCTTCCTGGATGTTCTGCGTGAAGTACAGACGGACGAGTACGCGGTCTTTTCGGGATCCAGGTGACGGCGTAGTGGATAGAGTCTGTCCTAGGAGGAGTGCTCGAGCTGAGGTCGAGCAGGATAGCATGGAGTCGAGGACGTCGCACTAACAGAGAATGGCGGGCACGGATATGGCCTTTTGGTCGGCGTGACCCCTTGCAAGACCGTTTGGATTGGGCCTTCACCATTGCTTTTGGGCCAGGTCGGCCCAGTCCAGAACACTAATCTTGCTATTTCACACACCCAACTTGACCCAACTAATAAAATAATATTCTATTAAAATCAACATTATTTCCAATATTAATTTCTCTTGACTAAATTGACTGATTATTTGATTATCAATTCTAACAATATATATTTAATCCAATAATGCTCCTTATAATTATTTCGATAATTCCTTCTTCGACTAAATTCCAACAATTAAATCCTTAGTAATTCATTTAAATAATTTAATGAATTTCCGGGTGTTACAACTCTCCCCCACTTAGAATATTTTCGTCCTTGAAAATTCATCCGGCGCCACTTTCCTTAACTTCGCATCCACCTCTAGCCTTCCGATATAATCACAACTTACTATAATTAAAATCTAACGCACACATGCAATTCTATTTCAACCCATCCAACAGCAATAATAATAACTAACGAAGTTCTATCGACGAAACACGTACCTCTGGTACCTCTGTCCTTGTTGCCTGTTGGAGTTTCCACCAACGCCAACACAAACAATGGTAAAAAATAATTAACAATACTCGATTGTTAAAGACTCAACAACTTTAGCCGGACGGACCAACATGTTCTGATACCACTAATATAACACCCTAAATCTACTCCACGGTTATATTAAAATCAGAGTGCCAAAATTTCCACAAACATGAGGCATTACATTCTCATTCCAAAAACCAACAACATAAAACCCTATCATAATAGATACATAGCACATATTAATCCAAAGAACTTATAACAATTAATTAGTCTTCCAAAATGTTTCAACTTGATTCCATAAATACGCAGCGGATTCACAACTTTAAAACTTCAAAAGAAACATAACATCTTTTAAACAACTTAATTCAAAGAAAACAACTTCTTAAATTAGTTTAAATTTAAAAACCATCAACTTGACGGTGTAAAAATATTTTACACGATAAATATATACTCTTTTTTCTCTAAATAAAATAACAAACAGTACAGCACTAACGTGACAAATGACAAGTGATTTAATGAGTAGGACCTCAATTAGCAAATCATCATTTAACGAGTTTTTATTAACATAGAAAGAAACTAGAGAATGAACGGTAAATATCCTCTAATTTTCAAAATAATTTTAATAATTTCTTAAAAATATGTTCCCAATCCCAAATAATTATAGATCCCAATCCCAAATGTATACGCATTCATTTTAACTTAATAAAAACATAAGATTTTCTTAATATATTATTGTAACAAAGAGTGCAGTGGGATATTTATAAAGTGCTTACGAGAGGCGGTGTGAAAAGTTCACTAAGGGAACGACGACGTAACATATCGCTTCTATTAGAGCATGATTATCGGTGTTTTTTGAGAGTTTCTACACATTTATTAAAGAAATTGTGTCAATAATAAATGAATATTTCACTTGTTTTCACGTTCCTGAACTAAAGCACGTCCTCATACTAAAGCACGCTTCTACACTCCAATTAAGTGGATCATGATAATAAATTAATAAATAAAATTGTAAGAATATAGTTGATTTGTTTTAAATGTGGAATCCATTTTAAATTTTTTTTGATGAGTTACATGGATATTTGAGAATTGTAGATGGGTTATTTAAAAAATTGAGAAGTGTGAAATAATATAAAAAATTATGTGAGTCTAATTTAAAAAACTCAAATAAATATGATGGATGTGGATGCTCTTAGCTTTCCGATTACCTATTTATTGGAACGAACGTTCATCATTTAGTTAAGCATCATTTTCTATGGCGTAATATTAACATATGTCCTAAGGACATATATTAAAAGTTAAATATGTAAATTATTTTTTGAAAATGGTACATTATTTTAATTAAAAGTCAGTAATAATTAATGTTTTCATTGTCTTTTCTAACATAAATTTTTTACTTTTAAGTTTAAACGTGTCCTAATCCCTTAAGACATGTTAACTTTACCCTTTTCCATACCATATCACTCATTTTCTACATAAATCTAGAAATGACGTGTCTCTATCAATAATGGAACAATAAAGAGTCAAACGAAGATAACAACGTTCTCTCAAGAAACAAGAAAAATATCTACCCTTTTTCCACGCCCCTCCCGGGCATGGGTATTTCTCTCTTAGAGCTTAAGATTCAAACAAAGGATTCCTATAAATACCTCAATATTGAGGTAGAGAAGGACTTTCAATCTCCACCCAAAATTACAATTCCTAAAAATAACTCAATCTTGAGGTAGAGAAGAACATCCAATCTCACCCAAAAATACAATCTCGTATCCAGGGCTTCTCACCTCTATACCTCTAATGTGTAAGCCAGCTCGAACACCACATAAAACCTTACAAACTTCTCCCAGTCCTATTAGCAAGTACAGAATACAAGTTAAATTGTGCATTTTTTAATAAACAAAAACAATGTTTATTATAAATCCATTGTTATTAAAAAAATAAATACATTACTCACTTTAAAATGAGATCTCATATTCAATCATCAAGGTCCTATAAATTTTTGTCATTTCAATCCACAGTATAAACAATCCACAAATAAACAGAAGCACCCAAGCCAAAAACTAGTATAACTAATGTATTTGTACTTTTATAGTATTAAGCAAATACAACTGTCATCATCATAACAGTGGCAATAATAGTATATGAACAAAGAAGAAACAAAGGTAATAGAATAAATATAACAATAAACTTTAATTGAATGTTACATGCCCAAAGGATCAATCTTCAAGTTTTCCCTAATTAACACAATCCCTGGCACCCACAATTATTGGTTCAAAATTACATAGAAATATTACATCCAAATCCTGTATCATCCCCAAAACTAGACCAAAATGGAGACATGACTTGAGGAAATTAAATCCAATGACCCTTTTGTAACTCCTTTTTCTACTCCAAAATAAATAGATTAAAACTAGAAATAGAACTTTTTTTGATAGAACATTTGCTCCTCAAGAAAGCAAAAAATGACAGGAATGTGAACCTAAAAATTGTAAATATTGGTAGCCAAAAAACCCGGCATTGGCATTAACTGTCTCAATGCGTCCCAGTGGTTTTCTGTCTCTCCTAAAGTTACCTTTTTGTAACACTAAACTTGTGAATGAATTTTTCCTCTCATTCTTTATCTTTGCGCTTCCTTTCTTAGTTAATGTAACCATCTTTCAATTCCATCAACAACAAAAATTCTGGAAAAAAATAACATATATAGTATATACTCGAACCTTTCAGTTGTTAACTGCCTTGCCTCGAGGTCAGCAAAACTGATTTCAGTTTTGCTATCAGTTTTGCTGAGCCACGAGATGGTCAAGCTGCATCTGTTCAAGCCATGTTCCCAGTACAGCATGATCAGCAGAGTCCATTTGTGCGTTCATATTCATATTCAATCCCTCACCGGACGTTCCAGCGGGCACAACGTTTGGGATAGATGTTGCCAATTTCTCTTTGATCTCGGTTGGAGATTCTTTGACAAGTGACTGCACCCATGATAAATCCGGCTCCTCGCCGTTATTCCCGAGCTCAAAAGAAGATGATCTACGGAGCTTGCCTACTTCATCTGCATTGTGAGCCCAATCTAGCTTACCATTGGGAGATTCCCATTTGGACCAAGAATTGACTGAGCCGGGAGGTGCAAGCATAGAGTTAGAGCCGTGCTCGCGGAAGCTTAGGCTGCGAAACTGTTGCTGTTTGTCGCGTTGTGCCAGCATGGACATCCTTGAGCTCATTGGGGAGATAGGTTCCACATTCCGTGGAGACATTCTTCCTGATGGCTGAACACCATAAGAAGCTGCCTGCAATAAATGATGGTCAACATTTTTGGGAGAAAAATTTGTATTCACTGGTGACAACATGTTTTGCTGCTGCTGAAACTGGTTAAAGAAAGCTGATTTGTGAGTAGGGGAAAAAACAGTTGAATTCAGTGTTGGATCGGCATATCGAGGAGAAGAACTCTCCGCAGAAAAGAGGTCGTCAAGATTTGATGGATTTAATGGCTTCATTCGACCAGAGCGGCTAAGACTGTTAGAATTCAAATGGTGTGGAGAGAGGCATGCCAACTCGTTGATAAGCTGTTGCTGTTGATCATAATCAGATAACATGTCAAATTCATCCATATGAATATCTCTAGCATTGAGTGAAGATCTCAACCGACTGGACTGGAGATTACTTCCCGGAAGATGCAATGCAGGGATGTTTGGCTGGGGCCAAGCACCAGAGTTGTGTGAAATGCCATTGCCGGAAGGTGACATGGGTGGAGTGAATGGTGAAGGAGACATAACAGACATTGAAGAAGGTGAGCCAGGCAACATGCTCATGGCTGCAGCAAAATCCATTGCAGAAGATGTGCTTGATCGAGGCGAGGGAACAGCAGAACCGGTTGAAACATACAATGGTCGAAGCTCTTCAGCGGTGTGGGCAAAGAAGCAAACCCTCCTGGAGCAGTTAATCCCGTCCTTGCAGAGACGGGTTCTATACTGTGCAGGATGCAGCCAGCACTCAAAAACTCCATGAGCATATTCACACATATCCCCTCGCCTGCAAGCACCCTTGCGAAAATCAGGACAGGGAACACAGCTGTAGTGATACTTTCTCGGGTCCCTTCTCCGTGCATTTTCCCCTGGATGAACAAAAGGGCATTCAGTCCAATCATGGGAATAAGCGCGCGAACAAGGTCGCACCTTGAAAGAATACATTCGGAATTCATCAGTTGAATATATGCTGTTTTTGATATCGGGAAGGGATGGATCAACAGGATATTCTTTCTTCTCAGATCCAGCAGGAGAAATAGGGACATCAATTGACTTTAACCTCAACAGAAGATCCGGCGGCGGTGAAGGAGACCCGTTCTCAGGAGAAGCCGACAAAGGAGGAGAATATGTATTAAAGGAATTCGTAATCACCCTAAGATTACAGCCAACACTAGGATCATCAGTTTGAAGAAGCTCTTCAAGACTGATTTTCACAAACTCAAGCTTAGGGGGATAAACAATAACATCTTTCGGACGATCCCCGTTAGCATCCACAGAATTGGGATCAGCCCCTGCTGCAAGAAGCAGCTTCACAGCATCAACAGCATTTTCAGCCCCACCCGATGCAGCACAGTGAAGAGCAGTGCTCTTGTCAAGGCCACAAGGCCTATTGATGTCAACATCAGATAGAGAAATAATCAGTTTCATAACATCAATGTTACCGTAGGTAGCAGCAACCATCAAAGGAGTCCTTCGCTCATTCACCATCTGCTTCGATCCCTTCCGACGACCATACCATAATCCAATCTCATCCACCGACGTAGGATCAAACTCAATCAACCGCTTGAACCCTTCCACATCGTTATTAGCAGCAAGCTCAAGTAAACTCGCAAAAGAATCTTCCGTGCCAACAGTTAAGTGATTCATGGCGTTGTTTCCTGGTCGAGAATTGCGTGTCGAAACTGGAGATAGAGAAGGATACGGCGCTGGCTTTAACCGCTCCAACTCACAGCACATCCTTTCATTTGCAGCAGATTTAGCTGTGAATAAAAAACAAACCCATTAAAGCCAAACCTTCAGAAACACACATGCAAAATTACATTAAACAAAAAAGCATAACAATGAAACAATGAAAAAACAATGAAGAAAAACACGAAGATTTTAACACACTTCAGAATCAAATTGACTAGAGAAGAAAAAGGCTTGAAAGTTTGATTTCATTATCCAACTCAACTGAAAAAGAACAACAATCATCACTTTCCAGACCAACAAAGAAAAAACACCAGCTTCATCTGACAACCAAACAACAACATAGTACAATTTCTGATCTCAAAACAACTACCAGAAACAACAATAACAAAAGGAAACCGCAGTAATATTAAAAATAAAAAATAAAAATAAATAAAATTAGAAAACAAACTGTAGACTGAAATCAAACAGCAAATCCATCAAGTAAACTCAACCCAAACTTCCAAGTTAATAAAAACTAACAATAACAGAACATCCTAGATTTACAGAACCCTAAAAAACAAGAACACCATTCCAAGCAAAGCTAAATAATTTCCGACATCGTTTAAGGATCACGCCAATAACAAACTCGTACCATGTTTCACGCACTAGTTTTCATTTTCACATCAAAAAAACACAAGAAACAAAGTGCGGGAAGAAAGGATTGAAAGTGAATCTTACCACTCAATAAAAAATAATAATTCAGTGGCAAAACAAGTAAGTAAAAGGATCGAACTAAGAGAGTGACGTGTCTTCGGATCTCAAAGGGGAGAGAGAGAGAGTGTTAAAGGAAGAAGAACAAGTTCAGGTGTGTGTGTGTGAGTGTTTGGATTCCGAGAAAATCGAAAGAGAGAAATTATGAAGAAAATCGTGAGAAGAAAAATGAGAAGCCACAAACATATCAAGAAAAGAAAAAGAAAAACCCGCTGCTAATGCTTCTTTCTTTCCTTCTCCATTTCCCATGCGCTCTTTTCTTTCCAAAAATAAATATTTAATTAAATAATAAAATCGAGTGTGACATTCTGTTAAGTCAGATCGATCGATAATTGTAAAAAAAATATATTTAATTATAATTCAGTTGATAAAAGTAAAAATATATACAAAAATATCAGATTTAGAGATGCGGATTTTGAAGTGAAAACTCTAACACAGAAAAGAATACTAGAACATGTCTTTTAAAACATTATTTTCAGTTTTGATAAAATCGCCGGGACATTATAAAAAATAATAATTAAAGAAAATGGGTTAATTAATTAGATGATTAAAAATAAAGAAGAAAAAGATGAAACGCACTGAGAGTTAAGATTTGATTATTCTTCATCTCTGCAGTGACCGGCGCCTTTTTATTGGCTAATCACATCACGCCTAGTCACTGTTTGTTGGACTCGATCGTTATTCCATAAAAATATTAGGGGTAGAAAGGTAAATTAAACGATGACGTGGCTAATATTCTTTGATTCGCGTGACGACAAAAAATTTCTTGTTGTAATTGTAGTAATTTATTTAACTCCTTTTCATTGATTAGTTGAAATTTTCTGGAAATTCAGTCCAAATTCACCTCACATGCAAATTCAACCGCGGATCTAGTATACCGCCGATTAGACTAAGTTTTTTTTTTTTTTTTTTACTTTAATAATAAAATAAAATAATAATAATGATAAATCTAAGCATTTGATATATTTCCAAAAAAAATTACCATAATAATAAAAGTATTACTTCCTTTGTCTCATAAGTGTTTTTAATTTTATTTTTATTTATTTTAAATTATTTGTCTATTTAAAATATTAATGTATTATTTATTATTTATTTTCATTAATTTATTCTTATTTATTATATTTTAAATTTATTATTAATTTATTTTATTATTGAAATTAACATAATTAATTATTATTTTAAAAAATACATTAAAATTTGAAGAAAATATATATACTTGTTAATTTTTTACTTTAATAATCCATTCAAATAATTACACGTAAGTTTAAATACAATAGTCAAATAATTTAATAATTAAATAAGTGAAATATCTCCATATAAGTTAATTTATTATTTTATCTGAGAAGAAATAAAAAATTTATAGCGATACGGTTGGGAAGGTGAAAAGCCGGGAGAGATTACCGGTTAGGTAAGTAAGGAAGCTGGGTACCGGGGGAACCGGTTGCATTGAAGTGGATTGGAACGAGAGGTTGGAATCCGGGTGTACGGATGCGGACTTGAGCTACTAGTCAATTGTAGTTAATGGAGCTAGTCAAATCATGTAATGCAAAAAATGTTAAAAGGGAAGAAAAAGGCAAGATATGTGCAGCACTCAATAAATAAAGATCAGAAGGGAATTTATAATCTTTGATTCATTATGATGAACAATAGTGTGAAATACTAAAATAGAAAGGGATAAGAACAAGGATGCCAAGCAAATTTTGTTTATAGATTCTTTAATAAAATAAAGCAAGAATAATCTTTAAATAATGATAACAAAGGAAATAGTGTCCTCTTATAAAAATGTACTCATTTCACTCATTTTTTAATAACTATATCTCATTTGAGTCTTATGTAGTTTTTAAGAAAATAATTAAATATATTAATTTCAATAATAAAATTAGTATTATTTATTAAAATATTTTTATTTATTATAATTAATAGAGTAGTTGAAAAATGTAAAAACTAATAAATAAAAAATAATAATGTTATATTGATGTTTAAAAAAATATTTATTTTAAAATATAAAAAAAAAAATTTAAAATATTTATTATAAAACGGATAGAGTACTATATAATGTCATTTTTGTGTCGATCCTTATACTTGTACATTAACCTAGAAGTATCTGATAATTTGGAATTCGATAACAAAAGTTAATTATAAATTAAATTATTTAAGTTTATATTTAAGACTATATTTTTAAATAGTGTTCGATAACCATTTGAGATGTCGTTTAGTTCGTCCCACTCTTTCTTAATCTTGCATTTTTTTTTGTATGGCTGTTTATATTTTAGCATCTTTTATATTTTCGTATTGCTGTTAATGTCACCTTATCTTTAACATTCGTTTATTTTAATTTAGAGTTCTTATCTTGATAGCTTTGAGACACTTAATATATTCATCAACTTATAATTTATTTGGCCAATTTTTATTCAACAGATAATGTTTTTAACACAAATACAAGATTAATGATTTATTTTATATTAAAATATTAAATTAAATTTGATTAAATTTAATATTTAAATATAATTTAAATTGTGTAATTGTAAGTCCAAGTTCAATTAAGATTGTAGGTAAATAATTATAGTGTATATCTTTATTTTGTAAAATATAATTCAAGTGAATAATATAAAAAAAAAATTTCTTCCTCTCTTCACTAAAAGTGTCACACACTAAAAAATTAGTATCCAGAGTTTTTAGTTATTGTTTTTGATCGAGTTTTCAAAAACTTCATGTCAGAGATTGTGTTTCCAGGACAAGTAAATCAACCGCCGCAAAGATGGTTAGTGATAAGGGCGTTTTGAATTCTCTTCTGATGCTTGATGGTGAAAATTGGATTCGAAGGAAAAAAATAAATGTAATCCTTGTTTAACTTCCATGAAACCCTAGAAATGGTTACTGACGGCGTTCCTGCATTGGTTGCAGATGCAACCGAAGCCAGAAAGCTGTCCACAACAAAGTGAAAAAGAAAGATTACAATGCTGCTTATTGCATTCAGACGGCGATCGACGCTGCTAACATCGATAGAATTTCTGATGCTGAAATGGCGAATGAGGCATTGGATATTCTGGTGAGGTATTACGAAGGAGGTGGAAAAGTCAAGGTTGTTAAGTTACAAACCTTGCATCAACAATATGAGTTGTTATCGGTGGTAGAAGATGAAAAAGTTGCAGAATATGTGTCGAAGGTTTAGAAACTCGTCCATCTCATGAAGGATTGTGGTGAAACCATAACTGATAAGATAATAATTGAGAAGGTAATGAGAATGTTGACCTCTCACTTTGATCACATTATCGTAGCTATTCAAGAATCCAACAATCTTGAAACCCTAAAAGGGGAAGATTTGGTTGGTTCGTTGGAGGCACATGAGATGAGGATTATCGAAAGGAAGAGAGTTCATGACTCGATACAGGCACTGCAAGCTCATTCATGGAAAAAGAAAGGTGGTTCCAACAAGTTTAAAGGCAATGTCGACAAGACTCGGGGAAAAAAGTCTTGGTCGAACCCTCACAAGCATCAGGTCAAAGACAGAGCTTCTGAATCCTCAAAAAGAGGAGTTGGAAACTATCGAAAGGACAAAGAAGATAAAAAAGGTGTGTAGTGTTATAACTATGAAAAGTGGGGTCACGTAGACAAGAATTGTTGGTACAGAAAAGACAATGGATCGACAAGCAACGGCAAATGAACGAACCTTGAACACCAAGATTCAGATGATTCTGAAGGTGGTGTGGTGGTTATGGCTGCAGTTGCAAATAACCATGTCGAATCTAAGATCTAGTTCCTCAACTCAGGCTGCTCGAATCACATGACTGGTCGAAAGGAGTGGTTGGCAGATTTTGACAAGTCGAAGAAGAGCAAGGTAAAACTTGTTGATAATAGTTTGTTGCAAGCAGAAGGTACTGGCAACATAGTCTTTCAAATGATTAATGGAGAGAAAGCTATGATCAAAGATGTGCTCTATGCACCTGGAATAAAGTGCAACCTGCTAAGTGTTGGACAACTAGTCAAAAAAGGTTTCTCAGTTGTCATAAAACAGATTTTTAAATTGTTTGATACCTAGGATAATTTGGTCTTAAAATCTCCTTTGTCGAAGAACGATATGTTTAAGACCATGATCAGTTCGAATGAAGTACAATGTCTAAAATCGGTTGTAGACCACAAGGATAGTTGGTTATGGAATTTGAGGTTTGGACATTTGAACTTTCGATCACTCGATCAACTGATTACTCAAGATATGGTATCTAGTATCCCAAGTCTTGAGACGCTCGACAAACTCTGTGAAGGTTATTTAGTCGGAAAGCAATCTTGAAACTCTTTTGTTTTGAATATGCCAATGAGATCATCATGCATACTTGAAGTGGTACATTCAGATGTATGTGGTCCATTCGAAGAACATACCATTGGTGGAAACATATATTTTGTTTCGTTTATTGATGAGTTCAGTCGAAAATTATGGATCTATGTGATCAAGAGAAAGGACGAAGTATTCGAAATCTTTAGGAGATTCAAGATACTTTTTGAAAACCAGAGTGATAAGAGGATTAAAGTTCTGCTAACAGATGTGTTGTACCCCAAAATTTACCCTTTTTATTTCGACATGTTTGGCTTACATTTCATTATTACATACACGCATATCATTGGTTCTATGTTTATAGGATAAAGGTATATTTAGCAAGCTTCTCAGGTTACAAGTGATGTTTATTTCTCCAATGGATGTTCTCAGAGTATTTTTCGTACTGAAGATCGGTTCGCCATTTCACAGCGATTCGGGGTTCAAAGATTCACAAGTCCAACCCGGCACATCATATTCAACTGTTCTTTCGCCAAGATATCCCTGATAACATATTCTCAAATTCAGATTCAGATCGAGAGCTAATTCTTTAAAGAAGATCTTCGAATGTGCGAGTTTTCTCGAAGAAATGTGGTGAAAAAGTGTGCTGAAAGTGCAGTTTTTACACACTAAAAAATTCATAACTTGAAGATCGTGGCTCATTTTGAATCCGTTCTGGTGGTCAAAATTTTGCCTTGACGTCATCTACATTTTCATCTCTCACGGATGGAAGCCAATTCCGATCAGAAGGTCTTCAAAAATGCGGATTTATCAAGTATTTTCATACAGAAAATTTGTGACTGAAGTTTATTTGCGTCATATTCAGAAAATCATAACTTGGTCGATTTTCATCGTATTGAGCTGGTTCCAGCGCCAAAGTTTCACAAATTGAGTTGACTACATTTTCACAGGAGGTATCAAATTCTAAAGGTATCTAAAAGACCTTCGTTTTTTGCCTAGAGTACAGGTGACGTGCCGAAAATCCTGAATGCTGAATATTATTTCATCTAGGTCGAAACTTCGAAAATTCATAACTCGGTCAATTTTTATCGGATTAGACCCATCTTTTTACACAAGGTCACTGACTCAAAGATCTTAAACTTTGCTTACAAAGTCGAGACTGGGTTCTGCTCCGATCAATACCAATTTTTTATTAAAGAACGTGTCAGAGTTGACACTGGAACCCAAAATAAGTTTGTCTGAGGCGAAACTTCAAAAATTCATAACTAATTCACCGTTTATCCGATTGAGCCCATTTTTGGACAGGATTTTTTTAACAATGTCGGCTACATTTTGTTTTCATATTTAAACTTCAAAAATTATACTTAAGTCCCTGCGATTTAGCCTGGAACATGTTAGACTCAAGTGAATAAAAATTTGCTCTATTGCTTGTGGTTATTGGATGCCCAATTGCACATTCAAAGCCCATATCTTTGCTCTAATTTCCATTATATAATCTCATTATTTTCACACAAACAAGACACGGAAAAAAATCGTTGCCACAACCTTGTCAAAATATCAAATTCTTTCAAGAACCTTAGAAATCTTGAAATCATTGTTACAAACTCACATCTCACTACAAACAAGTCATCCTTGTTACAAACCCCCATCTCACTACAAACAAGACATTTCATTCTCCAGTAAGGATAAGGCTGGTTTGATCTCCATGATCAAAAGGGTGTAGAAGTATTCATACATGTCATATCAATTTTAACATTATAAAATTTCATATATTTGTTTTCTTTGTATTTCATGGTATACTAATTTATTTAATGTGTTCATGAGATTCAACGCTGCAGGTTTAGACCATCTAATGGTCTCATGCAGGGTTATTACAAAACGCTGAGGTCAAAACAAAACAACAACCAATGTATGGCTCATGGCAAGACAGACATTCTGAAGAGGCTAAGGGCGTGGGTTCAACACTCACCCCTATTGGTTTTGGTTTTCTTCCATTCTATTTATCCTTTTACCTATTTTTCTTCTTTCTGTTTAAAACCTTTTTCATAAAACCTAACATTTTTTACAAACCTTTGATTTTTCATAATAAACTCAAATAATTAATTTTAGGTTTTTTAAAATTTAATTTTAGGTTCAACATCCACCCCGGCATTTTCGTTATTTATTTTTGGTTTCTAACCAATTTGTCTTTTTCAACCCTAAATTCACTTAACCACAAAACTTTTTTCACAAACCTTTTTCTTTACAAAAAAAAACCTAATTTAATTTTTAGGTTAATTAATTTTATTTTATTTTTAAACTTTTTTTAATTAAAATTAATTAGGTTTTATGTTTTTTTAATTAACCTTTTTTTTCAAAATTAACATTTTTTATTATTAATTAAAATTAATTAGGTTTTAGGTATTTTAATTAACTTTTTTCAAAATTAATATTTTTATTAATTAAAATTAATTAGGTTTTTTAGGTTTATTTAATTAATTATCATAAATTAATTTTTTCATAAAAAATCACCAAAACATTTTCTTTGCTATTTTCATTTTTATTTTCCTAGATAAAGTGTATAGGGCGCGTTCAATTGTAATAGTGTAGCTTTATTTTTCCCTTTTTTTTTATCATTATTATGTAATTACTTCCGGGATGTAATAGTTTTAGGATTTCTTTTTTGCACTCTTCACTATTATGTAACTGCCCAAAGCTCTATAATAGCCTAGGTTTATATTTCTGTTTTTACCTTCAGCTACTATATTTTATGCAATGCTTAGATTAATATGATTATATGGAAAGATATAAATGAATGATAGAAAACCCTAATTTCAAGATAAATAACCGAACTGAATCATTTGCACACTCGCACCTCTAGGGTAACCTCACTTGTTGCCTTCGGAAAAATAATGGTCATGTCCCTCGAACGCAGGGATACCCTTAGCAAAGACCCTCGGTTAAAGTCATCATAAAGAACATAGTCCCTCAATGTCCCTCGAGTTGCCTATGAGAAATGATCTTGTCCCTTGATGTTGCCTACAAATATATGATGACAGTCTCTTCGAACTGCTAAGGTATCACTATATGTTGCCTTCTATGACCATAATGATAACCCATGTTTGTCCCTCAAACATCTAACGATAGGGCTACCTACTCACTAATAGTAGGATAACACTATCTAAAGGAAAGGAGGAAAAGAATACCTTTTTCGAGTAGGTAGATAACTATTAGGTACTTGCTCAAAAACAACTTTTTCACACTACACTTTCAAAATCTTTTTCAAAAACACTTTATCAACACTCTTGAGAACTGATACAAGAGTTAGCATAAAACAAACAAACTTTTCAAAACTCACAAACACGAAATCAGTTTTCAAAATGAGTAAGTACCTAAGAGGCCGTAGAAAACCACAGATGAAAAGGGTGCTAACACCTTCCCTTTCCATAATCTACCCCCTTACTCAGAAAATCTCGAAAAAAGTATTTTTTTTGTTCTTTTCACCCTTTCCTTTGTTGGATAAAAGAAAAGTCGGTGGTGACTCTTGCTTACCGCATATTTGCAAATACAAAATGCAAAACGAGTATTAAACAGTCGGTTCTACCACCTTACATAGAACTGGAGACTCTGTTGGGGACTTATAAAAAATGGGGTTACCTTAGAGTTAGTTCATTTTAAAACTATTTTAATTGCTTGCTTTGTATGCTTTATCCTTGGAGGGTTTATTAGAGTTGTTACTATAGATCCTACACCCGGATCTGGGGCACTTTTTAGGTAAGTAGCAATAGATCGTGGGAGCTGTGCAGGGTATACCGGCACGGTTGAAGCGATAGCTATATTGATGTGACACTTTGGTTGATACCGGTAGCCCTTGAGTAGTCAAGGAGAATACGGGGCCGCTGCGTGGTGTCATGAAGCATTAATTGACCTTAGAAACTTTAATTGAATGACTTGGCCATTAGGAAGTAGTGAGATAGCTGTCTTTAGTGTAGTCCTAAGTCGGTTGATACTCGATATTACACTCATTGAGATTTGACTCCTGGGTTTTGTTTAGTGGCAAGTCAGTTGTCGATCAGAACGAAACTTGTGGGAAAAATCAGTGATATTGAGATTCCCTAGAACCCTGTTACTATTGATAGGACAGGTTGAGCCCACTAAACTTCAAGAGGGTACTTACCTATGGAACTCATGCAAGCTCAAACCTAAGGCTATTTGTGTGACTTGCTTGCTTTCACTATCTAACGACTTGAACTCTTTGCAGGGTTTTGTTTATTATCTGATGATATGAGTCATTTTCCAATAACCTGGATTTCTAGCAAGACATACTTGTCTTCATCACCCTACATTTTTGCTTGACGCATAGAATACACATCATAGCATCATACCATAGCATTTCCTTAACCATTTCAAGGATCTCGAGGGCCTGCGATGCAGGTTATGATGAACCAGACGTCTAGCAAGGGGCAAGGGGATTTATTTTCCTCTAGCCAATGCCGTCAAAAGATCAAAACACGATAACTTGAGTCAGGGGCTATGACCCACTCGATATGGTGAGCTTGATTCTCATAGAAGGACATTCAACAATATGAAGTTCTTCAATCAAAGATGCAGTCAACTCCTAACATTTTCTTGTGTTTACCCCATGAGATCCTTGAAAACATTTACACATCATGCATGTCATTACATAACATGTCTTCCAGTACATGTCTCTCATGTTCTCACTATTTATTTCAGCAAAAGAAATGGCTCTCGAACAAACAGTAAGATATCTCCAAACTCAAGAGGCTTAGTTCATGAAAATGTTTTTCAACCTATCCAAGGGGCGGGAAGAATTAAAAATACTCCTCAACGGGAACTTGACCAAGAAAAAATGACAACAATAAGGATAACCGGTTGGAATAACTACGAGCTAAGATGGAAGCAATGAGAATCCAGATGCTGGGGAAAATGGCTCTTATCCAAAGCCTAGACCGGGGACAAGAAGATCTGAGAGCCCTTATCAGCAAGCTTCATCAAGACATATGCAACCGTATGAAGAAAACAGTCGAGGTTGGGGATCAAGTCATGGGACAAAAAGTTGGCTTGGAGAGTGGATCTTTCCAAATTGATGCTACGTCACGGATCCAACCAAAACCTTGCCAACCACAACGGGGTAATCAGCAAAGGCAAGACAAGCCGAAGAGGCAGTTTACCAAAATCAACATACCATTGTCTCAGGCATTGCAACATATGTTGAGGATGAATTTGGTTACGTTGATAAGACCTCATCCAAACCCCAAAACTTCTTCCCCTAACTACAATCCTGATGCAATATATACATATCATTCCAATAGTCATGGACATGATACAAATGACTGTTGCGCATTGAAAAATAAGATTAAGAACTTGACCAATGAAGGAGTGTTGGAGTTTACACAAGATGGACAGACTGAATTCTTCTGCCAGCCCTCAGAGGCACATCATCTGAAGTGACAAGTTCAGACAAAAAGGCTTTTTTTCATTAGAATTTTCAATTTGTAATTTTCTTTTGATTGTTCGAACATTTATTTATGCCAAACCTTGTTATTTCATCAATGCATTGCATATGTTTGTCTTGAATTATTTCATTCATTTTCAATATGCTGAAGCTATGATTTTACTTCCTTTTTGTGATATTCAACTCTCGATTGAAAGTCGTAAGCTTTTAGAGGGAGGATGACAAAAACGATACCATAATCTCTACAGTATGCTTTTGAACAGACCCCACTGACAATGTATAGGCGTTGTTTCAAATCCTAAACAATGGAGTTATAAGGAAGATAATCCCTAGTCAACCCCTTTGAGCCTAAGAAGTAGGATTTTTTTCATACAAATTAAAAACCTTAATCCTAACTCGGGGCAGGGTAGCTTTCTCAGTTAATTCAGAGGTGCATTCAGTCCCAAGCTCATCCTTCATACACGACAAATAGTGTAGAAGAGGCCTTCCAAAATATGGTGATGGTTCTACATAATCGTCAAGACAGGCAGTCATTATCTCTCAAAATAAAAGCCCGTTAAGTCAAAAACCTATGAAGGAGACTTAAGAAAAGTTGGGGAATCCCGCTGACTGTAAACACAAAAGAAATAGTTCAGGCAAAAGTAGGGATAACAAAAAAAAAGAGGTCCTACAAATCCTCAACAAAATAAAAGGTTACAAAAATGATTGCCTTCTCAAATAAATGTTCAATTTCTGAACCATCACCAAGTATCAGAGCAAAGATTCCAGACTCAATTGGGATCTAAACGCATATTTAAGTAAGCATAGGACTGAAGAACATCACGAAGAGCGGGTTGGGTACAAATAAAATTTGAGCCTTTATCCTTTGTTTCTTGAACCATGAACTAGGCCACGTTATAACCCTTAAAAGTCCTAGCTGAAGCATGGGTTAGTTCGAAAGCATACTGTTACAAAAGGTATCCTGACTCCTGTAGGGTTAGCTATAAATCCTGAGCTGACATCACACTTTTACAAAAAAAATTGTTTTACTAAAAAATGAATTTTCAAACTTCAAGACAGACATAAGCTTTGCATTCTTAAAATACCATTATTTGCATATGACTATTTGTTCAACAACAGAGAAATTCACACGAAGGATATTCGATGAACAAAAATCTTCTCAGTGGACAGAATCACCTCAGATGGAAAGACATTCCAGTGATAGGCCTTTCATAATCAAGGGGCAAAGCATGATGTCCAGATGATCTGGGGCAGTCAAGTCAAGGTTCAAGGAATCTCTAAAAAATGCCAAATAGCCAGGGGCAGATCTCCATCTGAATCACTTGGGGCATTGGACATGAATTCCAGCAACGAATCATGTACGATCAAACAAACACCTTCTGGTAGTGTGATAACACCTACTACTATGGACAATGACAATTATCCGTACCCGGTGAACATGGACATAGTCATAAAATACCACGCATGAACAAAGACCCACTAGGTTGACTGGCCTAGGCAAAAATAATGGCATCCCGGCGAACCAAAAGAATTCGGGAAAAAATTAGGGATATACATAAAAAAATCTGTACACTAGGCAAGTTGAAAACCTGAAAAGGCGGCTTGGAAAAAAAAGGGTATCCCGGTGGACTGAAAACCTGAAAGGGAAGTCCAGGCAAAAGTTAGGGATTAAAGCGCACGATTATGTCCCGTCATCTTGTCATTTATCTATCAGTAGAATACTCCCTGATCAACATCTACTCAAAACCCCAAGAGTTGGTATGACACTAAAACCATCCATAAAATCTCTGCAGAAACTTTTTTCAGCAGGTATAGAGGCAGGGG
This sequence comes from Vicia faba, assembly GCA_948472305.1. Classification (NCBI taxonomy): domain Eukaryota; kingdom Viridiplantae; phylum Streptophyta; class Magnoliopsida; order Fabales; family Fabaceae; genus Vicia; species Vicia faba. Next base: position 751,816,086 of record OX451740.1, on the reverse strand, counting down.
CATCCTACTACAAGGTCACTGTCATACTCTTAGCATACAACCTAGTAATATCAGGTGTTCTCATACCCCGACAGAGCAAAATCTCCAAATTACTGCTCCAACGAAAATTCCCCAATGAAGTCGCCAAGCTTCTCGGGATTCCCCAAGCGAAATACAAAGTTTCCCTTCCCCAACGGAAACATTCTGAATAAAGCAGGTTATCCTCTAGAAACGGTTCAGGTATGATCAAAGACAGATGTCATCCTGACACTTATTTTAGATTCTCATCTAGAAACGGTGCAGATACTATCCAGAGATGGATGCCATTTTGACACTTACTCCAGATTCCCATCTAGAAACAGTGCAGATACAATTCAGAGACATATGTCATTCTAACACTTACTCTAGATTCTCATCTAGAAATGGTTCAGATACGATCCAGAGATGAATGTCATCCTGATACTTATTCAGATTCTCATCTAGAAATGGTTCAGGTACGATCCAAATACGGATGTCATCCTGACACTTACTCCAAATTCTCATCTAGAAACGGTTGGTACGATCTAAAGATGGATGTAATCTTGACACTTATTCCAGATTCTCATCTAGAAACGGTTCAGGTACGATCCAAAGATGGATGTCATCCTGACACTTATTTCAGATTCTCATCTAGAAATGGTTCGGGTACGACCCAGAAACGGATGTCATCCTGATACTTATTCCAGACTATCTTCTAGCAATAGTTACGATCCAGAGACGGATGTCATCCTGATACTTATTCAGACCATCTTCTAGAAACGGTTCAGGTACGATCCGAAGACGGATGTCATCCTGATAGTTATTCTAGACTATCTTCTAGGAGTTTATCTTCCCCAACAGAGTTTATTTCTCTAACAACGGAAGTTTATCTCCCAGCGTTTTAACTTCAACATATTTGAAGATCTATATTCTTCACCCCCAGCAACAATCAGAGATTTATTTTCCCTAGTTCAAAAATACTACAATAGAACAACTGGTACGTTCATACATTGCATTCATACATCATTCTATAAACATCATAGCATCTACAGTACAAATTCATACATCCCAATCTCATTTATTTTGAGAGCACCATTACACAATGCATTTCATACATCATGACATTGCTTACAATTAATGCTTTACCTTTTTAGGAAAGATCAATAAACAAATATTTATCATCAATAATTTTCAACAGGTCCAGGATTAGCTCCTGAAACAAAATAGAGTAATTATTTGTGAAATAAAATACAACTTTACACTGGCTCATCATGAAGTAATCTTACACGGATTTCTCCTGACTTCCAAATACAACTTTATACGGGTTATTCATGAAGAAATCTTACACGGGTTCCTTCTCCCTCCTTCTAAAGTTTTACACGGGCTCATCCTGAAGCAACCCTACCCAGGTTCCTTCTTACAATCTCCAGATGCAGTTTTGCACGGACTCATCCTGAGGCAACCCTACCCAGGTTCCTTCTCTTGAATTTCCAGATGTAGTTTTACACGGACTCATCCTGAGGCAACCCTACCCAGGTTCCTTCTCTTAAATTTTCAGATGCAGTTTTACACGGACTCATACTGAGGCAACCCTACCCAGTTTCCTTCTCTTGAATTTCCAGATGCAGTTTTACACGAACTCATCCTGAGGCAACCATATCCAGGTTCCTTCTCTTGAATTTCTAGATGTAGTTTTACACGGACTCATCCTGAGGCAACCCTACCCAGGTTCCTTCTCTTGAATTTCCAGATGCAGTTTTACACGGACTCATCTTGAGGCAACTCTATCTAGGTTCCTTCTTACAATTTCCAGATGTAGTTTTACACGGACTCATGTTGAGGCAACCCTACCCAGGTTCCTTCTTACAATTTCCAGATGTAGTTTTACCCGGACTCATCCTGAAGCTGCCCTACCCAGGCTCCCTCTTGTGTATCTCCTAAAACAGCCCTACCCAGGTTCCTTCTCATACACTTCCAAATGAAGTCTTACCCGGACTCATCCTGAAACAGCGCTACACAGGTTTCTTCTGATACATTTCCAGATAGCAGTTAATTTCATTCTCCCCAGCAAATTATTGTGAAGCCTGGATTTCGACCAGAAAACAACAAACTTTCATCTCTTCATGTCAAGAGATAGTTTCCCCAGTAGAGTAATGGACAACTGAAGTTCCTAGACTCTATTCCCCATAGAGTTTTCTCAAGCAGGAAAACTCTAGAAACCCACATTCCCCATAACGATTCGGGGTTCAAAGATTCACAAGTCCAACCCGGCGCGTCATATTCAGGTGTTCTTTCGCCAAGATATCCCTGATAATATATTCTCAAATTCAGGTTAAACTCGAGATCCAATTCTTTAAATAAGGTCTTCGAATGTGCGAGTTTTCTCAAAGAAATGTGGTGAAAAAGTGTGTTGAAAGTGCAGTTTTTACACACTAAAAAATTCATAACTTGAAGATCGTAGCTCGTTTTGAACCCGTTCTGATGACTAAAATTTCATCTTGACGTTATCTACATTTTCATCTCTCACGGATGGAAGCCAATTTCGATCAGAAGGTCTTCAAAAATGCGGATTTATCAAGTATTTCCATATAGAAAATTTGTGACACAAGTTTATTTGCGTCATGTTCAGAAAATCATAACTTGGTCGATTTTCATCATATTGAGCTGGTTTTGCCGCCACAATTTCACAAATTGAGTTGACTACATTTTCACAGGAGGTATTGAGTTCTAACGGTATCTAAAAGGCCATTGTTTTTTGCCCAGAGTGCACGTGACGTGCCGAAAAATCCTGAATGCTAAATATTATTTCATTTGGGTAGAAACTTCGAAAATTCATAACTCGGTCAATTTTTATCGGATCGGGCCCATCTTTTTACACAAGGTCACTGACTCATAGATTTACAATTTTTCTTCTAAAATCGAGACCAGGTTCTACTCTGAACAATATCAGTTTTTTATTAAAGAACGTGTCAGAGTTGACACTGAAGCCCAAAATAAGTTTGTCTGAGGCGAAACTTTAAAAATTCATAACTAATTTTCACTGTTTATCCGATTGAGCCCATTTTTGGACAAGAGTTTGTTCTCAATATCGGCTATATTTTGTTTTCACGTTTCAACTTCAAAAATTGCACTTAAGTCCCTGCGATTTTGCCTGGAACGTGTCAAACTCAAGTGAATAAAAATTTGCACTATTGCTTGTGGTTATTGGAGGCCCAATTGCACATTCAAAGCCCATATCCTTGCTCTAATTTCCATTATATAATCTCATTCTTTTTACACAAACATGATACACACAAAAAACCCTTGCCACAACCTTGTCAAAATATCAAATTCTTTCAAGAATCCTATAAATCTTGAAATCCTTGTTACAACCCCCCATCTCACTACAAACAAGTCATCCTTGTTACAAACCCCCATCTCACTATAAACAAACCATCTCATTCTCCAGTATGGGTAAGGCTGGTTTGATCTCCATGATCAAAAGGGCGTAGAAGCATTCATACATGTCATATCAGTTTTAACATTACAAAATTTCATATATTTGTTTTCTTTGTATTTTATGGTATACTAATTTATTTAATGTGTTCATGAGATTCAACGCTGCAGGTTTAGACTATCTAATGGTCCCATGCAGAGTTATTACAAAACGCTGAGGCCAAAATATAACAACAACCAATGCATGGCTCATGGTAAGGCAGACATCCTGAGGAGGCTAAGGGAGTGGGTTCAACACACACCCCTATTGATTTTAGTTTTCTTTCATTCTATTTATCCTTTTACCTATTTTCCTTCTTTCTGTTTAAAACTTTTTTTCATAAAACCTAACATTTTTCACAAGCCTTTGATTTTTCATAATAAACTCGAATAATTAATTTTAGGTTTTTTTTAAATTTAATTTTAGGTTTTAAATTAATTTTAGGTTCAACATCCACCCCGATATTTTTATTGTTTGTTTTTGGTTTCTAACCAATTTGTCTTTTCCAACCCTAAATTCACTTAACCACAAAACTTTTTTCACAAAACTTTTTTTTTTTACAAAAAAAAACCTAATTTAATTTTTAGGTTAATTAATTTTAGGTTTTTTAAAACTTTTTTTAATTAAAGTTAATTAGGTTTTAGGTTTTTTTAATTAACCTTTTTTTTCAAAATTAATATTTTTTATTAATAATTAAAATTAATTAGGTTTTAGGTATTTTAATTAAATTTTTTCAAAATTAACATTTTTTTATTAATTAAAATAGGTTTTTTAGGTTTATTTAATTAATTATCATAAATCATTTTTTTCATAAAAAATCACCAAAACATTTTCTTTGCTATTTTTTTCTTATTTTTATTTTCCTAGATAAAGTGTATAGGGCGCGTTCAAGTGTAATAGTGTAGCTTTATTTTTCCCCCTTTTTTTTTATCATTATCATGTAATTGCTTCCGGATGTAATAGTTTTAGGATTTATTTTCCGCACTCTTCACTATTATGTAACTTTCCCAAAGTTTTGTAATAGCCTAGGTTTACATTTCCGCCTTTACCTTCAGCTACTATATTTTATGCAATGCTTAGATTAATAGGATTGTATGGAAAGATAAAAACGAATGATAGAAAACCCTAATTGCAAGATAAATAACCGAACTGAACCATTTGCACACTCGCACCTCTAGGATAACCTCACTTGTTGCCTTCGGAAAAACAATGGTCATGTCCCTCGAATGTAGGGATACTGTGATACGGTGGGAGAACTGACTTGATGTTTTGTGTTTCGATCGCACTTGTGCGGTTAGTAAGAGTCGCCACCGACTTTTCTTTTATCCAAAGGGAAAGGTAAAAAGCACAGGAAAGACCTTTCGAGATTATTTCTCGGGTTCGGGGGGTAGATTATGAAAAGGGAAGGTATTAACACCCTTTTCATCCATGATTTTCCATGGGCTCTTAGTTACTCGTTTAGATCACTTGCTTGCATTTTGACAGTGTACTTATGGTGTGGGCTTTGAAAGTATTTTGAAAAATCTCTTTGTAATGGTTCTCGTCTCTATAAGAACGTATACAAAGTTTTGTTTCGAAAAGTGGTTCAAAGATGTGTTTGTGAATCGTGTTTTGAAAAGTGTTTTGAAAAGAGGTTTTGCAATGGTTCTTGTCTCTATAAGAACGTATACAAAATGTTTTGTCTTCTGAAAATGTTTTAAAATAAGAGTGTGGGTGTAAAAGTTTTTGTCGTGAGCAAGCGAGTAACTAAGAGAGAATCTATCTACTCGAAAGGTCTTAACTTGTTCTTTTCTTCCTCCTTTTAATGGTGCTATCTTACCATTGATTTGGTAAGAAGCCCCATCGTTGGATGTGAAGGGACATACACGGGTCAATTTTACAATCATTGAAGGCAACTTGTGAGACGCTTTAACAATTTTCATAAGGGACGAGATCATTTTAATCGAAGGCAACATCGAGGGTCATCGAGGGGCTACGATCTTTTTTTATCGAAGGGTCATTGCTAAAGTGTCTCATATTCGAGGGACATGATTGTATTTCCGAGGAAACAAGCGAGGTTACCCTAGAGGTGCGCGTGTGAAAAAGTGGGTTGGTTTCAAGTTATTTTATTCTTTGATTAGGTCATCTAGCGATTGATTTTTGAATCTTGCCATACACGCCTAATTACTATACAGTATATGGAAAACAGTAAATTGCGGGAATTTGAAATTCTACGCTATTACAAAGTCTTCGGGAATGGGGGTACAATTTTTACAAATGGGGATGAATCAAATGCGATAGGAAGGTCCAAATATCAAACAATACAACCAAATCTAATCTTATGCGATTTAATTAAAGCTATGATAATCCATGAAAATAAAATTAGCAAAATATGGAAATGAAATGTTAAGTATTTACTTGAAAAGAGAAAAGTAAACCTATTCTAAAAAATAAAAATAATTGATTAAATTAAAATCTTTATTTTTTGTATTTTTATTAATTATGTAAATGACAAAAATAAATTAAAGAAATGACAAAACTAAGTCTTATTATTATTTTTTTTGTTGGTGTTTTATTATATGCAAAATTAAACCTAAAACAAATTTATTAAAAAAAGAAAAATGATAAAAATTAATTATAAAAGCCTAAATCAAATTAAAAATAATATCTTAAGTTATATTAGTAATTTGCATGGCAAAAGAAAAGAATATAAGAAGAAAAACAATTAAAAAACGCAACATGGGCTCAAGATGATTTAGATGTGAGGCCCAAACCTAAAATGGTTGTTCTTGCTGTAATAAAGAAACAGGCATCGGGGGGGGGGGGGGGGGGGGGGGTACGGCCAACAAAGCACGAATGGGCTTATGGGTTAACAACAAATAAGCCCAGATTTCTTAAGTGCATTTAGATGTTGATTAAGGGAGGCAAACTAAATTTGGGTTTGAAACCCTTGTCTGTTCACAGCGGCGCCGCTCTCATCTTCTTCATCCATCTCTGTTTATCTTTTCATCTCTAAATCTCACTACTCATCCCTTCCTCATTTCACGAACAAATCGCTCTTGGCCTCTTTGTCTCACCATGATTTGCATTTTTTTTTGAAAACCCTAAGTTCGGATTTAAACCTAAAAGCAACAAAATCGGTTCGTCTGATCTTCCCCCTAACTCTCTGTTGCCGGAACGCCACCAACCTCGTCCTCCTAATCAAGCTCTAGTGGTTTTCTTTGAAAAAAGGTAAGGTTTTTTTTATTCTTAAAGCTTAACGATTTATTGATTTTCATCTTGTTATGTTTTCTGTTAATTAAGCTTGCTCTTTTAAATGCATGAAAATACATGATTGTGGAAGATTTGGAAAGAGAGGGAAACCATACCTGTTGAAGTTCTTTCTGTGAAATGGAAAGGGGATGGCGAGATTGAGGATGGCGTTCCTTGGTGGCCGGAGTTGCGCGAGGGGAGGAGATGAGGATGAAGGCGTTGGTGTTTCTGACTCTTTGGTAACCTCTTCTGTTTTTACTTATTGAATGATGATGATATTGGTTATCTTTGTTGGTGTTGTACCCCAAAATTTTCCCTTTCATTTTATCAAGATTTCCCCTCACAAGACTCTTTGGACCCCAAACCAAGCTAGGGTTTGCACTGCTCAAGACATCTCCTTGCACTGTTGACCTAAATTAGGGTTTGAGTTTGCATAAGGAATTTTGGACTTCTAATGCTCAAAGTGACTTTCATACTTCATGTTGGACTCATAAGTTTGTCCATACCAAGTTTCAAGCCTTGAATCAAATTTTTGCCATGTCAATTGGACAGTTGACCTAGAAATCAACTGTATTGAGGAAAAAGTCAACTATGGCCAATTTGCAGTCAAACCTCATGATTTTTGACCCACATAAACATTATAGACTCATATGAACCATTTGATCAAGTTTGGATCACAACTCCTCAAGAAATTTGATCAGATCATCAAAAGGGCAAAATGATCATTTTTAGGGTTTTGACTGTACAAGGGCAATTTCTGACTTTTGACCTAGCCAATGGCAAATTTGGCTCAAGCATGGATTCAAGGACTCAATGGAATCATCTTGACCTATTCACAAGGTTCAAAAGATCTCAATTGCATTGGATTGACAAATGATTTTTTCAATCAACTGATCAAATTTGACTGTACACTGAAGAGTCAAACTTTGACCTTTTTGGTCAAAATCAAGTGCCAAGGGTCATTTTTCATCAAGATGTGTCAAAACATGAAACTTGTTCATCAAGAAACCCAATTTTTCAAATTAGGGTTTAAAGTTGAAAAATTTCATAACTTAGAATTTTTCTAAGTTATGAATTTTTCTTAATTTTTCCTAACTTTGCCCAACATTTTCACCATGATGCAGTCAGATTCAAACAAAACTTCCAACATTAAAGTTGTAGTCCTCCACAAAGTCTAAAACTTTGATTCACAAAGTTTTCCCAAAAGAAGCTTGGATCTCAAGTTATGATTTTTGGAACAAGGGTCCATGAAACTTTTAACTTAGTGAAAATTTCCCCTAGTTTAGGCAGGATTTTGACCTATCTTCATGGCCATTTTTCACATAGTTCCACTTGGAATCTCAAATTTCATTTCAAAGATGGATTGTATATCATGTTTCAAGCTTTCCAAAATGTCCAATAACTATCCAAACTCATTTGTGGTTAGGGAGAATCGAAGGCTTGAAGTTGGCAAAAACTCACTTTTCATCCATGGCATGTTCATATTGATACAAGTTGCAAATTCAAATCAGCTTGCTTTGCACTAGATTACAGGTCTCAAAACCATTTCACACTCAATAATTTAATGCAAATCCATTGGTCTAAGGTTTTTTTTGGTCATTAGAGCATTGCACACAAGATTAATCCCTAAATGGTAAAAGGTACATTACCATTTTTGCCAAAGTATGCTTTATGTCAAAACCACATCTCTTGGTCCATGAACAATATCTTCTGCAGCAAATCATATCCACCAACTTGAGGGGCCAAGATCACAAGGGGCAGGCTGATGGATAGCCTGTACAGGCTTGTATTACATCATTGCTCATTTTTGCTTCATATACAAGAAAGATACCAAATACATGAGAACTTGAATATCAGAAGAAACCAACTTTGGCAGACATTTGGAACATTTTTCTCACATCCCTTTGAGCCAGAAACACGACCCTTTGAGCCTTCAAACCTCCCATAGCACAAAATCATCTTCATTTGGCAAAACAGGGCACTCCCTGCAGTTTGATTTCCACAACTCAAATCCCTCGTGCGTTTTGTCTCAAATTGGTTCAAACACCTTCCATACAACATATCCAAGCTATCCCAACCCTCAAACACTAATTGTAACTCCATCTACAAGGTTTGCCATTTTTGATTTCAGCTTGTGCAGGTTGAGTTCTGTAGGCTTGTTCAAGCACATTCAAGGCAACCTAGGAATTAGAGAAGGTCAAGGGAAGTTCAAGCAAGCTCCCAAACATCTCAGGCCTCATTGAAAAGCTCCACATTGCTAGACACGATCTCAATTGAAACATGTTTTTGTCAACTTCCTATCTCTCTATTTAGGAACAACTAGGCTTAGGTTTGTGAATAAGAAATATAGTATTCATAGCCATGAAGCTGTACATATGCTCAGTTTTCATTTTAGTTAAGCATGCTAAGAGAATTTGGTCCATGAACATCCTGAAAAAAATAGGTTAAGATTTAGGGCCAGAGAAATTCTCCCTGGTCTTTGAGAGTTAGGACAAGTTTTTTATATGGTTGAATTCGTCTTGGAAAGCTCTACAACTTTGATGTTATGTGTTTTTGCATTAGAGCACGTATGCAGGTTGTTCGTGTTTGTACAGGGCGCGCGAAATTTTGAAGAACAGAGGTTGAAGATGAAGTGTGGTGGGCTGGGCTTGGTCCTGGCTCACTATTGACACCCCCTTTTACTGAATACACCCCCTGGCCCATTTCTTCATATTTTTATGTTTTGTTATTTTATTTTCATTTCTGATTTTATTTTATTATTTCCAAACATAAAAAAATACCCAAAAATATTTTTATAATTTTTCACTTTTATTTTGTATTTTATTTTTATTTTTCTAACATAAAAACAATTTAATTAGTATATACTTTATTTATTGAAAACTTGAAAATAAATATATAATAACCATTATACTTTTATTTTTATTCTTTATTTTATTTACACTCAAAAAATATTGTTCTAAATATATTTTTTTGTCTTGTATATATTTTATTTTATTTTTATTATACATATTTAATATAATTAACATATACATACATACTTTTATTTTATTTAATAAATACTTGAGAATAAAAACATAAAAATATTATACTTTTATTTTTATTATTATTTATACTTAAAAAAATACTTTTTCTAAATATATTTTATTTTTTTATTTTATTTCATTGTATATAAATAATATATTTAATATATTTACATTCTTAAAAGAAAATTAGGGTTTTACCCTTAATAAAAAATAATCTATTTTTATTTATTTCTTTCTATTTGCATTAAATATTTTTGCATACATAAAAAATAAACATAAACATTTTTTTTGCATATTCATATTATTTTGTATATTTATTTAATTTGTTTATTTAAATACTATTCATATATTATTTATGCCATTGATTCAATTTGGATGTAATAGTAAAATTAGGATTTTAATTTCTTGCCAAATGATCCCTATTCAAAAATTGTATCCCCCTCCCCATAATCATGTTGTAATAGTGGTAGATTTATTTTACGCATTTACACTTTCAATTATGCCATGGTTAGAGATTAGGGTTTGTATGCAAAAAATCTAAAATCAACAAGTAGCTTGACCTAATACAAGACCTAAATGCATGAAAATGACAAACACAGTGCACACTTGCACCCCTAGGGTTACATCCACTTGTTGCCTTAAAAATGGGCCATGATATGCATGTTGAGTACTTTGGCAAAACAAAAACAAAACAAAAGATCATAGTCCCTCGATGACGCTATCTTGGTTGCCTATACAAAATGATCTAGCCCCTCGGAAAAAATTGCTAAAAATACTTAACACAATTGCTATCATGGTCAATACGATGACCCACGCCTGTCCCGTTTAACATCCTAATACAAGGTTGTTTACCAAATGCAATGGTAAAACAACACTGTCAAAAGGGTTAAAAACATATAGGAAAGATCTTTGAGTAAAATAGGGTAGATAACTCTTAGTTACTTGATCAAAACTTGCAAAACATCCTTGCTATTTTCAAACACGCCTCACAACACAATTTCAAAACATTTCCCAAATCAAACTTTCAAAAGACATGCATCTTTGTATACATTCAAACAAGAATCATTACAAAGATTGCCACAACGATGGCCTCTTTTCAAAACATTTTCAAAACCACACACACAAAGCACCATTTCAAACAATTGAAAAGCAAAAGCAAGTAATCTAAACAAGTAACTAAGAGCCCATGGATAACCATGGATGAAAAGGGTGCTTGCACCTTCCCTTTTCATAATCTACTCCCCGAACCCAAGAAAACATCTCAAAGGTCTTTCCTGTGCTTTTTGACCTTTCCTTAGGATAAAATAAAAAGTCGGTGGTGACTCTTGCTAAACCGAAACATTTGCGAACACAAATGCAAAACCTCAAGTCAGTTCTCCCACCGTATCACAGAACTAGCGATTCTGCTGGGGAGTACTTTAAAAGTGGAGTAACCTTAGGGTTTAGATCACCTTTGCATGCTTATCTTGTTTGCTTTGATTGCTTTACATTTGGTTCTCTTGTTTGGGTTTGAATCCTCCACCCGGATTTTTGGGAAACATTCATAGGTAAATAGCAATACGTTGTGGAAACTGTGCGGGGTATACCGACATGGTTGAAGCAATAGCTATATTAGTGCGACATATTTGTGGGTACCGGTAGCCTTTGAGTCAATCAAAGAGAATACGGGGCCGATGAGTGATGTCATGAAGCACTAATGAACTCTTAGAACCTTTACTTGAACATCTTGGCCTTTTTAGGGGTAGTGAGATGACCGGCTTTGGTACAGTCCGAAGTTGGTAGATACTCGATACTACACTCATTGAGGATTGTTTTCTTGGAATATTTCGATCGCCAGTTAAGTGGCTAAACTGAAACAATGAACACAGAAAATAATCCAATGATATTGAGCACCTTAGAACCCGGTTACTATTTATAGGACAAGTTGAGCCAACTAACTTCAAGAGGGTACTTACCAATGAAACCCCGTGCAAGCCTGAAACTAGGATCTTGTGTGATTTGCTTGTACATATACTTGTGAATACATCATAAACATCATAAAGCATCATATGCATCCACTAACCATTTCAAGGGTTTGGATTTTTATCTTTGTTCTTGTTTTGTAGGTCATGGAACCACTTCGCAGGAAAACAATGCAGGTCAACCTTGTGAGAATCCCTCCTCAACTCAAAGATCTTACTTCTAAGATTCCAGAGAATTCTCTCTTCAGTGAAAGACATGGTATACTTCTCAACTTGGTCAACTCCAACATTGAAGAAGACATGGTGAAAGTTCTCTTCGAGTTCTTTGACCCCCTACACCACTGTTTCACATTCCCTGATTACCAACTAGTACCTAGTTTGGAGGAATTTTCTCAACTCCTAAAGATTCTTATTCTCCATCAACTACCCTACAACTGTACGGAAAGAGAACCAAAGCCTGAAGATGTTGCTCAAGCCTTACACTTGCAACCATCTGATATCAAAGGTCATTGGGAAACCAGAAGTGGTGTCAAGGGTTTCTTGGCAAAGTTTCTGTTTGAGAAGGCACAAGACTGCTGGAATTCTTTAGATCTACAAGCTTTTGAGGAGATTGTAGCACTTCTCATCTATGGGTTGGTCTTGTTCCCAAACCCTGATCAGCTTATAGATGTGAATACTGTCAAGATTTTCATATCTCGGAATCCTGTGCCTACATTGCTTGGGGACATCCTACACTCATTTCACACACGAACAATGAGGAAAATAGGTGTTCTCATGTGTTGTACTCCTCTTCTAGCAAGGTGGTTTATTTCTCACATTCCCCAGTAAATTTTGAAGAATGAGCAGGGTTTAAGGTGGTCACAACGGTTGGTGACCCTTACACATTCTGATGTTCATTGGTGTTCTCGGTCCAGAGAAAATGTCATCATCATTGATCGTTGCGAAGAGTTCCCTAATGTCCCACTACTTGGCATTAGGGGAGGCATTACCTACAACCCCTGTTTAGCTCTGAGGCAATTTGGGTATGCCCGAAGGGATGGCCCTCATGATATGCTAATTCCTGACTTGGTTTTTGACTTCGACAACGACGCTCAAGGACTTCGACAAAGGTTTATCCGAGCTTGGAGGATGCCCAACAAAGTGGATAGTAAGACACTGGGGCACAAGAATTCCATCCCCCTTGAGCCTTATCTCAAGTGGGTACGAACTCGCGCCCAGAGTCTTATGATGCCTTACCCCCACATTCTCCCCGTGATCAAAGAGCCTGTTATGGAAGGAGAGGTTCCATACACCCTCCTACATCCTGACATGCCAACATCATTGGAAGATTTGCAAAAGAGTTAGATACAGCTCAAGGAAGAACGAAATACTTTTGAAGCCAACTTCTATGCCAGTGAGAAGAAGGTTTTGGAACTTACCTGTCAACTCCATGAAGAGCAGAATCTCAACACTTACATCGCGCCAAAGAGGATGCGCAACGTCTTTTTACATTAAGAAATTTTATAATATTTTGCCCATGGGGCATTTTTGTACTAACAAATTTCTTCTTATTAATATGACGTGTGTTCTTTTTGTTTGCAACAACTTTGAATTTCTGAATCCTTGAATGCATTACATGAATAACATATCATTCATCATATGCATAAACAGGTCTTCACACCAGGTTTCCTTATCTTTCTGTTGTTTATTTCAGCAAGATGGATATAGAGCAGACGGTCAAAGATCTGCAAGCACGGAATTCGCAATTCCAGCAACTCCTCATGACCTTGGCAAAGGGTCAAGAGGATCTTAAAGTACTGTTATAGAAAGAGAAGGGAAAAGAAAAGAAGAAAAAGAAAAGAATTGGTGTGGCCACTATGGGAAGAAGGTTTGAGAACCAAGCTAGGAGAGTTCTGGATTTCCCCTCGACGTCTGATGAAGGGGTTGGTAAAGGAAAAGGAGCTGCGGTACCCTCCGAGTCTGAAGCTGAAGAGGAAGAAGAAGAAGAGGATGAAGATTACTCCGAACAGCAGTACCCTCCGACGGACGATAAGTATAAGAATCTAGAGGACCGACTGGCAGCCATGGAGGTACAAAGGGTACCTGGGCTAGATTTTGAAGAACTAGGGTTGGTTGATGGGATCGTCATTCCCCCCAAGTTCAAAGTACCTACATTTTCTAAATATGACGGTTTGTCCTATCCGAAGATGCATCTGCAGTCCTACGTCAGAAAGATCCAACCTCACTCTTCTGATAAGGATCTGTGGGTCCACTTTTTTCAAGATAGTTTGTCGGGTATGTAATTGGACTGGTTCTATCAACTTGAGAGATCTGATGTTCATAACTGGGAAGATTTAGCTGCTGCTTTCTACCGACAATACCAATATAACGCAGATTTAGCGCCCACTTGTACTCAAATACAGAGTATGGGGATGGTCTCTAATGAGGGATTTAAGGAGTATGCCCAGAAGTGGTGGGATTTGGCTGGAAGAGTGCAGCCACCATTGTCGGATAGAGAGCTGGTTGACATGTTTTTGGGGACCCTGTCAGGTCCATTCTTCAATCACTTGATCGGAAGCTCATCTGCAGGGTTCACCGAATTAATTATGACAGGTGAAAGGGTCGAAGCTAGCATTAAGAGTGGTAAAATTCAGAAGGATGCCTCCGCTTCCACTGCTATCAAGAAGACCTTCCCAGCCAAGAAGGAAGTTTCTGCTGTTCACACCCAGAGAAATCAAGGGAGAATGGAGCGCCGACCAGTGGTGGGGGTTGTGATGATCCAGAACTCCTCAACTGACCAACCTCGAAGCAGTCAACCCAGAGCTAACCAGCAAAGGGTAGAAAGGCCACAACGGCAGTTCACTCGGATCAATATAACACCGACTCAGGTCCTCCCTCATCTGTTAAAGTTAAACCTTACCAACTTGAAAGAAGCACCGAAAAACCCAAATACCTCTTCTCCCTATTATCATTCAAATGCAAAATGTGCATATCATTCGGACAATGTGGGGCACGACACTAACAACCGCTGGGCCCTTAAAAACAAGATCCAAGATTTGATAGATGCCAAGGAGGTGGAGTTTGATGCCCCCGAAAAACCTAATGTGATATCCGCTCCTATGCCAAAACATGGTCATAATATTCATGCTATTGTGGAAGATCTTCATGTTATTGCTGTTGATGACTTAATGACTCCATTGCCAATGATCAAGATGAATCTGTTAAAAGCCGGGATTTTTCCAGGCTGTGAAAAAGATTGTTACCTTTGTTCGACCTTGCAATCCGACTGTCCGCTGTTGAAGTCAGGCATCCAACGCCTAATGGATACTCAAGAGATCCTCTTTCAGAAAACTCCTGTTGATACTATTATTCCTGTTACTCCTGTTACTCCAATCAATGATGTTGCTGTAATCACCATTTCCATCAATCTTTCCAAGACCTGCAAAAGGCTTGTTAAGATTACACCTGATCCAAAGTTTGTACCACTGAAGATTACCATGCCAGGGCCTATCCCATATAAGTCCAACAAGACGATACCGTGGAATTATGGAGGAGAGATCTTCTATCACGGTGTGAAACAGATCGAATCAGGTGAAGAAAATTCCGATGAAGAGACTCTTGATGTGGGGAATATTGCGGGGACAAGTAAGATCACTCGTAGCGGAAGAATCTTCTCTCCGGAGATTGCTCCTCCACGGGAAGTCTTCGGACCCTCAATTGCTCCTGTGCCTGTCAAGATATCTGTGCGAAGTCCAATTATTGAAGAAATTGTTACTCCTGAAGTTATACCCTCTGCTGTTACTGTTGATAAAGGTAAGGGGATCCAAGAAGCGCCCGTCAGGATGAGGGCTCAGACTTTGGTTATCCCCGAGACCACCCAAAAGGAGATGGAGGAGATTTTAAAGATAATTAAGAAGAGCGACTATGATGTCGTAGAGCAGTTGGGGCAAACCCCTTCAAAAATCTCTATGCTGGCTCTATTACTCTGCTCCGAGGCTCATGCCAAAGCCTTGATCAAATTTCTGAAGACGACACACGTGCCTCAAAAAACTTCTGCGGCTCAGTTTCAAGAATGCGTGGCTAGCCTTACAGCCGACAATGGTCTTGGTTTCTCTGATGCCGATCTGACGTCTAAGGGAAGAAAGCATAATGATGCGCTGCATGTATGGGTAGAGTGCAGAGGAACTACACTTTCTCATGTTCTGTTTGATACCGGTTCATCTTTAAATGTTCTACCAAAGAAAGCATTGGACAAGCTAGACTATGAAGGTTTGACCCTAAAGTCCAGTAATATCATTGTTAGAGCCTTCGACGATTCTAAGAGGATGGTTCACGGAGAAGTGGACATCCCAATTAAGGTGGGAACGGAAGTTTTCAGCTCTACTTTTTATGTGATGGACATCCGTCCTTCATATTCATGCTTGTTGGGGAGGCCATGGATCCACAATGCTGGAGCAGTCACTTCTTCTCTACACCAGATGCTCAAATACCCAATCCAGGGTAAGATCATAACAGTTCATGGTGAGGAGGAGTATATGATAAGCCACCTTAACTCTTTCCTCTACGTAGAGTTAGATGGTGAATTCATAGAAACACCTTTCCAACACTTTGAAGAGGTTTCTCCTGAAGTTGCGGTAGCCAAGACAATGACTGATATGCCCATAATTACCAAGCCTGTGTCCCGGATGTCATCCCTTAAAGATGCAGAGGCTGTAATCAAGGAAGGAGGAAGTACAATATAGGGTCAACTGCCAGATTTTCCTTACAAGACAGATAAGTACGGGTTGGGTTTCACTGCTACTAGCCAGAAAGCTGTGCGTCGCTCCCGGGCTGGAGGACCGCCGCTGAAAATCACTCATCATGGAGTTCATTCTTTAGAAGATGATGAAGAAGGAAACAATTTTGAAGATTGGATCTTTCCAACTATTGAAGGAGGACTGAACAACTGGGAGGCGAAAGACTTCGTTCCCATTACTTTCATTAATCAGTAATTTATCTTTTGAACATTTCCTGTTTGGTCTGTAATAACTTTTAAACAATTTGTACACTTTTTGCCTTATGCCTTACCCGGGGCATATAGGTCCATTTGTAAGGGTTTTGATTCTTCATTTTCATATGCCATTTTTAATGAATCATGGACGTTTTCATATATAAACCTTTGTGTTCATTTTCTTTCTTTTTACATTTTATTTTGTTTAAAGGTGGCTATCCCTTACACACACCCACACTCACAAAATGCAGGTACCCATCCACTCCAGATTCCATGGGTAACAATTCTGCTATGGTCTTCAGTGACTCTGAAGATCTGGTCAATCATGCCGAATACGAAGGTGATGAAGACTGTGAAGTTCCTGGAGAGTTGGCTAGACTTTTGCAACAAGAAGAAAGGGTTATTATGCCCCATGAAGAGTTGTTAGAGACTATCAATTTGGGTACTTCCGAAGACAAAAAAAGAGGTTAAAGTGGGTGCCAACCTGGAGCCAAGTGTCAACGAGCGTTCAGTACAGTTGTTGAATGAATATGTCGAGATCTTCGCCTGGTCCTATGAAGACATGCCGGGACTAGATACAGATATTGTGGTTCACCGTCTCCCTACAAGAGAATATTATCCACCAATCAAGTAGAAAGTCCGCCGAATGAGGCCCGATATGTCTGAAAAGATCAAAGCTAAAGTGATGAAGCAGTTCAATGCTGGCTTTCTGGCTGTTACTTCCTATCCACAATGGGTTGCTAACATTGTGCCCGTGCCTAAGAAGGACGGCAAAGTCAGAATGTGTGTGGACTACAGAGATTTAAATAGGGCTAGCCCTAAATATGACTTTCCACTACCACACATTGACATCTTGGTTGACAAAACAGCTCAACACAAGGTATTCTCTTTCATGGAAGGATTTTCAGGGTACAACCAAATCAAAATGGCCCCCAAAGACATGGAGAAGACTACTTTTATTACGCAGTGGGGTACCTTCTGCTATAAAGTGATGCCATTCGGGCTGAAGAATGCTGGGGCAACCTATCAGCGAGCCATGGTAGCTTTGTTTCATGATATGATTCATCATGAAATTGAAGTCTACGTAGATGACATGATAGCCCATTCACAAATAGAAGAAAAACACCTCGACCATCTGCAAAAGCTGTTTGTTAGGTTAAAAGAATACAAGCTCAGACTGAACCCTAGCAAGTGCACTTTCAGAGTCAGGTCCGGTAAACTCTTGGGATTCATCATCAGCAACAAAGGCATTGAGGTTGATCCTGCCAAAGTCAAAGCTATACAAGAAATGCCTGCCCCTCGCACTGAGAAGGAGGTCAGAGGTTTCTTGGGACCCCTAAACTTCATCGCAAGGTTCATCTCTCACCTAAGATCTACCTGCGAACCAATCTTCAAGCTGTTGAAGAAAGATCAGGTGGTTGAATGGAACAATTATTGTCAAGTCGCTTTCGATAAAATCAAGGAGTATTTGCCGGAACCTCCTATCTTGATGCCACCCGTCGAAGGAAGGATGTTAATCATGTATCTGACTTTTTTGGATAATTCAATGGGGTGCATACTGGGCCAACATGACGAGTCTGGCTGAAAAGAGCATGCCATTTATTACCTTAGAAAAAAGTTTACCGACTGTGAGACTTGCTACTCACTGCTCGAGAAAACTTGATGTGCTTTAGTATGGGCTGCTCGCCGGCTAAGGCAGTATATGTTGACACATACCACTCTGCTGATTTCTAAAATGGATCTGATCAAGTACATCTTCGAGAAGCCTGCTCTACCCGAAAGAATCGCTATCTTAAGCGGAGCATTGTTATCTTAAGCGGAGCATCGTTATCTTAAGCGGAGCATTGTTATCTTGGCCTGGGCATTGTTATCTTAAGCGGAGCAGTCACTGGAGCAGATGTAATCCTAACGGGTTTTTTAGGAACCCTGGAAGGATTGGCGTATATGGTTATTATTGAAACTTATGGAACTGGAATGGGTGAGATAGGAGATTTCTCAAACAAGATTTCCTGGTTATCAATCAGTTGTTGAATACCTTTCTTCAACAAAGGGCAGTCAAATGATGCGGATAGGAAAATATGGCAATCTTTGTCACAACCTGGGAACACACCAGCTTTCAACAAATTCAACTTAATAGTCGGGAGCAGAGTTAACAGTTCATCCACGGTAGAAACAAATAGATCTTCCTCAACAACATTGGCATTGTGACCATGCCTCGGCATCAAAGCAGAAATAACATTCGGTTTCTCAGGCGCTTCAAACTCAACTTCCTTCGCGTCTATCAGATCTTGAATCTTGTTCTTTAGAGCCCAACAATTGTTGTTGTCGTGTCCTGGACTTTCAGAATAGTACGCGCATCTGGCGTTGGGATGGTAGTGTGGAGACGTAGTATTGGAATTTTTAGGGGCCTCTTTTAGCATGGCCATATTCAACTTCAGAAGATGCGGTAGGACTTGAGCTGGAGTCATGTCAATCTTGGTAAATTTCTGAACTGGCCTTTCTACCCTTTGCTGATTATTTCTTGGCTGGTTATTTCTTGGCTGATCGTTTCTTGGCTGGTCTGATACAGACTTTTGAATCATAATGACCCCCACCGTTGGTCGGCGCTCGGTTCTTCCCTGATTCCTCTGTGTATAAACAACAAACACTTCCTTTTTTCCTGTGAAGGGCCTTTTAACAGCAGCAGAGGCCGATGTATCTTTCTGAATTTTCTCGCTTCTTATACCGGCTTCCACCCTTTCGCCAGTTAAAATCGATTCGGTAAACCCTGTAGAGGAGCTTCCTATTAGATGATTAAAGAAAGGGCCTGATAGAGTTCCTAGGAACATGTCCACTAGCTCCCTTTCAGATAAAGGGGGTTGCATCCTTCCGGCTAGATCCCTCCACTTTTGGGCGTAGTCTTTGAAGCCCTCATTGGATACCATGGCCATACTCTGGAGTTGAGTACAGGTTGGTGCCAAATCGGCATTGTACTGATACTGTTTATAGAAGGCTGCTGCCAAGTCTTCCCAATTATGGACATCAACCCTCTCCAACTGGTAGAACCAATCAAGCTGCGTTCCTGATAAAATGGACCCACAAGTCTTTGTCAGCAGAATGCGGCTGAATCTTCTTGACATATGATCTGAGGTGCATTTTGGGGCAAGACACCCCATCATACTTGGCAAATAGTGGCACTTTAAACTTTGGTGGGATTACAATTCCTGACACCAGCCCTAACTTCTCAAAATCCAGACCCGGTACTCTCTGTATTTCCATAGCAGCTAGACGCTCTTCCAGGTGTTTGTATTTGTCATCAGCCGGAGGGTATTGTTGTTCAGAGTAGTCCTCTTCTTCCTATTCTTCTGCTTCAGAATCTGATGGTACTGCCGTTTCTTTTCCTTTTCTTTCCCCTTCATCATATGTGGTTGGAAATTCTAAGGTCCTTCTGGCTTGTCCCTCAAACCTTCTGCCCATGATAACCACACCAGCTCTCTTCTTCTTCTTTTTCTCTTTCTCTTTCTCTATCAGAGTCTTGAGCTCCTCTTTCCCTTTTGTCAGATCCATGAGCATTTGTTGAAACTGGGCATTCTGCACCTGAAGATCTTTCACAGTCTGTTCAACATCCATCTCACTGAAATAAACAGTAGAAGGATAAGGCGACCTGTTATGAGAGACCTATATGATGTTATGATGAATGAAGATGCAATATGCAAATGATTTCAAGGAAATTTAGAAGATTTAAATTTGTCCAAACCAAAAAAGAACACACGTCATATTAAATAGAACCAAGTTTGAATACATCATGCCTCCTTGGGATTACAAAGAAAGAAACAAAATACAGCAAAAATTCTCAAGACAAAAAGACAGAACGCATCCTTTTTGGAGCAATGTAGGTATTCAGATTTTTCTCTTCGTGAAGCAGTTTGGTGAGCTCCAGAACCTTCTTCTCGCTGGCGTAGTACTGGGTTTCAAAGGTGTCTCGCTCTTCCTTCAACTGAATCCAGGCTTTCTGCAAGTCTTTGAGAGAGGTAGGCATGTCAAGATGAAGAACGGTGTATGGGACGTCTCCTTCAATAACAGGCTCAATGATGACAGGAAGGATGGAAGGGTAAGGCATTAAGAGACTCTGGGCACGAGCCCGTACCCACTTAAGGTAAGGCTCAAGAGGGATAGAGTTTTTATGTCCCAAAGTCCTACTGTCCACCTTGTTTACCATTCCCCAAGCACGTGTAAACCTCTGGCGGTAACCTTGGTCTTCTTTGTCGTAGTCAAAAATCAGACCTTGGATGAGTATCTCATGAGGGCCATCTCTTTGGGCATACCTAAATTGCTGAAGAGCTAAACACGGGTTGTAGGTGATACCTCCCCTAATACCTAGCAGAGGTACATTAGGAAACTCACCACAGTGGTCAATGATAGAGATATCTTCCAAAGATCTTGAGCACCAACGGATATCAGAGTGAGTGAGAGACATCATCCTTTGAGACCAAGTCAATATTTGCTCGTTCTTCAATGCTGACTGAGGCAGGTGTGAAGTGAACCACTTAGCGAGTAGGGGTATACAACACAAAAGGGTACCTCTTTTCTTCACGGTACGGGTATGAAGGCAATGCAAGATGTCTCCTAGCAAGGTGGGTATAGGGTTGCGAGAGAGAAAGACTTTGATGGCATTAACGTCTATGAATTGGTCCGAATTAGGAAACAGAACCAAACCATAAATGAGGAGAGCTAGCACGTCTTCGAAAGCTTGGAAATCCATGTCATCCCAGAATGAATGAGCTTTTTCCAATAGAAACTTTGCTAGAAAGCCTTTAACCCCACTTCTTGTCTCCCGATTGTCTATGACATCGACCCTCTTCACATGTAAAGCTTCGGCAATGACTTCAGGTTTTAGAATCCCTTCTAGACCGGTGAACGGTATCTGATTAAGCACGGGCACCCCTAAGAGTAGAGAGAACTCTTCCAATGTAGGTACCAATTGATAGTCCGGAAAAGTGAAACAATGATGTACGGGATCAAAGAATTGAAATAGTACACACATCATCTCTTCTTGGAAGTTGGATGTAGCCAAACTGAGGAGTCAACCACACTTCTTGATAAAAGGAGAATCCCCAGGCACTCTTGAGGATAACTCTCGAAGTTGAGGATGTGCTTTTACAAAGCTGATTCGGATGGTGTTTCTTCGGAGAGGATTCATATCCTACAAAACAAAAATAAAGATAAACTTCTAAATCCTTGAAATGGTTAGTGAACATGCATATGATGTTGATGATGTTTATGATGTTTATGTACAAGCAGATATATACACACACAACAAACAGATCCCTAGGTTTCAGGCTTGCATGAGTTTGTAGGTAAGTACCCTCTTGAAGTTTTAGTTGGCTCAACCTGTCCTAGAAATAATGATCGGGTTCTAAAGGATCTCAATATCACCGACCTTTCTCTTAGGCATTGTCTCAACATAACAATCTTTTCTTGCGGTTGAGATATCCCAAAAGTCTAGCCTCAATGAGTGCAGTATCGAGTGTCAACCAACTTTCAGCTTTACACCAAAACCGGTTACCTCACTACGTCCTAATGGCCAAGTTTGTTCAATTAGGGTTCTAAGGTTAATTAGTGCTTCGCGACGCCACTCAGCGGCCCTGTATTCTCCTCGATTCACCACGAGGGATACCGGTACCCACAAATGCGTCACACTAACATAGCCATTGTCTCAACCATATCGGTCTATGTCGTATAGTCTCCACAATCTATTGCTATTTACCTAAAAAGGTGCCCCAAATTCGAGTGGAGGATCAAAGCAAGCCCAATACAAAGAACTGAATATAAAGCATATAAATCAAATCATGAAAGCGAGTAAAAGTGATCTATCCCTAAGATAACCCCACTTTTAATTATTGCCCAGCAGAGTCGCCAGTTCTGTGATACGGTGGGAGAACTGACTTGATGTTTTGTGTTTCGATCGCAGTTGTGCGGTTAGCAAGAGTCGCCACCGAATTTTCTTTTATCCAAAGGGAAAGGTAAAAATCACAGGAAAGACCTTTCGAGATTATTTCTCGGGTTCAGGGGGTAGATTATGAAAAGGGAAGGTATTAACACCCTTTTCATCCATTGTTTTCCATGGGCTCTTAGTTACTCGTTTAGATCACTTGCTTTCATTTTGACAGTGTGCTTGTGGTGTGGGCTTTGAAGTATTTTGAAAAATCTCTTTGTAATGGTTCTCGTCTCTATAAGAACGTATACAAAGTTTTGTTTCGAAAAATGGTTCAAAGATGTGTTTGTGAATCGTGTTTTGAAAAGAGGTTTTGAAATGGTTCTTGTCTTTATAAGAACGTATACAAAACATTTTGTCTTTTGAAAATGTTTTGAAATAAGAGTGTGGGTGTAAAAGTTTTTTTCGTGAGCAAGCGAGTAACTAAGAGTGAATCTATCTACTCGAAAGGTCTTAAATTGTTCTTTTCTTCCTCCTTTTAATGGTGCTATCTTACCATTGATTTGGTAAGAAGCCCCATCGTTGGATGTGAAGGGACAGACGCGGGTCAATTTTACAATCATTGAAGGAAACTTGTGAGACGCTTTAGCAATTTTCGTAAGGGACGAGATCATTTTAATCGAAGGCAACATCGAGGGTCATCGAGGGGCTACGATCTTTTTTTATCGAAGGGTCATTGCTAAAGTGTCTCATATTCGAGGGACATGATTGTATTTCCGAGGCAACGAGCGAGGTTACCCTAGAGGTGCACGTGTGAAAAAGTGGGTTGGTTTCAAGTTATTTTATTCTTTGATTAGGTCATCTAGCGATTGATTTTTGAATCTTGCCATACACGCCTAATTACTATACAGTGTATGGAAAACAGTAAATTGCGGGAATTTGAAATTCTACGCTATTACAAAGTGTTCGGGAATGGGGGTACAATTTTTACAAATGGGGATGAATCAAATGCGATAGGAAGGTCCAAATATCAAACAATACAACCAAATCAAATCTTGTGCGATTTAATTAAAGCTATGATAATCCATGAAAATAAAATTAGCAAAATATGGAAATGAAATGTTAAGTATTTACTTGAAAAGAGAAAAGTAAACCTATTCTAAAAAATAAAAATAATTGATTAAATTAAAATATTTATTTTTTGTATTTTTATTAATTATGTAAATGACAAAATAAATTAAAGAAATGACAAAACTAAGTCTTATTATTTTTTTTTGTTGGTGTTTTATTATATGCAAAATTAAACCTAAAACAAATTTATTAAAAAAAGAAAAATGATAAAAATTAATTATAAAAGCCTAAATCAAATTAAAAATAATATCTTAAGTTATATTAGTAATTTGCATGGCAAAATAAAAGAATATAAGAAGGAAAACAATTAAAAAATGCAACATGGGCTCAAGATGATTTAGACGTGAGGCCCAAACCTAAAATGGTTGTTCTTGTTGTAATAAAGAAACAGGCATAGGGGGGTACGGCCAGCAAAGCACGAATGGGCTTATGGGTTAACAACAAACAAGCCCAGATTTCTTAAGTGCATTTAGATGTTGATTAAGGGAGGCAAACGAAATTAGGGTTTGAAACCATTGTTTGTTCACAGTGGCGCCGCTCTCATCTTCTTCATCCATCTTTGTTCATTTTTTCATCTCTGTTCATCTCTAAATCTCACTACTCGTCCCTTCCCCATTTCGCGAACAAATCGCTCTTGGCCTCTTTGTCTCACCATGATTTGCGTTTTTTTTGAAAACCCTAAGTTCAGATTTAAACCTAAAAGCAACGAAATCGGTTCGTCTGATCTTCCCCCCAACTCTCTGTTGCCAGAACGCCACCAACCTCGTCCTCCTAATCAAGCTCTAGTGGTTTTCTTTGAAAAAAGGTAAGGTTTTTGTTATCCTTAAAGCTTAATGATTTATTGATTTTCATCTTGTTATGTTTTCTGTTAATTAAGCTTGCTCTTTTAA
Source organism: Vicia faba (assembly GCA_948472305.1). NCBI lineage: Eukaryota > Viridiplantae > Streptophyta > Magnoliopsida > Fabales > Fabaceae > Vicia > Vicia faba. The sequence continues at coordinate 751,791,495 of OX451740.1, read as the reverse complement.
ATGCATGAAAATACATGATTGTGGAAGATTTGGAAAGACAGGGAAACCATACCTGTTGAAGTTCTTTCTGTGAAATGGAAAGGGGACGGCGAGATTGAGGACGGCGTTCCTTGGTGGTCGGAGTTGCATGAGGGGAGGAGATGAGGATGAAGGCATTGGTGTTTCTGACTCTTTGGTAACCTCTTCTGTTTTTCCTTATTGAATGATGATGATATTGGTTATCTTTGTTGGCTACTGTGTTTGAATTTTCTTTGGTTCAGGTTGGTTGATGTTCTCTGTTGTTGTTTTTTCTCGAGTTTGTGAAGTTTAACGATGGTGAATGGTTTTCTGGGTTATGGGGTTTTTGTGATGTATTTATCAGGTTTGGTTTGATGGTGGTTTAATGGTGTTTTGAGTTTGTTACAGGTTTTTGGTTTTGTTTTTGGTTATGGTGTTTTGTTACTGGTTCAGGTTTTGGATTGATGATGGTTCTGTTTGAGTTTTGGTGAGATTGGTGATGGCTACTGTGTTTTTGTTCACAAGTTTGGTATTGGTTGCAGGTTTTGTTACTGGTTTGGTTTTGGATTGATGATGGTTCTGTTTGAGTTTTGGTGAGATTGGTGATGGCTACTGTGTTTTTGTTAACAGGTTTGGTATTGGTTGTAGGTTTTGTTACTGGTTTGGTATTGGTTTTAGGATTTGGTTACAGTATTTGAGATTTTTGGTTTTGGAGTTTTTGACAGGTTTTGGTTACAATGTTTGAGATTTTTGCTGGAGGCCTGCTTCAGGTTTGATGAGTTTGAGACTTGTGTTCTGTTTTTGGGAGTTAACAGGTTTTGTTGGTTTTGTAAGCTTGAAGCTTGAGACTTGTGTTCTATTTTTGGGAGTCAACAGGTTTTGTTGGTGATGTTACTGTCTCCTCAGTTTGAGACTTGTGGCTTTGGAGGTTTGACATGTTTTTGTTGTTGGAGACTTGTTTCAAGTTTTTGAGTTTGATAATGTTTCTTCCTCCTTTTGCTTGAGAGTTGTCCACTGTTATATTGGCCCTGCTTCTGTTAAATTCATATTCAAAATGGTGGGAAACCCACCAATTGAATATTTTCAGTATATTGTTCCTATGGCCTTTTTGTTGCAGTTTTGTTTTTTAGCATATTCTATGCAACTTGTGACAGGCAGGGCAGCAAAGCCGTGCATCCCAATAACCTAGGTGACTTCTTTCCTCTCTTCTCTCTCAATGACAATAAGAAAGCCAATTTCTCTTTTGCCTTTTTTTTTCCAATTCTGAAAGGTTTGCATGGAAAATGATGTTTTATGCTTCTCAAGCAAGCTTTGCTATTTTGACTTAGCTGTTTATTTTGCCATACTGCTGCACTGCTTTTGTTGATGCTATTTGTTGTTTGCTATATTGCTGCCTAGTTTTTGTTGATGCTGTTTGCATTTGTCCAGTTTGCGCTGCTGTTTGGGCATTCTGTTTGCGCATTTTGTTTGGACAGTTTTGCTTGCCTTTGTTTGGACAGTTTGCTTGCCTTTGTTTGGACAACTTGTAGCATTCCTTTCTTTCTTTCTTTTTTGTGAACCAAGAAGGATGACCTTCTTGTGATTTGCAAAATAGGGGAAATAAAATTGTGATGAATAATGGCATTCTGATTCCATTTTTGCAAACCTTAATGATGAATACTTTTTTTGGAAAATTTTGTTCATGCCCAAATAATTTGTACTAACCATTTCTTTTCTTTCTTTTCTTTTCAGGTGAGCACAATTGGGTATGACAAAGCAAGGAAGGCAAGAACTCTATGGCAAGCATGGGAGTCTTTGGAGATAAACAAAAGAATTGGATACGACTTCAATCTTCAGACAAGCTTAGGCATAGATTAATTTTCCTAGACCAATCAAACATTTGGATTTTCTTTGTAATTTAGAAAAATCATTCTTGTATTGTAATCAATAGTTGTATCAATTCATTTTCAAATATGATAAGTTGTAAAACCTAAAGTATTTAAAAGAATAAATTGTTTTGTAACAATGTATGAAATTGGAGAAAATCTTATGAAATGTTCTGGTGTTACTTGAAATCCTTTACCAACAACAACTTGTAATTTCTCCTCACATCCTATTTGATTTTTGAAATTCCCAATCAAGATATTTGAAACAAAATGCTCCAGTCTGGTAACTTAAATCCCAATAATTCTGTAATCTTGTAACTGCATTCCAAATAAACACGCACTGTATATTCCATTTCCAAACAAATGTTTTTTAAGAGACGCAAATCATCTGGTTAACCTGGATCAAAATCATGGTCGTCCCAAATGACAGTCTTAACCTCCATCTCTTGTCCCAAACAAACCATGCTCTGAAAACAAACACTGTCTTTTCAGTAAACTTGAGGAAGCATGAAGGCCTGTGAAAACCAATTGAATTTCCGAGAACTCATTTTCTTCTGAGGATTGTAAGAAAAACCCTAATTGCTAGTTTACTGCCACAGAAGAGAATCTGTCTGGTCAATTTCTGAACCAACTTAAATATCTGAGAAACCCTAGGGTTGTGTCTTCTATGAAAAATGGGAGGGAAAATTTTGGGGTACAACAGATACCCTTAGCAAAGACCCTCGGTTAAAGTCATCATAAAGAACATAGTCCCTCAATGTCCCTCGAGTTGCCTACGAGAAATGATCTTGTCCTCAATGTTGCCTACAAATATATGATGACAGTCCCTTCGAACTGCTAAGGTATCCCTATATGTTGCCTTCTATGATCATAACGATGACCCGCACTTGTCCCTCAAACATCCAACGATATGGCTACCTACTCACTAATAGTAAGATATCACTATCTAAATAAAGGAGGAAAAAAACACATTTTTCGAGTAGGTAGATAACTGTTAGGTACTTGCTCAAAAACAACTTTTTCACACTACACTTTCAAAACCTTTTTCAAAAATGCTTTATCAACACTCTTGAGGACTGATACAAGAGTTAGCATAAAGCAAACAAACTTTTCAAAACTCACAAACACGAAAGCAGTTTTCAAAATGAGCAAGTACCTAAGAGCCCATGGAAAACCACAGATGGAAAGGGTGCTAACACCTCCCCTTTCCATAATCTATCCCCCTTACTCAGAATGCAAAACCAATATTAAACAGTCGGTTCTGCCACCGTATCACAAGATGAATATGGCGAATACACATCCAAGATGTTTGAATATTTTTGTGCAGAACATGGTGTTGATTATGAGGTGAATACTCCTTATACGCCTCAACATAATGGAATTGCAGAAAGAAGAAACAGAACCATATTAGATATGGCGATATGCATGCTGGAGAAAAAGAATTTGCCAAAATCCTTATGGGGTGAAGCTACTTCGACTGCAGTTTATATTTTGAATAGGTTCCCTTCCAAGATATTGAAGAAAAGGTTCTTGAAGAAGTATAGAGTGGCAAATGACAATCAGTGAGTCATTTGAAGGTGTTTGGCTTTATGTGTTACAAGCATGTTCCTGATGCCAGAAGAAGGAAGGTTGATGACAAGAGTGAACATATGATTCTGGTAGGATATTATAAAGTTGGTGCATACATGTTATTCAATCCAATTAATGAGAAGATTATGTTGAATCAAGATATTGTGATTGATGAAAATTTTGCCTGGGATTGGAATTTTGATGATGCAACTAACAAGCCATTGATGAGATATGGTTTCTATGAAGAAACTGATGAAGTCGATGTCAAAGAAATTGTTAATATTCCAGTTGAAGTTGAAGCAATTGCTATTGCGATCGGTTTTTTAATCAAAAGTCGCCACTATTAGTTTTTATCCTAGGGAATGGAACCTAACAGAAAACCCTAATTCACCGACATAGATTCTAGGTTTCAGACTCAATTAGATGAAAGGAAGGTGTTAGGCACCTTTCATCCACATTGTTCACAAGGATATTAGACTCTAGGTTTAGGTTCGGGATAAACATGGTTTTAAGTTTTAATTAGCAAGACTCGACACGATTTTAGGTCGCGTGCCTACGTATCCTCTCATGAGGAATCAGAGTCCCAATTCGTAGTTCGTATGAGTTAGTGTCTTTTAGGGGTTTGCAAATATATTTTGAATCACTTCGCACTCGGTCGGGAGTAGTGATTGCAGAAATTTTGACTGAGAACACAGTAAGCCAAAATTAGTTTGAAATCCATTTGCAAAAAGACTGTTGGTAAGCTTAGTTTTATTCGCGAAAATAGTTTGAGATTTGTTTGTGTTTTTTATTGTGTTAATTGTGAAGAAATCTTAATTAATGCATGATTAAAAAACTTAATGCAAATAGTATAGAAAATAATATATGCAATTTTTACATGAAAATAATTTATTTTATCATATAGTAATACTTACATATAATAAATAATAATTAATATTTAAAAATATGGTAATAAAAATTATTAATAATAATAATAATTATTGATAAAAAGGAATAAATAATTAATAAAATATAATATAAATAAAATATAATATATATAAAAAAAATATAAAAGAAATAAAAAAAATTGTTTAAGCAAACTTGGGGGGTGTAATCCCAGTTATGAAGTACAAACAGGGGGGGTGCTGAAAATAGTCTGGGTTTAGGCCCAAAGTACATGCTGGATAGGGGGTGTGAATTATTTTGGAGTCTTAGTAATTGCTGTAGGAGGGGTTGTCTAAAGCAATGGGCTCAGGCCCAACGAGTTTGGAGAGAGGCCTAGCTGGATTGTATGAGGCGAGGGAGCATAGTCTTACCATGAAACTTGGCCTAAAGGCCGTTTGATGCGTATCTAAGGGATGAAGTTGAGGCTGCATGATTATTATACTAGGTGCGGCATATATGATTCAATCAACATATAAGCTATTGTATTTTTCATTTTTTTTACAAAATCAATTTTGTTTGTTTTACAGTAAAGCTCTCACCTTTCTCTCTCGCGATAACAAACCCTTCATCTTTCTCCTCTACCCTAATGTTCACCTCCCGGTGGTGCAAACCTAACCCTTATCTTCTACCCAACCAAACCTACAATGATGAACAGCTAATAGAGTTAAGCAATTTTTACCACCTTTCGCGACCTTCTGACTTTTGCGCTTTCGGTCACTAATCTCCTTCTCTTGTTCTTCTTTTTGATCTGCAGGCTTTGGTGGTCTTAGGAGGTGGAGCAACGGAAACAGAGCCTTGAAAAGTCAGCGGCGGTGATGTTCAAGGGTGATTAGGGTTTCCGATTTGGAAACTCTAATCACTTTTTCTCTTCTGGATCTCCAACAACAGGGGTTTGTCAAAATCTTCGTCTCTAAGCTTCTTCCCTTCTTTTCTCCGACCCCCTCTGTATTCTTTTAGTTTGCTTTTTATAGGGTTAGCAGTTAGGGTTGTTGTTATAAATTCTTTAGCTTAGATTTAGGGATAATTAGAGAGAAATTAGGGTTTTGTTTTCTCCTCTTCCGATTCTGTGTGTTGGGCTTCTTGTATATCTTCTGAGATTTTGTAATGAACAATTATATTTAATGATTTTCGGATCTTACAAATTGGGTTAATTTTGATTCTGTTTTCTTTCTGTAAATCATGCTTCAGGATATATGAAGATTCAATTTCTGATATATGAAGATTTGCAGTAATACTTTTTTTAGATTTGATTTGGATTAATTCAAACTATTTGAAGATTTAATTTCTAATATATGAAGATTTGCAGTAATACTTTTTTAGATTTGATTTGGATTAATTCAAACTATTTTAGATTTGCAGTAAAATATATGAAGATTCACTTTTTGATATGCAGTATTAGTTAGCACAAGAAACATGTGTTGATTTATGTTGGATTTGAACAGTATGCGTTTGCACTTTTGGGCCTTAAACTGTATTGCAAAATATCTTCCGCCCAATAGCATTTTATTTGTTTATTACAACAACCTTAGCACCTTGATACGGACTGGGCCCAATCTTTTGGGCTTCAAAATACATTTTCAAAAATAATACTTATAAAATAAATCCCTAAATAGTTTTTAATAATAGTAATAAAATAGAACAAAGGTGATGTTTTAATAATAATACTTAAAATAAAACAGTAACAACAATGTAAACTCTAAAAATGAGAAATGGGTCCAGCATACTATTTTGTTTATTGCAATACTCTGGATTGGGCTTCTTTGTAACAAATTGGACCCAACATAAAACTCGAACTTTGTAAAACTAGTCTTTTAATAAATGATTTATAAAAATAATTAATAAGACAATGTTTAATAAATTTTTTTCTCCTGAAATAAACCAAAATAGAGTGATTTTCAAAAATGAATTAAATAGGCTTAATAAGGTATACACCCCTCTCTTACCTAAACGAAAATGGACCATCTCAATGTTTTCCATTTCTTTGGGCCTGTAACTTGAAATTACACCCCCCCTTTGCTAATTACTAACAACAATAACAACCTAATGGACCATTATATAAGTAAAATTTTAGTTTCATTTTAAGATATTTTTAATATTCGAATATCATGGGCCATTGGCCAACATGCTTTGTGAATGAGCCTGTGGGCATCTAGGTCTTTCTGATTTAGAAAGCCCCACTCCCTTGAATTAGGATATACCCCTCTGTTGACTTGAATTCTTATAAATGGGCCACCAGATATTGATGGACCATCTTTAATTAAAACATTTTTCTTCCATTTTTAACCTTGAAAATCACATAGTGATGTGATCACAAAGGTAGGGCAAATTTGGGGTATGACAGTTGCCCATATTCAATTATCTTTCAATCGAATAGCGTGAGAAAACCTGAGTTTTGAAATTTTTGATTGAAAGTTTATTGAATACTCGAAGTATCCCAAAATTTGTCCGATAAACATAAGGTTACTCTAATATAGCATACCCTTACGAGTTTTTTGGGGAAGTAGGCAAAGTTGATGATATATCGCTTACCAGGGTTTGATAATGAGGCAGATGATCTTTGAGTGCAATTTTGTATGTCTTGGCTTATTCACCCATTTGGAGGGTGTGTATAGCAATGATTGGTGATGCATGGCTGCTTGAAGACTGAGGCCATGGGTTACATTTGCAAATTGCTGCATGACGTTTGAGACGACGAATGCATGAATACATTGCGGCTCAGAGGCTATGCGTTTGAGTTTGAAGAATGCATTTCGGCTTAGAGGCAATGTGTTGATTTGGATAATACACTACAGCTTAGAGGCAATGTGCTGAGTTTTGAGGATGTATTGTGGCTTAGAGGCAATGTGTTGAATTTGCGAATACATTGCGGCTTAGAGGCAATATGTTGAGTTTTGTTTTCCACTGTAGCATGAAGTCTGAGACGATGGTTTAGGTTTTCAAATCACTGCGTGAAGTCTGATGTGACATGCTAGATTGGTTGTTTCGAACATCGTTGCATGAAGTCTGAGATGATGGTCCGGAGTTTGGAATATATTGCTGCATGAAGTATGAGGCAATGGATTAGGGTTGCAAATCACCGCGAGAAGTCTGATATGATAAGCTAATCTGGTTTCAAACATCGCTGCCTGAAGTCTGAGACGATGGTCTGAGTTTGGGTAATGCATTGCGACTTAGAGGCAATGTGCTCGGTTTGGATAATATATTGCGGCTTAGAGGAAATATGTTGATCTAAAAAGATACATTGAGGCTCAGAGGCAATGTGTTTGAATTGGATGATATATTGCGGCTTAGAAGCAATATACTTGGTTTTGATAATGCGTTGCGGCTTAGAGGCAATGCAATGGGTTTTGAGAATGCGTTACGGCTTAGAGGCAACGTTTAGAGTGTTGAGAGTTCATTGCGTCTTAGAGGCAATGTGTTGAGTTTGAGGATACATTATGGCTTAGAGGCAATGTGTTTGGATTTGATGATATATTGCGGCTTAGAAGCAATATACCTAGTTTTGACAATGTGTTGCAGCTTAGAGGCAATGCAATGGGTTTTTGAGAATATGTTGCGGCTTAGAGGCAACATACTGAGTTTTACTAATACATTGCGGCTTAGGGGAAATGTGTTGAGTTTGAGGATACATTACGGCTTAAAGGAAATTTGTTTGAATTGGATGATATATTGCGGCTTAGAAGCAATATACCTAGTTTTGACAATGCATTGCGGCTTAGAGGCAATGCAATGGTGTTTTGAGAATATGTTGCGGCTTAGAGGCAACATACTAAGTTTTGAGGAAATTATCACCGCGGGAAGACTTAGTTGCTGGGCTGAATGTGTCACGACATGAAGACTGAGGTGACAGGTTGAATCATAGGAGAAGTATTGCGTTGGTTAAACCTTAGATAGTTGAATCGAGGGTGAAATTATTTGTCTATTGGCTATGTGATACATGTTTATGCATGCGTATTGAATGTTGTATGCAAAATGTATGATGTTTGACATGGAACCCTGATTATATGCATATTGAAATGGATAGGGTATGTATGCTTTAAATATGCAAAATGTGTATATGTATGAAATGTGTGTAAGATGCATGTATGCCTCGAAATGTTATGAAGACTATTTCCGGAATTCTCTCTCTTAAACCATTGGCCCAGAGTTACCAACTCATGGCGTTGTATGTTGTGTCGCCGTAGCATTGTTGAACTTGAACATGGTGGGAAATATTAAGCACAAGTTGAGCGTTGATTTTGTATTGCGGGCGTAGGCGTAAATGTAGACCTTTTATCGTAAGTCAGGCATATGTGCTGTCATCGACGTAGACCTTACATAGGGACACGTAGATATACGTATAGACTTTGTATCATTGAGTGCAATCATAGGCACATACATGTGCGTGGTCGTAGACTTCGTGTACGAACGCGTAGATATACATAGGTACAAATGCAAACATGTGTATAAATTCTTGAAAGACGTAGGAGTAACTATGTGCATGGACGTATACATGGATTTTCCTTCGATGCTCTTCTAACCTGTGATCGGTGGAAAATAGAACTGACTGTTTTGGAATGCTGGTTCGCGAAATGTCGCGGTAAGAAAGAGTCGCCACCGTCTTTTATGTTCTCCAACAAGGAAAGGACAAAAGCACAACAAAGTTCCTTTTCGAGATGTTTCTCGGTTTGGGAGGTAGATTTATAGAAAGGGAAGGTGTTAGCACCCTTTCTATCCATGGTTATCCACAGGCTTTAGGTACTTGCTCACTATGTTTTCAAAAATGTTTGCTTTTCAAGTGTTTGTGGGTTTTGAAAAAAGTTTCGTTTTGAAAACTTCTAGGTAACTCTTGTATCAGTCCTCAAGAGTGTATGAAGTGTTTGTTTGAAAACTTTTTGAAAGTGTAGGTGCGAAAAGATGTTTTTGTTTTTTGAAAGAGCAAGTACCCAGGAGAAATCTACCTACTCTAAGGAATTAGGCTGTGTAAGAGTCCTTTAGACAGTACTATCCCACTATTGAGAAGTAGGTAGCACCGTCGTTGGAGTTATTCGGGTCAATTCGATTATAGGGACATGTGTGGTCACCAAAGCAATAGTAGGACGCCTTAGCGGTAACCCTAATGTCCTAGATCCTTTTTATCCGAGGCAACCGTTTCGAGGCAACTGGATCTTTAGACAGGAGGGCGACCTCTAAAACACCCTATACTTAATGACCACGTCGAGGCAACCAAGTGAGGCGTACCCTAGGAGTGGCATGTGCGAGTGTGTCAGGATTCAGTTAATGTTATCCTTGTACATGTATTGTGGTGAGCTACGGGTTGATTTTATTTTTCAGGTAAGTCTTGTCATGCATAGTTAACAGTTAATAATTTGTGGGAAATAAATTGCGGAAAGTAAATCTACGCTATTACAAGGCGTCGGGTATTTACATCGCCAAAAACATAACCCTTAAAAATAAATGCGAGAAAATAAATAAAGCGATAAAAGTCCTAATTATCTATTACATTCTCGGAGCAGATACATAAATATGATCAAAAAATAATAATGCGTGAAAATAAATTAAATCAGAGACGTCCTTAGGGTTTTGACCCTTTTTGAGAAAAGAAAGAAGTTTGGTCCTTTTTGCAATTAATTCAAATTAAACCTAATTCTAATTAATTAATTAATTAAAAGAAAAAAGTATTTTTTTAATGTTTTTTTTATGTTTTTAATGAAAATAAAAAAAAAAAGTCACAAGTTAGTAAAAACCCTAATTTCTATATTTATTTATTATGAAAAAGTCAAAATTAAACCTAATTAAAACAACTAAACTAATTAATTAGAATTTATTTACAAAAATAATAATTAAGGTGAAATTTAATAATAATAATAATAATTATATTTCTGATTTTTATTATGAAAATAATTATTTGTGAATTAATTAAATAATAATAATAATAGTTATTAAAAGAGAATAAAAAGAAAGAAAATAAGAAAATAATAAACCAGGGGGTGCTGGGCCCAGAAGGAGGTTTGTTTGCAATTTCTCAGGCCCATTAAGCCACCAGTCCACGTTTGACTTTTGGAATTAGCTGTGCAAGCGTTGACTGAGGATCATGATGACTATCATCTCCTGGCCATTGGATTACTGCTTGTAGACACCTGGCGCCTGGGATGTGGGAGTCCATGGTGGGACGCTTTGGATAGCCTGCATAGGAACACATGAAGAAAAGAACAAACAAATATTTTGGGGGACCTGGGATTCGAACCCAGGTCCCAATGATCAATACACAAACGCCTTGGCCATCTGAGATGCACGCTTCATTCGTTATTAAGACAACACGCAATTATTATATTAGTAAACCAAGACATATGCCTGAAAAAAAATATAAACGCGCGATTTTTGAAAAGGGCAAATAGGAGGGAGACGCGTCAGCGTCTTCTTCGTTTATCACTGGTTTTTTACCTGCGGATTTTTATCCGCAGGAAGCTCCGTAGGTTCTTCCTAAAATTGTCCCTAGGCTGCAAAAACTCCATCCAAGCCCATGGTTATGATCGTCCATGTCCCCTGAGTTCATCCATGTTCATGATTTGTTCTAATTTTACCTGGAAACAAAATGCCTAAAAACAACACAAACAAACCCTAGACGCGTGTATCATCATATAAGGCCTAAAAACGAAATTGAATATTGCCATTAGGTTAGAAATCAAATAAGGAACACAAATATGCCAATGCTTTTGAGAAAAAGTGCAAGAATTGAAGGTTTCGATTTAGTGTTCAGGGGCGAGTTTGTGAGAACTTACAGCGCTGTATAGGGGGTCTTAGGACGTGATATTGATCGCGTTAGCTTCAGTGGACAGCAAGGAAGAGAACCACGTTCTTATTTTTGTCTGAAAACGCCTCCTATATTGTTCTTGATCTCCCACTTTTCCAACAATTTTTCAGTTTTGCCTTGGCCGTTTTAGCAATGCTTAGGTCGTGAATTAGGTTTAGACTCCTTGTATATGTATAAGGCAATCAGTCTAGGTCAAAATTTGGGCTTGTATCTTTGTGTATTGAAGTTTGGAGATTTGATTGACCACCATTGAAAACCTTTCCAAATTTGAAGCAAATCTAAGATTTTATGCACAAAAAAAGCCCTAGCACAAATTGGTTAGTTGGCACATGATATATGAAAGCTGTTCAAATCATAAAGATACTATTCCATTGATTTTTAGATTTTATTTGAATTATTATAGATTTAAAATGAATTAAATCAATAAAAATTAAATAAAATAGAAAAATAAATGTTTGATCTTGAAATTAATCATGGGACATGTGTGTGGCATGACAAGGCTGAATCAAGTGAAAGAAAGTGGGCCCTTTTGTCAAAAATTGAAGTTTTAAGGATAGTTGACTTTTGCAATTTCACAAAAATTTCCCAACTTCTCCAATGCATATATTGCTCAATTTTGATCATATGAACATGTTCTTGGACATTTTGGAAAGGTCTTGAAGTCCTCTAACCAATGCCTTTGGTCTCATGTCATTTAGATTTACCAATCTCAAGTTATGGTCTTTGACTTAAAGTGCATTTTTGTTGACTTTTGAAATTGACCTATAATGTAGAAATTGATAACTTTTTGTGAGAGCATTTCTTGGACTTGGAATGTGAAGATGGATTGTAGGAAATGTCATCCCCTTCAAAATGAGCATTGGATAGGATTTTTCTGATGAACCATGAAAAAGTTATGCCTTGGTCAAAATACAGTTGACTTTTCTACTGTCCAAAAATAGTAACTTTTGGCATCTTGATGATTTTTGAGCTATCCTTGTGGAATCATGATAAAGACTTGATAAAATGATGATTGTGGACTCAAAATAATATGTTGACCAAAAATTCTGACTTTTGACTGCAAAATGACCATTTTGCCCCTGTAGTTGATTGTGAACCAAATAGGGCTTTTGACTGTGCAAACTGGCATTGTGAGTCTTGAGACTTGACATGTAGATGCTTGAGGATGTATATGAGCCTATGAGACTTGATTGAGCCATTTAAAATCCCAAATTCATTGAAGGAACCAAAACCCTAATTTTGACTGGCTTAGGAGGTGTTTGGACTGTGCAACCCTTGAGAAATCTTGAACCATTTGAAGATGATTCTTGACAAATCTTGAAGAATATGGGAGGGCAAATTTTGGGGTACAACATAACCCAAGTGTTTTTTCGATATTTGTGAGGTGCTTTTATTCTGTTAATTCCCCGAAATTATTTCAAGACAATATTCATGAGTGATAATCGTAGTATTTTGTAAACAAATCTGAGAAAAGAAAAACATGATTCGAAAGATATAACGAAAACAAATGTTTTATTGATATGCCTCAGAGTGGGCGAGAATACAAGATGTAATTCCTAGAAAGAGGTAATTACAGAAAATCTTAAAACAGTAAATGGCAATGAAAAATGATAATTGCTATTGCTGTTCCTCCATAGCCTTTGATGAACTTATCTCTTTCGCTTTTGAATTTTATGATTCCAACCTATCTCCCCCTCTGCGGTTCATAGTCACAGCTCTTTAGATCGTAGTCTTTTTGTTCTTTATTTCTTTGTAGGGAATCCCTAACTTTTGCTTGGATTTCCCTTTCGGGTTTTCAATCCACCAGGATAATTTTCTTGTTATGTGCCCCTAATTTTTTCCTGGATCGCCCTTTAGGGTTTTCGATCCACCGAGACGCTCCTTTTTGCTTAAGTCGCCCCTTTTGGAGGTTCGATCTTAGCGAGCTTTTTATACATAGTATTTTTTGACTGCGTCTGAATTGGCTGAATGCGGTAGTTCTTCCCCGTCCATTGTTGTGAGGACGAGACCACCTCCAGAGAATGTTGTTTTGACTGCAAATGGACCTTCTTAGTTGGGTGTCCATTTACCACGTGAATCGAGGAGAGGTAGTAGAATATTTTTGAGCACTAGATCCCCTTCCTTGAATATTCGAGGGCGTACTTTCTTGTCGAAGGCCCTCTTCATTCTCTTTTGATGTAACTGACTATGACATAAAGTCGTTTATCATTTTTCTTAAATGAGGTTGAGCTGGTCAAGTCGAGCATGTATCCATTCTGCTTCTTCCAGCTTTGTTTCCCTCAGGACTCGAAGTGATGGTATCTCAACTTCCACCGGGAGTACTGCCTCCATGCCATATACTAGTGAGAAAGGAGTCGCGCCTGTTGATGTGCATACAGAAGTGCGATAGCCATACAGAGCGAAGGGAAGCATTTCGTACCAATCTTTATATGTCTTCACTATTTTCTGGATGATCTTCTTAATATTTTTGTTGACTGCTTCGACGGTCCCATTCATCTTTGGTCTGTATGGTGAGGAATTATGATGCTCGATTTTGAATTTGTCGCATAGTTCCTTCATCATCTTGCTGTTTAAATTAGACCTGTTATCTGTAATTATCCGACTCGGGACACCATATCCGCATACGATATTCTATTTGATGAAGCGTGTAACCACTTGGCTCGTTACGTTGGCGTAGGAAGTTGCTTCTACCCACTTGGTAAAGTATTTGATGGCTACCAATATGAAGCGGTGTCCGTTGGATGCTTTCGGCTCGATCATGCCAATCATATCAATTCCCCACATTGAGAATGGCCAAGGGGAGCTCATGGCGTTCAAAGGAGCCGGGGGTACATTTATCCCGTCGGCGTAGATTTAACATTTATGACACGTCTTCGTGTAATGATAGCAATCAACTTCCATTGTTAACCAGTAATACCCTGCTCACAGAATCTTTCTAGCCATGGCGTGCCCATTGGTGCTGGTTCCGAAAGTGCCTTCGTGGATTTCTCTCATGAGTGTATCTGCTTCTTGCTTTTCCATACATTCGAGTAGTACCATGTCGTAGTTTCTTTTGTATACCACTCCATTACTCAAAAAGAATTTTAAAGCTAACCTTCGCAAGGTTCGCTTGTCAATGATGGAGGCATTCTCTGGATATTCCTGCCTTTCTAGGTACTTCTGGATGTCGTAAAACCAAGGTTTGTTGTCGGGTCCTTCCTCAATAGCAAGGCAGTGTGCAGGCTCTTCGAAATGTTTGATCGTAATACGCGGTTCATGATTCGGCCAAGTCACTTTGAACATAGCTTATAGGGTTTCCAGAGCGCCTGCCATTTGATTTTCTTCTCGTGGGATATGACTGAAAGTGATTTTTGTAAATTCTGCGGCTAGCTTTAAAACATGATCCCAATATGGAATCAGTTTAGGGTGTTTAGTATCCCATTCACCATTAACCTAGTATATGACTAGTGTAGAATCCCCAAACACTTCAAGGTGTTTTATTCTTAAATCGATGGCAGCTTCTAGCCCTAGTATACATGCTCCGTATTCGGCGATGTTGTTGGTGCAGTCAAAATATAACCTTGCAGTGTAGGGGTGGTGATGATTCTTGGGAGATGTTAATACTGCCCCTACATCGTGACCTAGTGCATTTGAAGCCCCGTCAAACATGAGTGTCCAACGTGCCCCTGGCTCAGGCCCTTCGTCGGGTCCTGGTATTTCGTAGTCAGCTATAAATATGACATCCTCGTCGGGAAATTCGAACTTCATGGGCTGATATTCTGATAGCGGTTGGTGAGCTAGACGATCAGCTAGTATACTACCTTTTGATGGCCTTTTGTGTGACATACAATAGCATCTGCCATCGTGCGATTCTTCCGGTAAGAGTTGGATTTTCAAACACGTATTTTAGAGGATTCATTCTTGCTATTAACCATGTAGTATGGGTTAACATATATTGTCTCAACCTCTTGGTAGCCCAGGTCAATGCGTAACAAGTTTTCTCAAGGAGTGAGTACCTGGTTTCACAGTCAGTGAATTTCTTGTTAAGGTAATAGATTGCATGCTCCTTTCTACCTGTTTCATCCTGCTATCCCAGAACACAACCCATTAACCCTTCGAGCACTATCAAATACATGATGAGTGGCCTTCCATGGACTTGTGGTATTAAGACTGATGGCTCTTGCAGATACTGTTTTATTGTGTCGAAGGCAGTTTGAAAATCGTCATTCCATACTACTGTCTGATTCTTTCATAATAACTTGAATATTGATTTGCACATAGCTATTAGATGCGATATGAACCTCAAGATGTAGTTCAATTTCCCTAAGAAACCACACACTTCTTTTTCTGTCCTTGGGGCGAGCATCTCTTGTATAACTTTTACTTTTTCCAGATCCACCTCGATACCTCGCTGTCTTACAATAAAACCTAACAATTTACCTGACCTGACGCCAAATGTGCATTTATTCGGGTTCAACCTTAGTTTGAACTTACGTAGCCGCTCGAATAACTTTTGCAGATGTATGATATGTTGCTCCTTCGTATGGGATTTGTCAATCATATCATCGACGTATACTTCAATTTCCTTGTTGATCATATCATGAAATAATTTGACCATTTCCCTCTGATAGGTTACCCATGCGTTCTTGAGACCGAATGGCATTACGTTGTAGCAGAAAGTTCCCAAGGTGTCATGAAGGTAGTCTTTTCCATGTCCTCAGGCGCCATTTTGATTTGATTATAGCCCGAGAAACCATCCATGAATGAGAATACCGAGGCTTGACCCGTATTATCCATTAGGATATCAATGTGGGGTAATGGAAAGCCGTCTTTGGGGCTCGCCTTGTTCAGGTCTCGATAATCTATGCACATGCGTACTTTGCCATCCTTCTTGGATACTGGTACAATGTTAGCTATCCAAGGTGGATAATCTACCACTGCTAGGAACCCCGCGTCAAATTGTTTGAGAACCTCTTATATGATTTTGTTGGACATATCTAGACGAGTTCTTCTGATTTTTTGCCTGACTAGAGATCAACCTTCTTTGATAGGTAGTCTGTGCACCACTATGTCTGTATCCAACCCTGGAATGTCCCTGTAGGACCAAATGAATATATCCACATACTCGTGTAATAACTTGATTAGCCTGTCTTTAACACTCTGTTCAAACATTCCTCCTAGCTTGATCTCTTTTGGATCTCCTTTTGTGCCCAGGTTAATGGTCTCAATAGGCTCTTGATATGGTTGTATGCTGTTAGCCTTTCGCTCTATTTCCCTCGCCATTTCCTTGGAGAGTTCAAGATCTTCGTCATCTTCCTCTCTGGCTTGGTGGATAGGAATATCAAAATCGTACCGGGTCGTAGCAGTAGCGTTATCGGTAATTTTGGGCATGGATCTGCACATTTATCATGTTTTGGTGCATATTTTAGTGCTTGGAATTTGAAAATGTGTATGCAAAGAAAATATTTCAATTTTTATATTTAATAGATAAATGCAAAAGAAATACAAGGATCTTAATTGAAAACAAAATATAACTTTTATTAATTATAAATATTTTCTGAAATAAGAACAAGGAAAACCCTTACAAGCAACCCCTATGCCTCAAGTTTGACATAGGTTTTTTCAAAACAATAAATATTACTTAGAAAAGAAAAATATCTCAGGAATCTCCACAATAGTCCATCCTTTGAGCTGTTCTCCTGGGGCGCCCTCTCTGATGAAGTCGGTTGCCCTTTTGGTATTGATTTTGCTTGATATCATTGACACGTGCCCGACATGCTCTATTCCTTTGCTGACGAAAGTCTCTCGGATCGGAGGAAAACATGCTTTACCTTTCAGAGTAGCTTTTGACGATTCGTAACCCAAACCAAATTAATTCTTCTTCTCAGGAGTTTCTGGGAGCTTTCCCCAGCGTTTCGAGGCATCACCTTCCATAGTCATTTGCAGATCTCTCCATGATGTCACTTTAGTCTTGTTACCCTTCTCAACCGGTAATGTTATCATTGAAGCGATTTCCAAAGCCTGGAACGGGGTAGCTATGGAATCTTCGTCGACACTGATATACCTGTATGATTCAATATGGCTTACAAAAATGTCTTCCTCTCCATCAATTATGATCAACTTCCCTTCCACTAGGAACTTCAACTTTTGATGTAGGGTCGAGGTTACTGCCCCTGCCGCATGAATCCAAGGTCTCCCTAGTAAACAAGTGTATGCTGGTTCGATGTCCATGACTTGAAAAGTGATATTGAAAATATGCGGCCCAATCTTGACTAGAAGGTCCACCTCCCCAACACCGAGCTTCGAGAACCGTCAAATGCCTTTACTATCGTAGAACTTGGTCTCATTGTCACATCGTCTATTGTTAACTTTACGAGACTCGACTTCGGCAACACATTAAGAGCGGAACCGGTGTCAGTAAGAACCCTGGACAAATGGGTAGTACCTATCTGCATAGTAACGTGGAGTGTTTGTTATGGGCCCGACCCTATGGCGGTAATTCATTGTTGCTGAAACCCAGGTAGGATCCAAACGTGAGATTTTCTACGACATTGTCAAATTGATTTACCGAAATTTCCTTTGCGACATGAGTTGAACTTAACACTTTCATCAAGGAATCCCTGTGTGCTTCAAAGTTGATGAGTAGTGAAAGTATGGAGATTTTTGCTGGTTTGATGGAGCTGATCCACCACTCTGTAGTCACTCCTTTTGATTATTTTCAGAAACTCCTCTGCCTCTTGGTCAGTAAAGTCTTTGTTCAGAGATTCCGTTTCTTGATTTGTATCAATTATTGCTTTTCCTTTGTCCTTCGTTGGAATCACATCTGTCTTTTTTTATTGTTCGGCTCCATAGATTCGACCACTTTGGGTCATACTTCCTGTTCCTGCTATATTTGAAATTGCAGGTCCTTGACTTGCAGATGGCCCGCTTTCCCGCTTCACTCCATTGATGTACACGGTCGAGTCATAACTCCATGGTACTGCCTTATTATTCTCGTAAGGGATAGGTGTCGGTCCCTTAATTACCATCGTGGCTTTTGGAGTGGTGGGTATTAAGAGGGTCTTCTTAGGTGCCTTTCTTGTAACCTCTGCTGATTCTCCCCATGGAATGACTAGAGTCTTCTTGGTAAGGCTTGGACCCTGGAAAGGGATTACCAGTGGCTTTTTCCTTCCAATCGTGGCTATATATTTTTCTTAAGGGTACAGTCTGAATTGGACTATCCCCTGATCCACCAGATTTTTTAGAGTTGTTTCAAAAGCTTTATTATGATCTAACAAGAATCCACATTCGAACAGATATTCCTTCAATAAGTTGATAGAGGTTTTTTCCGTTACGGTTCCCCCAAAGTCGGTGACCACCTCGATTGCGTTTATTGTCGATCCACCCTATAGAGGCATAGGGTTTGATTTGATATTAGGTTTATCGAAGGTGATGTCTTGAGACTCTAGCAAATCCAGAACCTTATGCTTGAAGGCCCAACATTGTTCTATGGTGTGCCCTGTAGAATTAGCATGGTAATCACATCTAGCATCGACATTGTATCTTTGCGGGAGTGGCCCGACCGGAAGGGCTAAAGGCTTGATTTCTACCAGGGATGCCTTAACCAAGTGTTGTAATAACTGGCTTGGTGGCATGGGCAGTGGATCAAAAATTTTAGTTGGCCTTTTAAATCTGTCTTGCCTTTGTCCTTGCGGGATCACCAATGGTTGTGATGTCCTTGGTTGTGAGGCCACAGCGTTGACTTCTCCCTCCTTCCTTCTTGGGAATTTTGAAGCCGGTCTTTTTGAATTGTAAGGGGTGCTTGACGATCCCCCTAATATCTTTCCGCTTTTCAAACCAACTTTGATTCTTTCGCCAATAGTTACTAAGTCTGAAAATCCTGACATGACACTTCCCACCATTTTATCATAATAAAGCCCTTGTAAGGTTCCCATGAACATGTCTATGAGTTCTTTTTCCAGCAGTGAGGGCTGTACGCGGGATGCCATCTCCCTCCATCTTTGAGCACACTCTTTGAAGGACTCTTCCTTCTTTTGGGACAAATTTTGGAGTTGCAAGCGAGTCAGCGCCATGTCCAAGTTATACTTGTAATGCTTTAAGAAAGAATTAGCAAGATCTACCCAAGTTTGGATATGCGTTCGTTCCAACTGCATGTACCAGTCCAAAGATGACCCACTTAAACTATCTTGGAAACAGTGAATCATTAGTTTCTGATCATGGGAATGGGCGTGCATCCTCCTGTAGTACATACGAATATGATTCCTCAGACAAGTGATCTCTTTATACTTTCCAAAGTCGGGTACTTTGAATTTTGGCGATATCACCATACCAGGGACTAAACCCATTTCTAGAGCATCTACTTCGAAAGCGTTGAAGCCTTCCACAGCCTTCAGTCTTTCTTCCAAGGCTTTATACTGATTCATTACCAGTGGGTTGTCCGCAACATGAGCACCAGTTGTCTTCAAAGGTGCCTGGTGAGCATTCTCTAGGTCATGATCTCCGTATTGCAAGTCTAGGTAATTATCTGTGTTATGGTTGGAATTTGTAGGGTATGTGATGCCCCTACTTTTGTTGGTGGTTGGATGAATCCTTCAGTTTCAACCTCTTGCTGGGTCATTGCGGACTTTTGGGGTCCTGCTTCCGACTCTTTCCTCAGTTGGTGACCGCTCGATGCACCAACGATTTGGGCTACTTATTCAAAAGCTACCCTGGGAATTTGATCCTGCCTGTCAATAATGTTCTTCAAAGCTAGAAGAACCTGGCTCAAATCTCCTTTCATTGAGCTTACGTCACCCTTCACCTGATCAAGATCCTCTTTAAACACAGCTTGAGTCTCCTCGATCTGTTCCATTGCTTTCTGTTGATGGGCCCTTGTTTGATATGGAAGCCAAGGAGGTGGAGGTCTTCTTTTACCAATGGCTTAACTGGAGAGATTTTTAAAGCAAATGAGTTTTGATATGACATGCAGGTGTTTTATAAATGCATGCATGCAAATGGATGTGCATGATCATGAAATGATTTCTTGTTTTAATTGTCTTATTCACCTGGGTACATACTTGTATTTTCACTTATTATTTTATTTGGCGACTAGCTTTAAAATACACATGCCTTCGAGATATGGAAACAAAATGCCTTTATTAAGAGTAACATAATCCAAATATTGAAAAATATTACAAATTGAAATTAAAACTTGTTTGCGTAAACATAATTAAAAAGGAACTAAATTTCCTAAGTGTGCCTGTGGATGTGTGCTCTGAAGCCATCAACCATTGCTCGACAAAGCTGTAGAAAGTCTTCAACATCCTTCGGAAGAGGAACCATTACATTCTCTGCATCTTTTAAAATTCTAGGGATGTCCTCGATGAGATTGTTGGCTAAGAAGACAAGCTTTTCATGTTTGTCTTTGTAGTACCTGTATTCCTGATAAAGATGTGGGATTATCTTGTGGTTATCCCTCCCAGCTTGGGTGATCTTGGTATACTGCTCTTCCCAATACATCTTTTCACCCCTCATTTATGTGTAAAGCCTTCGTTGGATGAGAAAATCCTTTTGAAGACCCTGCAGCTCTAAACATACATGCTCATATTCTTGAGTTCTCCGAGTCAAGAGTTTCTCTGCTTCTATCCTTTCAAGGTGTGCTTTGACCTTTGATTCATGGCTTTCTGCTGGAGAGGTACTTTATTTGCTCTTCTTGATCTAAGGAAGCTTGTGCCAAACTTTGGATTTGGGCTCTTAAACTTTCCTCTAGCACCTTCTTGTCATGTGTTGCCTTTTCATACCATCTAGTTAACCTCCCGATTTCAGCAGTGGCCTCTTCTAACCTTTGGTTGTGAGAATCTAGGTTGAACGTTGCACTTAACAGCCCTTCAGTTGTACGCTTTCTTTTGAGACTTTCTTTCTCCAAGTCCTTTTGACTTTTATCAATTTGCTCGTCCTTTGACTCAAGTATAAGCTGCATCTATTTCTTTTCTCTGGTCAGATTGAGGAGGTTGACTTCCAGTGCTTCTTTCTCTTTTTGAGCTTGCTTTAAGGCACTTTTCATATTGTCGATTTCTTCCAAAGATATAGGTGTTATTTATGGGACCTCTGACTTGTACTCTGGATCTTTCTCAAATGACAACTTGATAATTCGCACCCTATCTTAGACCCATTTGGTGTAGGGTTCTCTTGCTATGGCATTCTTTCTTTCAGCCTTCCTTTTGTTAACCTTGTTCTAGGCTCGAATAACCTTGTTGAGCAGTACCTGGTCTTATATACCCATATTATGGATGATAAATGGTCGGAGTTGTTCGTTCGAAGGTTTTTCTTCCAAAGGATACCCTAGCTGTCGTAGGGCCAAAGTAGGGTTGTAGTTAATACAACCTCGTGATCCAATCAAAGGGACGTTAGGAAAATCCCCACAGCTAATAGTGATGTCACCAATATCCAACTTCCTTGCATACCATAATATTGAGTTTGCAGTGAGAGGCCTTAATTTTTGTGGCCACTCACACCTGGTCAATTCTGGGATCATATAGTCTTCCTTGTAAAGATGAGTCATGAACCAAGTATATAGAAGCAGGATGCAACAATTTAGCATGCCTCTTCTTTTTTCATACATCATATGTAAAGTGTAATAAATGTCAGCAAGCAAGGCGGGAAAAGGACCCATATTAAAGACTCTCGCTCCCCAAAAAATGCTAATGGCCGCGGGGTAAATATAGTCCACAGTCCGAGGAAATAGAATTACACCAAATACCAACAGCCCTAAACAATCAACACAAGATTCCCACTCCTTATAATTAGAAAATTCTAGTGCCTTAGCTTCCAGGTATATTCTTTTGATTCCTTGTATTGGACCTTCTCTTCGATAATTCTGCACCAATTCAGGGTAGGGGATCCCTAGGCCTTTTGCCAAAGTTTTGACTTCAATAGTTTTTCCAATACCTACATAGGCCTTTTCTTTGAAAAAATTTAGGATTCTGTCAAATTCTTCTAGAGCCGGTGCTAGTTGGAAGTCTTGGAAGGTGAAACATCTCAATGGAGGGTCATAAAACTGAATTAGGGCAGAGACTGCATCCATCTGTACTTCTACCTTAGTTAAATCAAGGGTATCCCCATAGCGGCGAGTGTACATCTTCAGAGCTCTTTCGGACAATTTACCCTTTATAGTTTTGATTTCAGAAAGGTCAGACTTGCAGGTATTGACGCGGACAAGTTGTTTCTCTTTGGTGTCCATTTTTAAGACAGTCACCAAAAAGCTTGATTTTGTTATCTTTTATTTTGTACCATGTGAATAATACAGATAAAAGGAACAAATGATGAACATGAGATATACATGAATGCGTGAATGTATAAGTGTTGGATTGAGTAACGGGATTTTATGATAGGTTTTTGTGATGGGTACCCCTATGAGGTAGGCTCCTTAATTTTGACCTACGGTAAATCTACCCTCCCAAAAGGTGGCTTCCTTAAGGGTGTCATGAATAACACCAGAGGGAAAAGACACAAGGGCCTCCCTTAGGTGGAGCCTCTTTACGGACTGAAACTTTCGTCTCAAAGTCGTGAAAGGTCTCGTCATGAGATTTTAGGTTAAGGTCGTTACAAAGAGTCATGGGTGACCTTCCAAAGTCTTACTCGTCAAGAGGATATCTCTCGATAAGTATTCCTTTTTCGGAAGTTCACCGACTCTAGGTGAAGTCGTCACATAAACTCGCAGGGATGATATACCCCCTAAGCTAATAGACGGACCTTCTTTTTAAGGTTTATTGGAAATATTTTTTTTTGATAAAAACCCGCCACATAGAAAATATATGATAATAAAAGAATTTGACGGTAAATAAATGCAATAAAATAGGTAAATGCAATAAATAAATAAAGTAAATAAAAATAAAAACCCAAAAAACCTAAACCTAGGGTTAAGGAGAGTCCTCAGCAGAGTCACCAGCTGTTGCGACCGGTTTTTTAATCAAGAGTCGCCACTATTAGTTTTTATCCTAGGGAAGTGAACCTAATAGAAAACCCTAATTCGCCGACAGAGATTCTAGGTTTCGGACTCAATTAGACGAAAGGAAGGTGTTAGACACCTTTCATCCACCTTGTTCCCAAGGATATTAGACTCTAGGTTTAGGTTCGGGATAAACATGGTTTTAAGTTTTAATTAGCAAGACTCGCCACGATTTTAGATTGCGTGCCTACGTATCCTCTCATGAGGAATTAGAGTCCCAATTCGTAGTTCATATGGGTTAGTGCCTTTTAGGGGTTTGTAAACATATTTAGAATCACTTCGCACTCGGTCGGGAGTAGTGATTATGGAAATTTTGACTGAGAATACAGTAAGCCAAAATTAGTTTGAAACCCATTTGCAAAAAGACTATTGATTAGCTTAGTTTTATTCGCGAAAATAGTTTGAGATTTGTTAGTGTTTTTTATTGTGTTAATTGCAAAGAAATCTTAATTAATGCATGATTAAAAAACTTAATGCAAATAGTATAGAAAATAATATATGCAATTTTTACATGAAAATAATTTATTTTATCATATAGTAATACTTACATATAATAAATAATAATTAATATTTAAAAATATGGTAATAAAAATTAATAATAATAATTATAATTATTAATAAAAAGGAAAAATAATTAATAAAATATAATATAATATATATATATATATATATATATATATATATATATATATATATATATATATATATATATATATATATATATAAAATATAAAAGAAATAAAAAATAATAATTGTTTAAGCAAACTTGGGGGGTGTAATCCCAGTTATGAAGTAAAAACAGGGGGGGTGCTGAAAATAGTATGGGTTTAGGCCCAAAATACAGGCTGGATAGGATGTGTGAATTATTTTGGAGTCTTAGTAATTGTTGTAGGAGGGGGGTGTCTAAAGCAATGGGCTCAAGCCCAACGAGTTTGGAGAGAGGCCTAGATGGATTGTATGAGGCGAGGGAGCATGGTCTTACCATGAAACTTGGCCTAACGGCCATTTGATGCGTATCTAAGGGATGAAGTTAAGGGTGCATGATTATTATACTAGGCGCGGCGTATATGATTCAATTAGCATACAAGTTAATGTATTTTTTCATTTTTTTACAAAATTAATTTTGTTTGTTTTACAGTAAAGCTCTCACATTTCTCTCTCGCGATAACAAACCCTTCATCTTTCTCCTCTACCCTAATGTTCACCTCCCGGCGGTGCAAACCCAACCCTAATCTTCTGTTAGACGGTGTGGCAAGTGATCGAGAAGAGGGGGGGTGAATAGATCACCTCTTAGTTTTTCAAGGATTTAAAATTGTTTTATCAAAGAGAGTTTAAAGCAGCAAAAATCAGTGTCCTGAATCAATTCTGTCTACTTTGAACCGACTACTAGAAAGCTTGACATGTGAAAACTTTGCTGGATTTTTATTAAATGAAATGGATGAATGTACAACTCAGAAATCTTGACGTTTCAATGCACTTATCATAAAACAGTATTTCCAATGAATTTAGAAATTTGATAGGAATTTTGTCAAACAATTGGCGTATGCTTGTATAATGATTTAATAGTGGTGGTTTGGTGAAAATGTTTGAGCCACTATGTTTATCATTAGACTGTAAAACTTAGCATCCAAATTGAATTGCAAAATTATAGAATATGTAAAATTGTAAAGAGAAAGAAAGAGAGAACGATACGCAGGCATTTTGGTAAGGAAGTTCCCCATTGTTGTCCTCGCGTGTGGGCACGTCTCCCTCTCAATTTCACAATCGAAACTGAGAACTTTTATATCAATATGCTGAATGTTTGATAGCAAGGTTACACTACACAGAAAGCAAGAAATCCCTATGATCTTCTTCTTCTTGTAAGAACCACCACTTGATATGAGCTGTATCAAGATTCCCTGCAAAGTCATCGAATGATCCGTCGCTTCCACAACCTGTTTGTTCAAAATCCTTCTGATTTCCAAACCCCTCGCTATGGCTGAATCTGACTCGCGTGACCATGACTGACAAAACCCTCAAGAACACACCAGTTCTTGAAGGACAAACCCTCTGGTTTATTTCTTGAAGCTTTCTCTTCAACCTTCAACTCAGCTAGACTTCTTCAATACACAGTTGAACGTTATCTCAAACCGCTTGATTCAATTCAACAAGGATGTTTGATTTTCTTTGTTGTTTTTTAATGTAAGATGGTTGAGAAGATGATGAAGATGAAGGAATGAAAGGCTTCTGGTTGCTCACAATTGTTTTGCACATAATCTTCTATGTTGCTATCTTATGTTCTGAAGAAATGCTTGCTTATATTCATAACAGAAAACAGTTAGTCAAAAAAGAAAGTGCTATGAGTCGATGCATGTTGGTCATGTGTCGACTCATGTTAGTTATATGTAACAGGATGAGTCGATACATTATGTTTTGAGTCGATACAAAAACCTGTTATAGCGTTTTACAGAACCAACACTTTTATATCCGTCGACACATAATGCGTATGTGTCGATACATACTGATTGTAAATTTAAATTTTGAATTTAAAACTTAGTATGAGTCAACACATGATATTATGTATCGATACATATAAGTTTCAAAATGTTTTCCAGGATCATCAGAATGTTTTGTATCGATACATAATGCGTATGTGTCGATACATACTGATTGTAAATTTAAATTTTGAATTTAAAACATAGTATGAGTCGACACATGATATTATGTATCGATAGATATAAGTTTCAAAACGTTTTCCAGGATCATCAGAATGTTTTGTGTCGATACATAAGGTTTTATGTCGATTCATACAAGTATTACAGGGGCATCAAAATATTATGTGTCGATGCATGAAATTTATGTATCGATGCATGCAGTTTTTAGATTTACATTCCAGGATCATCAAAGAGTTATGTATCGACTCATAAGCTTTTGTATCAATACATAATAGTTTTGATATACAAGTCCAGGGACTTCAGAAAGCTATGTATCGATACAAAACTAGATGTGTCGACACATAATGATGCATTATGAGAGAAATGTAATTTTGGCTTATTCAAACATGTTATATTATATTTGCAATCATTCAAAATCAATCTATGAAGGGGTTGCTCACAAACTCCCCCTTTTTGATGATGGAAAATATCTGATGATGTGTCGTGAATGAAAAAAAGCTTGCTCCCCCTGAGTTTGTGTATCTTCTTCCTAATGCAAGCACAATCTTCACTGACACACTATTCTTCTCCCCCTTTGACCATATCAAAAAGAGAATAAGCAACATTTTTAAGAAACTCGGCACATAGGAAAATTTATATACAATTTCAGCGGTTAATGGACTTGGCATTCACACAGAATGTCAGGCATAAAGTTATCAATAAGTGAGTAAATAGCAGAGTAAACATAAAGTAATCACGTTAAAAGTAATGCATTGGCAGATAAAAAGTTAGATTACATAAGCACGATAAAATGTTTAAAAGAGACATTTATACAAGCACTTGAAAGAAACAAAATGAGTGAGTCAAGGGAATATGGATTTTGACAGATTTTGCAGTTTTTACACAGTTTCTTGCTAACAAGGGAATATGGTATCATACCAAAAAAATGACTTATCTGAAGTGTGTTATGCATGCCTAATGATATGATGTAAATTGCATATGTCAAATTCAAACAATTTATGTAAAAGAGATATACGAAGACATTTTCAGTGAACATTTAGATCAACTTATAGGTGATTGGGGGTGAAGATAGAAAGGATATTACCTCGTTTGATTAGATAAGTGAACATACGTACTAAAGCTGAAAAAGCACATCTTAACAGTATGGTGTGACATAGATATATTTCAATTATATATATGTTTAGGACATCGCGTATGAGAGATCTAAAATCCCTAGCTTACGGCGGATGTTGAAGAAGAGGTCAGTTGCAAGTGGTTTTGTAAAGATGTCAACAAGTTGATTTTTAGTATCAACATGCTCAAACGTAACATTCTCCTTTTCAACATGATCGCGTAGAAAGTGATGTCTAATTTCTATGTGTTTAGTGCGTGAGTGTAAAACTGGATTCTTAGTGAGGTTTATAGCACTTGTATTGTCACATTTGATTGGAATACGTTTTAATTGAATATCGTAGTCTTGTAATTTTTGCTTCAGCCATAAGATCTAAGCACAACAGCTACCGACTGCAACGTATTCAGCTTGAGTAGTTGACAAAGCAACAAAAACTTGCTTTTTGCTATGCCAACTTATTAAAGAGTTTGAAAACAAGTGACATGTTCCACTAGTGCTTTTCCTATCTGATTTGCAGCCAGCAAAATCAGAATCAGAGTAACCTACTAAACTACAATCTCTTCCCTTGGAATACCATAGCCCATACTTAGGTGTATTATTGAGATACCTAAGTATACGCTTGACAACTTTCAAGTGGGATTCCTTAGGATCCGATTGATATCATGCACACATGCAAACACTAAACATGATGTCAGGCCTAGATGCTGTAAGATACAAGAGTGATTGGATCATACCTCTATATTTCTTGACATCAGCACTCTTATCGTGTTCATCCTTGTCTAAATTTCCATTGGTAGGCATGGGAGTATCAATTGGTTTAGAGTTGTTCATCCCAAATCGTTTAAGAAACTCTTGGTAATATTTTGTTTGACATATAATTGTGCCTTCATTGAGCTACTTTATTTGGAGATCGAGAAAGTAGTTTAGCTCCCCCATGAGGCTCATCTCAAATTCACCCTGCATGACTTCGGAAAATTCCTCGACCAAGTGTAGATTAGTTGAACCAAAAATAATGTCATCTACGTATATTTGAACTAAAAGGATGTGCTTTCCTTTATGTTTAATGAAAAGAGTAGTGTCCACTTGACCTCTTGAATAGTCATGATCAAGTAGAAAATTACTAAGTCTTTCATACCAGCCCCGAGGAGCCTGTTTAAGACCATATAAAGCTCGTTTTAATTTAAATACATGATCTGAATATTCGTTATTTTCAAAACCGGGAGGTTGTGAGACATGCACTTCTTCATTTATGACTCCGTTAAGAAAGGCACTCTTTACATCCATTTGATAAAGCTTAAAATCTTTTGCACACGCATAAGCGAGCAAAAGACGTATAGCCTCAAGGCGAGCAACTGGAGCATAAGTCTCCTCATAATCAATGCCCTCCTCTTGGTTATACCCTTGTGCTACCAAGCGTGCTTTATTGCAGGTTATCATTCCGTTTTCATCAAGTTTATTTCTAAAAACCCATTTAGTGCCTATGATATGATGGTCTCGCAGACGAGGGACAAGTTCCCAAACGTCATTTCTTTTAAACTGATTTAGCTCATCTTGCACGGCCATTAACCAAAATTCATCAATCAAGGCCTCTTTAGCATTCTTAGGTTCTACTTGTGAAACGAAAGCAAAATGATAACAAAAATTACTTATCTTGGAGCGAGTCATTACTCCTTTTGAGATGTCTCCCAATATGTTGTCAATGAGATGGTCTTTAGAGGACTTCCGAGCTAGTGGAAGATCATTTGCTTCCATTTGCTCTTCTTCCTCATCTTTTGAAGGGCTTGTATCTTTTTCTTCCTTATCATCAATTGTTTTGGATTGAACATTTTCTTCAACAGTTTCTTTGAGTATATTTTCAGTAGATACACCTGCACCATCAAGAGAAATACCTTTTCCGACACGTTTCAGATAAGATTCATTAAAAGAGACATGAACTGACTCCTCAATTGTAAGTAGACGTTTATTGTATACCCTATATGTTTTGCTTGATTGTGAGTATACGAGAAAGATACCTTCATCTGCTTTTGCATCAAACTTTCCAAGATTTTCTTTTCCATTATTTAAGACAAAATATTTGCAACCGAATACATGAAGACGTGACAAGTTTGGCTTTCTTCCTTTCAAGATTTCATTAGGTGTTTTATCCAAAATTGGACGAATCAGTATTCTGTTTAAAACATAGCAGGCTGTGCTAATTGCATCAGCCCAGAAATATTTTGGCAATCCACCTTCATTGAGCATTGTTCTTGCTAGCTCCTCTAAGACGCAATTTTTGCGCTCCACAACTCCATTATGCTGTGGAGTTCGAGGTGCTGAAAAATTATGCTCAATACCATGCTTGTCATAATACTTATCAAAGAGATGGTTTTGAAATTCACCTCCATGATCGCTTCGAATTGCAATTATTTTCAATTCCATTCTATTTTGAGATAGTTTTAATAAACTCTTAAAAGCAGAAAAAGTTTCATTTTTGCTATGAAGGAATATAGTCCAAGTAAATCTAGAGTAGTCGTCAACAATAACAAAACCATAATAATTTCCTCCTAAACTTTTTGTTCTAGAGGGTCCAAAAAGGTCCATGTGGAGAAGCTCAAGGGGTCGTGAAGTGGAAATCATGTTTTTGGATTTGAAAGAGACCCTTGTTTGCTTTCCCATTTGGCACGCATCACATAGGTGATCCTTTGTAAATTTTCTTTGGAAGACCTACTACTAGATCCTTGGATACAACCTTATTAAGCAAATCAAAGTTAACATGCGCTAAGCGTCTATGCCAAAGCCATGAATCATCATTCAAGGTGACTAGACACTTAGTGCTTGTTAAAGATACATCAAAAAGGTCAAGCATATAGACATTGTTTACTCTAATGCCCTTAAACACAATATCTTTTTCAGTATTTTCAATTATGCAGCAAGTATTTGTGAAGGTAACTTTATAACCTTTGTCACATAATTGACTAATACTGAGCAAATTATGTTTAAGCCCCTCTACTAAATGGACATTAGAAATAATAGTGATAGAGGGATTACCTACACTACCTTTACCGAGTATAGCTCCTTTATTATTGTCTCCATAGGTAACAAATCCTTTCTTCTTTGCCTTGAAGTCAATGAAGAGCGATATGTCACCAGTCATATGCCTTGAACACCCGCTGTCTAAAAACCATCTTCTATCCATGGGTGTGAGGCATTTTTCCTGCAATATCAAAAGAGAGAGGTAGGTACCCAATTTTTATTGGGTCCATGTGGGTAAGTGGTAACATGGTTGCCTTTAGGCCTCCATTGGTAAATGCCTTTAGGAACAAGGAACCTCCTAAACTTGCATTTTTCAATGGTATGTCCAAAGTGACAACAATAATGGCATAGACTATGATGATGATGTATTGTTTTACTTCTGCTCATTGTATCCTTTGGTAATTTTTTAACAAAAGAGTATTTTGAATACAATGGATTTAATGTTTTCTTAAAAATTTTAGGATCGATTACAAAAGTAACTTTGGGCTGTAAAGCTTTTTCTAATTTGGCATTAAGAGTCCTAACCTCTTGCTGCCAAATATGAAAAACTTCACATTCCCTTCTGGGAATACATCCTGTAACATCCTTATCTTTTGAACTTTCTGCAATACTAGCTTTTAGACTTTTTAAGTCTTTTTCAGCTTTATAGACTTTACTCTCGAGAAATGAAAATATTTGTTTATCTGAGGATAATCTCTTAAAGGAATCTTCAGCTTTGTATTGTAGTTTTTCAAAAGCTAACTTTAGTTCAGAAAAGGTCATAGAAGAAAAGTTGTTAGGATATGCTTGTCTTACTTGTTTGTTGTGGTTGTCCTTCTTGTTGTAGAATTGATTTTTTGTATGTGCCATCAGACATAAATTTGCACTTTCATCACTACAGCTTGAACTATCATCGTCTGATGAATCACTATCGCTTTCCCATGCAATATAAGCTCTTCTTTGTTTGTTGAACTTCTTCGGTGGAGCTTTTTCCTTATCCTTTTTCATCTTTGGACAGTCTGGTTTGTAGTGTCCAACTTTACCACAATTGTAACAAGGTCCTTTACCTCTTTGCTTTTTATTTTATTCTTGCCTTGGTTCTTTGGATTGTTTTCGAAAGCTTATGAGATTCTTATCGGAGTACTTGATTCCATTCTTTCAAATAAATCTATTGTATCTTCGAACAA
This sequence comes from Vicia faba, assembly GCA_948472305.1. Lineage (NCBI taxonomy): Eukaryota > Viridiplantae > Streptophyta > Magnoliopsida > Fabales > Fabaceae > Vicia > Vicia faba. The sequence continues at coordinate 751,760,439 of OX451740.1, read as the reverse complement.
AAAGTCCCATTTCTTCATCATCAGAATCTTCATCACTAGTTGAGCCATTTTCATCTTGCTCTTTGGTTGAGGACTTAGAGCTAGAAGCCATTAGAGCTATTGACTTCTTCTCACCCTCCCTATCTTTGTTCCTTTCTTTCTTACTCTTATTTTCGTATTTTCCAAGACTTTGCAATTCTTGTTGACGTTCTTCCAGCTTTCCAAACAGAGTTGTAATGGTAAGCGTAGTGAGGTCATTTGCTTCCTTGATAGCTGTTACTTTAGGTTTCCATTCCCTGCTAAGACATCTCAGAATTTTATTAGTAGCAATTTCATTGGAAACAGGTTTTCCAAGTGCATTTAAACGACTCACAAGATGTACGAATCTCTTCTGCATGTCAGAGACAGATTCTCCTGGCTTCATGTGAAAGATCTCGAACTCTTGATTGAGTGTATTAATGCGAGATTGTTTAACTTCAGTTGTGCCTTCATGGGAAATTTCTAAAGCGTCCCACATTTCTTTAGCGGACGTGCAGTGAGACACCCTATAATACTCATCAACACCAAGTGTTGAGATCATCATATTTCTGGATCTCCAATCGCACGACCATTTCTTTTCATCCATTTCATTCCATTGATCCTCAGGTTTAGGTACTATTGCACCTGCATCATTCCTCATGGTGATTTGAAAAGGACCATTTTGAATGGCAGTCCTTACATTCCTGTCAATGGAATTTATGTGTACTCGCATGCAGTCTTTCCAGTAGCCATAGTTTTCACCATTGAAAACAAGAGCTCTATTATACGCGCCATTTGGTTCAAAGGCCATTGCGTTACGAGTAGATACAAAGCACCAGCTAACCGGTGCTCTAATACCACTTGTTAGATGGTGTGGCAAGTGATCGAGAGGGGGGGGGGGGGGGGTGAATAGATCACCTCTTAGTTTTTCAAGGATTTAAAATTGTTTTATCAAAGAGAGTTTAAAACAGCGAAAATCAGTGTCCTGAATCAATTCCGTCTACTTTGAACCGACTACTAGAAAGCTTGACATGTGAAAACTTTGCTGGATTTTTATTAAATGAAATGGATGAATGTACAACTCAGAAATCTTGACGTTTCAATGCACTTATCATAAAACAGTATTTCCAATGAATTTAGAAATTTGATAGGAATTTTGTCAAACAATTGGCGTATGCTTGTATAATGATTTAATAGTGGTGGTTTGGTGAAAATGTTTGAGCCACTATGTTTATCATTAGACTGTAAAACTTAGCACCCCAATTGAATTGCAAAATTATAGAATATGTAAAATTGTAAAGAGAAAGAAAGAGAGAACGATACGCAGGCAGTTTGGTAAGGAATTTCCCCACTGTCGTCCTCGCGTGTGGGTACGTCTCCCTCTAAATTTCACAATCGAAACTGAGAACTTTTATATCGACATGCTGAATGTTTGATAGCAAGGTTACACTACACAGAAAGTAAGAAATCCCTATGATCTTCTTTTTCTTGTAAGAACCACCACTTGATATGATCTGTATTAAGATTCTCTGCAAAGTCACCGAATGATCCTCCGCTTCCACGACCTGTTTGTTCAAAATCCTTCCGATTTCCAAACCCCTCTCTACGGATGAATCCGACTCGCGTGACCATGACTGACAAAACCCTCAAGAACACACCCATTCTTGAAGGACAAACCGTCTGGTTTATTTCTTGAAGCTTCCTCTTCAACCTTCAACTCAGCTAGACTTCTTCAATACACAGCTGAACGTTATCTCAAACCGCTTGATTCAATTCAACAAGGATGTTTGATTTTCTTTGTTATTGTTGAATGTAATATGGTTGAGAAGATGATGAAGATGAAGGAATGAAAGGCTTCTGGTTGCTCACAATTGTTTTGCACACAATCTTCTATGTTTCTATCTCATTTTCTGAAGAAATGCTTGCTTATATTTATAACAGAAAATGGTTAGTCAAAAAAGAAAGTGCTATGAGTCGATGCATGTTGGTCATGTGTCAACTCATGTTAGTTATATGTAACAGGATGAGTCAATACATTATGTTTTGAGTCGATACAAAAACCTGTTATAGCGTTTTACAGAACCAACACTTTTATACCCTTCGACACATAATGCGTATGTGTCGATACATACTGATTGTAAATTTAAATTTCTAATTTAAAACATAGTATGAGTCAACAAATGATATTATGTATCGATACATATAAGTTTCAAAATGTTTTCCAGGATCATCAGAATGTTTTGTGTCGATACATAATGCGTATGTGTCGATACATACTGATTGTAAATTTAAATTTTGAATTTAAAACATAGTATGAGTCGACACATGATATTATGTATCGATACATATAAGTTTCAAAATGTTTTCCAGGATCATCAGAATGTTTTGTGTCGATACATAAGGTTTTGTGTCGATTCATACAAGTACTACAGGGGCATCAAAATATTATGTGTCGATGCATGGAATTTATGTATCGATGCATGCAGTTTTTAGATTTACATTCCTGGATCATCAAAGAGTTATGTATCGACTCATAAGATTTTGTATCGATACATAATAGTTTTGAGATACAAGTCCAGGGACTTCAGAAAGCTATGTATCGATACAAAACTTGATGTGTCGACACATAATGATGCATTATGAGAGAAATGTAATTTTGGCTTATTCAAACATGTTATATTATATTTTCAATCATTCAAAATCAATCTATGAAGGGGTTGCTCACATCTTCTACCCAACCAAACCCACAATAACGAACAACTAATAGAGTTAAGCATTTTTTACCACCTTTCGCGACCTTTTGACTTTTGCGCTTCCGGTCACTAATCTCCTTCTCTTGTTCTTCTTTTTGATCCGCAGGCTTCGGTTGTCTTAGAAGGTGGAGCAACGGCAACGGAGCCTTGAAAAGTAAGCAGCGGTGATGTTCAAGGGTGATTAGGGTTTCTAATTTGGAAACTCTAATCATTTTTTCTCTTCTGGATCTCCAACAACAGGGGTTTGTCAAATCTCTGTCTCTAAGCTTCTTCCCTTCTTTTCTCCGACCCCCTCTGTATTCTTTTAGTTTGCTTTTTATAGGGTTAGCAGTTAGGTTGTTGTTATAAATTCTTTAGCTTAGATTTAGGGATAATTAGAGAGAAATTAGGGTTTTGTTTTCTCCTCTTCCGATTCTGTGTGTTGGGCTTCTTGTATATCTTCAGAGATTTTGTAATGAACAATTATATTTAATGATTTTCGGATCTTACAAATTGGGTTAATTTTGATTCTGTTTTCTTTCTCTAAATCATGCTTCAGGATATATGAAGATTCAATTTCTGATATATGAAGATTTCCAGTAATACTTTTTTAGATTTGATTTGGATTAATTCAAACTATTTGAAGATTTAATTTCTGATATATGAAGATTTGCAGTAATACTTTTTTAGATTTGATTTGGATTAATTCAAATTATTTTAGATTTGCAGTAAAATATATGAAGATTCACTTTCTGATTTGCAGTATTAGTTAGCACAAGAAACGTGCGTTGATTTATGTTGGATTTGAACAGTATGCGTTTGCACTTTTGGGCCTTAAACTGTATTGCAAAATATCTTCCGCCCAATAGCATTTTTTTTGTTTATTGCAACAACCTTAGCACCTTGATACGGACTGGGCCCAATCTTTTGGGCTTCAAAATACATTTTCAAAAATAATATTTATAAAACAAATCCCTAAATAGTATTTAATAATAGTAATAAAATAGAGCAAAGGTGGTGTTTTAATAATAATACTTAAAATAAAATAGTAACAACAACATAAACTCTAAAAATGAGAAATGAGTCCAGCATACTATTTTGTTTATTGCAATACTCCGGATTGGGATTCTTTGTAACAAATTGGACCCAACATAAAACTTGAGCTTTGTAAAACTAGTCTTTTAATAAATGATTTATAAAAATAATTAATAAGACAATGTTTAATAAAAATGTTTTTTTTCCTCTTGAAATAAACCAAAATCGAATGATTTTCAAAAATGAATTAAATAGGCTTAATAAGGTATACACCCTCCTCTCTTACCTAAATGAAAATGGGCCATCTCAATGTTTTCCATTTCTTTGGGCCTGTAACTTGAAATTACATCCCTTTGCTAGTTACTAACAACAATAACAACCTAATGGACCATTATACTAGTAAAAATTTTGTTTCATTTTAAGATATTTTTAATATTCGAATATCATGGGCCATTGGCCAACATGCTTTGCGAATGGGCCTGTGGGCATCTAGGTCTTTCTGATTTAGAAAGCCCCACTCCATTGAATTAGGATATATCCCTCTGTTGATTTGAATTCTTATAAATGGGCCACCAGATATTGATGGACCATCTTTAATTAAAAAAAATTTCTTCCATTTTTAACCTTGAAAATGACATAGTGATGTGATCACAAAGGTAGGGAAAATTTGGGGTATGAAGTTGCTGACATTCGTGACAATATCGAAGTCGAAGAGGGTGTGGCTAAAACAAGCCAAATACTTCAAAGAAATAGAGATCTTCCAATAATACTTCATGATAATGAAGTGGTGGGTGATGATGAAGTCACACCAGACGGAGAATTAGTTCATTTTGCTTTACTTGTAGGTGTTGAACCAATCAAACATAACGAAGCTTTAAAGATTCAACAGTGGATGTTATATATGGTCTAAGAGTTACATGCAATCTAAAGAAACAACACATGGGAGTTAGTCGAATTTCCAACACAAACAAAGCTATCGAAGTAAAGTGGGTGTTCAAGTTAAAACACAATGTTGATGGGTCGATAGCAAGACATAAAGAAATATTAGTAGCTCTAGGTTTTCTTCAAAGAGAGGGAATCGACTACTCTGAATTATTTGCTCCAGTAGCAAGATTGGAGATTGTTCAACTAGTGGTAGCATTGGCATGTGACCAAGGCTGGTCGACATTTCATTTAGATGTGAAATCAACATTTTTGAATGGTCCTTTAGACGAAGAGATCTACGTCACACAACTGCCAGGGTTTATGATTCATAAGGAAGCGAGTAAAGTATATAAGTTTCACAAAGAGCTTTATAGTCTCAAGCAGGCACCTAGGGAATGGAACAAGAAGATCGACTCATACTTAGTCGAATTGGATTTGTCAAATGCAAATCAGAGCATGGTGTCTATGTTTAGGTTTTAGCACAAGATATAACAATCATCCGCTTGTATATCGATGACTTGATGGTAACTGGAAATATCTTGGAGAAATTGTCAAAGTTCAAAGAGCTAATGATGAGAGAATTTGAAATGTCGGATTTGGGAGAATTTGGAATCAATAAATTAGATCAACAAAACTACACTAAACGGCTGCACAAAAACTCTATAGAGAAATATTTTGTATAGTTTTGTAAATAAGCAGGGAGTTGTTGCTCGTATCTTGCTATCAACACTTTTATGTTGTTGTGCTTAAACAATGTGTAATCTTCTTGTGTAGAAGCATCTCTGTATACACATATTTGTAATAAATTGTTGTTAATAGGTTCCTTGAAGACTCTGTGTAGTCTAGATTCTCAAGAAGACTTTGGATGCAGTCATAGTGGTTTGCAATAAGGATCAACAGACTTATTAGGGATTCCAATAGGGTTGATCAGACTTATTGTGGTTGTCTGTAATCTGGTTAATTATATTGGATTAAGTATTTGTGTATAAGGAAAATCACCTTGTGTGGTAGACTGGAGTAACTTATTAGCAGTGAACTAGGATAAAAATAATTGTGTTCATATATTTTTATTCACTTGTTAGCTTTGTATTTTGAGTTACAAAAAGATTGTTTTTGGTGTAACCCAATTTAACCTCCCCTTTCTTGTGTTTCTCGCACCTTCAATTGGCATCAGAGCTCAAGTTATGGTATTGATATCTATCAAACACTTAATTGTGTCAGATAAAGATCAAGACGAGTTTTAGAAACACTATGGTTGATTCTTTTCCACCACCACCTGCTCTAGTTTCTGATAAAGATAACTACAACGCTAAATCTCTCAATTTTTATGGTGAAAAGTTTGAGTACTGGAAAGATTGAATAGAAAGCTGCTTTGTAGGTCATGATGTTGATCTATGGGATATGTTAGTCGATGGCTACGAGCATCCTACATATGAGAATGAAAAGCAGCTTGAGAGGAAAGCCATGAATGATAAACAAAAGATGAATTGTAAGAATCATCATAAAGCTAGAAATATCTTGCCGAATGTTATTTCTTACACTGAGTATGAGAAGATCACAAATAGAGACTTAACTAAGTATATATTTGACTCTCTCAAAATGATTCATGAAGGAAATTATCAAGTCAAGGAAACCAACAATTTGGGCTTGATTCAGAAGTATGAAGCCTTCAAGATGGAGGATGATGAAACAATTGAGATGATGTTCTCAAGGTTTCAAACTTTGGTTGCAGAACTGAGAGTTCTAAACAAAGGATATTTAACAATAGATCATGTAAATAAGATTATCAAAAGCTTGCTATCCGAATGGAGGCATATGGTAAATGCGCTCAAGCTTACAGAGGATCTGAACAACACTTCTCTGGAAGAACTGGTGATTTCTCTAAGAAGTCATGAGATTGAGCTAGATCTGGATGAACCTAAAAAAAGAGGAAAGTCTATTACGCTCAAATCCATCAGAAGATCAGAGAAGTACAAAGCTATTCAAGCTAAAGAGGTTGAGGATTCAGAAGAAGATTCAGATGAATATGAAGACGAGTTGTCTCTATTGTCCATAAGGGTTAGCCGTCTCTAGAAGAGAAATCGAAGAAACAAGTTTAGAAGAACAGTAGGTCGCTTCAAGTTTACTCCTGATCATAAGAAGTCTAGTGGAAAAGAAGTCACTTGTTATGAGTGCAATGAGCCAAGACACTACATGAATGATTGTCCTGAACTGCAGAAGGACAAGCCCAAGAAGAAAGCTCTCAAGAGCAAGAAGAAAGGACTAATGGAAACCTGGGATGATTCTGACTCTTTAGAAGATGACTCGGAAGAATATTCTAACATGGCGCTGATGGCTCAAGCTAGAATGTCTATTGAAAGGATCCATCCAGAAGATGAAGCAGAATCAGATTCAGACACAAAAGAGGTATTTTTTGACCTTACTCATTCTGAATTAACCTTCTCTTTAGGTGAAATTCTAGAAAAACATGAGTTAATCAAGATTGAATTCAAGTAACTTAAAAAATCCTTTGAATCCACATCTCTTAAAAACAATAAGCTTAAGGAATATATCTCTATTTTAAATGAAGAAAATTTCTTCCTCAAAGATGAGAACTTTTCCCTCAAAGGCACGAGCTTCTAGAAGGTTCTGAGAGTAATGATCTTGTAATTATGAAACATGACAAAGCCTTCTGTTATACCCTAAAATTTTCCCTCTCTTTTCTCAAGACGTCTCTCACAAGATCTTCAAATAGCTCAAGTTTGCACAAGTATTGACTAGGTCAAACCACCTACTAAACACTGATGCCCGCAATTAAGGTTTTGACTTTCACCAGGACAAATGGAATTCTAATGCCTCAAGTGACTTTCATGGATTATTATAGATCTCTAAGAATACTCATGTCAAGTTTCAAGCCTTGAACCATAATTTTGCTCAGTCAATTGATCAGATGACTGAAAAATCAGCTGCATTGGTTTAAAAGTCAAATGAGGTCAACTTACAGTCAAACTTCAAGATTTTTGACCAATATCAACAATTTGAAGTCATATTCATCAATTGATCAAGTTTGGATCATAATTCCTCAAGAAAAGTGTGCAAATCATCAAAAGGGAAAAATGGTCAAACATTGACTTTTTGATCAAAATTGAGTTTCAAAAATCAAAATTCATTAAGACATTCAAAAATATGAAGCTTTATCATCAAGAAATCAAGAAAGTCAAAAGTCAATTTTAAAATTCAAACTTTTCAAGACTTAGAAATTTTTCTAAGTGTTTTTGTACATGATAATTTCACTACCTCATGCCATCTTTTCACCAAAATCCAAGATGATTCAATGAAAAATTTCAACATGAAAGTTGTAGATCTTGATGAAATCTATAACTTTGTATTAGAGGGCTCATATCCAAAAAAAGCTACGATTTTAAGTTGGTGGCCCATGAAGTCATGCACTTTTTCTTAAACACAGTGAAATTTTGACCTAGTTTAAGAAGATTTTTTGTCCCAACTTCTTGGCCATTTTTCACATAGCTCCAATTTGATTTAGCAAAAATGGAAAACATGAAAGTTGTAGAGGATGTTTCAATATTTTCAAAATGTCCAAGAACTTGAAGAGATCATTTTTTAGCTAAGAGAATCGAATAGAGGAAGTTAGGCATCCATTCTTGAATTACAAGGCATTTTTGTGATGAACACTTGAGCAAAACCCTAGTCTATGCTACATAACTTCACTTTGCAGGCTTCTAACTTATATTTAACTCCATAATTAATTTATTACACAAATGATAGAGCCATTGTCCAAGCATTTGAACCATTATCCAAGTTGCATTTCCATTAATGGCACAAAGTAACATTGTCATTCTAGTAAAGTGGCTTTAATCACAAAGTCACCTTGTCTTGAGCATTACACTTGTTCTTTCTGCACAAGCATCCTTTACACAATCAGATAAGCATATTTAAAGTGCCTAACCACTTTAGATATCCTTTTACCTTGCCTTGGAAGAATGCTTGTCAAGCTTGCTTGAAAAACAAGTCAAATGGCCATAACATGTGAACTTTTGCTTCTGACCACCTGAAGCCTCCAAACCTTCTCCTATAAATTAAGACATTATTATGAAACTTAGGACACAAAATTAGAAGCCTTGAAACTCCCTCAAACTCCCTCAAACCAGAAATTGCTCTAAAAACACCATAACTTGTCATTTTTGCCCAAGAATTTCCATCTTATAAACCACTCATGCGTTTCTTCTCTAAATCAATCCTAAAGCTTTCTTACATTAAATATAGCTCACCCCCTCCCTATTTCACAGCTGTAACACCTCTATCACCATTGTCCAAACCTCACTTTGCACCTCTATAACTTGACTTCTCCAGAACATTCCAGGCACTCTCAGCTCAAGCTAAGCATTGCATTAGCTTCCTAGAGGTTCAAGGAAGCTAACCAGATCATTGCAGCATCTTGAAGTGAACTCTAACTCCAAACACGATCTCCATCTGCAAGGTGAGTTTTCTGGAATTCTAACTCTTCATATAAGCATCATTTGGCTTCCATTTTAAAAGATAAAATGTAGACATCATAGCCCTGAAACTAACCATGTCCATATAATTCATTTATGTTGCCTGAGTAGTGTGAATTTTGAGTTTGAACTTCCTGAAAAATTAGGTTAGAATTTGGTACGATTTAAAATTCGTGCTCATATTTGATCCATTGCTTAAGTTGGTTACTTATTTATAATCGTGGTGAAATTTCTAACAAGTTTGATGTTCATACTTTTAAGAATGGTTGAGAGTTGAGAAAGTTACAGAGTTATGACTGATACGAGGAAGAAGACGAAGTACAATCATGAACTTGCTTTATCTTATATTTATTGCAACTTGTTTCTATACCGAATGTACAGGCCACCCCAGTGGCAGCAAGCACGCGCGTATGTCATACCTCTATAAGGTCCCGGGTTCAAGCTCCAACGAGACCTTTTGCATTTCTCATATTTTCACTTATTTCTTTTTTGTTTGAACAGGCGCGCCCGAGCCTCCCTCCACTGGGCCATTAATTTTTGCTTTCCTCCCCCCCCCCCCCCCCTGATTGCTAAACAATACGCAACCCATTTTTTATTTTTTGCTTTTTATTTCTGATTTCAAAAATCTGTTGGGCCCTAAACAAAAACTAATTTTTACTCTCTAACCTCCAACATTCCTTTTCTAACCCCCCTGACTTTCAATTTTTATTTTCATTTTATTTTATTTTATTTATTTTTAATATTATTATTTTTATTATTTCTATATAAAAAATACAAGAAAATATTTTATTAAATACTTAGACTAAAATTTGTATTTTATTTCTATTTTACTTTAATTTCTTTCAAACATAAAACCCTAAAACAAAAACATTTTCTTTTCTTAATTTAATTAAAATATATTTAGACTTAGGTTTAAGTTTAATTTTCTATTTTTAATTAAATTAACTTAAAATTTAGGAATTTAATTAATTAACTTCTCTACATTTAATTTAGTTTAACTAGTTAGGTTAAAACTTTTTTCCATCCAAAACCACAAAAAACAATTCTCTCTTCTTTTATATTATCTTTATATTCTTGCATATTTTATTTTGTTTTTGCATTATTCAATATGGTTGTAATAATAAATAGGTTTTAATTGCTTTCATCTTCATTTGTAATTTGTATCCACATCCCCTAAAATGATGTAATAACGTAGGACTTTTAATTTCCACTTATCGCTTTCAATATTATTGCTAGGAATTAGGGTTTGTATGGCAAGACTTAAAACCAAACAATAGACAACCCTAATTCAAGACAAATAAATGAAAACAACACACTTCACACCCTTGCACCTATAGGGTTAACCCTCGCTTGTTGCCTTAGAATAAAAACAGTCATGTCCCTAGAACGTGGGATACTTTAGCAAAGACCCTCGAATAAAATACCTTAGTCCCTCAATGACCCTTCAGTGTTGCCTTCAGTAAACAATCTTAGACCCTTACTAAAAATTGCTATGGTATCCTACAATGTTTCCTTCTATGACTGTACGATGACCCACGCCTGTCCCTTCACATCCAATGATAAGGTTGCTTACTAATCAATGGTAAGGTAACATTATCTAAAGGAGGAGGAAAAGAACAAATATTTTTTTGAGTAGGTAGAACGCTCGTAGTTTCTTGCTCACAAGCTAAAAACCATCTTCACACCCACACTTTCAAAACATCTTTCAAAAACAAACTTCTCTTTGAACTATTTTCAAAACCAACACTTTGTATACATTCTTATAGAGACGATAATCATTACAAAGTTTGCCGAAACAAAGGCGTTTTCAAAATACTTTCAAACCCACACAAACACATTTCACAAAGCATTTTCAAAGTGAGCTAGCAACTAAGAGCCTGTAGATAACTATGGATGAAAAGGGTGCTAACACCTTCCCTTTTCATAACCTACCCCCTGAACTCAAGAAAAATTCTCAAAAAGTATTTCCTGTTCTTTTCACCCTTTCCTTTATTGGATAAAAGAAAAGTCGGTGGCGACTCTTGCTATCCGCAACAATTGTGATAAAACGCAAAACACCCAAGTCAGTTCTCCCACCGTATTACAGAACTAGCGACTCTATTGGGGAATATACTTAAAAGTGGGGTTACCTTAGAGATTAGATCACCATTAAATACTTTCATTGTTTGACTTTCTTTCTTTACTCTTAAAAGGGTGTTTTAGGTTTTGAATAGATCCTCTACCCGGATCTGGGAATATCATTAGGTAAGTAGCAAAGATTGTGGAGACTGTACAGCGTAGACCGATATGGTTGAAACAATAGCTACATTAGTGTGACACATTTGTGGATACTGGTGTCCCTTGTGGTGAATCAAGGAGAATATGGGGTCGTTGTGTTGTGTCATGAAGCACTAACTAATCATAGAACCTTTAGTTGAACAACTTTGCCATTAGGAAGTAGTGAGATAGCCGGCTTTGGTGCAGTCTGAAGTTCGTTGATACTCAATACTACGCTCATTGAGATCAGGCTTTTAGGATATTTCGGTCGCCAAAATAAAGGCTTGTGCTGAAACAATGCCATATGAAGAAAGATCAATGATTTTGAGATTCCCTAGAACCCGATTACTTTCTAGGACAAGTTGAACCAACTAAACTTTAAGAGGGTACTTACCTATGGACTCCATGCAAGCCTAAACCTAAGGACTTATTTTGTTTTGGTTGTATATGATTATTTGTACATAACATTATGACATCACACCATAGCATTTAACCATTTCAAGGACCTAGAGATTTATCTTTGTTTTGTTTTGTAGGATATGGATTCCAATCGCAGAAATACCATATGAATTAACCTTGTGAAAGTGCCTCCTCAACTCAATGAGTTAGCAACAAAGGTCCCTGAAAATTCTCCATTCACCAAGAAGTATGGCCGACTCCTCAACTTGGTTACCTCAAACTTTGAAGAAGACATGGTACATGTTCTTTTTCAATCCTAAACATCATTGTTTCACATTTCCTGATTACCAATTGGTGCCTACCATGGAAGAGTTCTCTTAACTATAGGGAATACCTATTCTTGATCAAATACCATTCATCGATATTGAGAAAGACCCAAGACCTAAGGAGATTTCTCTAGCCTTACATTTGCAATGGTCCGACATCGTGGCTAATTGGGAAACAAGAAGTGGTGTTAAGGGTTTTCTAGCCAAGTTTCTGTTTGAGAAGGCTCAAATGTTTTGGGATGCTCTAGATTTGCAAGCTTTTGAAGAAGTTTTGGCTCTTCTAATCTATGGGACGATACTTTTTCCTAACCTAGACCAACTTATAGACGTGAATGCGGTCAAAATCTTCCTATCTCGTAACCCGGTGCCTACCCTGCTCTGAGACATTTTACATTCTCTTCACGCCCGTACCATGAAGAGAAGGGGGATTCTTATGTGTTGCATTCCATTGCTGTCTAGGTGGTTTATTTTGCACCTTCCTTAATCATTTTTGAAGAATAACAAGGCATGAGGTGGTCTCAAAAGTTGATGACACTCTCGCATTCGGATATTCATTGGTGTTCTCGATCTTTGGAGGTGTTACCATTATTGATCGCTATGGGGAATTCCCTAATGTCCCATTCCTTGGCATTAGGGGATGTATCACTTATAATCCTTGCTTGGATCTACGATAGTTTGGGTATGCTCGGAGGGATGGTCCTCATGACGCACTTGTCCAAGGTATTGTATTTGACTATGAGAACGATGTCCAAGGTTATCGTCAAAAATTTGTACGAGATTGGGGAATGGTAAACAAGGTTGATAACAATAGTTTGGGGCATAATAACTCTATTCCTTTAGAGCCTTATCTCAGGTGGGTGAGAGCTTACGCTGAAAACCTCATGATGCCGTATCCAGCCATATTACCAATAATTGTGGAGCCTATTACCGAAGGAGACATTCCCTACACCATTCTCCATCCTGACATGCCTATTAGTCTCGAGGAGTTGCAAAGATCATGGATTCAACTCAAGGGAGAGAGAGACATATTTGAAGCCCAATTCTATACAAGCGCTAAGAAAGTGTTGGAGCTTACAAGGCAACTTCACGAGGAGAGAAGCCTAAATTCTTACATTGCACCAAAGAGGATGCGCCAGTGGGAAACCTGAGCCTTTTGTTTTAGGATTTTTGTCTTTTTGGTTTTTTTTCCATTGTAAGCCAAAGAGGCATTTGTAACCTTTGAACTTATTAATGCAATTGATGTTTGTTTCCTCTTTGGTTAAGCAAATTTAAATCTTAAAAGTCCTTGAAAACATTGCATTCGCATAACATGCATCATATCATAAGCAGGTTTTTGACACAAGTTTCCTTATCTTTCTACTGTTTATTTTAGTATAAGATGGATCTTAAGAAAACCGTCAAGGATTTGCAGACTCAACACTCTCAATTCCAAGAGACTCTGCTCAACTTAGCAAAGGGGCAGCAATAAGTGATGACACTTCTTGTCACGAACAAGAAGACCAAGAAGAAAGTTATAATCAACATGGGGAAGAGATTCAAAGGCCCTGTCTGACAAGTTCAAGTTGAAGAAGACTCCTCCAAGGCGGATGAGAATAAAGATGAAGATGCCAGAAGCACCCGGGCTGGGGGTGGAAACAATCAAATCTCTGAAGACAAGGATTATCCGGATGAGCAATACCCGCCGGTCGACGACAAATATAAGCAACTAGAAGAAAAACTAAAAGCTGTAGAGTTTCAAGCTCTCCCAGGCTTGGACTTTGGTGACTTGTGTTTGGTTCCTGGGTTAGTCATTCCCCACAAATTCAAGATCCCTGTTTTTGCCAAATACAACCGTGTCTCATGTCCGAAGCTTCACCTAAGATCTTACGTCCGCAAAATTCAGCCGCATACCGCTGATAAGAAACTGTGGGTGCTCTTTTTTCAAGAAAGTCTATCTGGGACGTAGTTGGAGTGGTTTTACCAATTGGAAATGACTAAAATTTATACTTGGGAGGATTTGGCCACTGCCTTTTACCGCCAATATCAATATAACGCTGATGTTGCACCAACTAGGGTGCAATTACAAGGAATGACCATGGGTTCCAACGAAGGCTTCAAAGAATACACTCAAAAATGGAGAGACCTGGCTGGCAGGGTGCAACCACCTTTGACTGATAGAGAGTTGGTAGACACATTTATGGGAACATTGACTGGACAATTTTTCAAGTTGCTGATTGGAAGTTCATCATCCGGATTTACTAATTGATCTTAATTGATGAGAGGGTTGAAAGAGGGAAGATACCCATGGCCTCCACTTCAAATGCTGTGAAAAATCCATTTATTGGTAAAAAAGAGACTAATGCTGTGTATGGGTCAAGGAGTCATGCTAAGAATGACCGTCATCATTCAGTAGGGGCAGTTTTGATCTCCAATCCAACTTCTACTCAAAGACCACAACAATAAGCTAATCAATAAAGACCAGACATCCCGAGGAGAAAATTTACCTAAATCAACATGTCACTATCTCTAGCCCTACAACACCTGTTGAAGGCCAATTTGGTAACATTGCAGGACCCCCCCTTCAAATCCCAATGTTTCATCTCCAAAATATAACCCGAATGAAAAATGTGCCTACCACTCCAATAGTCCCGGACATTACACTGACCATTGTTGGGCGTTAAAATGAAAAATCCAAGACCTAATTGATAACAAGACAATTGAATTCGACCCTCCACCAACTCCGAACATGATCACCACACCCATGCTAAATCATGGTAAGGGTATCAATGCTCTTGAAGATGCTTCTTTTGTTTCCTCCGTCAATGATTTGACGACTCCTTTGAAGACTGTTAAATAGAATTTGTTAAAAGTCAGGGTATTCCCTGGTTTCCTTGAAGACTATTGTTGTTGTGATGTACAAATTAATGGTTGTGAATGTCTGAAGAAAGGTGTCTAACACCTGATGAATATCCATGAGATCCGATTTGAGAAAATTCCATATGTGAAAAGTCTGACCAAAAATGTAACTCAAGAGCTTGAAGACGTTTCCATCATTACTATATCAAATAAACCTATTAGGATCACCTCTAAAGGTCCTATTAGGATTCCCGTTGAACCAAGAATAGCTCCACTAATTATCACCACACTGGGGCCAATCCCCTACTCTTCTGATAAGGACGTGCCCTGGAATTATGGGGCAGAATTGTATTACCATGGTATCAAACAAGATTCATGGATTGCCAAATATGAAACTGCTGACATTACAAACATTGTTGGATCAAGTAAAGTTACTAGGACGGGGAGGATCTTCTCTCTAGAAATTTCACCTCTGACAACTACAACTACACCCATTTGTCTTATAACTAATAAACCTGTTGCTGATACTCGAGGAAAGGAAAAAATGACTGAGCCTTCCAGGATGGAGGAGCCCATAAAAGATATTACCATTGAGGATCCATCTACCCAAGATATGGAGGAGATCTTAAAAATTATCAAGTGATTACAAGATAGTTGATCAGTTGGGGCAAGCACCCTTGAAGATTTCCATGTTGTCTTTGTTGCTATGCTCTGAGGCACATGCTCAAGCATTGATAAAATTCTTGAAAAATTCACATGTCCCTCAAGAAACTACGGCCGACCAATTTGAAAATTGTGTAGCCAGTTTGACTGCTGACAATGGTTTGGGATTTTCAAATGCAGATTTGACCCCGTCGGGGAAGAATCACAACAAAGCTCTGCATGTTTCCATCGAGTGCAAAGGAACCACTTTAGCCCATGCATTGGTGGATACTGGGTCCTATCTGAATGTCTTACCTAAAGGTGCTCTAGATAGGTTAGATTGTGAAGATTTGGTGTTGAGACCCAGTGACATCGTGGTGAGAGCTTTTGACGGATCAAAGAGAATGGTCCATGGAGAGGTTGATCTCCCTATAAAAGTTGGATCTCAAGTCTTTAACTCATCATTCTACATGATGGATATCCGTCATGCTTATTATTGCCTGCTTGGACGCCCATGGATACATGGGGCAGGTGTGGTGACTTCTACACTACATCAAAAGTTGAAATATCCGGTCAGAGGAAACATTGTAACTGTATGCGAAGAAGATGAGTTTATGATTAGTCATCTAAATTCATTCAAATATGTTGAAATGGATGGAGATTTCATTGAAACTCCTTGTAAAGCTTTTGAAGTGGTCTCTCCAATGGTTGCTGTTGCCAAAGACACTCCCGAAGTTCCCAAAGCTACTAAAAATACACCAAGGATGACCTCTCTCAAAGATGCCTGTGCTGTTGTAGAAGACGAGGGTTACACCATTTGGGGACAACTTCCTGATTTCCCTTTCAAGTTCGACAAATTTGGGTTGGGTTTCACTTCCAAAGCTCAAAAGGAGGTTTGACGTACTCGTGCAGGGAAACCACCTCTCCGCATTAGTAACCATGAGGTTAATACTCTTGAAGACTCTGATGTTGATTATGACTTTAATGACTGGATCTATCCGACTGCTGGTGGAGGACTCAACAACTGGCAGACCAAGGACTTCATCCCAATCTCCTTCAGCCAGTAGTAACTACCATTTCCTGTTTTTATTACTTTAAGAACTTTGTGTGTAATTTCCATTAAAACAATGACTTTAAGCCACGTGTCTTGCCCGGGGCACAATGGCCCATTTGTTAGGGGTTTGTCATTTTCATATGCCATATGCTCATTTTAATGGAAAATATTGGACTATTTTGCATTCAAATTTTGTGCTCATTGTCTGTCTTTACTTTATTGCATTTTCAAAATAGCCATGTGACCTTACATGCACACACACACATTTGTAGATTCACATCCACTACGGATCTCATTGACAATAATTCAACTATTTTCATCTATGACTTTGAAAATCCAATCTATCAAGCCGAAGACGAAGGTGAAGAAGATTGTGAAATACCTGGGGAACTCGCCAGACTTCTGATGCAAGAGGAAAAGGCCACCCAACCACACGAGGAACCAGTTGAAGTGATAAACCTGGATACTGAGGCAGGCAAAAAGGAAGTCAAGATCAACACCAATTTAGAAGATAGTATCAAGAGAAGATTGGTCCAAATGTTGCACGACTATGTTGAAGTGTTTGCTTGGTCATATGAAGATATGTCGGGGCTTGATACTGATATCATAGTTCATCGTCTGCCAATGAAGGAAGGTTGTCCTTCGATCAAGCAAAAGGTTCGACACATACGGCCAGATATGTCTGAGAAGATCAAAGCTGAGGTAATGAAACAATTCAATGCAAGTTTCCTGGCAGTGACGTCATATCCATAATGTGTTGCAAATGTGGTCCCAGTGCCGAAGAAGGACAGAAAGGTCCATATGTGTGTAGATTACAGAGATTTAAATAGGGCAAGCCCCAGAGACGACTTTCCTCTACCACATATCGATGTTTTAGTTGACAATACTGCTCAACATAAAGTGTTCTCCTTCATGTATGGCTTCTTCGATTACAATCAAATCAAAATGGCACCCGAAGACATGGAGAAAACCACTTTTGTCACACAGTGGGGCACCTTCCGTTATAAGGTCATGCCTTTCGGTTTGAAGAATGCAGGCGCAACCTACCAATGGGATATGGTAGCTCTATTTCATGACATGATCCATCATGAGATAGAAGTGTATGTTGATGATATGATTGCAAGGTTGCAAACTGAGAAATAACACCTTGATCATTTACACAAGCTATTTGAAAGGTTAGAAAAAATACAAGGTGAGGCTAAATCCCAACAAATGCACCTTCCAGGTAAGGTCTGGAAAAATCCTAGGGTTTGTCATTAGTGGCAAAGGTATTGAAGTCGACCCTGCAAAAGTCAAAGCCATACAAGAAATGCCAACTCCCTGTACTGAAAAAGAAGTTAGGGGTTTCTTAGGTCGGCTAAACTACATTGCTCGATTCATATCTCACTTGACCGCTACTTGTGAGCCAATCTTCTAGCTGTTGAAGAAGGATCAAGTAGTCAGATGGAACAACAACTGCCAAGCAGCCTTTGACAAGATCAAAAAGTACTTACAAGAACCTCTAATCATGATGCCTCCAGTTGAAGGAAGACCTCTGATTATGTACTTGACTGTATTAGAGAATTCAATAGGGTGTGTGCAGGGTCAACATGACGAGTCTGGCCGAAAAGTGCATGCAATATATTACCTTAGCAAAAAGTTTACCAACTGTGAAACTAGATATTCATTGCTCGAGAAAACTTGTTGCGCTTTGGCATGGGCTGCTCGCCGGCTAAGACAGTATATGTTGACTTATACTACCTTATTGATTTCTAATATGGATCCCATCAAGTATATCTTCGAGAAACCAGCTCTGTCCGGACGAATAGCTAGATGGCAAATAATCTTGAATGAATATGACATCTAATACACTACACAAAAAGCAATCAAGGGAAGTATGTTGGTGGATCATTTGTCCCATCAAGCTGTTGATGACTATCAATCCATGAACTTTGAATTCCCAAATGAGAATATCATATTGATAACTGATTGTGAAAAGCCTAGACCATATGAAGGACCTGAACAAGGATCCCGATGGACTATGGTTTTTGATGGAGCTTCGAATGCATTGGGTAATGGAATTGGTGATGTGATCATCTCTCCTAAAGGTTACCATACACCTTTCACTTCCAAACTTTGCTTCGACTGTACGAACAACATGGCCGAGTATGAAGCATGCATCTTGGGTCTAAAGGTTTCCATTGACCTAAGAATAAAATTCTTGAGTGTATACTGAGACTCATCCCTAGTGGTAAGTCAAGTTAAAGGAGAGTGGGATACCAAGTGTAATACGAAGGGAGAACTGACTTGGTTGTTTTGCGTTTGATCGTAATTATTACGGATAGCAAGAGTCGCCACTGACTTTTCTTTTATCCAATAAGGAAAGGGTGAAAATAACAGGAAAGACCTTTGAGATGTTTTCTTGAGTTCGGGGGGTAGGTTATGAAAATGGAAGGTGTTAGTACCCTTTTCATCCGTAGTTATCTACGGGGTCTTAGTTGCTTGCTAGATCACTTTGAAAATGCTTTGTTTGAAAATGTGCTTGTGGTGTAAGTTTGAAAATATTTTGCAAAATGCCTTTGTTGTGGAAAACTTCGTAACAATTCTCGTCTCTATAAGAATGCATACAAAGTGTTGGTTTTGAAAATAGTTCAAAGAGATGTTTGTTTTTGAAGATGTTTTTGAAAGTGTAAGTGTGGAAAAATGGTTTTAGTTTGCGAGCAAGCAACTATGAGCGTCCTACCTACTCAAAAGGTCTATGTTCTTTTCCTCCTTCTTTAGATGTTGCTATCTTACCATTGATTTGGTAAGAAGCCCCATCGTTAGATATGAAAGGACGAGCGTGGGTCAATTGTATAGTCATAAAAGGCAATCTATGAGACGTTTTAGTAATTTTTGTAAGGGACTAGGTCGTTTACCGAAGGCAACATCAAGGGACATCGAGGGACTACGATCTTTTTATCGAGGGTCTTTGCTAAAACGCCCATATTCGAGGGACATGACTATTTTCTGAGGCAACAAGCGAGATTACCCTAGAAATGCATGTGTGTGAATAGTGTATTTGATTTGCATGCATTTTTGTCTTTGATTAGGGTTGTCTACTTGTTGATTTTAACTCTTTCCATACACACCCTAATTACTAGCATATTATATTAAAGCGGTAAATTGCGGAAATTAAAATCCTAAGCTACTACATCACTTTAGGGGATGGGGGATACAAGTGTACAAATGGGGTGAAAAGAAATAAAAGTCCTAATTATTACAACCATATTGAATAGCAAATGAAAGAAAAAATATATAAAAAATATAAAGACAAAAATAGTGCAAAAAGAGAGAAAGAAAAGACATCCTGGACAAAGCAGGTGTCTTTTTATTCACACACCATTTCCTTCTTTCATTTGGGATTGTAAGTCAGTGTGTATCGAAGCATACACCCTTCGATTCACACACCCTTTCCTTTCATTTGGGCATGCAAACCAATGTGCATCGAATCATACACCCTTCTATTTACACACCTTTTTCTGTTTTCTTTTGTTTGGGACTGGATAGTAGTATGGGTCAAAGCCATGCTAATATTGTCTTATGGTCTTGAAGGTTAGTTCTTAACATGTATTTGGATAAAAAAAATAAAACAAGCAAAAGGGTAGAAACGAAAAATAAACAAAAGGCCATTTACATGTTATGCCTAAAATGAAAGGTTTAAAGTCTAAAGGACTTACCTTGAAGCTGGAATGTGTTTTGGACTTTGAGTTGTTGCCCTGTATCTCCTTGTATTAGAAGAAAGGAAGGAACCTGAGCTTGAAGGATAGGGAAACTGGGAGTCGAAAGAGGGAGCAAACAGAGGTGTTATATTTCTTTGTTTCTGTATTCGAAGGAAAAGAAAAGAAGTGTTGGTTTTCTGGGTTTTAAGAGTATTTAAGTGTTATGTCCTCTCTTTTCCTTGCTAACAAATTTCTCTCCAGCCACTAAAGATCCACCCCCTAGATATGTTGTGGAACATCTTATTTATAGAAGAGTTTGGCTGAGATTTGAGGGGGGAAAACAAATGAAATTTGAACAAATTGGGTATGCTGTCTTCATAGCCTTTGAGGTACAACTTTTGTATGCCAATTTGGTGCAAATATGGGAGCAGCATAGCAGGACTGCTTTACAGCAGTTTTGAAGTGTTGTGGCAGCTTGGTGCAGGTTTGTTTCATAGCAGTGTAGCAGACTTGGACTTGGCAGCACACAGGACTTTGTCCAGCAACCTTCGACCAGACTCATCAAGAGACAAAACATAAATTGTGTTCTTCGAATGGACCAAATATGTGTCCTTCGAATTCAACAAATTCATGTTCTTTGTATGGACCACCAAACACGTGTTCTTCGAATCCAACAAATTCATGTTCTTCGAATGGGCCACCAAATATGTGTCCTTCGAATTCAACAAGTTCATGTTCTTTGGATGGGCCACCAAATATGTGTCTTTCGAATCCACCTGTGATACGGTGGGAGAACTGACTTGAGGTTTTGCGTTTGTATTCGCACTTGTTCGGTTTAGCAAGAGTCGCCACCGACTTTTTATTTTATCCTAAAGGAAAGGTTAAAAAGCACAGGAAAAACCTTTTGAGATGTTTCGTGGGTTCGGGGGGTAGATTATGAAAAGGGAAGGTATTAGCATCGTTTTCATCCATGGTTATCCATGGGCTCTTAGTTACTTGTTTTAGATCACTTGCCTTTGATTTTCAATTGCTTGAAGTGGTGGTGTGTGTGTGTTTTGAAAATGTTTTGAAAAAGATGCCTTGTCTAGGCAACCGTTGTAACAATTCTTTACTTGAATGTTTTACAAAGGTGTGTGTCTTTTCGAAAAGATGTTTCAATGTTTGTGAAATTTGTTTTGAAAGTGTTTGTGGAGTGGGTTTTGAAAAGTAGGCAAGTGTGTTTTGTAAGTTTGATCAAGTAACTTAAGATTTGTCTACCCCTAAATTTACTCAAAGATTTTCTCTATGTTTTAACCCTTTTAACAGTATTGTTCCACCATTATATTTGGTGGACAATCTTGTGTTAGGATGTTAACGGGACGGGCGCGGGTCATCGTATGGACCATGAATGCAATGGTGCCAAGTGTCTTTGGAAATTTGCTTGAAGGGACTATGATCATTTCGTTTAGGAAACTTCGAAAGCGTCATCGAGGGACTATGATCATTTGATTTGTTTTGTTTTGCCAAAGACACTCAACATGCAAGCATGACCCATTTTGGAAGGCAACGAGTGGGATTACCCTATGGGTGCAAGTGTGAATGGTGTATTGATTATCATGCATTTATCTTGTATTTAGGTTATCTAGCGATTGATTTTAAATCTTCGCATATAAACCCTAATTACTATACAGTATATTGAAAGCGATAAATTGCGGGAATTTAAAGTCTAAGCTATTACAAATAAGTATCCGGGAATGGGGGTACAAATATTTACAAATGGTGGATGAGACTTATTAGGAGAGTAGTGTCCAAATATATTTTCAACCAAATCGAATCAATCTCAATGTCAATGTAGCAATGTATAAGCAATGTATCAAAAGGATTTGTGTAAGTATATGTGATTTATTTACAAGTGCGAAATGTTAACTTAATGCAAAATTAAATAAGTATTTATTTTTGGGTTTTTGTTAATTATGTACAAACAAAAGATTTAATAAAAGAAAAGAAAATGTTTTAAGAAATTCTATTTTTATGTATTAATGTTTATATTTTTATGCATGAAAAAGATTTAACTAAAGGAAAGAAAAATGTTTTAAGTTTAAGAAAATTATTTAACTTCAAAATTCTATTCTTATATATTTTAATTATACCAGCTAAAGAAATAAAAAAAAAGTAATTAAGAACATTTTATATATATATATATATATATATATATATATATATATATATATATATATATATATATATATATATATATATATATATATATATATATATATATATATATATATATATATATATATATATATATATATATATATATATATATATATATATATATAAGTTAATGTGTTATTTCATCTACAAAATTTAATTATGTTATAAAAAGAAAATAAAATAGTATTGTTAATTAAAATTTAATGTAAAAAAAAAGTATGAGTTAGTTTGAAATAAAAATGGCTAAAAGATTAACTGGGCCTTATGTTTGTCCTTGGCCCAAAACAACACTTGAAAGAGAATCAGAAGGGGGGTACGCCCACTGAGGGAGGGGTCAGGCGCTAGAAGTTTCAGTTGGGCTTAACGTAATGATAGGGCAAGGCCCAACGCTTGAGACATGAATTTGTAAGGGTTTGAATTATTTGTTTCATATGAGAATTAGGGTTACGGGCTTGAGTTACAGAGGCGCCGTTCCTTATTCGCTTCCTTCGCCTTCTTCGTCTCTTCTGAGCAAGGCCTTCTGAACGAGCTCTTCGTCCATGGCCACTAGGCGCCAACATCCGTCTCCTCTTCCCTCCGTGGATCACTCAAGCAGTAGTTATACAAAGGTAATGATTTCTGTCTTATTAGGGTTTCAAGCTTTGCATGTGTTACTTTCGTGTTCTGATTATTATGTTGCCATTGTTTCTGTATGATGTGCGTGAAAGGAAAAAAGGAAGAGATACTACCTTTGACTTTTGGAGACGGAGGAGGACGGTGGCTTGGAGGCGTCTAGGGTGGCCGGAGACGGAGGAGTGATGAAGCTGTGGGCTTTGTGGCCTTCCCTGGTTTGTCTAGTTCCCTCTGTGGTTTTATGATGATGTTTTTCTGAAAACCCCTAGTATAATCACTTCTTTTCCTCTTCTTATGTTTGCTCGCTTCTGTATGATGATGATGCTTGAATCTGAATATGTTTGCTTCAATTGCCTTTGATGATTCTGATTCTTTTTCTCTTCGTCTGTTTGCCTGATATGCTGTTGAAATGTTACTCAATGATGAACTCTAAGTTCTGAGAGTTTGGATTTTGGCCTATGATGAATCTGATTCTGAGGCATTAGGGTTTGCTTGACTTTGAGAACATTTGTTGAAATGCTGATGTTGATTTGAGTATTGATGATGTTGATTACCGAGTTGCCTCTTGTTCCTCTTTTGCCTGCCTGAATGCTTGTGTGCTTAGGTTCTGAAATGCCTATTAAGCTTGTTTTTGGCCCTATGATGAAGTCATTCTGAGGGCTTGGATGTGTTTGTGGCTTGGCTGCTTCTAGACAATGTTGAGGCTTGTTTCAGGGCTTATGCTTAGCAGGTAATGTTGAGACTTGAACATGTTTGGAGGGTTTGATGTATTAGCAGGTTGTTTGAATGTTTTACAGGATGCAGGGCTTTATTGTTTGAAGTCAGGCTACGAGCCTGGCTTGAAAAGGGCTTCTGGTTATAGGCCTTGAAATATTAGGCATGTGTTACAGGCTTGGAAGCTTTTTTTTCTTCTGGTTTTTACAGGGCTTGATGTTTGTGTGGCTTATCAGGTTTAGTATGTGTTGAATGTTTGGCAGGCCTTGTTGTGCTTGTATGTTTCTATGCTTAGCTTGAGGGTTTGTTTTGAAACAAGTTGAAGGGCTTCAGTTTTGAGAATAGTTTGACAGGATTTGTGTTGTTTGAGGCAGGTTGATGGTTTTCAAGCTTTGAGCTGGTTTGAGCTTTGTGTTATTTTGTTATGTATTCTGCCTCCCCTTTTACTTATTCTGATATCTTTGTCATATATCTTTTTGCCTCCAGCCTGATGTACTGTAAGCCTATATTTCTTTTTACTCTCTCTCTTCTCTCTACAGATTAAAGCATTTGTTTATTGCTTTAGATGTACTATTCTGAAAAAGTACTGGCCTTGGAAAGTGATGATTTAGAATGTTGCTTGCACTTGTAGTTTTGCTTTGCATATCTCTTTCTTCTTTTTCCATATTTTCTGCTTTTTTGTGTACTTCTTTGACAGCCCTTTTGATAATTTCTTTGGACAGTTTGGTTGACATTTATTGACAGCCTAGTTTGCCTCTTTGACAGTTTTGCACTTGGTTAGGCAATGCAACTTTGGTTGGCTTATTCATTTGGCTGTTCAGTTTTCCTTTGTGACTTAGTTTGGAATTTTGAACTTTGTAGTTTGCTTGGCTTTTTGACAGTACACTCTATGCAGCTTCATGCATTTTTTAAATTTGCAAAACATATTTCTATCCCTCTTTGTGAACCAAGAGCAATCTTGTGATTTGCAGAGAGGGAAAACAAACTGATTCCGGCCAGTTCCTTTTAATGATGAATTTTAAAATATCTGTCTGCCTTTTTATTTAATTCATCTGCATTTGACTTTTCTTTCTTTTCTTGTTTTTGCAGATAAAATCAATTGAGCAAAGGAGCATCAGATAGAGGATGAAGATTTAGGATAACTTAGGATATAGCTTTATTTTACCTTTAATTATTTGTAAATACTGTAAATGTATTCAAATAACATTTGTACTTAATAATTAAAAGTAAATAAAAGTTTAATCCTTTTTAATTCTTCTTCAAATGTTTATTTAATTATTTATAATTCTTAAATTATAATAAATGGAAATAAATCCCAATTATTCTAACTTAGAATAAATAAACAATTAATAAACACTGTGGTCTTAGCATCAATCAATAATAAACCCGACGTTTCAAATAGCCATAAGCATTACACAGTCAAATCAAACAAACATGCATATTCTCTTGCCTTTACTGATTAAACCAAACACTGCAAGACCTCAATTCAAATGCCTCAATCCAAATCTCAGAGTAAACTGAAAAGAACTGTAGAATTAATTATTTCTGATAGTGTGCGCACAAAAACCCTAATTCTTGACTTAACACCAAAGAAACGCATGTCTGATCAAACTTTGGGCCAAACTCAACCAAACCCTAACAATTTTCTTGAATTGTTCTAGAGTTCATGAAAACCCTAATTTGGATGGACTGATAAGAAAAAGTCTGTTTAACTGATTCTTACGCCATTCTGAAAAGTCAGGGAAAACCCGAAGCTGTGATTTCTTGTGGAAAAATAGGAGGGCAAATTTTGGGGTACAACAGTTGCCCCTGTTCAATCTTCTTGAACCTGAAGAGTTAGATTGGCGAGCTTGCCTTTCACGACTCGAGGGTAAAAGGAGATTGGACACTAGAGTGCCCAAACAATTTGCACTCGGTGATGTGATGGTAGAGGGAATGGGCTTAAAAGATGCCATTTGGTGATGGGCTTAGAGATGCCATCTAGGGATGTGACAGAATCTTGCCGGGGGATGGGCTTAGAGATGCCATCTGGAAGTTACTGGTAGGAGGATGGGCCTATAGATGCCATCTGAAGGTGATTGTTGAACTGTATGTCATTGGTGAGTGGACGAGTATCAGAAAGGTATCCATGTTTTGGAACATCTCTGAACTGGGGGTCTGAACAAGCAATAGATTGATATCCATGTTTGGAGAATCCGTAAACTGTTTTCAGGAGTTGAAGTTGAATAAGCAATAGAGCAGCATTCGTTGTTGGGAAGCGTCCGTAAACTGTTTTCAAAAGTTGACGAAGAATCTGAACAAGCGATAGGTTAACATCCGTTACTGGAGAACCCGTGAACTGTTTTCAGAAGTCTTGAAGTTGAATAAGCAATAGAGCAGCATCCGTTGTTGGGAAGCGTCCGTAAACTGTTTTCAAAGGTTGAGTCTGAACAAGCGATAGATAAACATCCGTTGTTTGGGAAGAATCCGTAAACAGTTTTCAGAAGTCTTGAAGTTGAATAAGCAATAGAGCAGCATCCGTTATTGGGAAGCGTCCGTAAACTATTTTCAAAAGTTGACGAAGAATCTGAACAAGCGATAGGTTAACATCCGTTACTGGAGAATCCGTGAACTGTTTTCAGAAGTCTTGAAGTTGAATAAGAAATAGAGCAGCATCCATTGTTGGGAAGCGTCCGTAAACTGTTTTCAAAAGTCAAGTCTGAACAAGCGATAGATTAACATCCGTTGTTTGGGAAGAATCCGTAAACTGTTTTCAGAAGTTGAAGTGGAGAAGGAACCGGTGTAGGGTTTCCTGATGATGAGTCCGTGTAAAACTGCATCTGGATGAATCTGGAATAAGTATCAGAATGTCGCCATGTTTGGGTCACATCTGAACTATTTCCAGAAAGAATCTCGGAAGATGATGATCTTTGTCTGTTGACTGATCTTTCCTGAAAAGGTAAAGAGTTTGTTGTATGCAATGTCATGATGCATGATGCAATGTATGTTATATCAATGTTTATGATATGAATGTGATGAATGCGCATGTAAGCTGATGAGCTATCTTGCTGAGGATAGATTAATCCTGGATAGCTGGAGATAATAGAATCTTGACTGCTGTCGGGGAAAGTGAATCTTTGACTGTTGCCGGGGAAAGTAATTCCTTGACTGCTGCAGGGGATTGAAAATCCTTTGATTGTTTGAAAACGAGAAGTCCTGGGACCACTGTTGGGGAATCCGGAGTTTGGGTTGTATGCCAATCTACTGGGGATTCCTGTCTTGAGGGGATCTTCACTGGAGAATATTCGAATATCCTATGAGGTGCTGAGAATGAGAGTCTCCATTCTGCTTGGGGATTGATAGTTGGAAGTTTTAGCTTCGCTGGGGATTGCAAGAATCTTTTGATTGCTGCAGGTGTTGATTTGGGATCCTGAAAAGGTTGGTCGGGGAGATAGTTGTCCTGGCTGGTTTCAGGTATTGATCTCTGACCTGAGAAAGAAAGATAGTTTTCCTGGCTTGTTACAGGTATTGATCTTCAATCTCTTCATGTAGATGGTTTCCTGGCTTGTTACATGTATTGATCCACAATCAGTCGTCCACAGATATTTTCCTGGCTTGCTACAGGTGTTGATCTGGAACTTAAGAAATACTCCACTTTGAGAATGAGAATCTTCATTCTTTTGGGAGTCATAAATTGGGAGTATACCAATCTTCTGAGGTGATGAGAATCTTCATGCTGTTAACGGTCAGAAACTGGGAGTATACCAATCTTCTGAGGTTTTAAGGATGAGAGTCTTCAATCTTGAGTGTCAGAAATTGGGAGTATACCAATCTTGAGTTGATGAGAATCTTCATGCTGTTAACGGTCAGAAACTGGGAGTATACCAATCTACTGAGGTTTTAAGGATGAGAATCTTCATTCTTGAGGGTCAGATTTTTAGGAGCTTTAATTGTCCGTTATTCTGTTGGTGGTTGTAACTTCCAGCAGGTGATGAAGGAATTGTTGGACACTTTTGACATTCGAATGCCCCAAGTGATGATGACAGAGACTTGCCCCATGTTCGCTGAAATTTTGAGAGATTTCTTGAAATCTTGACTGGACCGCCCCAGGTTAACTGAACTTTGAAAGATCTGTTGAAACCTTGACTGGACTGCCCCAGGTTAACTGGATAGCGACATGTCATACCCCTTGGTTGATAGGATATTTGTCAATGGAAGTGTTATCCTTTTTGAAGTGATTTTGTTCACTGAGAGAGTTTTCGTTCCTCCGAACATTCGCTGTATGAATTTCTTCGCTGTCAAACAAATAACCATGTGCAAACAACGATAAGCAATGCAAAGTTTATGTTTGTCTCAAAGTTTTGAAAAATGCGTTTCTTAGCAGAAAACTTTTCATAAGACAAAATCAACACAAGATTTAGAGCAAAGCCTTACAGGAGTCAGGATACCTTTTGAAACAGTATGCTTTCGAACTAACCCATGCTTCAATTAGGACTTTTGAAGGGTTGTAACGTGGCTTGGTTCATGGTTTAAGAAACAAAGGATAAAGGCTCAAAGTGTATTTGTACCCACCCGCTCTTCGTGATGTTCTTCAATCCTAAGCTCAGTTAATTGTGCATCGCACTCTATTCGAGTTTGGAACGACCTCTTGGATGATGGTTCACCAATTGAATTTATTGGGAGACAGTCATCATCTCCTTTTTTCTTTTGCAACATTTTTCATGTTGTTGAGGATTTATAATGACCTCTTTCTTTTGATTTGTTATCCCTAACTTTTGCCTGACTGTTCCTGTTTTCGAGATTACAGTCAGCGGGATGCCCCAGCTTTCTTAAGCCTCCTTTACAGGTTTTGGCTTGGTGGGCTTTTCTCTTTTGAGAGATTGACTGCCTATGTGATAGGGAACCATCACTGTCTTTTGATTCCAAAGGAATGCTTTTTGATGTCGTTCGTTGTATTACGAACTGAGAGTTTGCGACTTCAATGCGCATCCTTTTTTTTTTTTTGAATTAACTGAGAGACTACCCTGCCCTAGGTTTAAATCAAAGGTTTCAATTTGTTTAGAACAAAAAAAAACTCCTACTTCTTTGGCTCGAAGGGGTTGACTAGGGATTATCTTCCTTATAACTCCAGTGTTTGGGGAATTGGAAGAAATGCCTGTACATCATCAGCACGGTCTATTCAAAAGCATACTGTATGAGATTATGGTATTGTTTCGTCATCCTCCCTCTAAAGGCTTGCAGCTTTTTATCAAGAGTTAAATATCATAAAGAAAACATAAGAGTAGTGAAAACGAATGGATGAATTCAAGACAAACATATGCAATGCATTAATGAAACAGAGTTTGACATTAACAGATAATTGTTTGAATAACAAAGAGATTACAACTTGGAAATTCAAATGAAACAAAAGTCTCTCAGTTTGAGCTTTGTCACTTCAGGTGGAGAAACCCTTAACGAAAGATTTTCATCTCGCCGTCCGGCATGAACCTCAGCACTCCAATGTCAATCAGATCTTGAATCTTGTTCTTCAAGGCCCAACAGTCGTCGGTGTCATGTCCCGGGCTATAGGAGTGGTATACACAAAATGCGTCGGGATGATAGTTAGGAGCAGAGGTATTGGGCTTCCGAATAGGATCCCTCAAAGCAGTCAGATTGACCTCCAACAAGCGCTCCAGTATTAGAGATGACGGTATGTCAGTCTCAGTGAAATGTCTCCCCGACGTATTTTGCTTACGCCGATTACCCCGTTGATGCTGACGAGGTTGTTGATGGGGTTGTGACCCTGAAGCAAGTAGGGGAGCCTTCCACTTGTCTTCTTGTCTGGAGGGGGGTTGAGTGGTGACTTGCTCTTCAACCTCAGATGTTTGCCCCACTTGGTTTTCCCGAAGCAGTTGGCTGACGAGAACTCTGAGTTCCTCTTGTCTTTGAGACAAGTCCTGGATGAGAGCCATCTGGCCCACCAGTTGTCCCATCACCTGGATCCTCAAAGTTGCCAAATCAAACTGTAGTTCCCCCAGCTGATCACTCTTGGCATTGTTTGAAGTCTCCTGGACCAAGCCCTTTGTAAGGAGAGATTTCACTTCTTCTTGTCTCAGGGATATGTTCAAGAACATTTCCTGAAGCTGAGCATTTTGGTCCTGGATATCCTTGACAGTCCTCTCTAGAGCCATCTCTTACTGAAATAAACAGTAGGAGAGTAAGGAAACCTGAAAAAGGAAAAACTGTTATGATGCAATGCATGATATGTGGATGCATGTTTTCAAGTATCTCTTGGGGTAAACACAAGAGAATGTTAGAGGTTGAACTTCGATCTTTGATTGGAGAACTTTGCAACGGTGGATGTCTTTCCACGAGAATCAAGCTCACCATGTGAAGTGGGTCATAGCCCCTGATTCAAGTTGTTGCACTTGATCTTTGATGGCATTTTTTTAGAGGAGAAACCTCTTTCCCTTTGGTAGACGTCTGGTTCAACCTAACCCTGCATCAAAAGAACCCTCGAGATCCTTGAAATGGTTATTGAAAATGCTATGGTATGATGTCATGATGTTATGTACATGTATGCAAAAACAAGCAAGTGTATATACAGGTAATCATATTCACACAAAGCAAACAAGTCCTTAGGTTTAGGCTTGCATGGGGTTTGTAGGTAAGTACCCTCTTGAAGTTAGTTGGCTCATCCTGTCCTAAAAATAGAAACCGGGTTCTAAGGAGCTCAATATCATTAGATTATTTTCTGTGTTCATTGTTTTGGTTTAGCCACTTAACTGGCGACCAAAATATTCCAAGAAAACAACCCTCAATGAGTGTAGTATCGAGTATCTACCAACTTCGGACTGCACCAAAGTCTGTCATCTCACTACCCCTAAAAAGGCTAGGATGGTCAATTAAGGTTCTAAGAGTTCGTTAGTGTTTCATGACATCACTCAGCGGCCCCGTACTCTCCTTGATTGAACTCAAGGGTTACCGGTACTCACAAATATGTCACACTAACATAGCTTACTGCTTCAACCATGTTGGTATACCCCGCACAGTTCCCTCACAGTTTTATTGCTATTTACCTAAAAAGGTGCCCCAAAATCCGGGTGTAGGATTTACAACAAACCCAAACA
Organism: Vicia faba; assembly: GCA_948472305.1. Lineage (NCBI taxonomy): Eukaryota > Viridiplantae > Streptophyta > Magnoliopsida > Fabales > Fabaceae > Vicia > Vicia faba. The sequence goes on along the minus strand of OX451740.1, from coordinate 751,729,456 downwards.
AGGACCCAGAAAAGTAAAGCAATCAAGGAAATCAAAGCAAGAATGTAAAGGTGATCTAAACCCTAAGGTAACCCCATTTTTAAATTGATCCCCAGCAGAGTCGCCAGTTCTGTGATATGGTGGGAGAACTGACTTGAGTTTTTGCGTTTGTATTCGCACTTGTTCGGTTTAGCAAGAGTCGCCACCGACTTTTTATTTTATCCTAAAGGAAAGGTTAAAAAGCACAGGAAAAACCTTTTGAGATGTTTCGTGGGTTCGGGGGGTAGATTATGAAAAGGGAAGGTATTAGCATCCTTTTCATCCATGGTTATCCATGGGCTCTTAGTTACTTGTTTTAGATCACTTGCCTTTGATTTTCAATTGCTTGAAGTGGTGGTGTGTGTGTGTTTTGAAAATGTTTTGAAAAAGATGCCTTTTCTAGGCAACCATTGTAACAATTCTTTACTCGAATGTTTTACAAAGGTGTGTGTCTTTTCGAAAAGATGTTTCAATGTTTGTGAAAGTTATTTTGAAAGTGTTTGTGGAGTGGGTTTTGAAAAGTAGGCAAGTGTGTTTTGTAAGTTTGATCAAGTAACTTAAGAGTTGTCTACCCCTAAATTTACTCAAAGATTTTCTCTATGTTTTAACCCTTTTAACAGTATTGTTCCACCATTGTATTTGGTGGACAATCTTGTGTTAGGATGTTAACGGGACGGGCGCGGGTCATTGTATGGACCATGAATGCAATGGTGCCAAGTGTCTTTGGCAATTTGCTTGAAGGGACTATGATCATTTCGTTTAGGCAACTTCGAAAGCGTCATCGAGGGACTATGATCATTTGATTTGTTTTGTTTTGCCAAAGACACTCAACATGCAAGCATGACCCATTTTGGAAGGCAACGAGTGGGATTACCCTAGGGGTGTAAGTGTGAATGGTGTATTGATTATCATGCATTTATCTTGTATTTAGGTTATCTAGCGATTGATTTTAAATCTTCGCATACAAACCCTAATTACTATACAGTATATAGAAAGCGATAAATTGCAGAAATTTAAAGTCTAAGCTATTACAAATAAGTATCCGAGAATGGGGGTACAAATATTTACAAATGGATATGAGACTTGTTAGGAGAGTAGTGTCCAAATATATTTACAACCAAATCGAATCAATCTCAATGTCAATGTAGCAATGTATCAAAAGTATTTGTGTAAGTGTATGTGATTTATTTACAAGTGCGAAATGTTAACTTAATGCAAAATTAAGTAAGTATTTATTTTTGGGTTTTTGTTAATTATGTACAAACAAAATATTTAATAAAAGAAAAGAAAATGTTTTAAGAAATTCTATTTTTATGTATTAATGTTTATATTTTTATGCATGAAAAAGATTTAACTAAAGAAAAGAAAAATGTTTTAAGTTTAAGAAAATTATTTAACTTCAAAATTCTATTCTTATATATTTTAATTATACCAGCTAAAGAAATAAAAAAAAAGTAATTAAGAACATTTTATATATATATAAAAAAAAGTTAATGTGTTATTTCATCTACAAAATTTAATTATGTTATAAAAAGAAAATAAAATAGTATTGTTAATTAAAATTTAATGTAAAAAAAAAGTATGAGTTAGTTTGAAATAAAAATGGCTAAAAGATTAACTGGGCCTTATGTTTGTCGTTGTCCCAAAACAACACTTGAAAGAGAATCAGAAGGGGGGTACGCCCACTGAGAGAGGGGTCAGGCGCTAGAAGTTTCAGTTGGGCTTAACGTAATGATGGGGCAAGGCCCAACGCTTGAGACATGAATTTGTAAGGGTTTGAATTATTTGTTTCATATGGGAATTAGGGTTACGGGCTTGAGTTACAGAGGCGCCGTTCCTTCTTCGCTTCCTTCGTCTTCTTCCTCTCTTTTGAGCAAGGCCTTCTGAACGAGCTCTTCGTCCATGGCCACTAGGCACCAACATCCATCTCCTCTTCCCTCCATGGATCACTCAAGCAGTAGTTATACAAAGGTAATGATTTATGTCTTATTAGGGTTTCAAGCTTTGCATGTGTTACTTTCGTGTTCTGATTATTATGTTGCCATTGTTTCTGTATGATGTGCGTGAAAGGAAAAAAGGAAGAGATACTACCTTTGACTTTTGGAGACGGAGGAGGACGGTGGCTTGGAGGCGCCTAGGGTGGCCGGAGACGGAGGATTGATAAAGCTGTGGGCTTTGTGGCCTTCCCTGGTTTGTCTAGTACCCTCTGTGGTTTTATGATGATGTTTTTCTGAAAACCCCTAGTATAATCACTTCTTTTCCTCTTCTTATGTTTGCTCGCTTCTGTATGATGATGATGCTTGAATCTGAATATGTTTGCTTCAATTGCCTTTGATGATTCTGATTCTTTTTCTCTTCGTCTGTTTGCCTGATATGCTGTTGAAATGTTACTCAATGATGAACTCTAAGTTCTGAGAGTTTGGATTTTGGCCTATGATGAATCTGATTCTGAGGCATTAGGGTTTGCTTGACTTTGAGAACATTTGTTGAAATGCTGATGTTGATTTGAGTATTGATGATGTTGATTACTGAGTTGCCTCTTGTTCCTCTTTTGCCTGCCTGAATGCTTGTGTGCTTAGGTTCTGAAATGCCTATTAAGCTTGTTTTTGGCCCTATGATGAAGTCATTCTGAGGGCTTGGATGTGTTTGTGGCTTGGCTGCTTCTAGACAATGTTGAGGCTTGTTTCAGGGCTTATGCTTAGCAGGTAATGTTGAGACTTGAACAGGTTTGGAGGGTTTGATGTATTAGCAGGTTGTTTGAATGTTTTACAGGATGCATGGCTTTATTGTTTGAAGTCAGGCTACAAGCCTGGCTTGAAAAGGACTTCTGGTTACAGGCCTTGAAATATTAGGCATGTGTTACAGGCTTGGAAGCTTTTTTTTCTTCTGGTTTTTACAGGGCTTGATGTTTGTGTGGCTTATCAGGTTTAGTATGTGTTGAATGTTTGACAGGCCTTGTTGTGCTTGTGTGTTTGTATGCTTAGCTTGAGGGTTTGTTTTGAAACAGGTTAAAGGGCTTCAGTTTTGAGAATAGTTTGACAGGATTTGTGTTGTTTGAGGCAGGTTGATGGTTTTCAAGCTTTGAGCTGGTTTGAGCTTTGTGTTATTTTGTTATGTATTCTGCCTCCCCTTTTACTTGTTCTGATATCTTTGTCTTATATCTTTTTGTCTCCATCCTGCTGTACTGTAAGCCTATATTTCTTTTTACTCTCTCTCTCTTCTCTCTACAGATTAAAGCATTTGTTTATTGCTTTAGATGTACTATTCTGAAAAAGTACTGGCCTTGGAAAGTGATGATTTAGAATGTTGCTTGCACTTGTAGTTTTGCTTTGCATATCTCTTTCTTCTTTTTCCATATTTTCTGCTTTTTTGTGTACTTCTTTGACATCCCTTTTGATAATTTCTTTGGACAGTTTGGTTGACATTTGTTGACAGCTTAGTTTGCCTCTTTGACAGTTTTGCACTTGGTTAGGCAATGCAACTTTGGTTGGCTTATTCATTTGGCTGTTCAGTTTGCCTTTGTGACTTAGTTTGGAATTTTGAACTTTGTAGTTTACTTGGATTTTTGACAGTACACTCTATGCAGCTTCATGCATTTTTTAAATTTGCAAAACATATTTCTATCCCTCTTTGTGAACCAAGAGCAATCTTGTGATTTGCAGAGAGGGCAAACAAACTGATTCCGGCCAGTTACTTTTAATGATGAATTTTAAAATATTTGTCTGCCTTTTTATTTAATTCATCTGCATTTGACTTTTCTTTCTTTTCTTGTTTTTGCAGATAAAATCAATTGAGCAAAGGAGCATCAGATAGAGGATGAATATTTAGGATAACTTAGGATATAGCTTTATTTTACCTTTAATTATTTGTAATAACATTATTTGTAAATAATGTAAATGTATTCAAATAACATTTGTACTTAATAATTAAAAGTAAATAAAAGTTTAATCCTTTTTAATTCTTCTTCAAATGTTTATTTAATTATTTATAATTCTTAAATTATAATAAATGGAAATAAATCCCAATTATTCTAACTTAGAATAAATAAACAATTAATAAACACGGTGGTCTTAGCATCAATCAATAATAAACCCGGTGTTTCAAATAGCCATAAGCATTGCACAGTCAAATCAAACAAACATCCATATTCTTTTGCCTTTACTGATTAAACCAAACACTGCAAGTCCTCAATTCAAATGCCTCAATCCAAATCTCAGAGTAAACTGAAAAGAACTGTAGAATTAATTCTTTCTGAGAGTGTGCGCACAAAAACCCTAATTCTTGACTTAACACCAAAGAAATGCCTGTCTGATCAAACTTTGGGCCAAACTCAACCAAACCCTAACAATTTGCTTGAATTGTTCCAGAGTTCATGAAAACCCTAATTTGGATGGACTGATAAGAAAAATTCTGTTTGACTGATTCTTACGCCATTCTGAAAAGTCAGGGAAAACCCGAAGCTGTGATTTCTTGTGGAAAAATAGGAGGGCAAATTTTGGGGTACAACACCACCCATTGTGTGTCATAGTGTAGAAACTATGTATGTTGAAAGACTTAAAGGTGGAATCGAAGCAAGCATAAGGAGAGTCATTTCCTTGTGGGTGCTAGCATGAAGGAAGTCATTGCCTTGTGCATGCTAGCATGAGGGAAGCCCCTGCCTTGTGAATCGAAGCAAATAGGAAAAAAGGCCACTGCTTTGTGGGTGCTAGCATGAAGGAAGTCATTGCCTTGTGCCTGCTAGCATGAGGGAAGCCCTTGCCTTGTGGATCGAAACAAGCATGAAGTAGCCAATGCTCAATCAAAGCTTTGTGAATTAAACTTGATCGAAGGAGGCCAAATGCCCTATTGAAGCTTGTGAACCAAGCTTGCATTGAAGGAGGCCAAATTCCCAATCAAAGCTTGTGAACCAAGCTTGCATCGAAGGAGGCCAAATTCCCAACCAAAGCTTGTGAAACAAAGCTTGCTCAAAGGAGGCCAAATGCCAAATCGAAGCCTCTGAACCAAGCTTGATCGAAGGATTTAGATGCCCAATCGAAGCTTATGAATCAAGGAAAACTTGCTATTCTTTGATTTGATGCTTGAGAGCCTAATATGATCCATGGAAACTACATGGAGCATTAAAAGTCCAATTGTACTTGTGCAAATTTTAAATAGAAAATCCTTGTTAGAAAGGTCTTGAAAAAAAGAGAGGGCAAATTTTAGGGTACAACAGCTGCCCCTGTTCAATCTTCTTAAACCTGAGGAGTTATATTGGTGAGTCCACCATTCGTGACTTGAAGGTGGAAGATGATTAAACAATAGAGTGCCCAGAAATTTGCACTCAATGATATGGTGGTTGATTGTGTCGGGAATGGGCTTAAAGATGCCATTTGGAGAGATAATGAAGAGTTGTCGGAGATGGGCTTAAAGATGCCATTTGGAGAGATAATGGAGAGTTGTCGGAGATGGGCTTACAGATGCCATCCATGGTGACAGAAAAGGTCTTTGTTTCACCTATTTTTAACTGGAAGAAATAAATCTAACCAAAAGAGGTCTTTGATTCGCCTGTCTTTATCTGGAAGAAATAAATCTAACCAGAAGAGGTATTTGATTCGTCTGTCTTTAACTGGAAGAACTAAATCTAACCAAAAGATGTCTTTGTTCTCCTGTCTTTAACTGGAAGAAATAGATCCAACCAGAAGAGATCTTTGTTCGCCTGTCTTTAACTGGAAGAACTAAATCTAACCAGAAGAGGTCTTGATTGATCGCCTATTATTAACTGGAAGAAATAAATCTAACAAGAAGAGGTCTTTGATTCGCCTATTTTTAACTGGAAGAAACAAATATAACCAGAAGAGGTCTTTGATTCGCCAGTCTTTAACTGGAAGAAATAAATCTAACCAGAAGAGGTCTTTGATTCGCCTGTCTTTAACTGGAAGAAACAAATCTAACCAAAAGAGGTCTTTGATTCTCCTGTCTTTAACTGGAAGAAATAAATCTAACCATAAGAGGTCTTTGTTCGCCTGTCTTTAACTGGAAGAAATAAATCTAACCAGAAGAGGTCTTGATTCGCCTGTCTTTAATTGGAAGAAATAATCTAACCATAAGAGGTCTTTGATTCGCTTGTCTTTAACTTGAAGAACTAAATCTTAACCGGAAGAGGTCTTTGATTTGCCTGTCTTTAACTGGAAGAAACAAATCTAACCAGAAGAGGTCTTTGATTCTCATTTCTTTAACTTGAAGAACTAAATCTAACCAGAAGAGGTCTTTGATTCGCTTGTCTTTAACTGGAAGAACTAAATCTAACCAGAAGAGGTCTTTGATTCGCCTGTCTTTAACTAGAAGAAATAAATCTAACCAGAAGAGGTCTTTGATTCGCCTGTCTTTAACTGGAAGAACAAAATCTAACCATAAGAGGTCTTTGATTCGCCTGTCTTTAACTGGAAGAAATAAATCTAACAAGAAGAGGTATTTGATTCACATGTCTTTAACTGGAAGAACTAAATCTAACCAGAAGAGGTCTTTGATTCGCCTGTTTTTAACTGGAAGAACTAAATCTAACCAGAAGAGGTCTTTGATTCGCCTATTTTTAACTGGAAGAAATAAATCTAACCATAAGAGGTCTTTGATTCTCCTGTCTTTAACTAGAAGAAATAAATTTAACCAGAAGAGGTCTTTGATTCGCCTGTCTTTAATTGGAAGAAATAAATCTAACCAGAAGAGGTCTTTGATTCGCCTGTATTTAACTAGAAGAAATAAATCTAACCATAAGAGGTCTTTGTTCGCCTGTCTTTAACTGGAAGAACTAAATCTAACCAGAAAAGGTCTTTGTTCGCATGTCTTTAACTGGAAGAACTAAATATAACCAGAAGAGTTCTTTGATTGATCGCCTATTATTAACTAGAAAAAGTGAATCCATCCAGAAAAGGACTTGATTGATCGCCTATTATTAACTGGATGTCGTGAATCTATCCATAAGAGGACTTGATTAATCGCCTATTATTAACTGGAATCTGTGATCGGTGGATCTGGAACTGACTATTTAACGCTGGTTCGCGAAATGTCGCGGAAGCAAGAGTCGCCACCGTCTTTTATTTTCTCCAAATGGAAAGGACAAAAGCACAGAAAAATTCCTTAAAGAGATTGCTCTCGGTTCGGGAGGTAGGTTATAGAAAGGGAAGGTGTTAGCACCCTTTCTATCCATGGTTATCCATGGGCTCTTAGATACTTGCTCATTTGTGTTTTCAAAAATGGTTTGTTTGCTTTTCAACTGTGGGTTTTAAAAAGTTTCTTTGAAAATTCCAGTTCGACTCTTGTATCGGTCCTCAAGAGTGTTTGAAAAATTGCTTTCGAAAGCTTTTGAAAAGGTGTCGGTGTGAAAAGTATTTTTGATTTGTTTTTAAGATTAGAGCAAGTATCTAGAGTCGTCTACCTACCCTAAGGAATTCGTCTGTGTAAATGTCCTTTAAAGTAGTGCCATCCCACCATTGAGAGGTAGGTAGCACCACCGTTGGAGTTGTTCGGGTCAATTCGAGGTTCGGGACATGGTGATCACCAGAGCAATAGGAAGACACCTTAGAAGCTACCCTCATGCCAGGTTCCCAGATCATGAGGACTTACTAAGACATTCTCTACTCGACGATCACCTTTCGAAGGCAAGGCAACAATGAGGCGTACCCTAGGGGTGGTGTGTGATTTATTTGTCGTTTTCAGATATTTTGTCTTTTCATGTCATGGGTGATCTACGCGTTTGTTTTTATTTAGACATTCATTCTTGCATGCAATTATTAACAGTTAAAAAGTTGCGAGAAATGTAAAGTTCCTAAACTATTACAAAGGCGCGGGTCCACATCGCCAAATTAAATCCAGGACCCGATTTGACAGAAAGTAAATAAAGTGCGAGAAATAAAATGTCCGAGTTTACAAGGCTTTGGGAGAATTACATTAATATTATAAGAAGTAAAATAAAATGCGTGAATTGGAATTAAAATTGGAAGCGAGGGCGTTGGACCCTTTTTAATGAAATTAAATTATGATTATTAAATTAATGAAATTAAAAGGAAAAAAAGAAATTATTTTTGAGGTTTTTTTGTATTTATGGTTTTTTTATGTGAATTAAATGAAATTAACTAATTAACCCTAATTCTACAACTTTTATTTATTAAGAAAAACATGTTAGAATTTAAACCTAAAATTAAATTAATTAATTAATGGCAATTTGATTTATAAAAATAAATAATTAATTATTAGTGAAAAGAAAAGAAAAAGGATAAAAATTGATTAAAACCTAATTCTACGAATTTTAAGTTTATTAAGAAAAATGTTTGAATTAAACCTAATTTTACAAAGCTAAATTAATTAATGATATTTACTTAAAAAAAAAACATTAAATAAAAATACTTATTTTTTGTCTTTTTTCTGATTTTTATATTGTTTTTATGTTTTTTATGAAAATATTAAATCAAAGAATTAAAGGAAATTAATAAAAAAACAAGAAAAGAAATATATAAAAAAAGAATAAAAGAAGCAAACCCTAGGGGGTTCTGTCCCCAAATTGGAGGTAAAGTCCAGTAATTCTGGCCCAATTGACTTCTGGCCTGGTTGACTTTTTCGCTGGCGTGTGGCACCTTTGACTTGTGCCTATGATGCTCTTCCAACTATAGCCTTTTGATGGATCTTACTGAACGCGTGGCAAACCTGAAGGATGGATGTATGGTGGTCGGTTGCGTGGAAACTGCACAGAATGACGTTAGGAAAAATATTATTGAAAGTGAGGGGGACCTGGGAATCGAACCCAGGTCCCAGTGCCTTATGAAACAATGCTTTCACCATCTATACCAAACGCGCATTTTGAATATATAATGACAATTAATTGTTATAAGAGAAAAGTGGTCAGTGGCTCAAAAAGTAGAAAAAACGTGCGTGGAATTCAAATGACCCAACCATCATTCGCCACCTAGCCTTCTTCTTCCTTGTAGCATTTTCCTGAAATAAAAAACAATTGAATAGCGGGGGTTTTAAACCCCCACTAAGTAACAAGTACAAAAATAGCGATTAGCACCCTGCTAATCATAAATTAATCGTGAGGTGTGTTTTCAAATCGTCCAAGCATGCTGAGTTGAATGGTCTGGGTCTCATGTTCTAATTTTTCTTAACTGGGAAACCCCAATTCAAGGTTTTGAAAACCCTAAAAGACAACAATGGCAACTTCGCGTATGGTGTATAAAAACTCAATCAAATTATGTGGTTAGCTTCAGAATCAATTAATTAGTGTGAATCCATAAAAAAAATGAAATGAACATGCTTGAATATTGCAATACGAATATGCATAAAATTGGAAACAGTTTGAGTTTTGTATACCAATTCTGGGCGTGTAAGGGTTGAAAAACAATGCAGTTAGGTTCAGTAATACACGAGGAAGCTTTTGCAATTGGTCTCTTGCTCTGAATCGTGCTAGAATATTGTTTTCAGTTTCCAATTTTTTGGCAAAAAACTCAAACTTTTCTATGCTTTTCTGGCGCAGCTTTGTGGTCATTGGCATTAGGGTTGGCTTCATGCTTATGTATGGAATGATTAGGGTAAAAAATCTGAGCCAAAGGATCCATGAATTGATAAGAAAATATTTGATTTTCCATGCCATAATTTTCAAATCTTTTCATGCATATTTGCTACCAAATCATGTTCAATCACATGGATTCTTTCCCTATCTAGTAATGCACGAAAATCTGAAGTTATCCTATGCACAAAAAGATTTGATTGACTTGCTTTGATATTTTCCACCTATTTATTTTAATTAAATGAATTATTAATAATTAAAAATCCAAATAAATAAATAAAAATGATAAAAAACTTCGCTTTGGGCCAAATGGTCGTGCACATGTTTTGGATGATGGATTTTGGAAGAAAAAGAGGCCCATTAGCAATTTTAGGACATTTGAAGCAATGTTGACTTTTCAAAATATCCAAAAATTTCCCAACTTCCACAAGGCATAACTTGCTCAATTATTAAGCTTTGCTCATGTTCTTGGACATTTTGGAAAGGTCTTTGAGTCCTCTAACCAATGTCTTTGGTCCCATGTCATTTTGATTTAACAATATCAAGTTATGGCCTTTGACTTAAAGTCCCTTTTTGTTGACTTTTGAAAATGACCTATAATGTTGAAATTGATAACTTTTTGTGAGAGCATTTCTTGGACTTGAAGTATGAAAATGAGTTGTAGGAAATGTCTTTCTCTTCAAAATGAGCTTTGGATGGAATTTTTATGATAAACCATGTGGAAGTTATGCCTTGGTCAAGTTATAGTTGACTTTTTCAACTGTCCAAATATGGAAACTTTTGCATCTTGAGACTTTTTGAGCCAAGCTTTGAGAATCATGATCAAGCATTGATCAAATGATGTTTGTGGCTTCAAAATGAGATGTTGACCAAAAATTTGAACTTTTGACTGTCAAATGACCATTTTGCCCTTACAGTTGACTGTAGTGCAATTAGGGTTTTTGACTGTGCAATTTTGTGCTGTAAGTCTTGAAACTAAGTATGAGGATGCTTGACCATGTTTATAGGCATGTGGGACTTGATTGGAACCTTGGAAACTTCATTTTCTTTGTCAGAACCAAAACCCTAGTTTTTGACTGTTAGGAGCCCCTTGAACTGTGCAACCCTTGGGGAGATTTTGAAGCTTTGACTTGGCAAATTTTGAAGAATATGGGAGGGAAAATTTTGGGGTACAACATAATCCATCCAGAAGAGGACTTGATTGATCGCCTATTATTAACTGGAATCCATCCAGAAGAGGACTTGATTGATCGCCTATTATTAACTGAAATCCATCTAGAAGAGGACTTGATTGTTCGCCTATTATTAATTGGAATCCATCCAGAAGAGTACTTGATTGATCGCCTATTATTAACTGGAATCCATCTAGAAGAGGACTTGATTGATCTTTCCTGCAAGGAAGAGGGTTAGTTTCCTGCAGAAGTATGCATGTCGTGATGATGTTCTCAAAATAAATGAGATTATGTTGTATGTGTATTTTATATGATGTATGAATGTGAATTGTGATTGAAGTGTATCTTTTTCTAGAAAAATAAATCTTTGACAAATGCTGGAGATTTTTGGTACGCTGAATCCTGGACTGCTGCTGGAGATTAAGAGTATGTGTATCTTTAACTTTGTTTAGAGCGTTTCTGTTGGGAATTCCTGTTCTGTTGTTCGAGGAGAAACTCCGCTGGGGAATATTGGCTTATTTGAGAAGACTCCGTGGAGAGTGTTGATCTCTTCTTGGGGAAAAGAGTTCAGGAGTTTTAGCTGTCCATTGCTCTACTGGGGAGTTATACTCTTGATTGGAGAGAATGGAAGTTAACAACTTGTTGGGGATAAAGAAGTTAATTGTTATCTGGTTGGACTCTAGGCTTTACAGCAACTCACTGGGGATAGTGGCAAACTCTATTAGGGGAGAGGACATCTTAAACTGTTATCTGGTCGGGTTCAGGCTTTGCAGCAACTTTCGGAGATAGCAATGACTCTGTTGACGACTTCACTAGGGACTAGGGGTTGTGGTCCCTTAATTTGTAATAGTCTGAGAGGCAAACTCAAGCTGGGGAATCTTTAGTTTGTTGGGGAAATAAACCCTGTTGAAGAGAGTATTTGACAAACGGCTGGAGAGGTGTTTTATTTTGGCAGAACTCCTCGAGGATTATTTTTGAGACCAACTCAGCTGGGGAGAGGTTTTCTGGAGATTGAAACTCTGGATGGGGATTTCCTGGATCCAATTTTATTGGGATATTCATGAATTTTTCCTTGAGGGGTTTGTACCCTTATCTGTGAAGGTTATTCTGTGCGGATAACCTTATAGAGGTGGCTCTGGCGACTTCAACGTGGATCACCTTATGAAGAGGACTTTGTATGGAATTATCACTTCCCCTAGTAGTAAGTGCTGTAGTACTGCTAGAAAATGTGTGCTTGTCTGTACATGACCCTTTGCTGGAATTCAAATTCAATGCTCCAAGTGATTTAGATGGAGATCTACCCCTGGTTATTCATCACTTTTTGAGAGATTTCTTGGAATCTTGACTTGACTTCCCCATATGTGCTAGACAATGATCATGCTATGCCCCTTGATTATGAGAGATTTGTCATTGGAAGTGTCTTTCCATTTGAAGTGATTCTGTTTTCTTGAGAGAATTTTTTGTTCACTGAATGTTCATCGTGTGAATTTCATATGCAAACAACTGTATTAAAAAAAATGCAAAGTTTATGTTTGTCTTGAAGTTTTGAAAATTCATTTTAGCAAATAAAATAATTTTGTAAGAATATGAATTCAACTCAGGATTTACAGTAAAGCCTTACAGGAGTCAGGATACCTTTTGTAACAGTATGCTTTCGAACTAACCCATGCTTCAATTAGGACTTTTGAAGGGTTGTAGTGTGGCCTGGTTCACGGTTTAAGAAACAAAGGATAAAGCTCAAAGTGTATTTGTACCCAACCCATTCTCCATGATGTCCTCCAATCCTAAACTCAGTTAATTATACATTTGAATTCCAATTGAGTCTGGAATGACGTTTTGGTGATGGTTCAGAAATTTGGAAGTTTATTTGTGAAGGAACTTATTTTTGCAACATTTTTCATGTTGTCGAGGATTTATAGTAACCTCTTTTTTGATTTATTATCCCTGATTTTTGCCTGACTGTTCTTGTTTTGAGATTACAGCCAGCGGGATGCCCCAGTTTTTCTTAAGTCTCCTTCGTAGGTTTTGACTTAGTGGGCTTTTCTTTTGAGAGATAATGACTACCTATTTGATAGGGAACCATCTCTGTCTTTTGATTCAGAAGGACGTTCTTGATGTCATTCGTTGTTTATGCAGTGAAAGCTTGCGACTGAACGCGCATTTGAATTAACTGAGAAACTGCCCTGCCCCAGGTTTTGATTAAAGGTTTCAATTTGTGTGAAAAAGAAAACTTCTACTTCTTTGGCTCAAAGGGGTTAACTAGGGATTATCTTCCTTATAACTCCACTGTTTAGGAATTGAAAGAACGCCTGTACGTCGTCAGCAAGGTCTGTCCAAAGGCATACTGTATGAGATTATGGCATTGTTTTCGTCATCTTCCCTCTAAAGGCTTGCAACTTATAGTCGAGAGTTGAATATCACAAAAAGGAGTAGAAAACACAGTTTAAATATAGTGACAATGAATGAATTAATTCAAGACAAACATATTCAATGCATTAATGAATATAACCAAAGTCTGACATAAAGATAAGCATTTGAACAAACAAAAGAAGTTGCAATTAAAAATTCAAATGAACAAAAATTTCTCCGCCTAAATTTGTTACTTCAAAGGGTGTGTCTTTGAGGGATGACATAAAAATTCAATCTGGCCATCTTGTGCGAATTCCAACGCTCATTCATCGATCAGGTATTGAATCTTATATTTCAACGTCCAACAACTATCAGTATCATGCCCCAGACTGTTGGAGTGATATGCACACCTTTCAATGGGATGATAACTAGGAGCATAAGTATTAGTATTCCGAGGAGGATCCTTCAATGTGACCAAATTCAACTTCAACATGTGTTGCAAGATTTGCGACATCGGCATGTTGAGTTTGGTATATTGCCTATTGGGTGTATCCCGCTTACGCTGATTACCCTGTCGTTGTTGGAAAGGTTGTTGTTGGGCTCGTGATGTAGCAACAATTTGGAAAGTAATACTCTCCACCAAGCCAACTTCTTGTCTCTTCGGGGGCTGATTAATTACTTGATGTCCAGCCTCGATTGTTTGTTTCATACGGTTGCATCCGTCTTGATGAAGCTTATTGACAAGAGTTCTCAACTCTTCTTGTCCCTGGACTAAGTTTTGAATAAGAGCCATTTGTCCCAACATCTGGATTCTCATTGTTGCTATCTCCGCTTGCAATTGTCTTATCTTACTTTCCTTGTCGTCTTCAGGATTGTCATTGGTCATGCTCTCAATGAAAAGTGTTTTCAACTCTTCTTTCCCCTTGGATAGATTCAGGAACACTTCTTGAAGCTGAGCATTTTGGGTTTGAAGATCCTTGATAGTCTGTTCTAGAGCCATCTCTACTGAAATAAACAGTAAGCAGATGAGAAACCTATGTGGGGAAAACCTGTTATGATGACATGTATGTTATGTGGATGCAATGTTTTCAAGGATTTAGAAGATTTAAATTTGTTTAGACAAAAGGAACAAACATCAATTGCATTAATAAGTTCAAAAAGATTGCAGATATTCCTGTTGGGCTTACAAAGGAGGAAATAAACACAAAATAAACTCCTAAGACAAAAAGGTCGAGCGCATCCTCTTTGGCGCAATGTAGGTGTTCAAAGTTCGCTATTCATGAAGCTGTGTTATAAGCTCTAAAACCTTCTTTTCACTTGCGTAGAACTGGGTTTCGAAGGTGTCTCTCTCTTCCTTTAGCTGAATCCAAGCTCTTTGCAAATCTTCAAGAGAAGTAGGCATGTTAGGATAAAGGACAATATACGAAACCTCTCCTTCGGTAACAGGCTCCATGATGATAGGTAAGATGGCAGGGTAAGGCATGATGAGACTTTAAGCACGGGTTTGTACCCACTTAAGATAAGGATCCAAAGGAATGGAGTTCTTATGCCCCAATGTCTTTCTATCCACCTTGTTTACCATTCTCCAAGCTCGTATGAACCTCTGACGATAGCCTTGGTCGTCGCCCTCGTAGTCGAATACCAAACCTTGGATGAGTGCATTGTGGGGACCATATCTTCGTGCATAACCAAACTTCCTTAATGCAGGAGAAGGGTTATAGGTGATACCTCCCCTAATTCCTAAGAGTGGGACATTAGGGAATTCCCCACAACGGTCAATGATGGTAATGTCCTCTAGGGATCGAGAAGACCAATAAATGTCAGAATGTGTGAGTGACATCATCCTTTGAGACCATGTCAAACCTTGCTCATCTTTAACGTTGATCAAGGTAGGTGCAAAATAAACCACCTAGAGAGTAAGTGCATGCAACACAAAAGAGTACCTCTTTTCTTCATGGTGCGAGTGTGGAGACAATGTAGAATGTCTCCAAGCAGGGTAGGTATAGGATTAAGAGAGAGAAAGACCTTGATGGCATTCACATCTATGAGTTGGTCTGGATTGGGAAATAGAATCAAACCATAGATTAGAAGGTCCAAGACATCTTCAAAAGCTTGAAAATTCATATTCTCCCATAATGAACGAGCCTTCTCCAACAGAAACTTGGCTAAGAAACCCTTAACTCCACTTCTTGTCTCCCAATTCGTTATAATGTCAGATCTCTTCAAATGCAAGGCTTCAACAATGACTTCAGGCTTTGGAGTTTCCTCTAAACCGGTGAACAGTATTTGATCAAGCACAGATACTCCTAACAGTTGAGAGAATTCTTCTAATGTAGGCACCAATTTGTAATCAGGAAAGGTGAAGTAATGATGCATGGGATCAAAGAATTGGAAGAGCGCACACATCATTTCTTCTTGGAAGTTTGAGGTAGCCAAGTTGAGAATTCAACCATATTTCTTGGTGAAGGGAGAATCTCCAGGCACCCTTGATGCCAATTCTTGAAGTTGGGGATGCACTTTCACGAAGCTGACTCAGATGGTATTTCTACGAATGGGAACCATGGCCTACAAAACTGAACAAAGATGAATCCCTAAGTCCTTGAAATGGTTAGTGAGAATGCTTATGATGTTATGATGTTTATGATGTTATGATGTTATGTACAAGTAATCATATACAAACAAAGAAAACAATTCGATATGTACAAAGAAAGCAAACAAATCCTTAGGTTTAGGCTCGCATGGAGTTTAAAGGTAAGTGCCCTCTTGAAGTTTAGTTGGCTCAACCTATCCTAGAAAGTAACTGGGTTCTAGGGGATCTTAATATCATTGATCTTTCTTTTAGGCATTGTATCAGCATAATCCATCTTTTCTTGCGGCCGAAATATTCCAAAATTCTGATCTTAATGAGTGTAGCATCGAGTATCAACCAATCTTCAACTTTACATAAAAGTCGGCTATCTCACTACTTCCTAATGACGAAGTTGTTCATTTAAGGTTCTAAGGCCAGTTAGTGCTTCATGACACTGCTCAGCGGCCCCGTATTCTCCTCGATTCAGCACAAGGGATATCGGTACCAACAAATGCATCACACTAACATAGCCATTGCTTCAACCATATCAGTCTACGCCGTACAATTTTCACAATCTATTGCTACTTACCTAAAAGGTGCCCCAAATCCGGGTGTAGGAACAAAACCCAAACAAGGACCCAAAAATGTAAATAAAGCAAGTCAAATAATGAAACAATTTAAAGGTGATCTAGCTCTAAGGTAACCTAACTTTTAAGTCTATCCCCAGCAGAGTCGCCAGTTCTGTAATACGGTGGGATAACTGACTTGGTTATTTTGCGTTTGATCACAATTGTTGCGGATAACAAGAGTTGCCACCGACTTTTCTTTTATCCAATAAGGAAAGGGTGAAAAGAACAGGAAAGACCTTTGAGATGTTTTCTTGAGTTCGGGGGGTAGGTTATGAAAAGGGAAGGTGTTAGCACCCTTTTCATCCGTAGTTATCTATGGGATCTTAGTTGCTTGCTAGATCACTTTGAAAATGCTTTGTTTGAAAATGTGCTTGTGGTATAAGTTTAAAAATATTTTGCAAAATGCCTTTGTTGCGGAAAACTTTATAACGATTCTCGTCTCCATAAGAATGCGTACAAAGTGTTGGTTTTGAAAATAGTTCAAAGAGATGTTTGTTTTTGAAGATGTTTTTGAAAGTGTAAGTGTGGAAAAATGGTTTTAGTTTGTGAGCAAGCAACTACAAGCGTCCTACCTACTCAAAAGGTCTATGTTCTTTTCCTCCTCCTTTAGATCTTTCTATCTTATCGTTGATTTGCTAAGAAGCCCCATTGTTGGATGTGAAGGGATGGGCGTGGGTCAATTGTATAGTCATAGAAGGCAACCTATGAGACGTTTTAGCAATTTTTGTAAGGGACTAGATCGTTTGTCAAAGGCAACATCGAGGGACATCGAGGGACTACGATCTTTTTATCGAGGGACTTTGCCAAAACGCCCATATTCGAGGGACATGACTATTTTCCGAGGCAACAAGCGAGATTACCCTAGAAGTGCATGTGTGTGAATAGTGTGTTTGATTTGCATGCATTTTTGTCTTTGATTAGGGTTGTCTACTTGTTGATTTTAACTCTTACCATACATACCCTAATTACTAGCATAATATATTAAAGCGGTAAATTGCGGAAATTAAAATCCTAAGCTATTACATCACTTAGGGGATGGGGGATACAAGTGTACGAATGAGGGTGAAAAGCAATAAAATTCCTAATTATTACAATCATATTGAATAGAAAATGAAAGAAAATATATAAAAGAAAATACAAAGACAAAAGTAATGCAAAAAGAGAGAAAGAAAAGACATCCTGGATCGAAGCAGGTGTCTTTCGATTCACACACCCTTTCCTTCTTTCGTTTGGGATTATAAGTCAGTGTGTATCGAAGCATACACCCTTTGACTCATACAACCTTTCCTTTCGTTTGGGCCTGCGAACCAGTGTGCATCAAAGCATACACCCTTCTATTTACACACCTTTTTTCTATTTTCTTTTGTTTGGGACTAGATAGTAGTATGGGTCGAAGCCATGCTAATATTGTCTTATGGTCTTGAAGGTTAGTTCTTAACATGTATTTGGATAAAAAAAATAAAACAAGCAAAAGGGTAGAAACGAAAAATAAACAAAAGGCTATTTACATGTTATGCCTAAAACGAAAGGTTTAAAGTCCAAAAGACTTAACTTGAAGCTGGAATGTGTTTTGGACTTTGAGTTGCTGGCCTGTATCTCCTTGAATTCGAAGGAAGGAAGGAACCTGAGCTTGAAGGATAGGGAAACTAGGATTCAAAAGAGGGAGCAAACAGAGGTGTTGTATTTATTTGTTTCTGGATTCGAAGGAAAAGAAAAGAAGTGTTGGTTTTCTGGGTTTTACGAGTGTTTAAGTGTTCTCTCCTCTCTTTTCCTTGCTAACAAATTTCTCTCCAGCCACTAAAAATTCACCCCCTAGATGTGTTGTGGAACATCTTATTTATAGAAGAGTTTGGTTGAGATTTGAGGGGGAAAACAAATGAAATTTGAACAAATTGGGTATGCTGTCTTCATAGCCTTCGAGGTGCAGCTTTTGTATGCCAATTTGGTGCAAATATGGGAGCATCAAAGCAGGACTGCTTCGCAACAGTTTTGGAGTGTAGTGGCAGCTTGGTGTAGGATTGTTTCATAGCAGTGCATCAGACTTGGACTTGGCAGCACATAGGACTTTTTCCAGCAGCCTTCGACCAGACTCATCAAGAGACAAAACATCAATTGTGTTCTTCTAATGGACCAAATATGTGTCCTTCAAATTCAACAAATTCATGTTCTTTGGATGGACCACCAAACACGTGTTCTTCGAATGGGCCACCAAATATGTGTCCTTCAAATTCAACAAATTCATGTTCTTTGGATGGGTCACCAAATATGTGTCTTTCGAATCCACCCATTATGTGTCGTAGTGTAGAAACTATGTATGTTGAAAGACTTAAAGGTGGAATTGAAGCAAGCATGAGGGAAGTCATTTCCTTGTGGGTGCTAGCATGAAGGAAGTCATTGCCTTGTGCATGCTAGCATGAGGGAAGCCCCTGCCTTATGAATCAAAGAAAACAGGAAAAAGGACACTACTTTGTGGGTGCTAGCATGAAGGAAGTCATTGCCTTGTGCCTGCTAGTATGAAGGAAGCCCTTGCCTTGTGGATCGAAACAAGAATGAAGCAACCAATGCTCAATCAAAGCTTTGTGAATTAAACCTGATCGAAGGAGGCCAAATTCCCTATCGAAGCTCGTGAACCAAGCTTGCATCAAAGGAGGCCAAATTCCCAATCGAAGCTTTTGAACCAAGCTTGCAACGAAGGAGGCCAAATGCCCAATCGAAGCTTGTGAAATAAAGCTTGCTCGAAGGAGGAAAAATTCCTAATCGAAGTCTCTGAACCAAGATTTCTCGAAGGATTTAGATGCCCAATCGAAGCTTATGAATTAAGGAAAACTTGCTCTTCTTCGATTTTATCCTTGTTAGAAAGGTCTTGAAAAAGAAGAGAGGGCAAATTTTGGGGTACAACACCAAGAATCCAAACTTGATCCCTTACAAAGAGCTTGTGCTACCTTGATCCCATAATTCGAGGAGGTCACGTTTGAACATATCCCAAGGGAAGAAAATTAGTTGGCAGATGCTTTAGCAACTATGTCATTTATGCTCAAGGTCAATTGGAATAATGAAGCTCCTAGAATGAACATTGGAATATTTGACGAACCTGTGCACTGTTATGAGATCGACAATGACGAGGAGAAGCCTTGGTATCATGAAGTGAGGAAGTACCTTGAAGCACAAGAATATCCTGAGGGAGCCTCAATCAACTACAAGAAATTCCTGCGGAGGTTCTCAACCAAATTCTTCCTAAGCAACAAGATCCTGTATAAACACAACCATGATTCAACTCTGCTCCGCTGTATGGACAAGAAGGAGGCAGGAAAGATCATGGAAGACATACATGAGGGTATCTTCGGAAATCACTCTAATGGACACACTATGGACAAGAATATTCTAAGGGATGGTTACTATTGGTCAACTATGGAAACTGATAGTCACCACCACTCGAAGACTTGCCATAAGTGTCAGATATATGCCGACAAGGTTCATGTACCTCAAATACCTTTAAACTTCATGACCGCTCCATGGCCATTTTCAATGTGGGGCATTGACATGATTGGATAAATCAAGCCCACTGCCTCTAATCGACATCGTTTCATCCTCTTCGCCATTGATTAATTCACCAAATGGGTTGAAGTTGCTTCATTTGCCTCAGTAACCAAGAATGTTGTAGCCCGATTTATCAAGTATAACCTCATCTGCCGGTACGGCATCCCTGAAAGGATCATCACCGACAACATAACCAACCTCAACAATGCCATGATTACTGAACTCTACACGCGGTTCAAAATCAAGCATCACAACTATTCTCCATACAGACCTAAGATGAATGGCACAATGGAAGCTGTTAATAAGAACATAAAGAAGATTATGCACAAGATGGTGGTGACCTATAAATACTGGCATGAGATGCTACCATTCGCTCTTCATGGCTATCGCACCTCGACACGAACATCAACTGGGGCAACCTCATTCTCTTTAGTCTATGGCATGGAAGTCGTCATGCCTGTCGAACTTTTGATTCCTTCTCTAAGAATTATGAAAGAAGCATACTTAGGTGAAGATGAATGGATTCAGACAAGAATAGATCAGTTGAACTTGATTGATGAGAAGAAACTGGTTGTTGTTTGTCATGGTCAAATGTATCAAAAGCGTATGATCAAGGCATTCAATAAGAAGATCAAACCTCGAGTATACCAGGCTGGCGAATTGGTAATAAAGCGCATCATTTTACCACAAGGTGATCCCAGGGGAAAATGGACCCCCACTTACGAAGGGCCATTTGTTGTCAAGAAAGTATTCTCTGGCGGTACTATGATGTTAACCACTATGGACGGTGAAGATTTCCCATATCCTGTGAACGCATACATAGTAAAAAATACTATGCATAAGAATGGCCCGCTAGGTTGACATACCTAGGCTAAAAACCAAGGCATCCCGGTAAACCATAAAGGTTTAGGAAAAAATTAGGAATATATAAAAAAGATTGTACACCCGGCAAGTCGAAAACCTGAAAGGGCGGCTTGGGCAAAAAATGGTATCCTGATGGACTGAAAACCCGAAAGGGCAGTCAAGGCAAAAGTTTAGGATTAAAGCGTACGACTATGTTCCGTTGGATCATTACAACCAGTTTTTTGTTACCAAGGTCAAAGTTCAAATGGTGCAAGATCAATTTAATCAACTTCTTTCAATGACAAGGGATGATGTTTGAAGACATAAGGGAAATAGCAGAGTTGGAACCTAATGAGATCACTTCCACATGGCTATACATTTTCGTTTTCACTTTGTATTATTTTCTTTCTTTCAACGACTTCCTCTTACTAGGATTTTTGTCTCCCTGTACAAAAACGCATGTTTATAGGCAAAATATCCATAGAAATATACTTTGAAGTGCATACTTTTTGTTTTTTCTGTTTTGATTACAAAAATGTCCAATGGCTAAAATTGAATGAACATATGCATATGAACATTGATTAACTGTTAACAAATATACGCACAAGAACAGTGGTAAGAGTTTACTTAAGGATTTGGGATATTCCCACATAGTCACTTCAATAGGATTATCCCCACAGACTGAATTCATACATTCCCCATCCAGAGTTCCAATAAGCATATCTCCTAAAAATTCTCTTCCCCAACCAAGTTTGGTCTTCGAAAGTTGAGAAAGAAAATTTGCAAAAGTTCTTCCCCAGAGGAATTCACTTCCCCAGTAAGGTTGCCAGAATACTTTCCTCAATAGAGTTTATTTTCCCAACGGACTACAATCTCCCCCAACTTGAGTTTACTCCTCAGACTACTACAGATCAACTGAAAAAACTCCTCTTCCCTAGTAGAGTTGATACTATCCTAGAAGGTTATCGCAAAGCCTGGGATCTGACCAGATATCAATTAACTTTATCCTCCCCAGACAAATCAGAAGTTTAGTCATCTCTTTTATCCCCAGTCAGGGCATTTGAGAATTAAATTCCCTAGTAGAATAATGGTCCACCAAGGTTCCTGAACCCTACTCCTCAAACAGGAATCAACATCCCATACAGATTTTCTTCAAATAGATCAGCAGGAATCCCCAGCAGAAACACTATAAACAAAGTTGAAGATACACAGACTCTTCGTCTCCAGCAGAAGTCTAGGATTCAGCTTCCTGAGACTCCCCAGTAGTAGTCAGGGATTTATTTTCCCAGATTAAGACAAATTTCAATAACATTATACATTCATACATCATGACATATGCATACAAAACACATATAGCACAATCTCATTTATGTTGAGAGCATCATTATGCAATATATTTCATACATCATGATATCGCATACAGTTAACCCTTTCCTTTTCAGGAAAGAATCAATCAACAAACAAAAGACCTCTTTTGGTTTAGATTTATTTCTTCCAGTTAAAGACAGGCTAACAAAAACCTCTTCTGGTTTAGATTTACTTCTTCCAATTAAAGACAGGTGGACAAAAGACCTCTTCTAATTTATATTTATTTCTTCCAGTTAAAAACAGGCATACAAAATACCTCTTCTTGTTTAGATTTACTTCTTCCAATTAAAGACAGACGGACAAAAGACCTATTCTGGTTTAGATTTATTTCTTCCAGTTAAAGACAGACGGATAAAAGACCTCTTCTGGTTTAGATTTATTTCTTCCAGTTAAAAACAGACAGATAAAAGACCTCTTCTGGTTTAGATTTACTTCTTCCAGTTAAAGACAGGCGAACAAAAGACCTCTTCTGGTTTAGATTTACTTCTTCCAGTTAAAGACAGGCGAACAAAAGACATCTTCTGGTTTAGATTTACTTCTTCCAGTTAAAGATAGGCGGACAAAAGACTTCTTCTGGTTTAGATTTATTTCTTCCAGTTAAAGACAGGTGGACAAAAGACCTCTTCTGGTTTATATTTACTTCTAGTTAAAGACAGACGAACGAAAAACGTCTTTTAGTTTAGATTTACTTCTTCCAGTTAAAGACAGGCAAACGAAAGACCTATTATGGGTTAGATTTATTTCTTCCAATTAAAAACAGGCGAAGGATATATCTTGTTTCAGTATAAATCGACCAAAGATTTATTCTGGTACTTCTTCCAATATCTACCAATAGTCGCTCTGGATGGTATCTATAAGCCCATCTCCGACAATTTTCTATCACCTATGGGTGGCATCTATACGCCCAACTTCGAAAAATCTTTATCACCTCTCCAAACGACATCTTCAAGCCCATTCATGATACACTCAACAGACACATTACCTCATGCATCAGCGAGTGCAAATTTCTGGGCACTCTAGTGTTCAATCATCTTCCACCATCAAGTCACGAATGGCAGACACGCCAATCTAAATCTTTAGGTTTAAGAAGATTTAAAAGCGGCAGTTATTGTACCTCAAAATTTTCCCTCTCTTTTCTCAATACATTTCTCACAAGATCTTCAAATAGCTCAAGTTTGCACAAGTATTGACTAGGTCAAACCACCTGCTAAACAGTGATGCCCAAAATTAGGGTTTTGATTTTCACAAGGACAAACGGACTTCTAATTCCTAAAGTGACTTTCATGGATTATTATAGATCTCTAAGAATACTCATGTCAAGTTTCAAGCCTTGAATCATAATTTTGCTCAATTAATTGATCAGATAACTGAAAAATCAACTACATTGGTTAAAAAGTCAATTGAGGTCAACTTACAGTAAAACTTCAAGATTTTTGACCAATATCAACAATTTGAAGTCATATTCATCAATAGATCAAGTTTGGATCACAATTCCTCAAGAAAAGTGTGCAAATCATCAAAAGGGCAAAATGGTTAAAATTAGGTTTTTTGATTTGAATGACTGATTTTTGACTTTTGAGCTAATACATGACTTATTGGTTTGAAACATGATCTCAAGGATTCAAGTACATGTTTTGACCTAATTGCATAACTCAATTCACCTCTCAAGATCAAACAATTGATAGATGAAATTTGGCCAACTGATGAAAAGTCAACTGATACACCAAAAGTCAAACTTTGACTTTTGGATCAAAATTGAGTTTTAAAAGTCAAGATTCATCAATACATTAAAAAATATGAAGCTTGATCATCAAGAAATCAAGAAAGTCAAAAGTCAATTTGAAAAGTCAAACTTTTCAAGACTTAGAAATTTTTCAAAGTGTTTTTGTACATGATAATTTCACTTTCATGCCATCTTTTCACCAAAATCCAAGATGGTTCAATGAAAACTTTCAACATGAAAGTTGTAGATCTTGATGAAATCTACAAATTTTTTCTAGAAGGCTCATATCTAAAAAATGCTTAGATTTTAAGTTGTAGGCCCATGAAGTCATGCACTTTTTCTTAAACACTTAGTGAAATTTTGACCTAGTTTAGGCAGATTTTTTGTCCCAACTTCTTGGCCATTTTTCCCATAGCGCCAATTTGATTTAGAGAAAATGGAAAAGATAAAAGTTGTAGGGGATGTTTCAATATTTTCAAAATGTCATAGAACTTGAATATATCATTTTTGAGCTAAGAGAATCAAAGAGAGGAAGTTGGGCATCCATTGTTGAATTACAAGACATTTTTGTGATGAACACTTGAGAAAACCCTAGCCTATGCTGCATAACTTCACTTTGCAGGATTATAACTTATGTTTCACTCCATAATTAATTTATTACACAACTTATAGATCCATTGTCCAAGCATTTGAACCATTATCCAAGTTGCATTTCCATTAATGACACAAAGTAACATTGCCATTCTAGTAAAGTGGCTTTAATCACAAAGTCAACTTGTCTGGAGCATTGCACTTGTTCTTTCTGCACAAGCATCCTCTACACAATCAAATAAGCATGTTTAAAGTGCCTAACCACTTTATACATCCTTGTACCTTGCCTTGGAACAATGCTTGTCAAGCTTGTTTCAAAAACAAGTCAAATGGCTATAACATGTGAACTTTTGCTTCTGACCACCTCAAGCCTCCAAACCTTATCCTATAAATTAAGACACTATTATGCAACTTAGGACACGAAATTAGAAGCCTTGAAACTCCGTCAAACTCCCTCAAACTAGAAATTTCTCTAAAAATACCATAACTTGTCATTTCTACCCAAGAATTTCCATCTTATAAACCACTTGTGCGTTTCATCTCCAAATCAATCCTAAAGCTTCCTTACATCAAATATATCTCATCCCCCTCTTTGTTTCACAACTTTAACACCTCCATCACCATTTTCCAAACCTCACTTTGCACCTATGCAACTTGACTTCTCCAAAACATTCCAGGCACTCTCAGCCCAAGCTAAGCATTACATTAGCTTCCTAGAGGTTCAAGGAAGCTAACCAGATCATTTCAGCATCTTGAAGTGAGCTCTAACTCAAAACATGATCTCCATCTGCAAGGTGAGTTTTCTGGAATTCTAACTCTTCATACAAACATCATTTGGATCCCATTTTAAAAGATAAAATGTAGACATCATAGCTCTGAAACTAAGCATGTCCTTAGAATTCATTTATGTTGCCTGAGTAGTGTGAATTTTGAGTTTGAAATTCCTGAAAAATTAGGTTAGAATTTGGTACCATTTAGAATTCGTGCTAATCTTTGATCTATTGCTTAAGTTAGTTTCATATTTAAAATCATGGTGAAATTTCTAACAAGTTTGATGTTCATACTTTTGAGAATGGTTGAGAGTTGAGAAAGTTACAGAGTTATGGCTGACACGAGAAAGAAGATGAAGTACAATCATGGACTTGCTTTATCTTATATTTATTGCAACTTGTTTCTATACCAGATTTATAGGCCACCCCAATGGCAATAAGTGCGCGCGTAAGGCATACCTCTATAAGGTCCTGGGTTCGAGCCCCAGCGAGACCTTTGCATTTTTCATATTTTGACTTGTTTCTTTTTTTGTTTGAACAGGCACGCCTGTGCCTTCCTCCACTGGGCCATTCATTTTTTCTTTCCTTCCCCCCCTGATTGCTAAATAATACGCAACCCATTTTTTATTTTTTCTTTTTATTTCTGATTTCAAAAATCTGTTGGGCCCTAAACAAAAACTATTTTTTACTCTCTAACCTCCAACATTCCTTTTCTAACCCCCTGACTTTCAATTTTTATTTTCATTTTATTTTCTTTTATTTCCTTTTAATATTATTATTTTTATCATTTCTAATTAAAAAATACAAGAAAATATTTTATTAAATACTTAGACTAAATTTTTTATTTTATTTCCATTTTACTTTAATTTTTTTCAAACTTAAAACCCTAAAACAAAAACACTTTCTTTTATTAATTTAATTAAAATAGATTTAGACTTAGGTTTAAGTTTAATTTGCTCTTTTTAATTAAATTAACTTATAATTTAGGAATTTAATTAATTGACTTCTCGCCATTTAATTTAGTTTAACTAGTTAGGTTAAAACTTTTTTCCATCCAAAACCACAAAAAACAATTCTCTCTTCTTTTATATTATCTTTATGTTCTTGCATATTTTATTTTGTTTTTGCATTATTCAATATGGTTGTAATAATAATCAGGTTTTAATTACTTTCATCTCATTTGTAATGTGTATCCCCATCCCCTAAAATGATGTAATAGGATAGGACTTTTAATTTCCGTAATTTATCGCTTTCAATATTATTGCTAGTAATTAGGGTTTGTATGACAAGACTTAAAACCAAATAATAGACAACCCTAATTCAAGACAAATAAATGAAAACAACACACTTCACACACTTGCACCTCTAGGGTTAACCCTCGCTTGTTGCCTTAGAATAAAACAGTCATGTTCCTAGAACTTGGGATACATTAGCAAAGACCCTCAAATACAAGATCGTAGTCCCTCGATGACCCTTCGGTGTTGCCTTCGGTAAACGATCTTAGACCCTTACGACAAATTACTAAGGTATCCTACAATGTTGCCTTCTATGACTGTACAATGACCCACGCCTGTCCCTTCACATCCAATGATAATGTTGCTTACTAATCAATGGTAAGATAACACTATCTAAAGGAGGAGGAAAAGAACAACTATTTTTTTGAGTAGGTAGAACGCTCGTAGTTGTTTGCTCACAACTAAAAACCATTTTCACACCCACACTTTTAAAACATCTTTCAAAAACAAACTTCTCTTTGAACTATTTTCAAAACCAACACTTTGTATACATTCTTATAGAGACGAGAATCATTACAAAGTTAGCCGAAACAAAGGCGTTTTCAAAATAATTTCAAACCCACACATACACATTTCATAAAGCATTTTTAAAATGAGCTAGCAACTAAGAGCCCGTAGATAACTACATATGAAAAGGGTGCTAACACCTTCCCTTTTCATAACCTACCCCCCGAACTCAAGAAAATTTTTCAAAAGGACTTTCCCGTTCTTTTCACCCTTTCCTTTATTGGATAAAAGAAAAGTCGGTGACAAATCTTGCTATCCGCAACAATTGTGATAAAATGCAAATCACCCAAGTCAGTTCTCCCACTGTATTACACCTTCCAAAAATTCTTAGCCAGAAGCATAGGGAGAATCATGATGGCTTCTATGATCTATGGCGTGAGCAGAAATGCAACCAATGGTATTGGTTATAACTACTATGAGTAATCTAATTTTGATAAGGAAGACAAACCTAATACTCTTCATTCCCATTTTATCTATGTTGAGTTTGTGCCTAAAGATAAGGGAAAAGAAAAAGAGGAATCTGCTTCTGAACCTAAGGCAAAACCTTTGGCTAAAACATCAAGGTTTAATTCTTGCAAATATGATTATTCAACTGTTAAACCCAAAGTTGTCAAAAACTCTGGGGGAACTAACAAGAGAGGACCCAAGAAACTATGGGTACCCAAGAATCAAATTATCTATGTTGCAGATATTCTTAGCAGCGCAATTGAAACACATGGTATGGTACATGGACTCTGGCTGCTTGCAACACATGGAGGGGAGAAGGCATATGTTTCTAAGTATGAGACTTAGGCCTAGAAGTATTATGGAAACATAGTTACTAACGCATAGAAGATGACGTCAAGGATTTTCTCAACATTTAGTTCTTATGATTTTTGAATGGTCTTCTAAGGTATGTATGATTCTTGTTAATGACTTATGGGATGTGGTACCTCAATCTAATGCAGCTCTCATATATATCAGAAAGTATGCTTATTCAAAATATTCTCTTAAAAAGATATCTCTGCACTAAAGTTTTTTTCTTTAATAAATGATTATATAATTAATGAACAACTGGTAATTTAAATTAAAGACAACTATCTTTTTTGAACCACCTATAGTACTTGATGTGACCTTTTTGGAATCGAAAAATTTGTGATGTTAATCTGTTTAAATGTTTTACCCCATTTTTAGACTTTTATGATATTCAAAATATTTTTAATCATTTAAAAGTATATTTAAATCCCACTCTCTTCAATTCTCACACCTCGCCACACATTTTTTACCCCCTAAATTGGTTTAAACCCTAAAACTCCCTCATACTTGTCTCTACTTGCTTCCTGCTCACCCTCTTAAAAACGGTTTCCCAAAAATCATCTGCTAAAGCTCAAGGTCAAGATCAATAACCTCAATAGGAATATCCTTCAAATATCTTTCTATCCACACCTGTCAGTGAATTAGAAGTTCTTGTCAAAGCTCTCGTTGACTTCAAAAATGTCGCAGCTAATGACTTCGATCTCCTAGATATAATTACCATTCAAGGATGGTCAGTCTACTTTGATCGCCTCCGTGGAGCAGTTTTTACTGATCTAGCTAAAGAATTTTGGATACATGCCTATGTATCTGTCATCGGGCATGTTTTCTCAAATGTATTTGGAAAGAATATCTTCATTACTGAAGAAGATATTGCAAAAATTATACAGTCATGATGAAATTGGAGCCAAATTAATCAACATGACATCCGAAGGCTTTCAGAATTCTGGAAAAGCAAAGGACATTTTCAAAGAAGGTTATGAAGAACTGAAACCCAAATATCTTGTAAAAAAACTAAGGGTTTGGTACATAATATTTCTGGGAAGTAGCACACATCATCGTGATGCACACTCTTCAAATTATCTCAATGCTGATCAAACGTATCTCTTGCATGCAAATCACTCTAAAGAAAGGATAAATTTCCGAAAGTTTTGTTCAATCATCTGAAGAACACCATTACAAAATCAAGGGATGTAGGTCGTAAGAAGAAAAAGCATATTCCTTTTGGAAGACTTATTTTAGATATTCTTCTGGAAAGCAACCTTGCTTATTCTTTGAACCAAAGAGTAATGAAGGCGGCCATTGGATCCTCCATAAATGGAAAAACCCAAAGAAACATTGGGGTAGTTACCGCAGTAAGTGTTGTAGTTACTGCCAGAAATTTTTTGCTTGATTGTACAGGCCCCTTTGATGGGATTCATGTTTAGTGCCCCAAGTGATTCGAATGGAGACCTGCCCCCGGCTATGAGAGATTTCTTGGAATCTTGACTTGACTGCCCCTGATGGGTTGGACAATAATCATGTTATTCCCCTTTGATTATGGAGTGTTTTTCCATTTGAAGTGATTCTGTTTCTTGAGAGGATTTCTGTTAATACAGAAAGGTGGTCCTCCAGCAAGAACATGACGAACCTTTTTCTGAGCCTTTGAAGTGAAACCCAACCCAAATTTGTTAGATTTGTAGAGGATATCAGGAAGTTGTCCCCAGATAGTGCAACCTCCATCCTCTACCACATCCCTTGCATCCTTCAAGGAAGCCATTCTTGGTGGGTTTTTAGAGACCTCAAGAATAGTATCTTTAGCAACAACGATCGTTGGGGGAATTACCTCAAATGTATGATAAGGAGTTTAAATGAATTTACCATTAATTTCGACATATTTGAAAGAATTCAAATGACTGACCATATATTCTTCCTCTCCGCAGAGTGTGACAATCTTCCCTTTCACTGGGTACTTCAGCTTTTGATGTAAGGTAGAGGTAACTGCACCTGCCCCATGAATCCATGGGCATCTTAGTAATCAAGAATAGGTCGGACGAATATACATTACATAAAAAGTGGAGTTGAAAACTTGAGATCCCACCTTGATCGGAAGATCAACCTCTCCATGGACCATTCTTTTTGAACCATCAAAGGCTTTTACAACAATATCGCTAGGTTTCAGCACCAACCCATCACAATCCAGTCTATCCAAAGTACCTTTGGGTAAAACGTTTAGGGAGGACCCTGTATCTACTAACACATGCGCCAAAGTAGTGCCTTTGCATTCAATAGAGATGTGCAAAAATTTGTTATGATTCTTCCTCGCCAGAGTTAAATCTGCATCAGAAAAGTCTAAACCATTATCAACAGTTAGGCTTGCAACACAATTCTCAAATTGATCAACAGTGGTATCTTGTGGTACATGAGCGTTCTTCAGAAATTTCAACAAAGCTTAGGCATGTGCTTCGGAGCACAACAACAAGGACAACATGGATACTTTTGAGGGTGTCTGCCCCAGTTGCTTAACTATTTTGTAGTCACTTTTACGAATGATCTTCAGAATTTCTTCCGTATCTTGTCTAGATGGGTCTTCAATTGTAACATCTTTGGATAACGCCTCCATCTGAGCAGGCTCATATACCTTTTCTTTACCTCGGGCGTTAGCAGTTGGCCTAGCAACACGAATATGAACATGTGTTGTAGTAGTTGTTGGAGGAGATATCTCCAGAGAGAAGATCCTTCCTGTCCTAGTGACCTTACTAGTTCCGAAAATGTTTGTAATTTCAAGATCTCCATTTTCATTAATACATGGTTCTTTCTTGACACCATGATAATAAACTTATGCCCCATAGTTCCAGGAAATAACTTTGTCAGAGGAATAGGAGACTAGCCTTGGTATAGTGATGATCAGGGGAGCCACTCTCGGCTCAGTAGGAATCCTTATAGGACCTCTAAAGGTGATCCTTATAGGAGTATTGGAAATGGTGATTATCGAAATATCTTCATGTCTCAGTTCTTGGGATATACTTTTAGGAAAACTCTTCATGGATGGAGTTTTCTCAAACAAAATTTCATGGCTATCAATTAGGCGTGGAATACCCTTCTTCAGCCACATATAACCATTAGTTTGGGAAGCACAATGGTAACAATTTTCAAGGCAGCCTGAAAATAAACCAGCTTTCAACAAATTCTTCTTAACAATCATCAATGGAGTACTCAAATCACTGATGGAGGATGTGATACGGTGACAAAACCGACTGTTAATACTGGCTTGCGTTTTTTGTTTGCAAAATGTCGCGGTAAGCAAGAGTCTCCACAGACTTTTATTTTATCCAATCAGGAAAAGGAAAAAGAACAGAAAAAACCTTTTTCGAGATGTTTCTGAGTACGGGGGGGTAGATTATAGAAAGGGAAGGTATTAGCACCCTTTCCATCCATGGTTTTCCATTGGCTCTTAGGTACTTGCTCATTTTGAAATTGCTTGTGTGTGCTTTGCTTTGAAAAGTTTTGTTTGAAAGCGTATGGTGTAAAAGATTTGTTGTTTTGAGCAAGTACTTAAGAGTTTTCTACCTACTCGAAAAAGATTGTTCGTTTTCCTTTAGACAATGCTATCCCATTATTGAGAAATAGGTAGCACCTTCGTTGGAGTTTTAAAGGGACGTTCGAAGGGACGAAATGGTCACTGAAGGCAACAAGTAAGGATACCTTAGCATTTTGAAGGGAATATTGTTATAAGATCAATTCGTAGGCAACTCGGGGGACAAGTAGGGACTGCGATCTTTATGACGACTTTGAATCGCGGGTCATTGCTAAGGTATCCCTACGCTCGAGGGACACAACCATTATTTCCGAGGCAACCAAGTGAGGCAATACCCTAGGGGTGCAAGTGTGCAAAAGTGTTTGATTTCAGTTATATTTATCTTTGCAGTTTAGTGATCTAAGATTGATTCATTAGTCATACACGCCTAAGTTGGTAACAATTATATACAAGCATTCAAAACATAAAAGCGAGAAGGTAAAGGTTCTACGCTATTACAAGGATTTTGCAGATACATAATTATCTTGGACTGAAAAATAAAAATGCAGAATATAACCCCTAATTACTATTACAACCTCGAAACAGTTACAATAATAATAAAAGAAAAATAAAAAATGCGTGCGACAAATTTAAATGCGAGAATTAAAGGACCCTAACAATCTAATTGAAAAATAATTAGGTTATTATTATGTTTTTTGAGAAAATTAGTTATGTACAAATTAAAAACCCTAATTTCTAATTAATTATAAAAACAATTAAATTTCCCTAAACAATTAAACTAATTAATTAATTAAAGAAACAAAATATTTTTTTATGAAAAAAAAGATTTTTTAGGTTTTTTGTGATTTTTGATTTAATAAAATAAAATGATTTTTGTTATTTTGTAAAAAAAATAAAATTATTAATGAAATGATAAAATAAGAAAAATTAAAATAGAAAAGAAAGAATGGGCCTGTTTGTGAAGCTGAAAGGGGGGTGTAGATCTGAAACTTTGGGCCCATTAGTGGCTAAGCCCAATCAACGCATTGGATTCCATGTTGCCTCTTCCTGTTGGTGCACCGTGGTCCTCTCTTACATGGGCGTTGGATTGGATTGATAAGGAATCCATTGGCTAGATGATGAAAGCACATGGTATGCTCTTGGGACGCATATGCATATGATCTGCAGTTACAAAGTTAGAAAATAAGAAAATGCTGGGACCTGGGATCGAACCCAGGTCCTCTATATTTCCAAACGCACGCGTCACCACTGGGCCACCTGTTCTTGTTTGTTACAATAATAACAATAATCAATATTATGACAAACAAACTGGATAATACAAAAACAAAAAAAAAACGCGCGTGTTATTCAAATGGACCAACGATGATTAGCCACGTATCTTCTTCTTCCCCTGTCCGTCATTTTAGGTCTATAATTTTTACCTAGGGACAAACTTCCATGGCTATAACCCTGTGACTTTCAAAAATCAACAACAAGCATGATAAATTAATTCCAAATACATGGATCAATTCGTCTTGATGCCACGAGCATCATGGTACCCTTTTCTTGGGCCAATTTAACCTGTATAAAAAAACCCTAAAGTGGCATGATAAACCCTAGCAATGGTAATTCTCATTATATGCATCCAAACACGTGATTAAGCATGCAAACACAATCTGAAGGATGATACAAACATGAATATATGCCTAGAAATCATTAACCATGCGTAAATTGTAAAATCAAATTCAAGAATGTATGTGCAAACAGTGGATCTGCAATGAGTGATTCTAGGCTTGGGGAGGCTTGCAAATGGTCCTGTTAGCTTTAGGAGGTGTCCTGGAATCGATTAGAAGCTTTAAACTGTTGTCAATTGCGCTCTAAATGAGAAACCGATCCACACTTTTTTGCCAATTCTTTCAGTTTTGTTTGATGCTTTCACGACCTCAAAAACCTATTTTTTTTTGCTTGGCTATGTTCTATATATGTAGTAGAACTGATTAGGTTAACAAAAACAAATTAAATATTTGTGAATCATGAAAATTTGATTTGATTTTGCTCTTGTATTATATCTTTCCAAATGCATCAAAATCATGCCAATTTGAGCCATTCCACCCTTGCACGATTTTATTTGGTCATGCTAGGTTGATTTGATTTGATTCCTACAAAAAAATCATATCAAATTCAATCTTTTGTATTTTTTGCCATTTATTTGATTTAATTTGAATTTTAAATAATAAAAAATCAAAATAAAATAAATAATGAAGCAAATAATGTGTGGATGCTGATTTGGGTCGTGGACCATGTCACAAGCAAGATTCAATCATAAAAAGTTAGGCCCGTTTGACAAAAAATGTATTTTTGAGCACATTTGACTTTTGGCAATTTTGCAAAAATTGTCAACTTTGACAAGGCATATATCCTCCAATTTTAACCCTAGAGAGGTGTTCTTGGACTTTTTAGAGAGATTAGGATGTGCCCTAAACAATCCTTTTGGTCTGATTTCAATTTAGTCTTCCATGTTCATGTAAGAAGCTTTGACCCAAAAAGGTGTTTTTGTTGACTTTTCAAAAGGACCTATAATATAAAAATTCTTATCTTTTGATGAGTACATATTTTGAACTTGTGGGCTTAATATGAATTGTAGGGAATTGCATCCTCTTCAAAATGAGCCTTAGGTGGAAAATTTCTGACAAAGTATGAAGAAGTTATGCCTGGTCAAAGTTTGGTTGAGTTTTCCTGAGAAACCCTAATTTAGCAACTTTTGGGTTTTGATGAATTTGGGGCATCCCTTGGGAAATCATGATCAACCCTTGATAAAATGATGAATATCACTTCAAAATGTTGATGTTGACCAAAAATATTGAAGTTTGACTGTATGTGGGCCATAGTTGACTTTTAACCTAGTACAGTTGATTTTCAGGCATCTGAGCAGTTGACTGAGCAAACTTCTTGTGCAAGG
Source organism: Vicia faba (assembly GCA_948472305.1). Classification (NCBI taxonomy): domain Eukaryota; kingdom Viridiplantae; phylum Streptophyta; class Magnoliopsida; order Fabales; family Fabaceae; genus Vicia; species Vicia faba. The sequence goes on along the minus strand of OX451740.1, from coordinate 751,695,303 downwards.
CATGAAACTTGACATGGATAATCTTGAGAACATATTAGGACCATGGAAAGAATTTGGTACCTTTAGGGCTCCCACACCCTGATGAAAATGGAAACCCTGATTTGAGGTACATTGCCTAAGGAAAGAGTTTGTCTGGTCAACTCTTGGGCATCCTTGAGCAAATTGGGGACCTCAATGGGCATGTGTTGAGTAAAATGAGAGGGAAAATTTTGGGGTACAACAACTGCCCATGTTCAATCTTCTTAAACCTGAGGATGTAGATTGGTTGTCTGCCTTTCGTAGTCTAAGTGGAAGATGATTGAACACTAAGTGCCCAGAAATTTGCACTCGTCTGAGATGGTGCTGGACTGTGTAGGTAATATCGGGAATGGGATTACAAATTCCATTTGGAGGAGACGACGGAAGGTCATCGGAGATGGGCTTAAAGATGCCATCCAGAAGATATGATGGAGAATCGTCGGAGATGGGCTTAAAGATTCCATCTAGAGGATGTTGATTTTGTGAGATATTCCTTCGATGAGAATTCCTATTCCTATTGTTAAGGAGGAATCTGCTGAGGAATGTTGGCCTCTGTCTTGGGAGAAATAGAATTTTAGGAGCTTCAGTTGTTTCTTACTCTACTGGGGAATTATCTCTTAGTCGAGGAGATGAAACTGAACTGCTATCTGGTCGTGCTCCAGGCCTTACAGTGATTTGCTGAGGATAATAAGATTGACTGCTATCTGGTCGTGCTCTAGGTTTTACAATGACTTACTAGGGAGATGAGATTAAACTTGCTATTTGGTCGTGCTCCAGGCTTTGCAATCTCAAAAACTGTTATTTGGTCGTGCTCCAGGCTTAAGAAGGAATTAAGTGATTATCCGGTCGCATCCAGGTTTCAACTTGAATTTAAGGCATACTAACATCCAGTCATTTCCAAGCTTCAATAGTAATTGGCCGAGTAAACTTCTATCTATACGAATTCCAAGCTTCGCAGTACCTCATATTGTTATCTGGACGTGCTCTAGGTTTCACAGTGTCTCTTGCCGCTATCTGGTCGTGCTCCAGACTTCAAAGCGTCTTATATCATTATCTGGTCGTGCTCCAGGCTTCAGTAATTTGGGGAAATTAAGCTGTTATCCGGTCAGTTTCCGGGCTTCATAACTTTTTTAACTGGAATAGAAATCTTAGTATCGATTTGACTGAACTAGGGAAAACTTGTGAGAACTTCAACTGGGAGAGAAATCTTAGTATCGATTTGATTGATCCCGGGAGAGGTCTCAGATTAACTTTGACTGGCATAGAAATCAGGGGAATATTAGCGGCGATTCGGCTGACCCAGACGAAAGTCTTAGAACATCTTCAACTAGAATAGAAACCTTAGTGTCGGTTTGACTAAACCGTAAAAAATATTGGAATATCTTCAACTGGAATAGAAACCTTGGTGTCGGTTTGACTGAACCAGAGAGAACTCGTGAGAACTTGATTGTATCTTTCCCTGAAAGGTAAAGAGTTATTCATATGTATTGTCATGATGTATGAAATGTATTAAGTAATGATGCTCTTAAAATAAATGATTTTGAGCTGTATAATATGTATGTACATGCCATGATGTATGGATATGTAATGCTATTGTGATATTCTCTAGCTGGGGAAAATAAATCATGGCTGCTGCTGGAGAGTATAAGGAGTTGAGTTCTTCATTTCCGCTGGGGAAAGTGAATGAAGATGATTAACTGGAGATTTGCATCCATTCCGCTTGAGAATATTCTGTCGGGAGAAACTCTGTCAGAGAATAATCCTGCGGGGGGAATGACTCTATGGGGGAAGAGAGGTACTCTATTGGAAAATCTGCAGATTTGGAGAAATAAACTTAGCTAAGGATGAACTTCCATTGCTGGAGAGAAGAGCTCCGTTGGAGATTGAGCTTCCGCTGTCAGAGAAATAAACTCTGCTCGGGAGAAAAAACTTTATAAATTGATTATAAAGCTCGACTGGGAAATAAAGATATTAGCTTTCTGAAAGAGCCTGCTGGGGAAGGAATTCCTGCTTAGGGATACGGAAGTCAGACTTTGGTTGTCTCGGCTCTATGGGGAATATAGGTATCACTGGCTTGTATGTGATAGTGACTTTGCTTCCAACCGTCTCTGCCCCCTGTACCATGCTAGAAAAAGTACATGTGGAGATTTTATGGATAGATCTATGTCGTGATTGTACTTGAACATGCATTTAATGAGTGTCTGGATGACATCCATCTCTGGATCGTATCTGAACTGTACTTGAAACATGTGTTGAATGAGTTTCAGAATGACATCCGTCTCTGGATCGTATCTGAACTGTACTTGAAACATGTGTCAAATGAGTGTCAGAATGACATCCGTCTCTGGATCGTATCTGAACTATATCTGAAAGTTGAATTTGAATGAGTATCAGAATGCCATATGTATCTGGAGCATATCTGAACTGTATCCGAAAATTGAATCTGAATGAGTATCAGAATGGCATCCATATTTGGAGCGTATGTGAACTGTATCTGAAAGATGAATCTGAATGAGTATCAGAATGGCATCTGTATCTGGAGCGTATCTGAACTGTATCTGAAAGCTGAATCTGAATGAGTATCAGAATGGAATCCGTATCTGGAGTGTATCTGAACTGTATCTGAAAGCTGAATCTGAATGAGTATCAGAATGGCATCCATATCTGGAGCGTATCTGAACTGTATTTGAGAGCTGAATCTAAATGAGTATCAGAATGGCATCCGTATATGGAGCGTATCTGAACTATATCTGAAATCTGAATCTAAATGAGTATCAGAATGGCATCCGTATCTAGAGCGTATCTGAACTGTATCTAAGAGCTGAATCTAAATAAGTATCAGAGTGGCATCCATATCTGGAGCGTATCTGAACTGTATCTGAAAGCTGAATCTGAATGAGTATCAGAATGACATCCGTATCTGGAGCATATCTGAATTGTATCTGAAAGCTGAATCTGAATGAGTATCAGAATGACATCTGTATCTGGAGCGTATCTGAATTGTATCAGAAAGCTGAATCTGGAATAAGTACCAGGATAACATCCGTCTCTGGGTCATACCTGAACTGTTTCTCGATTCTGGTACTCTTGATAAATGCTGATCAAGGTATAAGTCTTCCACTGATAGACAGGTGACGGGATATAGTCGTACATTTTAAATCCCTAACTTTTTCCTGGACCGCCCTTTTGGGTTTTCAGTCCACTGGGATACCTTTTTGCCCAATCCGCCTTTTCAGGTTTTCGACTTGTCGGGTGTAGAGATTTTTATTATGTATATCCCTAACTTTTTCCCGAACCCTTTTGGTTCGCCGAGATTCCCTTATTTTTGCCTAGGTGTGTCAACCTAGCAGGTCTTTTTTTCTTCATGCGTAGCATTTTCCGACTATGTCCACACTTTCAAGATATAGAGAGTTGTCACTGTCCATAGTGTTGCGTTGTATTACTGTCAAAAACGTTTTCTTGATGGCACATGATTCGTTGCTGGAATGCATGCGTAATGCCCCAAGCGATTCAGATGGAGATCTGCCCCTAGTTATTTGGAACTTTTGGAGAGACTACCCCAGGTGTGTTTAGACATCATGTCATGCCCCTTGCTTATGGAAGACCTGTTATTGGAAGTGTCTTTCCCGCTGAGGTGATTCTGTCTATTGAGAGGATGTTTGTTCATTGAATATCCATTGTGCAGATTTCTCTGCTGTCAAACAATTAGTCATATGAAAACAATGTCATTTAAAGAATGCAAAACTCATGTCTGCCTTGAAATTTTTTTGAAAATGTGTTTTGTGTAGTAAAATGAAATTTGCAAGAATGTGATATCAACTTAGGATTCATAACAAAGCCTACAAGAGTCAGGATACCATTGTAACAATATGCTCTCAAACTAACACATGCTTCAGCTAGGACTTTTAAGGGTTATAACGTGGCCTGGTTCACAGTTCAAGAAACAAAGGATAAAGGCTCAAATTTTTATTTGTACCCAACCCCTCTTCGTGATGTTCTTCAGTCTTATGCTCAGTTAATTGCGCGTTTAGATCCCGATTGAGTCTGGAATCTTTGCTCTAATATTTGGTGATGATTCAAAACTTGAACATTTGTTTTGAAAAAGCAGTCATTTTTGTAATCTTCTTTTTTTCGAGGATTTGTAGTAACCTCTTTTTTTGGTTTTCGTTATCCATTCTTTTTGCCTGAACTATTTCTTTTGTGATTACAGTCAGCGGGATGCCCCAATTTTTCTCTTAAGTCTCCTTTATAGGTTTTGACTTAATGGGATTTTATTTAGAGAGATAATGACTGCATGTCTTGACGATTATACGAAACCATCACCGTCTTTTGTTTTGGAAGGACGTCTTCGATGCCATTCATTGTGTACGAAGCAGAAGATTATGACTGAATGCGCCTCTGAATTAATTGAGAAAACTACCTTGCCCCAGGTTATGATTAAGGGTTTTAATTTGTGAGAAAAGAAAAACTCCTACTTCTTTGGCTCGAAGGGGTTGGATAGGGATTATCTTCCTTATAAATCCACTGTTTAGGATTTGAAACAACGCCTGTACATCGTCAGCAGGGTCTGTTCAGAAGCATAGTGTAGAGGTTGTGGTATCATTTTTGTCATCCTCCCTCTAAGGCTTAGAGTTTTTAATCGAGAGTTAAATATCACGAAAAGGAAGTAAGAACACATTTTTGAAATAGTGAATACGAATGAATTTATTCAAGACAAACATGTGCAATGCATTGATGAAATAACGAGGTTTGATATGAATAAATGTTTAAACAAATCAAAAGAAAATTACACATTGAAAATTCTAATGAACAAAAAAGTCTTCTTGTGAGAACTTGTCACTTCAGATGGTATGCCTTGGAGGGATGGCAGAAGAACTCATCCTGACTGTCTTGTGCAAATTCTAGCGCTCCTTCATCAATCAGGTCTTAAATTTTATTTCTCAACGCCCAACAACTATTGGTGTCATATCCAGAACTGTCGGAGTGGTTCACACATCTTGCATTTGGATTGTACCTTGGGGAGGCTATGTTGGGATTCTTAGGAGGGTCCCTTAACATAACCAACTTGGCCTTCAACAGGCGTTGCAATTCTTGAGCCAATGACATGTTGATTTCGGTGAAGCATCTTTCAGATGTATTCTTCTTATGCCGATTGCCCCATTTTTGTTGGCGAGGTTGTGGTTGGGCTTGTGATGTAGTAGCAATCTGAAAGGTCTGTTCCTGACCAAACCAACCTCTTCTCTCACCGGGGCCTGATTAATGCCTTGATCCACAATTTTAACTGTTTATTTCATGGATCTGCATCCATCTTGGTGAAGCTTGTTGAGGAAGGCTCTTAGCCCTTATTGTCCTCGAGCTAAGTTTTGGATAAGAGCCATCTACCCCAGTATCTGGATTCTCATTTCTTCTACCTCAGCTTATAGTTGTTCCAATTGTTAATCCTTGTTATTGTCAGGACGTTCCTTGGTCAGATTCCCGGTGAAAAGTGTTTTCAGGTCTTCTTGCCTCTTGGATAGATTCAGGAAAAATTCCTTGAACTGGGCATCTTGAGCTTGGAGATCTCTGTTGTCTTGTTGGAAAGCCATTGCTGAAATAAACAGCGAGAACATGAGAGACCTGCTTTAAAACCTGCTTATGCAATGATATGTATTATATATGTATGCAATGTTTTCAAGGATCTCGCGGGGTACACAAGAAAATGTCAGAAGTTGAATTTTGAGCTTTGATTGAAGAACTTTGTATCGTTGAGAGTTATTCTACGAGAGTCAAGCTCACCATATCAAGTGGGTCATAGCCCCTCACTCAAGTTGTTGAGTTTTGATCTTCTGACGACATTGGCTAGAGTAAAATAAATCTCCTTGCCCCTTGCTAGACGTCTGATTTATCATAACCTGCATTACAGGCCCTCAAGATCCTTGAAATGGTTAAGGAAATGTTAAGGCATGCTGTTATGATGTGTATGCTATGCTTTTAAGCAAAGGTGCGAAGTGATGTAAGCAAGTAAACCCTGCAAGAAATCCAAGTTATTGGATAATAACTGTAAACAAAACCTGCAAGGAACTCATGTTGTCAAGTAATAAAAACTCTGCAAGTAGTTCAAGTTGAAAGCACAAAAGTCACGTAAACAAACTTAGGTTTAGGCTTTCATGGGTTTTAAGGTCATACCCTCTTGAAGTTTAGTTGGTTTCAAACCTGTCTTAGAAAAGTAACCGGGTTCTAAAGATTCTCAATATCACTGATCATCCTTTATCGGGCATTGTTTCAGCTCAAGCAATCTTTTCTTGCGGCCAAAGTATCCCGAAAGTCTGATCTCAATGAGTGTAGCATAAAGTATCAACCAATCCTTAGTTTTATACCGAGGTCGACTATCTCACTACTTTCTAATGGCCAAGTTTGTTCAACTAAGGTTCTAAGGTCCGTTAGTGCTTCACGACACCACACGGTGGCCCTGTATTCTCCTCGTTTCCACACGAAGGATACCGGTACCAACCAAAGTGTTACACTAACACAACCATCGCTTAAACCATATCGGTCTATAACGTACAGTCTCCACGATCTATTGCTATTTACCTAAAGAGTTTCACCCAACCTGGGTGTAGGATCTTCAACAACACCCAAGCAAAAACCCTTAAAGAAAAAGTAGGCAAAACAAACAAGAAAGCAATTTTAAAAAGGACCTAGATCCTAAGGTAAACCCCACTTTATTTTATTCCCCAGCAGAGTTGCCAGTTCTGTGATACGGTGGCAGAATCGACTGTTAATACTGGTTTGCGTTTTTTGTTTGCAAAATGTCGCGGTAAGCAAGACTCGCCACCGACTTTTATTTTATCCAATCAGGAAAAAGAAAAAGAATAGAAAAACCTTTTTCGAGATGTTTCTGAGTACAAGGGGTAGATTATAGAAAGGGAAGGTATTAGCACCCTTTCCATCCATGGTTTTCCATTGGATCTTAGGTACTTGCTCATTTTGAAATTGCTTGTGTGTGCTTTGCTTTAAAAAGTTTTGTTTGAAAGCGTATGGTGTAAAAGATTTGTTGTTTTGAGCAAGTACTTAAGAGTTTTCTACCTACTCGAAAAAGATTGTTCGTTTTCCTTTAGACAATGCTATCCCATTATTGAGAAATAGGTAGCACCTTCGTTGGAGTTTTAAAGGGACGTTCGAAGGGACGAAATGGTCACTGAAGGCAACAAGTAAGGATACCTTAGCATTTTGAAGGGAATATCGTTATAAGATCAATTCGTAGGCAACTCGGGGGACAAGTAGGGACTGCGATCTTTATGACGACTTTGAATCGCGGGTCATTGCTAAGGTATCCCTACGCTCGAGGGACACAACCATTATTTCCGAGGCAACCAAGTGAGGCAATACCCTAGGGGTGCAAGTGTGCAAAAGTGTTTGATTTCAGTTATATTTATCTTTGCAGTTTAGTGATCTAAGATTGATTCATTAGTCATACACGCCTAAGTTGGTAACAATTATATACAAGCATTCAAAACATAAAAGCGAGAAGGTAAAGGTTCTACGCTATTACAAGGATTTTGCAGATACATAATTATCTTGGACTGAAAAATAAAAATGCAGAATATAACCCCTAATTACTATTACAACCTCGAAACAGTTACAATAATAATAAAAGAAAAATAAAAAATGCGTGCGGCAAATTTAAATGCGAGAATTAAAGGACCCTAACAATCTAATTGAAAAATAATTAGGTTATTATTATTATTTTTGGGAAAATTAGTTATGTACAAATTAAAAACCCTAATTTATAATTAATTATAAAAACAATTAAATTGCCCTAAACAATTAAACTAATTAATTAATTAAAGAAACAAAATATTTTTTTATGAAAAAAAGTTTTTTTAGGTTTTTTGTGATTTTTGATTTAATAAAATAAAATTATTTTTGTTATTTTGTAAAAAAAATAAAATTATTAATGAAATAATAAAATAAGAAAAATTAAAATAGAAAAGAAAGAATGGGCCTGTTTGTGAAGCTGAAAAGGGGGGTGTAGATCTGAACCTTTGGGCCCATTAGTGGCTAAGCCCAGTCAATGCATTGGATTCCATGTTTCTTCTTCCTGTTGGTGCACCGTGGTCCTCTCTTGCATGGGCGTTGGATTGTATTAATAAGGAATCCATTGGCTAGATGATGAAAGCACATGGTATGCTCATGGGACGCATATGCATATGATCTGCAGTTACAAAGTTAGAAAATAAGAAAATGCTGGGACCTGGGATCGAACCCAGGTCCTCTATATTTCCAAACGCACGCCTCACCACTGGGCCACCTGTTCTTGTTTGTTACAATAATAACAATAATCAATATTATGCCAAACAAACTGGATAAGACAAAAAAAAAACGCGTGTGTTATTCAAATGGACCAACGATGATTAGCCACATATCTTCTTCTTCCCCTGTCCGTCATTTTAGGTCTGTAACTTTTACCTACAGACAAACTTCCATGGCTATAACCCTGTGACTTTCAAAAATCAACAGCAAGCATGATAAATTAATTCCAAATACATGGATCAATTCGTCTTGATGCCACGAGCATCATGGTACCCTTTTCTTGGGCCAATTTAACCTGTATAAAAAAACCCTAAAACGACTTGATAAACCCTAGCAATGGTAATTCTCATTATATGCATCCAAAAACGTAATTAAGCATGCAAACACAATCTGAAGGATGATACAAACATGAATATATGCCTAGAAATCATTAACCATGCGTAAATTGTAAAATCAAATTCAAGAATGTATGTGCAAACCGTGGATCTACAATGAGCGATTCTAGGCTTGGGGAGGCTTGCAAATGGTCCTGTTAGGTTTAGGAGGTGTCTTGCAATCGATTAGAAGCTTTAAACTGTTGTCAATTGCGCTCTAATGAGAAACCGATCCACACTTTTTTGCCAATTCTTTCAGTTTTGTTTGATGCTTTCACGACCTCAAAAACCTATTTTTTTTGCTTGGCTATGTTCTATATATGTAGTAGAACTGATTAGGTTAACAAAAACAAATTAAATCTTTGTGAATCATGAAAATTTGATTTGATTTTGCTCTTGTATTATATCTTTCCAAATGCATTAAAATCATGCCAATTTGAGCCATTCCACCCTTGCACGATTTTATTTGGTCATGCTAGGTTGATTTGATTTGATTCCTACAAAAAAATCAAATCAAATTCAATCTTTTGTACTTTTTGCCATTTATTTGATTTAATTTGAATTTTAAATAATAAAAAATCAAAATAAAATAAATAATGAAGAAAATAATGTGTGGATGCTGATTTGGGTCGTGGACCATGTCACAAGCAAGATTCAATCATAAAAAGTTAGGCCCATTTGTCAAAAAATGTATTTTTGAGCAAAATTGACTTTTGGCAATTTTGCAAAAATGGTCAACTTTGACAAGGCATATCTCCTCCAATTTTAACCCTAGAGAGGTTTTCTTGGACCTTTTAGAGAGCTTATGATGTCCCCTAAACAACCCTTTTGGTATCATCTCAATTTAGTCTTCCATGTTCATGTAAGAAGCTTTGACCCAAAAAGGTGTTTTTGTTGACTTTTCAAAAGGACCTATAATATAGAAATTCATATCTTTTGATGAGTGCATATTTTGAACTTGTGGGATTAAGATGAATTGTAGGGAATTGAATCCTCTTCAAAATGAGCCTTGGATGGAAAATTTCTGATAATGTATGAAGAAGTTATGCTTGGTCAAAGTTTGGTTGACTTTTCTTGAGAAATCCTAATTTAGCAACTTTTGGGTTTTGATGAATTTGGGGCATCCCTTGGGGAATCATGATCAAACCTTGATAAAATGATGAATATCACTTCAAAATTTTGATGTTTACCAAAAATATTGAAGTTTGATTGTATGTGGGCCACAATTGACTTTTGACCTAGTACAGTTGATTTTCAGGCATCTGAGCAGTTGACTTTGCAAACTTCTTGTGCAAGGCATGAAAATTGACATGGATGATCTTGAGAACATATTATGACCATGGAAAGTATTTGGGACCTTTGGGGCTCCCACACCCTGATTAAAATGGAAACCTTAATTTGAGGTACATTGCCTAAGGAGAGAGTTTGTCTGGTCAACTCTTGGGCATCCTTGAGCAAATTGGGGACATCAATGGGAATGTGTTGAGTAAAATGAGAGGGAAAATTTTGGGGTACAACAGAGGAGACATAGGAAACATCATCACCAACATTAACACCTTTACCATGACTGGGAATGGGTGCGGTAATCACATTAGGGGTTTCCAGAGGGTCAAACTCAATCACTTTGTTGTTAATCAAATCTTGGATTTTGCTTTTTAGGGATCAACAATCATTGGTGTCGTGCTCAAGACTATTGGAATGGTATGCACACCTTACATTTGGGTTATACTTCGGAGATGATGTGTTAGGATTTTGAGGAGGATCCCGCAATGTTATTAATTATGCTTTCAACAGATGTTGTAATGCTTGAGCCAATGGCATATTAATCCTTGTGAATTGTCTCCTCAGAGCATCTGATATATGCTGATTGTTTTGTTGTTGTGGTCGTTGAACTGAGGTTGGGTTAGAAATCAATATTGCTCTTACCGACTAATGATGATCATTCTTGATAAGGCTCCTCTGGCCATAAACAATATTAGTTTCCTTCTTACCAACAAATGGTTTCTTCATAATACTAGAGGACGCAACCATATGAATCTTCTCGCTCTTGATTCCACTTTCAACTTGTTCACCAGTCAAAATCAGCTTAGTAAACCCTTACGAAGAACTCCTAATCCGCAAATTAAAGAATGGACCTGTAACAGTGCCCATGAACATGTCCACCAATTCTAGATAAGTCAAAGGGGTTACACCCTTCCAGCCAGGTCCCTCCATTTTTGGGCATACTCCTTAAAACCTTCGTTCGAGCCTATAGTCATACTTTGCAATTTCACGCGAGTTGGTGCAAGGTCAACATTGTATTGGTATTGTTTGTATAAGGCATCATCCAAATCCTCCTATGTGTTGACTTTTCATCAGTTGACCCAAATTTAAACTATCACTCACTTGATCTGCGAGGATGTTTTGAACCATGCAATTAGGTCAAGATATTGTATTTGAATCCTTAAGATCATTCTTCAAGCCATTAGGTCATGTACTAGGTCAAAAGTCAACAATCAGTCATTCTCAGTCAAAACCCTAATTTTGAAAATATTGCCCTTTTGATGATTCGAATACTCTCCTTGAGGAATTATGATCATACCTTGATCAAATAGTGAATATGACTTCAAAATGTTGATGTGGGCCAAAATTCTTAAAGTTTGACTGTACATTAATCACAATTGACTTTTTACCCAATACAATTGATTTTCAGTCATTTGAGCAATTGACAGAGCAATTTTGAAATGCAATACTTGAAACTTGGCACGGGCATTCTTGGAGGTCTATGATGAACCATGAAATTAATTTGAGGCATTAGAAGTCCAATTTTCCTTTTGAAAACCAAAACCCTAATTTGTGGTCTCAGTGCTTAGGAGGTGAGCTTGTCTGATCAACTCTTTGAGAATCCTTGAGCATTTGAGGTCTTTTGTGAGAAATGTCTTGAAGAAAAGGGAGGGAAATTTTGGGGTACAAAACTAAGTATCTACGAAGATATAGATGCTTGAAGAATTCTATGATGAGCTAAATCATCTAGTAAGTAAACAAGAACAAGATGTATGAAGAAATGCTCTGATGAGCTAAGCATCTATGAACATGTCTTCGTTAAAAGTTGTAAACTGTCTAAAAACGAATCATGAACTAAAACTGTGGTTTGGTCAAAAGGCTCTAACTAAGTTAAAGGATGAAATACACATTGATTTACTTATTGTTTAAAAGGAGTGAACTTCGTGAAAATATGGTTAAATCAAGATATGATAATCTTACTGTTCAAAAAGTTGTGAACTAACTAAAAGTAAGAAAATAATACATTGATAATACATATTGTTTATAAGGAGTGAACTTCATGAAAATATGGTTACATCAAGCTCTGGTATTCCTACTGTTCAATAATTGTGAACTTGCTGAAAGTAAGGAAATTGTATGTTAAAACTACCTATTTTTCAGAAGTTGTGAACTTTTTGAAAAAATGGTAATCAGATTTTGTTGCTTCAGAAGTTATGAATTGTCTGGAAGCTTAACAAAGAAGTTATATTATTTAGAATTCATTTTATAAGTCGCCGACTATCTCAAAGAATGTCAACATGGGCTTCAATAATGTTTGATCTACTCTCACAAGACTATTCAAAAGTTGTTAACTATCTGAAAGTGTTTGTAACCAGGTTACGTGTTATCAGATTCTGATACTTCAGAAGTTGAGAACTGTCTGGAAGTATAATAATTTTGTTGTTAACCAAGTTGCTTCAGAGGTTGTGAACCATCATAAGACATGGTCCAAAGACATGTTCTAAGACATGTTCATAAGACATGGTCTAAGACATGGTCTAAGACATGTTTAGAAGACATGGTATAAGACATGTTCATAAGACATGGTCTAAGATATGTTCGAAATACATGGTCTAAAGACATGGTCTAAGACATGTTCTAAATATATGGTCTAAAAGACATGGTCTAAGACATACTCTGAAGACGTGATCTAAAAGACATGTTCTGAGACATGGTCAAAAGACATGTTCAAAATACACGGTCAGTTAGGAAATGATTCAGGTGCTGAACTCTACGATGACATGATGTTGTGCGCCTTCTGGTGGCATAATTATAGTTTTTGGAAGAACCACATATTAGTTCTGATGTTTTGTGCAAGTTATCAAGACAATAACTAAGCAGGTTATAATGCCTCATAGTGTTCTGATAGCAATCCAGGTTCTGAGATAAATGCCAGGTATTTCTAGTCAGACGCTAATGAGCCGTTAATGGATATTTCTTCTCTATGTTACTTTGTGTACTGCAAAGTTAATTTTGTGAGTCTTGAGCTCAGGGGGAGACTCTAAACAAGCTTTAATGGAATTTCGAGTATTAACAAATTCAGGGGGAGCCGGTTAGATCTATTGAGTTTGCATTCCATGGGGATTACCTTGTATGAATTATTCTATCAAAATACATGGTTTTGTCATCATCAAAAAGGGGAAGATTGTGAGAACAAAGTTGGTTCTACATCTCGCCTTATGTTTTGATGATAAATGTACATGTTATCTTTAAGAGCAACTGTATACTCTAACAAGTTTTTGTCAAGTGTGTGGCCTTTGTCATATAGGTTCTGACTCTGGTAAGAAGGCGTGTAACTTCATTAGGTTATGAATTCAACACTTAGGAAGAATACCTTTGGTGTGTTAGAAGTTAAGTTAAGATTAAGGAATATGTATTATGCAACAATTCTAAGGAACGTTAGTAAAAGAGATTCTGATCATGCCTTATTCAAGGATGCTTTGGAGGTCTTCTAAAGCTTTGCTTATGATGTTCCAAGTTCTGAAGATGTTGAAGACAAAGGTTCTGCTGAACAAAGTTCTAAAGATCTGAAGACATTCTTTTGAAGACCAAGTGCTGAAAAACTGAAGAAGGAAAGAGTTCTCTGAACAAGCCCAAAAAGGTTCTAATGTATTAGGTTCTGGAAGATACTAGTTCTGATCCTTCTACAACATGCTTCATTAATAAATATATCAGAGGCCTCTGAAGACATAGAAGAGGAAGATCAAGACTAAGGGATTCCATGTGATGGTGAGTATAAAAGTACAAAAATACACTATGACCTCTACTCTCTAGAGTGGCGTAAGGACAAACCTTTTTATACTATTGGTTACCAGTCTCACCATGACCGTTGGTAACAATACATATGTATTTGTATTTACTATTCTATCCTCCAACGAATCTATTCTTTTCGTCTATAAAAGAAGTACTCATAAGAATTTGAAATCAATGAATCATTTCAACAAAACTACACTAAACTGCTGCACAAAAACTCTGTAGAGAAATCTTTTGTATAGTTTTGTATATAAGTAAGGAGTTGTTGCTCATATCTTGCTATCAACACTTTTGTGTTGCTGTACTTAAACATTGTGTAATCTTCTTGTGTACAAGCATCTCTGTATACACATATTTGTAATCAACTGTTGTTGATAAGTTCCTTAAGAGACTCTATGTAGTCTGGATTCTTAAGAAGATTTTGGATGCGGTCATAGTGGTTTACAATAAGGATCAGTGGACTTATTGGGGGTTCCAATAGGGTTGATTGAACTTATTTTGGTTGTCTGTAATCTGGTTAATTAAAGTGGATTAAGTCCTTGTGTATAAGGCAAATCACCTTGCGGGGTGGACTGGAGTAACTTTGTTAACAATGAACAATGATAAAAATAATTGTGTTCATATATTTTTATTCACTTGTTAGCTTTGTGTTTTGAGTTGCAAAAAGATTATATTTGGTGCAACCCTATTCAAACCTCCTCTTTCTTGTGTTTCTCGCACCTTCACAAATGTCATAGCAACTTGTGTCCATTCTGCACCTCCATACAAATTAAAAGATATATTAATATTGAACTCTTCTCCATGTTGTTGTTTCGCAAAATGCATCCAATCCAAAGGACCAATCCATAAGGAACTTCAATATTCCCCTTTAGAAAATTGTGGCAAAATAACTCTTCAAGATATAACACTTATTCATATCGAAATAAGTGACAACCAATATGGATATTGGACTATCAAAAACTACAATCAGCAACAACTATCTTTAAGTTATCAGAGCTAAGTACCAATAGCAACAACGTAAGTCATTAGCATCAACATCTGATGCATACTCATAATCCATTAGGTTTCTCCAAACCAAACAAATAATCCAACATGCAATCATTCACTGACTTAGTCATACATGTATCCAATCAACACATAGTTAGTAACATATAATCCTACCAACTAACAATTATTAGCATGAAATCATTCACATACTTAGTAAAGCATAACACAAATAGTTAGCCATTAGTATCAGGATATGTAAGAAACTAATAACACAAAATCTCATCAAAAGGGTCAGATGTCTTTCTCGATGCTCCGGCATGTAAGCTCGCATCATCAGTACTTACCAAGATGGTAAGTACTAAAAAATCACCAGTGAAATTCTGGCACTTGCAATACAGATGTCAAGACTGATGTCTCAACACAAAACACAATGTCAGGACAAATGTTATAACATCATCTGCTTATATAAACTTGCTAATATTGGAGATTATGTAGAAAATAAACGGCAGAAAATTAAACAACACAATCAATTGTTAACCCAGTTTGGTGCAACGTCACCTACTCTAGGGGCTACCTGTTGCACCCCAAATTTAACCCTATTCATTTTAACCCTATTTGGCTTATACTTTATCATAATATGCATACATACATGTCATTGGATCTATATTCATGTAATCAAGGTCTTTTTCAGTGAAAAGAGTTGGGAAAATTGATTGTTGCATTAAGCAGCATTGTGAAGCAGAACTCAGGGTTTTTCGCATTTTAATACATTCCACACGCGTTCCAAGCTATTCAATCAAAAAAATGATAAAGTCATCATCATTTCAATCTCTTGTGTGTTCCAACACGCTCTGAATTATGCAGAAAGTCAAGTGTTTCAGTTGATTTGAGACAATGCAGACAAAAATTCAGTATTGTGTGTTTCTAGATCAGAAATTCATAACTTGAGATCCGGAAATGGTTTGGGAATGATTCTTCAGTCATTATAACCTTCTTAAGATCTTTTCCAGCTCATCTGTTTAGCCCGAAGGCTAATTTTGTGAGGAAGATTTTCTAAAATGCCAAATACCTGAAATGCATTATACAGTAGATTTACCATTTCGGCAGTTTTCAGATGCTTAAAAATTCGCAACTTCTGACCAGAAGATCATATTTGAGTGGCTATTGAAGCATTTAAACTGTTTGTTATTTCCTTTAATTTTAGTATTCGGCTTAGAAGCCAATACATTGAGGAAGATCTCCGAATGCGCGGGTACTTTGAAGAAATACAGTGGAAATATAGAGAAAATAGTGTGTTGAACCGCTGTTTTTCAGATGTTAAAAAATTTATAACTTTCGCCCGGTTTGACATTTTTGGATGACTATCTGGGAGAAAAATCCATCTTGATTTTATCTTCGATTTGTATGTTCAGGTCAGAAGTTAATTCTCTATAGAAGATCTTCGAAAGTGCGAATTACTAGAGAAAATTGCACTCTGAAATGGTTTTCTACCGGACTGTTTCTTGATATTGAAAAATTCGTAGCTTTCTCAATTTTTATCGTATCGGGACGAATATTAAAGCCTGAGATCAAAAATTTTGTCAACTACAAATTTTCTTCAGGTCCCGAGTTCGGATTGTGCTTCGAAGGCTTCTGTTTATGGCTCGCTTCTTAAAGTGTACATGGAAATAAGCTGAAATTTTCAATACGGCAAAATAGGTCCATTGTTTCTTGCCATATGAAAAATCATAACTTGCTCGATTTTTATCGTATGAGGGAGATTCTTTCAGCATGATGTCACACATTTCATTTTCGAAGAATCATTTTCATGTTTCTCATCCGGATTTTGCACCGAACATCACGAGCTTGTGGTGTATTTGCGCGTCGTACACAAAATAAGCTGCGAAAATCTGCACTGTGAATTTTTACACTGATTTCTATCAATTCAGAGCACCATAATTTGCTCGATTTTTATTATAACAGAAAGATTGTTTTAGTTCCACTTCACAAATTTCATCATCAATGTTTTTGTTTCAAGTCACGCGTCAGGATGTCGCACCGATTGTCACAAGCTTGGGGTTCGATCCCGCAATATGCACGAAAAAAGCCAAAAATTCAAGTTTGGAGCCAATACTATATATTTTGAAATTAAAATTTCAAACATGATTACACTCATAATTTCCAATATCACAAATCAAAATCATATTTTCTCTCAATTCTCTCTCAACTTTCTCAAGAAACTCTCAAGAACATTCATCATCAAAACTTCAAAACTTCATCTCTTCCTCCCTCAACCACCGCCTTGCACTGTGATCTTCCTCCACTAGCCTCCGCACTCCGCTACACCACTAAGCACTCACCAGTCCTCCCCTATTCCGGCAACCTCAACCTTCGACGCTCCACCCTCCATTACTTCTCCCAGCCGCGCGCAACGCTGGTGTTTCAACCTCTGTCTTTGCGTGATTTTCGTGGCTTCTACTCCCTTTCTTCGCGTGATTTTTCGGCCAACACCTCTTCTCCTCTAATCCAAGCCCTGATTCGATAAGAATTCTTGAATTTTGTTGCATTTAATTTCTTATTTGCATAATTGATTTTGTGAATGGATTGTTCAAGTGATTATTACATGAATTGAATTGAATTCTTAAGAGATATTTGATTCTTGAATTTCAAATGATATTGAAGTGTGGAATTGGTTAATTGATATTTCAATTGGTTTAGATCTCGAATTTAATCGGTAAAATTGATGTTAATTTTAAAATACCAAATTTTGGATCTAAATGTTGATTATTGAGTTTTGAAGAGAATTAATTGGGTTTTCATGAGTTAATGCAAATTTTGAATCGATTTACGGATGAATTCAATTTTTTGACATAAAAAACCTCAAATCCGATAAATTGCATTAACACTTGAATTATGTGTTTAGTGGTTTGGAATCATTGCTTGAATGCAAATTTTTAATTATTACAAAGCATTTTATAATTTCTAAGCGATGATACATGAATCGGTGAACGTTTTTGTGTATCCGTTTGTGAGTTTTAAACTCATTTTTGTCTGATTCCGGTTCATGTACATGTTGCTGCCCCGAAAATACAAATGCATTGTAAATCGCATTTCAAAATTTTTTATGCTTATTCATGCATGTTTGTGCGTTTATGGACCGTTGGTGTTCAATTATATCGTTTTTAACATGTTTTTCAGTTGATTTTATGTTATGGCGCAATGTTTCCCGATTTCGGTAAGTTAAGCATAAGGCACTATTTAAATTATGGTTAATACTCAAGGAATCTTGCTTTGGTACCTGGATGAAATTTATGTCGAGTTTTGTCAATTTCAGATCGATATTTCGAGCGGTTGACGACAATGATGCCCGAAAATGGTAAGTGGTTCTTGCATGGTGATTTACTTCATGCTTGATGCTAATTTGAGCTTGTTGGTATGTTTGATGGTTACCGGTACCGTTTTGAATCGATTATATTCCGACTTTTGCACACGTGCATGTGTTAATAAGTTGTTTCCCGTAGTTTATATTTGTGGTTCCAATGCGCATTTAAATTCTATTACTTCATGATTTAATCCCAAATTGAATTGTGATGAGAATGCATAACTCCGATTTTGTTTTCCTTGTTATTTCTAACATGTTTGTTGACTCGTGCAAGGGATTTCAAGAGAGCTTTTGATCGCTTAGTTAATATGTTGATTATTCGATCAAAAATCATGCTATTCCATTCTCCGTGGATCCAAATTCTCTTCCGACGCAATTGATGTTGTTTTCTCATTCTATGAAATGTATACACTATCTGCATTTTTGTTTGGATGTAAATTTTTGTGCAGGTGTACTGTTTGTTCATCGGATGTATCCGACGCACATTTCACATGTGATTTATTTTCACATTGTCGATACTTTAGTGCTTATGTCGAGCGCACAATTTCTGACCAATTTGTTTGTTGATGCTAGCTTGCACGAAATTTTATGAACTTCTCTTCTTTAGCTTGCTTGTTATGAACTCTTGTTCGTTTGGTATTATACTAATTCTGGTTTATTTTTCCGCATCATTTACCACTATCGTTGCTATGAGAAATAGGAATAGAAATGCATGATTGTGGGTCCCTACTTTAGGTGGGAAATCTATTTAAAGTCCTCAAAGGAGGCTGTTGTACCCCAAAATTTTTCCTCTCATTTTACTCAATACATACTTCTAGAGATCCTCAATTTGCTCAAGTTTGCCCAAGAGTTGACCAGACAAACTCTCTCCTAAGGTAGTGTGTCTCAAATTAGGGTTTCCATTTTCATCAGGATAGGTGAACTCCTAAGACCTCATATGCTCTCCATGGTCCTAATATGTTCTCAAGACCCTCCATGTCAAGTTTCTGGCCTTGCACAAGAAGTTTGCTCAGTCAACTGCTCAGATGCTTGAGAATCGACTATATTAGGTCAAAAGTCAACTATGGCCCACATATAGTCAAACTTCAAGATTTTTGGTCAACATCACCATTTTGAAATGTATTTCATCATTTTATCAAGGGTTAATCATGATTCCTCAAGGAATGCTCCAAATTCATCAAAACTCAAAAGTTGCTAAATTAAGGTTTCTTAGGAAAAGTCAACCAAACTTTGACCAAGCATAACTTCCACATACTTTGTCAGAAAGTTTCCATCCAAGGCTCATTGTGAAGAGGATTCAATTACCTACAACTCATATTCATCCCACAAGTTCAAAATATGCACTCATAAAAAGATATGAATTTCTACATTATGGGTCCTTTTGAAAAGTCAACAAAAACACCTTTTGGGTCAAAGCTTCTTACATGAACATGGAAGACTCAATTGAGATGAGGCCAAAAGGGTTACTTAGGGGACATAATAAGCTTTCTAAAAAGTCCAAGAACACCTCTCTAGGGTTAACATTTGAAGAGATATGCCTTGTCAAAGTTGACCCTTTTTGCAAAATTGCCAAAAGCCAAATGGACTCAAAATTACATTTTTTGCCAAATGGGCCTAACTTTTTATGCTTGCACCTCACTTGTAGCACGATCCACGACCCAAATATCCATCCACATGTTATTTGCTTCATTTTCCATTTTATTATGATTTTTTATTAATTAAAATTTCAATTAAATCAAATAAATGGCAAATAATGGAAAAGATATGTTTTGATATGATTTTTTGACAAGATTGCAATCAAATTATGTTGAAAGATCAAGACCAAAACGAATCAGGGTTGATTGGTACAAGAAAGGAATGATTTGGCTCAATTTAGAGAGATTACCTATGGAATGAAAATCATATCAAATCTTCTTTATTTCAAAAGATTCAAGCCAATTTTATAACCCTAATTCATTCTAACATATATATGGAACATGTACAACGCATAAGACAAGGCTTGCAATCGTGAAAAAGCAAGAACAAAACTCCAAAATTTCAAAGAAAAGTGTGAATCAGATTTCAAACTACAGGCCAATTCAAGCCATTCCAACATTGCCAATCGCATCCTTGAACATCTCTGAAGCTAACTGTATCATTTGCAAGTCCTCTCGCGCCCAGAAACGCAGGCTATCACTCACACAGTTTGCTTTATTTCTTGAAATCTATTACATCAATTCTGGCATTATTAGCACATTTGATTGACATATTTGTGATCTTTATCATGTTTGCAAGCCGACTTAATAGTTTAATTGCATTTTTGAAGCCTATATCTGTACTTGCCATTGTTAGGGTTTCCACATGCGTTTTGGGGTTTTTGGCTACAGGTAAAATTAGATCACAAACAAGGTACCATGATGACCGTGACATCATAACCAGTTGAACACTGGTCTTCAATTCCATTTATATTGCGTTTTGTGAGTTTTTGAGTTGTACAGGTTTCTAGCCATGGAAGTTTGTCTGTGGGTATAGGTCTTTGCCTAAAACAACGGATTCTTGGAGAAGACGATGGCGTGGAAATCAACCATTGGGTCATTTGAAATTTCGCGCGTTTTGTCCACTAACCATTTATTTTTCTATATTATATTTTGTTTTCAGTATAATAACAAACAAGCCAGTTGGCCCAGTGGTGAGGCATGTTGTTGGTGAACACAAGGACCTAGTTTCGATCCCAGGTCCCAGCAAAATTGTTTTCTTATTTTCCATTTACAGATCCTGTTTGTCTATCATCCAAACGCCCATCATATGCCATCACCATTCAACCACTTGATGCATCACTCAGCCAGATCCAACGCATAGCAATGAGAGACCATGATGCACCCTCAAGTCAACACTCCATGGGATCAGGCACGTTGATTGGGCTCAGCATTATTGGGCCAGGTAAATTCAACAATACACCCCTCCTATTTAGCATAACACAGGCCCATTTCTTCTCTTTTTCTAGTCTTTTTATTTTTTACTCTTTTATTATTTCCTTAATTATTTTAATTAACATCGAAAAATCATTTTTTATTATTTAATCAAAAATCACAAAAAAAAAATCATTTTTCTCATGAAATACTTATTTCTTTAATTAATTTAATTAGGAACTAGGTTAATTTAATTCTTTTTTGTAAATAAAACTAATTAGAAATTAGGTTTTAAAATTTTAATTAAATTGTTTTTTTCTCAAATAAAAACCACGAAAAACACATAAAATCTTTTTTATAAAATATTTTATTTTCTTGAATTATTTAATTTAGTTTAAATTAGGTTAATTTCTTTTTATAATTAAAAATAATTAGAATAAGGGTTTTAGTTGTACATAACCTAATTAAGTCTTTTCTCAAAAATAACTTAAATATTTTTTCAATTAGATTTTTAGGGTTTTCAATTTTTTCTCGCATTTAATTTTCCGCGCGTATTTTATTTATTTTTATTATTATTGTAACTGTTTCGAGGTTGTAATAGTAATTAGGGTTTTAAGCTTCCGCATTTTTATATTCAGTCAAGATGATTATGTAACTGCCAAAGCCTTGCAATAACTAGGTTTATTTTTCGCACTTTAAATTCCTGCAAATATTTAACTGTTAGATGCATGGTTAATAGGATTGTATGGGAAGATTACTTGAAATTAAAACGGTAGATCACCTAATGTGCAAAGACTAAATAACTAAAAAATTCACATGCACATGTTCACTCCTAGGGTTTGCCTCACTTCGGTTGCCTTCGGTAAACAGTCATTAAGCATAGGAGATTTTAGTGGTGGCCCTCCAGTCTAAAAGATCAAAATGTACCATTCGAATGTTGCCTCAGAAATGTTGCCTCAGAAATGTTGCCTCGGAAATGTTGCCTCGAAAAAATCTTAAGACTCTAGGGTTACTACTAAAGTTTTCTAACTGTTGCTTTGGTGACTGTACTTGTCCCTTTTGAATGTCCCTTACAAACTCCAACGACGGGGCTACCTACTCCATAAATAGTAGGATAACGCTGTCTAAAGGAAATGAGAATGAACAATCTTTTTTTGAGTAGGTAGAATCTTAAGTATTTTCTCAACAAAACTTTTCACACAAACACCTTTCAAAACCAATTTTTCAAAACAAACTTCGTCACACCCTTGAGGATTGATACAAGGGTTATCACGAAGTAAAACATTTTCAAAAACAAGCACACACAAGCAATTTGAGAAATGAGCAAGTACCTAAGATCCCATGGAAAACCATGGATAGAAAGGGTGCGAACACCTTCCCTTTCTATAATCTAGCCCCCGTCCTCAGAATATATCGAAAAAAGGTTTTTTCTGTTCTTTTTCCTTTTCCATGATTGGATGAAATAAAAGTCGGTGGAGACTCTTGCTTACCGCAACATTTTGCGAACAAAAAACGCAAAACCAGTAAAAATAGTTGGTTTTGTCACCGTATCACAGAACTAGCGACTCTGCTGGGGAATGAATGTATAAATTGGGGTTTACCTTAGGATCTAGGTCATTTCAAATTGCTTTCTTGTTTGTTTGCTTTATTTTTAAAGAGTCTTGCCTGGGTTACTATAGATCCTACACCTGGATCTGGGGGCACTTATTAGGTAAACAACAATAGATCGTGGAGACTGTACGACGTGGACCGATATGGTTTAAGCAATGACTATGTTGGTGTGACACTTTGGTTGGTACCGGTATCCTTCGTGGGGAAACGAGGAGAATATGGGGCTGCCGCATGGTGTCGTGAAGCACTAACGGACCTTAGAACCTTAGTTGAACAAACAAGGCCATTAGAAAGTAGTGAGATAGTCGGCCTCGGTGTAGGGCTGAGGATTGGTTGATACTCGATGCTACACTCATTGAGATCAGACTTTCGGGATATTTCGGCCGCAAGAAAAGATTGCTTGAGCTGAGACAATGCCCGATAAAGGATGGTCAGTGATATTGATATCCCTTAGAACCCGATTAATTTTTAAGACAAGTTTGAAACCAACTAAACTTCAAGAGGGTATAACCTTTAACCTCATACAAGCCTTAAACCTAAGGACTTTGTGTGATTTGACTGTGTTTGCTATACCTCAGTTTGCTATACCTGTGGTTTCTCATGACACCATGCATCATAACATATCATCCATTCTTATTGCAATAACCATTTCAAAGACCAAGGAAATTTATCTTTGTTCTGTTTTGCAGATCATGGCTTTCGTTCGTAGAAACACTATCTGAATCAGATTTGTGAAGATACCTTCCCAACTCAAAGAGCTAGCATCAAGGGTTTCTGAAACTTCTGCATTCACTAAGAGACATGGTCGACTTCTCAACATGGTTACTTTAAACTTTGATGAAAAGATGATGAGTGTACTCTTTCAGTTCTTTGATCCCAAGCACCACTGCTTCACCTTCCCAGACTATCAGTTGGTGCCTACCTTGGAAGAATTCTCTCAGCTTCTAGATATACCCATTCTTGAACAGTTGCCCTTCACAAGTCTAGAAGAGGTTCCTAATCCAGAAGTCATTGCCTTAGCTTTACACCTGAAATGGGCCGACGTGGTATCCAATTGGGAAACAAGAAGCGGAGTCAAGGGTTTTCTAGCCAAGTTTCTGATAGACAAGGCCCAGCTGTTTTGGGATGATATGGATTTTCAGGATTTTGAGGAGGTCTTGGCTCTTCTAATCTATGGGTTAGTCTTATTCCCTAATCCGGACTCATTCATAGATATGAATGCTATCAAGATATTCCTCTTTCGTAACCCTGTTCCTACCTTGCTTGGAGATATTCTGCACACTCTCCATACTCGTACCATGAAGAGAAGAGGGGTCCTTATGTGTTGCATGCCATTGCTGTCGAGGTGGTTTATTTCTCACCTCCCTAAGTCCGTACTGAAGAATGAAGAAGGTTTGGGTTGGTCGCAAAGGATAATGTCACTCGCTCACATGGATATTCTTTGGTGTTCTCGAGCTATGGAAAACACTGCTATTATCGACCGCTGCGGGGAGTACCCTAATGTCCCTCTACTTGGCATCAGAGGGGGTATAACCTACAATCCTTGTTTATCTCTGTGACAATTTGGGTACGCTCAAAGAGATGGTCCGCATGAGTTACTTATCAAGGGCATTATATTCAATTATGAGGATGACGCACACGAGTATCGCCGGAGGTTCATACGAGCTTGGGGCATGGTAAACAGATCTGGAACTAAGGCTTTAGGGCCAAAGGCTTCCATTCCTATGGAACCTTACCTCCAATGGGTACGAGCTCGCGCCCAGAAGCTTATGATTCCCTATGTGGTCGTTTTACCAGTGGTTGTGGAACCCACTACTGAAGGGGGTATTCTTTACACGATTTTTATCATTATATGCCCACTGATCTTGGGGAATTACAGAGGTCTTGGATTCAGTTGATGAAGGATCAGGATACTTATATGGATCAGTTCCATGACCAGGAGAGGAAGGTTTTAGAGCTCACAAAGCAACTCCATGAAGAAAGAGGACTCAATGACTATCTCGACACAAAGAGGAAGCATCCATGGGAATTTTGATTTCTTTTCTAGTTTTAGATTTGTTTTTAATTGTAACGCCTAAAAGGCATTTGAACTTTGAATTCAGCTAATAATTTTTTTGTTTATCTTGGTTTGCAAATTTAAATTTCCCAAAGTCTTTGAAATCATTGCATGCACATCCCATTCATAACATTGCATGTACAGGTACCATTACAGGTTTCTCATTTTCTTCGCTGTTTATTTCAGCATGAAATGTCTTCCGAACAAACCATCAAGGACCTTCAGGCACAGAATGCCCAGTTCCAACAAATGTTCATAAGTCTGGCAAAAGGGCAGGAGGATATGGAAGCCCTTATCCTGAAAGAGAAAAAGAAAAAGAAGAAGGCTGCTGGTATTCTGAATATTGGCAGAAGGTTTGGAGAGCGGTTGAAGCGACAAGTCGATCTGACCTTTTCATCCAAGGAAGGGGAGAATCAGGAAGAAGAGAAGGATCCCAGTCCTGCAGTTTCTGACAATGATAGCGACTACAATGATGAGCAATATCCTCCTACTGAGGATAGATATAAGCAGTTGGAAGATCGTTTGAGTGCCATGGAAGTTCAGAGGATACCTGGACTGGATTTTGAAGAATTGGGGTTGGTGTCGGGAGTGGTCATCCCGCAGAAGTTCAAAGCTACAGTTTTTGCTAAGTATGATGGGGTGTCCTGCCCAAAACTCCATCTACGCTCTTATGTCAGAAAGATCCAGCCCCACACCGCTGATAGAAATATATGGGTTCATTTCTTTTAAGATAGTCTGTCAGGGACTCAGCTTGAATGGTTCTACCAGCTGGAGGGAGCCAATGTCCAAAATTGGGAAGATCTGGCTGCTGCTTTCTACAAGCAGTATCAATATAATGCTGACCTTGCTCCTACTCGTACTCAACTCCAGAATATGTCCATGGGTGCAAGTGAAGGCTTTAAGGACTATGCACAGAAATGGAGAGACTTGGCTGGAAGAATTCAACCCTCGCTGTCTGATAGGGAGTTGGTTGATATATTTCTGGGGACGCTATCTGGTCCATTTTTCAATCATTTGATCGGCAGCTCGTCAGCTGGTTTCACCGAGCTGATTCTAACTGGAGAAAGAGTGGAAGCTGGGATTCAGAGTGGCAAGATACAGAAGGATGCCTCTTCGAGTTCGGTAAAGAAGCCTTTTGCTGGTAAGAAGGAAGCCAGTGCAATTTATAGCCCGAGGGGCCAAAACAGGGCTGAACATCATCAGACAGTAAGTGCCATAATGATACCTAGGGCTGCAGTTGCTCCACAAGGCAACAATCAACAAAGAGTGGAAAGACCACAACAACAGTTTACCCGAATCAACATGATAATGGCTGAAGTGCTACCTCGTCTGCTGAGATCCAACTTGGCAACCTTGAAAGAGGCTCCCAAGAATCCAAATACTACATCTCCCCGATATAATCTGAATGCTCGGTGTGCCTATCATTCTGAGAGTCCTGGCCACGATACAAATGACTTCTGGGCTCTGAGGAACAAAGTACAAGACTTGATCGAAGCCAAGGAAATAGAGTTTGATGCTCCGGAGAAGCCAAATGTCATAATTGCTCCCATGCCTAAACACGGTCATGGAATTAATGCTGTTGATACTGA
Source organism: Vicia faba (assembly GCA_948472305.1). NCBI lineage: Eukaryota > Viridiplantae > Streptophyta > Magnoliopsida > Fabales > Fabaceae > Vicia > Vicia faba. The sequence continues at coordinate 751,669,072 of OX451740.1, read as the reverse complement.
TTAGTTCGTTACCTCTGTTGATGAAGTTTCTACTCCTCTCATGACTGTGAAGAAGAATTTTTTGTTGGCCGATTTATTTCTGGGTTGTGGTGAAGGTTGCCACATGTGTTTGTTTCTACCTTCTGGTTTCCGTTTGCTGAAATTAGGTGTTCAACACCTGATAGATAGCAAAGAAATTTTGTTTGAGAAAACTTTGGTTCCCGTTGTTCCATCTGAAGACATTGCCATTATAACCATTTCCGCCAATCCTTCCAAGGTCTCCTCGAGAAGACCTGTTAGGATTACATCTACTCCAAGAATTGCTCCGCTGATAATCACTGTTCCTGGTCCTGTCCCGTATGTCTTGGACAAAGCTGTCCCCTGGCATTATGGTACTGATGTGTACTATCATGGCATCAAACAAGATTTGAAAGATGAAGAGGCTGATCCTGATATTGGTAACATTGTCGGAACCAGTAAAGTTACCCGAAGTGGAAGGGTCTTCTCCCCCGAGATTTACCCTAAGACTGTCAACAAACCTATTGTCATTCCATCTGCTGTTCCTGCTAGTACATCAACTACTGTTCCTGTTCTTACTCCAGTTATTACACCCGTCGGCGAATCATCTGATACCCGCGGCAAAGAAATTATAGGTGAGCCTGCTCGGACGGAGGCGCCTAGAAAGATTGTTGTGGAAGCCTCTAAGCAAGAGATAGAAGAAATACTGAAGATAATTAAGAAGAGCGACTACAATGTGGTCGAGCAGCTAAGGCAGACCCCATCAAAGATATCCATGTTGTCTTTGATGTTGTGTTATGAAGCCCATGCGAAGGCTTTGATTGCATTCCTCAAGACTGCGCATGTGCCGCAGGAAACTTCAGCTGACCAATTTAAAGATTGTGTGGCCAGCCTGACTGCAGATAATGGGCTGGGTTTTTCATATGCCAATTTGACACCAAAGGGAAGGAAGAATAATGATGCTCTGCATGTCTTGATTGAATGCAGGGGCACCACTATGGCTCATGTGCTGGTAGATACTGGGTCTTTGCTGAATGTTCTGCCGAAGAAGGCATTGGACCGATTGGATTGCGAGGGTTTGACGTTAAAGCCTAGTAACATTGTGGTAAGGGCTCTTGACGAATCAAAGAGAATGGTGCACGGGGAGGTGGACATCCCTGTCAAAGTAGGTTCTAAGACTTTTGGGTCCACCTTCTATGTGATGGATATTAGGTCGTTGTATTCTTGTTTGCTGGGTCGTCCTTGGGTCCACGAGGCTGGGGTAGTTACTTCCACACTCCACCAAATGCTGAAGTATCCGGTAAAAGGGAAGATTGTCATAGTGCATGGTGAAGAGGAGTTTATGGTGAGCCACCTCAATTCCTTCCGCTACATAGAGATGGACGGGGAATTCATAGAAACTCCTTGTCAGAACTTCGAAGAGGTCACTCAGATCCTAGCATCGACTGAAACTACTACTAGCAGCAAACCTCCTTTGAAGATGGCTTCTCTCAAGGATTCCAGGGCCATGGTTGAAGAAGGTGGGTGTGCCAATTTGGGTCAGCTCCCTGATTTCACTCACAAAACTGACAAATTTGGTTTGGGCTTTACTACAGGGGCTCAAAGGGCTGTGCGACGCGCTCGGGCTGGAAGACCTCCCCTACACATTAGTAATCGGGGAATTAATGCCATTGAAGACAGCGAGGTGGACTCAGACATCGACAACTGGATCTACCCAACTACCAACGGTGGACCGAGTAACTTGACGCCTAGGGACTTTATACCAGTTTCTTTTATTCTGCAATGATTATCTTACTTGTTTTGAGATTTGTAATAAATAATTTAAAACTCTACGGCCTGGTGCCTCGCCTGAGGCACATTGGCTTTGCTTGTGAGGGATATCATTTGTCATTTCATATATCATTAATAAAGCATTGGACATTTTCTTGCATACAAATTTTGCATTCTCTGTTTTTCTTTTCTGTTTTTCACTATTATAAAACACAACTATTCTCTTACACACACTCACGTATCATAATGCAAATCCATATCCACTCAGGATCCCATTGATAACAGCTCTGCTATTGCCAGTTATGACTTCAAAAATCCGATCAACCAAGCTGAGTACGAAGGTGAGTATGATTGTGAGGTGCCTGGAGAACTTGCTAGACTATTACAGCAGGAAGAAAGGGCCATACAACCTCATGAAGAGCCGGTTGAGATAGTAAACTTGGGTACTAAGGAAGAAAAAAAGAGGTTAAAATAGGTGCAAATATAGAGCTTAGCGTTAAACAGAGGTTGATACAGATGTTTCACAACTATGTTGAGATCTTCGCTTGGTCCTATGAAGACATGCCCGGTCTGGACACTGATATTGTTGTACATCGCCTGCCGAATAAAGAAGATTGTCTACCGGTTAAACAGAAGGCCCATCGTATGCACCCTGAAATGTCGGAGAAGATCAAGGCGGAGGTAATGAAACAGTTCGACGCAGGATTCTTAGCTGTTACTTCGTATCCATAATGGGTTGCTAATGTCGTCCCGGTACCTAAGAAGGACGGTAAGGTACGAATGTGTGTGGATTATAGAGATCTAAACAGGGCAAGCCCCAAGGATGACTTCCCACTTCCTCACATTGACGTTCTGGTCGACAACACCGCGCAGCATAAAATCTTCTCCTTCATGGACGGTTTCTCTGGCTACAACCAGATCAAGATGGCTCCTGAAGACATGGAGAAAACAACCTTCGTTACACAGTGGGGCACCTTCTGCTACAAGGTGATGCCTTTTGGGTTGAAGAATGTTGGGGAAACTTATCAGCGTGCCATGGTCGCTTTGTTACATGATATGATTCACCATGAGATCGAAGTCTAAGTTGATGATATGATAGCCAGGTCTCAGACTGAGGAAGAGCACCTTGATCATCTCCAAAAGCTGTTTGACAGGTTGAAGACATACAAGTTGAGGTTGAATCCGAACAAGTGTACCTTCGGGGTAAGATCTAGTAAGCTTCTGGGTTTTATCGTCAGTGACAAGGGTATTCAGGTAGACCCTACGAAGGTAAAGGCCATACAAGAAATGAAAACTCCCCGTACAGAGAAGGAAGTTATGGGTTTCTTGGGACGCCTGAATTATATCGCCAGGTTCATTTCAAATCTGACTGCTACTTGTGAGCCAATCTTCAAGCTTCTGAAGAAAGATCAAGTGGTAAAGTGGAATGATGAATTCCAGACCGCTTTCGAAAGAATCAAGGAATACTTTCAAGAACCACCAATTATGATGCCTCTAGTTGAAGGAATACCTTTGATATTATAATTGACAGTGCTAGACAATTCAATGGGGTGTGTGCTGGGGAAGCATGATGAGTCTGGTCGAAAAGAGCATGCAATATACTACCTTAGCAAAAAGTTTACCGGCTGTGAGACACGATACTCATTGCTCGAGAAAACTTGTTGCGCTTTGGCATGGGCTGCTCGCCGATTGAGACAATATATGCTGAATCACACTACCTTATTGATATCGAAGATGGATCCGATCAAGTACATTTTCGAGAAGCCCGCTCTCTCCAGAAGGATAGAAAGGTGGCAAATGATCTTAGCTGAGTACGACACACAATATATGACCCAAAAAGAAATAAAGGGGACTGTATTGGCTGATCATTTGGCTCATCAGGTCGTGGACGACTACTAGTCCATGAATTTTGAGTTCCCGGATGAGAATATCATGTTGGTAACTGACTATGAAGAACCTGGACCGGATGAAGGACCTGAGGAGGGATCCTGATGGTCTATGTATTTTGATGGAGCCTCAAACGCACTGGGTAATGGCATTGGCGCTATAATCATATCCCCCGAGGGCTGTCATACTCCGTTCACTGCCCAATTGTGTTTCAACTGCACCAACAACATGGCGGAGTATGAAGCGTGCATCATGGGTCTTAGGGCTGCTATCGACCTAAGGATCAAGTTCTTGAGTGTATTCGGGGATTTTGCTCTGGTGATAAGTCAGATCAAAGGCGAGTGGGATACGAAGCATCTGAACCTTATTCCTTACAAAGAATATGTACTGACATTGCTCCCACACTTTGAAGAGGTAACCTTTGAACATTTCCCACGAGAGGAGAACCAATTAGCAGACGCACTAGCTACTGTGTCGTCTATGTTCAAGTTTAGATGGGACAATGAAGCTCCCCAAACCACCATTGAGAGGTTGTATGAACCAGCACACTACTGTGAGATCGATACCGAAGAAGTGGCAGACAAACCCTGGTTTCACGAAGTCAAAAGGTATCTCGAAGCTCAAGAGTATCCCGAAGGGGCATCTGTCAATGATAAGAAATTTCTGAGAAGGTTCGCTGCAAAGTTCTTCCTCAGTAATGGAATCCTCTATAAACACAACCATGACTCCACACTACTACGGTGTGTAGACAAAAGTGAAGTAGAGAGGATCATGACAAATTTACATGAAGGCACCTTTGGAACCCATTCTAGTGGACACACCATGGCTAAGAAGATCCTACGGGCAGGATATTACTGGTCCACTATGGAAGCCGCTTGTTATCAGCACTCTCGAACTTGTCATAAGTGCCAAATCTAAGTTGATAAGGTGCATGTACCTCCGGTCCCCTTAAACGTCTTGACAGCTCCGTGGCCCTTTGCAATGTGGTTCATTAACATGATTGGAGAAATCAGGCCCACCACTTCCAACGGACATAGCTTCATCCTAGTAGCCATTGATTACTTCACGAAGTGGGTTGAGGCAGCCTCTTTTTTTACAGTAACCAAGAACATCGTGGCACAGTTTATCCGACACAATTTGATCTGTCGATATGGTGTGCCAGAGAGAATTATTACTGACAATGGTACAAATCTCAACAACACAATGATCACCGAGCTCTGTAAACAGTTCAAGATATAACATCATAATTCTTCCCCCTACCGGCCAAAGATGAATGGCGCTGTTGAAGCAGCTAACAAGAACATCAAGAAGATTGTGCAGAAGATGACGGTGACATATAAAGATTGGCATGAGATGTTACCATTTGCTCTTCATGGGTACCGTACCTCAGCACGGACGTCGATAGGGGAAACACCCTACTCTCTGGTGTATGGCATGGAGGCAGTCCTACCCATCGAAGTCCAGATACCTTCTCTCAGGATTATGAAGGATGTGGGTTTAAACAAGGACGACTGGATCTGAACCCAACTTGATCAATTAAATCTAATCAATGAAAAGAGACTTACTGCTATCTGCCATGGTCAGACGTATCAAAAGCAAATGATCAAGGCTTTTAATAAGAAAGCCATGCGTCAAGAATATCAAGTCGGGGATCTAGTAATCAAACGCATCATACTTCCGCAAGGTGATCCCAGGGGAAAATGGACCCCCACGTACGAAGGGCCATTTGTGGTTAAGAACATTTTCTCGGGAGGAGCCATGATTCTAACCACCATGGATGGTGACGACCTTCCTCACCCTGTCAATGAAGACATAGTGAAAAGATACTACACCTAATCAAAGACCCACTAGGTTGACTGGCCTATGCAAAAATAAGGGCTTCCCTGCGAATCAAAAGGATTCAGGCAAAAGTAAGGGATGAAAATGAAAAATCAGTACACCCGACAAGTTGAAAACCTGAAAGGGCGGCTTGGGCAAAAACGGGTACCCCGGTGGACTGAAAACCCGAAAGAGCTGTCCAGGAAAAAGTTAGGGATTGAAGCGTATCACTATGTCTCATTGGATCATCTTGCGACCAGACTTCGGCATCGACTATCAAGCTCGGATGGCACCAACCAATCTGATCAACCTTCAGCCAAGTAGCAAAGTGATGATACTCTTGAAGATATAAAGGCAATAGCAGAGTTGGAATCCAATGGGGTTGTTTCATATAGCTGTTTTTCTTTCTTTTACACAAATTGTATAATTTCTATCTTTCGGCGGCGTTCTCTTACTAAAGCGTCAGCCTCTTTGTACAAAAACGCCTATTACAGGCCAACTTCAAAAAAATCAATACAAGTCATTTTCATAAGAAACTTCAATCTATTTTTTTCTTTTTCTATTTTGTTTTGAAAGAACGCCCAATGATTTATTTTTGATATATGCATTTGAAAATGATTGCTGCTCATAAATACTTACGTAAGAAACAAAAGACAATTACTCGTAATTCTGGAAACAGGGGCAAAAATAAGAAGTGACAAACCCTACAATTACTCTTCCCAGCAGGTATCGGGATAGAGCCAACTTGGGAACATAATCATTGATACATACTGTTGTACCCCAAAATTTGCCCTCGCATCTTACCACAAGAAATCGCAGCTTCAGGCATTTCCTGACTTTTCAAACTGGTTCAAGAATCGGATAAACGGACTTTTCTCATCAGTCAAACAAAAATTAGGGTTTCACTGATTTTTCAGAGCTCTGGATTTCTCACACAGTTGGCCTTAGGTTTTTGGTTGATTTTGGCTCAATTTTGGTCAGGCGAACGTTATTTGGCATTTAATCAGGAATTAAGGGTTTTAGGGGTATATTCTCAGAAAGGTTAAAATTCCACAACACTTTGCAAGTTATTCCAAGATTCGGTTTGAATTCGCATTGTTTTGATTTAATCAGTAGAAGAGGCTGAAAGGCAAAAAAGAAACAAATATAAAATTGCAACAACAACAAAAAAAGAGAGGGAGAGCTTTAGAAAACCTGATTGAGCCAAGATACCAATATCACCAAGATACAAACACACAACTCCAAACCTCAAACCTGCCGAACCAAAACATGAACCACCATAAAAAAAACCTGCTAAGGCCATCAACTTATCAACCTGCTGAAGCAAACTGAAACCTGAAGCCTAACCATCAAAACCTTGCCTACATCGTTCATAGCCAAACCTTAAAACCTGTGATAACCATAACCTGTCAAAGCCAAGCTGAAACATAAACCGGCAATCAAACTCAAGCAATACATGGCCTAAAACCTTAACCATTCAAAGCCAAGCATATCACAAACACCTCCAGCCAAACCTGCCCAGTTCAAACTTTACCAAAGGCCAAAAAGATACAAAACCTGCCAATGGCCTAAAAAATCATCACCAGCTATAACCATAAGCCAACATTAACCTACCAAATGCCTTAAACCACTGTCAAAGCCATTAAGACCTGTCCAGTTTCAAGCCTAACCCAAATACTCAAGCATTCAAGGCCACCCATCAAAAAGGCCTCAGATATGTTCATCACTGGCCATTAAAAAGCATACAGTAGCAAAGCAAAAAGGAAGAAGAAGAAAGCTAGTCAAAACCAATGATTCAACAATAGCATATCCAGAAGCGTACAGGGACAAGCCATATCAACATTGACAAGCTCAGAATAAGCATACAGAGGGTCCAACATTCAAGAGCAACACAAAGGCAAGCATACGAATACTCAAGGCAACAAGCAGACAGTAAAGACGAAAGAGAAGAAGAAGGAGATGAATGTCCAAATTAGGTTTTCAGTTCAAATCATCACGAAACCATAAGCAAATGGGAAAAGATACAGAAGTACCAAGTGTCGTCCAAGCTAGCTTCACAATCGCGTCCTCCTCCATCGCTGAGCCTCCTGAGAACTTCCTTTTTCTTCCTCCCCTCCGACAAGGTAGTTTTTGTTTTCTCCTTTCCTTTTGCACCTCACGTAAGACAAACCCAATGCATTAGTCATTAGAACACAGAATCGGATTCAACAAATCAAAGAATTTTAACATGCAAAAAATCTAAAATGTGTAATAAGTTCGAAACATGCTGTTACCTTGCTTCACCACTGCCTGAGCTAACGTGGGGGGGGGGGGAGAAAGAGGTAGTACTGGTGGCTAGACGGAGGAGTGAGATTCAAGAGCGAACGGAGAAGACGAAGAATAAAAGTACGAACGGCGCGCCGCTGCAAACCCTAAAACCTTGCCTCCAAATGAAAACATTCAACAACCCTAAAAATGTTCTGAGTTCAACGTGGGCCTTGCCCATTCTGCACGCCCCAAAGCCCATTAAAATGTTTGCTTCTTTAACAAAAACATTTCATTTAACACTAACTACTTTTTTTTTATAAAACAATATTTTCTTTTTCCTTTTATAATAATACATAAAAAACACATTTTATTTAATATCTAATTTAAAATTTCTTTGCTATATACTTAATCCAATTAATTTAAAACCTTTTTTAATATATATTGAAATATTAAACATATAAATAATTAAGATACATTTTTTTTATCATATGATTAAAATTGAAAATACCCTTTTTTTTTAATTAAGATATATCTTTGTGCATAATGGATAAAATAAATTTTTTTAATATTAAACTCTTAAACACTTAGTTAAAACATTTTTGTTTATAATGAGCAATGGTACATTTTTTTAATTAAAACTTGAACATACAATTAAAACATTTTCTTTTGTGCATACTAAAAGAAATACAAGATCAGTAATTAAATAAACGCTTAATTATTCTTTAGGTTAAATAAATACCCTAATATACATTAATTTCACATTATCGCACATGTAAATAATTACATACATATACGCACGTACACCTACACAATATACTGGCATTTTGATACATTATACATTTGCTTATGTTGACATTCGTTACACTTACACTTGATTGGTTCGATTTGGTTAATCTATTGGACCCTATGATCCTAAGTCTCATCCCCATTCATAAATTTGTACCCCCACTCCCGGATACTATTTTGTAATAGCGTAGACTTTACATTTCCGCAATTTACAGTTTTCCAATTATACCATGGTTAGACCTAGGGTTTGCATGTACATAAAATCAAACGCTAGATAACCTAATACAAGACAAATACATGAAATCAATACACAATCACACTTGCACCCCCTAGGGTAATCCCACATGTTGCTTTCCAAAATGGGCCATGCTTGCACGTCGAGTATCTTTGGCAAAACAAAATCAAATGATCGTAAGTCTCTCAAAATGTTGCCTAAACGGAATGATCATAGTCCCTCCAAAACAAATTGCCAAAGACACTTGGCATCATTGCATTCATGGTCCATACGACGACCCGCGCCCGTCCCGAATAAACTTCCTAAACGCAAGATTGTCCACCAAATCCAATGGTGGAACAAAATTGTTAAAAGGGGTTAAAACATAACAAAAAACCTTTGAGTACAATAGGGTAGACAAAACTCTTAGTTACTTGAGATCAAACTTGCAAAAACACTTGCCTTCTTTTCAAAAACCACAATCCACGACACTTTCAAACAAACTCTCAAAACATTTTGAAACATCTTTTCGAAAAGATACACACCTTTGTAAAACATTCAAGTAAAGAATTGTTACAAGGTTAGCCTAAGACAAGGCATCTTCTTCCAAAATATTTTCAAAAGCATTCACACACACACCATTTTCAAGCAATCGAAAATCAAGGCAAGTGATCCAAAAAAACCAAGTAACTAAGAGCCCATGGATAACCATGGATGAAAAGGGTGCTAATACCTTCCCTTTTCATAATCTACCCCCCGAACCCACGAAATATCTCAAAAGGTTTTTGCTGTGCTTTTTTAACCTTTCCTTTAGGATAAAATAAAAAGTCGGTGGCGACTCTTGCTCAACCGCACAAGTGCGAATACGAACGCAAAACACTAGTCAGTTCTCCCACCGTATCACAGAACTGGCGACTCTGCTGGGGATAAATTTAAAAGTGGAGTTACCTTAGGGTTTTTAGATCACCTTCTTGCATGATTATTTTGTTTGCTTTGCTTGGGCATGGGAGCAGTTATGACATTGGGCTTTTCCGGAGCATCGAACTCAATCTCCTTGGCCTCAATCAGATCTTGTACCTTATTTCTCAGAGCCCAAAAGTTATTTGTATCGTGGCCAGGACTCTCAGAATGGTAGGAACACTGAGCGTTTAGATTATACCGAGGAGATGTGGTATTCGGATTCTTGGGAGCCTCTTTCAAGGTTGCCAAGTTGGATCTCAGCAGATGGGGTAGAACTTCAGCCAACGTCATGTTAATCCGGGTAAACTGCCTTTGTTGTCTTTCCACCCTTTGTTGATTGTTGCATTGTGGAGCAGCCGCAGATCTAGGTATCATTACAACACTTACTGTCTGACGGTGTTCAGCTCTGCTTTGGCCTCTCGGGCTATAGATGGCACTGACTTCCTTCTTACTAGTGAAAGGATTCTTTACCGAACTCGAAGAGGCGTCTTTCTGTATCTTACCGCTCCGAATCCCAGCTTCTACCCTTTCTCCTGTTAATATAAGCTCGGTGAAACCAACTGATGAGCTACCAATCAAATGTTTAAAGAAAGGACCAGACAACGTCCCAAGAAACATATCGACCAACTCCCTGTCAGATAAAGGGGGTTGGACTCTTCCATCCAAGTCTCTCAACTTTTGTGCATAGTCTTTAAAGCCTTCACCTGCACCCATGGTCATACTCTGGAGTTGAGTACGAGTTAAGGAAAGGTCAGCGTTGTATTGATACTGCTTATAAAAAGCAGCGACCAAATTCTCTCAGTTTCAGACATTGGTTCTCTCCAGTTGGTAGAACCATTCAAGCTGAGTCCTTGATAGACTGTCTTGAAAGAAGTTAGCCCACAAGTTTCTATCAGCGATGTGGGGCTGGATCTTTCTTATATAGGAACGGAGATGGAGCTTTGGGCAAGACACCCCATCGTACTTTGCGAAAATTGGAGCCTTAAATTTCTGCGGGATGACCACTCTCGACACCAATCCCAGTTCTTCGAAATCCAACCCAGGTATCCTCTGGACTTCCATAACACTCAAACGATCTTCCAACTGCTTGTATCTATCCTCAGTGGGAGGATACTGCTCATCATTGTAGTCTGTGTCATTGTCAAAAACTTCAGGACTGGGGTCCTTTTCCATTGCTTTAATGGCCCCCTGAACCTTCTGCCCATATTCAGAATACCAAAGACCTTCTTCTTTTTCTTCTTCTCCTTCAGGATGAGGGCTTTCAGATCCTTCTTCCCTTTCGCCAGAGTTATGAACATCTGTTGGAATTGGGAATTTTGTGCCTGAAGATCTTTGATGCTTTATTCAGAAGACATTTATGCTGAAATAAACAGTGAAGAAGATGAGAAGCCTGTAATGGTACCTGTATATGCAGTGTTTATGGATGGGATGCGTATGTAATGATTTCAAAGACTTTGGGAAATTTAAATTTGCGAACCAAAATGAAACAAAGATTTTATTAGTAGAATTCAAAGTTCAATCGCCTTTTAGGCATTACAATTAAAAACAATTCAAAAAAACTAGAAAAAATCAGATTTCCCATGGATTCTTCCTTTTCGTGCCAAGATAGACATTAAGGCTTCTTTCCTCATGAAGCTTCTTTGCGAGCTCTAAAACCTTCCTCTCCAGGGCATAGAACTGATCCCTATAAGTATCCCGTTCTTTCTTCAACTGAATCCAATACCTTTGTAGTTCTTCTAGACCAGTGGGCATATCAGGATGGAGAACTGTGTAAGAAATACCCCCTTCAGTAGTGGGTTCCACAATCACTGGTAAAATAGCCATGTAGGGCATCATAAGTTTCTAGGTGCGAGCTCGTACCCATTGGAGATAAGGTTCCATAGGAATGGAAGCCTTAGGCCCCAAAGCCTTGTCACCAGATCTGTTTACCATGCTCCAAGCTCGTATGAACCTCTGGCGATACCCTTGAACATCATCCTCATAGTTAAATATAATGCCCTCGATAAGTAACTCATGGGGACCATCCTTTCGAGCTTAACCAAATTGTCGCAGAGCTAAACAAGTATTGTATGTTATGCCTCCTCTAATGCCAAGTAATGGGACATTAGGGTACTCCCCGCAGTGGTCAATAATAGCAATATCTCCCATAGCTCGGGAATACCAGAGAATATCCGTGTGAGCGAGTGACATTATCCTTTGCGACCAACCCAAACCTTCTTCATTCTTCAGTATGTACTTAGGGAGGTGAGAAATAAACCAACTCGACAGCAATGGCATGCAGCACATAAGAACCCCTCTTCTCTTCATGGTACGAGTATGGAGAGCGTGCAAGATATCTCAAAGCAAGGAAGGCACAGGGTTGTGAGAGAGGAAAATCTTGATAGCATTCACATCTATGAGTGAGTCTGGATTAGGGAATAATACTAACCCATAGATTAGAAGGGCCAAGACCTCCTCAAAATCATGAAATTCAATAACATCCCAAAACAGCTGGGCCATGTCTATTAGGAACTTGGCTAGAAAACCCTTGACTCCTCTTCTTGTTTCCCAATTGGATACCACGTCGGCCCGTTTCAGATGCAAGGCTCAGGCAATGACTTTTGGCTTAGGAAATTCTTCCAAACCTGTATGTGATCGGTGGGAATGAGAACTGACTGTTTTTAGAATGTTGGTTCGCGTTTGCGTTTGTTTTTGCAAAATGTCGCGGTAAGCAAGAGTCGTCACCGTCTTTTATTTTATCCAACAAGGAAAGGACAAAAGCATAGAAAATTCCTTTTCGAGATGTTTCTCGGGTTCGGGAGGTAGATTATAGAAAGGGAAGGTGTTAGCACCCTTTCTATCTGTGGTTATCCACAGGCTCTTAGGTACTTGCTCACTATGTTTTCAAAAATTTGCTTTTTCTTTGTGTTTGTGGGTTTGAAAAGAGTTTTTGTTTGAAAGAGAGTGTGAGTGCGAAAAGTTTTGTTTTTGTTTTCAAAAGAGCAAGTACTTAAGAACATATACCTACTCAAAAAAGGAATTAAACTGTGCAAATGTCCTTTAGACAATGTTATCCCACTATTGAGGAGTAGGTAGCACCGTCGTTGGAGTTTTCAAGTCAATTCGATTTAAGGGACGTGTGGCGACTAAAGCAATGTTAGGACGCCTTAGTGGTAACCCTAATGTCTTAGATCATTTTTCTGAGGCAACCGTTTCGAGGCAACTTATGATCTTTGGACAAGAGGGCGACCTCTAAAACTTCCTATACTCAATGACCACGTTTGAGGCAACCAAGTGAGGCGTACCCTAAGAGTGGCATGTGCGAGTGTATTGTTTTTCAGTTTATATTATCTTTTTACATGTTATGGTGAGCTACAGTTGATTTTAAATTAAAGGTTAATCTTGTCATGCATAGCCTATTATTCAAACATCTAGCAGTTAATGGTTGTGGAAAATAAATTGCGGAAAATAAAACTAAGCTATTACAAGGCGTCAGGTATTTACATCGCCAAAAACAAACCCTTAAAATTAAATGCGAAAAAGTAAATAAAAGCGGTAAATAAAATCCTAAGTTAAAGCTATTACATCCTCAGAGCAATTACAATTATATGGATCAAAAATAATATGCGCGCGAGAAAATTGAATCGGAATGTCCTAGGGTTTTGACCCTTTTTTCATTAAATAAAGCATATTTTTTGTCATTTTTGATTTAAGAATTAAGCCTAACTAATGATTAATTAATTAAAAAGAAAATATTTTTTTTGAGTTTTATTTTAATTAAGGAAATAAAATTAGAAAGGTAAAAATATATCAAAACCCTAATTCTAAATCAATTTTAATTTAATGCAAAATATGTTAAGATAAAACCTAATTAAAAAAAAAACTAAATTAATTGGTTAATGGTTTATTTACAAAAATAATAAAATTAATGATGAAAATAATATTTTTTGTGATTTCTGGTTTTTATATAAAAAAGGTTAATTTGTTAATTGGTTAAAAAATAAAAATAACGCAAATGAAACAAAAGAAATATAGAAAAGAGAAAGAATAAACCAAAGGGGGGTTTGGGCCTAGAAGGGAGGTTGATTCAGCAATTCCAGGCCCAGATTCAATCAGCCTTGTTTGACATTCAGATTGCCTGGGCGTTTGTTGACCAAGGTTCATGGTGAACCTCCATCCTTAGCCATTGGATCTGCCTTGGTAACCACGTAGCCTTTGAGATCTGGAGGTATATGGTGCTCCCTACCTGAAGTGCTGCATGTGAACGCCTGAAATAAAATAATAACAAAGTTTGGGGGACCTGGGATTCGAACCCAGGTCCCAATGAACGATTCAACCAACTGAACCAAGATGTTAACCTGTTAGTGGATTATTAATCAAATATTATAAAACAAACCAACAATTATTCCCTGAAAAACGCGCTAATATTCAAACGAGCCAACCACGCTATGACACATCTTCGTCTTCTTCAAATAAATCCCTGGTTATTTACCTGCGGATTTTTATCCACAGGAAGTTTCGTGGGATGGTTCTAAAATACTTCCTAGGCCATATAAATGCAAACTAAGAGTGCCAATGCACTCGTCTCCTTCCCCTGAACTCGTCCATGGCCATTATTGGCCTTAATTTAACCTGCACACAAAACGCCTAAAAAACATACACAAGAACCCTAGGTTCTGGATAGGGGGTTAGAGGTCACAAAAATCAAATCAAATAATGCAGAATCAATGTAAATTACATGGTGAGTATGAATGTGAAAACCATTTGGCAAAAAGATGCAAGGAAAGTGGTTCACGATTTCATGTGTAGAAGCGATTTCAAGAACACTTACAGCGAGTTTTAGGCTGCCTTAGGGCTTGGTTTTGATTGGTGTAGCTCCACTGGGTGTCAAGGAAGAGAATAGCGTTGTGCTTTTGGTCTGAAAGTGCCTCCAATGTGGTTTTTGATCTCACACTTTTCAAGCTTTTTTTCAAGTTGCTCTGGTCATTTCTGCAAGGTTTTTGTGCGTTTTTTCGTTTCTGCAGAGTTTTGTGTCTTTTTGATTTGTGAGGCTTGTTTGCATATAATGGAATGAATTAGGGTTGAAAACCTGGCCTCAATCTTCCTCCATCAATGTCTTGATTCTTGATTTGATTCACTTTGAATATCATTCCAAAAATAGCCTAATTCAATCTTTTTGTCCACACCATGCCTTTACAAGGATTTGACTTGATTTCTTCATAAAGACTTTCTATTTTTGATTCCATCACGTGCCAATCTGCTTTCATGCGTTACTTCCAGCCTGTTATGAGCTGTTTAGGCCTCCAACATGATAAAAATTGAAAGCTGACCTACCCCTGCAGGTCCACTTCCCTTCGAATTTGCTTTCTTCGATGGCTTCTAAGTCCAATTCAAGCCAACTTTCCCTAGTAGAACCTTTCTCTCCTTACTGGTTCTGAGTCGAATTGTGCCAGCTTCAATACTAGGGCTCCTTCGATTGAACCACCCTTTGCTTCGATCTCTTGTCCTTTTGAAGAAAATTCCCTATTAGGCAACTTCGACTAGCTCTTGGCCTTGTGATGAGTCTAAGTTCTGATTCGAAGTATTCATAACTTCCTTCATCAGAGCATCTCAGATTAAAGCAAACTCTATACTGAAATGTCACTCGAAGGTCATTTCATTCAGATATTCCGATTGAGGGAAACTCTGAAGTTCCAGTCGAAGGACCTTTTGGAATGCTAATCAAAGGGCCTTTGTCCATACCAATCGAAGGATACCTTATTAAAATGCCAATCGAAGGCCACTACTATAATACCAATCGAAAGATACTTGTTAAACTACCAATCGAATGCCACTGCTACAACGTCAATCGAAAGATACTTGTTAACCTGCCAATCGAAGGACACTGTTACAATGTCAATCGAAGGAAACTTTTATAATGCCAATCGAAAGGTGCTTGTTAAAATGCCAATCAAAGATGCCTTTGTTTGGGTGCCAATCGAAAGACATTGTTAAAATGACAACTTGAAAGGCCTTGTTAACAGGCCAATTGAAGGACCTTTGTCCATTCCAATCAAAGGGCGTTATGCAGATGCCAATCAAAAGGTATATTGGAGGTGCCAATAGATAGGCGCTTTGGGGATGTCAATCAAAGGAAACTTAGAAACATCACTCATGAATATTCCTTTTCTTTATGCAAAGGTTTGTGACCAACCATGTAGGGGAAAATCATGGGAAACATGAGAGGGTAAATTTTGGGGTACAACAGTTGCCCATGTTCAATTTTCTTAAACCTGAGGATATAGATTGGCTTTCGAGCCTTTCGTGATCCGGAGGTGGAAGATAATTAAACACTAGAGTGCCCAGAAATTTGCACTCACATGGTGTAGTATCAGCATTGTGATGTCGGGAATGGGCTTACAGATGCCATTTGGAGATTGTTGGTAGGAGGATAGGCTTATAGATGCCATCTGCAGGAGTGTCGATCGCATAAGAGATTCCTTAGCGAGAACTTGCATACCTGTTGTTTGTAGAAGATTCCGCTGGGGAAGTCTAACTTTTGTTGAGATTTAGGAACTTACTCGTGCTCACCGGGAGTATACCGTTGAGGTTATAGTACTCGTCCACACTATGATGTAGGAAAACATCAAGATCTAGGAACTGACTCGTGCTCATTGGGAGTATACCGTTGAGGTTATAGAACTTGTCCTATCTGGTTCCAATTATTAATCGCTGACCTGAGAAAGAAAAATAGTTTTCCTGGCTTGTTACAAGTATTAATCTTCAATATCTTCATGTAGATAATTTTCCTGGCTTGTTACAGGTATTAATCTACAATCAGTCGTCCACATATAGTTTTCCTGGCTTGCTACAGGTATTAAACTGGGACTTGAAAAGGTTGGTCGAGGAGATAGCTGTCCTGGCTGGTTTCAGGTATTAATATCTAACCTGAGAAAGAAAGATAGTTTTCCTGGCTTGTTACAGGTATTAATCTTCAATCTCTTCATGTAGATAGTTTTCCTGGCTTGTTACAGGTATTAATCTACAATCAGTCGTCCACAAATAGTTTTCCTAGCTTGCTACAGGTATTAAACTGGGACTTGAAAAGGTTGGTTGAGGAGATAGCTGTCCTGGCTGGTTTCAGGTATTAATCTCTGACCTGAGAAAGAAAGATAGTTTTCCTGGCTTGTTACAGGTATTAATCTTCAATATCTTCATGTAGATAATTTTCCTGGCTTGTTACAGGTATTAACCTACAATCAGTCGTCCATAGATAGTTTTCCTGGCTTGCTACAGGTATTAAACTGGGACTTGAAAAGGTTGGTCGAGGAGATAGCTGTCCTGGCTGGTTTCAGGTATTAATCTCTGACCTGAGAAAGAAAGATAGTTTTCCTGGCTTGTTACAGGTATTAATCTTCAATCTCTTCATGTAGATAGTTTTCCTGGCTTGTTACAGGTATTAATCTACAATCAGTCGTCCACAGATAGTTTTCCTGGCTTGCTACAGGTATTAAACTGGGACTTGAAAAGGTTGATCGAGGAGATAGCTGTCCTGGCTGGTTTCAGGTATTAATCTCTGACCTGAGAAAGAAAGATAGTTTTCCTGGCTTGTTACAGGTATTAATCTTCAATCTCTTCATGTAGATAGTTTTTATGGCTTGTTACAGGTATTAATCTACAATCATCCGTCCACAGATAGTTTTCCTGGCTTGCTACAGGTATTAAACTGGGACATGAAAAGGTTGATCGAGGAGATAGCTATCCTGGATGGTTTCAGGTATTAATCTCTGACCTGAGAAAGAAAGATAGTTTTCCTGGCTTGTTACAGGTATTAATCTTCAATCTCTTCATGTAGATAGTTTTCCTGGCTTGTTACAGGTATTAATCTACAATCAGTCGTCCACAAATAGTTTTCCTGGCTTGCTACATGTATTAAACTGGGACTTGAAAAGGTTGGTCGAGGAGATAGCTGTCCTGGCTGGTTTCAGGTATTAATCTCTGACCTGAGAAAGAAAGATAGTTTTCCTGGCTTGTTACAGGTATTAATCTTCAATCTCTTCATGTAAATAGTTTTCCTGGCTTGTTACAGGTATTAATCTACAATCTCTCATCCACAGATAGTTTTCCTGGCTTGCTGCAGGTATTAATCTGGAACTTGAAAAGGTTGCCGGTAGCCGTCTGTTGATTGACCTTGTTTTTTTTTGAAAAAGATAAAATGTTAGATGTATGCAATGTCATGATGTATGAAATGCATGATCTCATGATGTTCTCAAAATAAATGAGATTGTGTCGTATGCACTTTATCATGTATGTAAATAGGAGGTATGAAATGTGAAATGTTTATGAATGTATTTTCGTCTGGGAAAATAAATCCTTGATAAATGTTGGGGAGTTTGTTAAATCCTGGACTGCTGTTGAAGAGTACGTGTGTCTTCAAACTTTGCTTAGAATGTTTCTGATGGGGATGACGAACGAAGTTGGTTGTGAGAATAAACCTGTAGGAGAAAATAACTCCGTTGGGGAATAAACATGGCGAAGAGATTACTCTGCGGGGAATTACTCTGTGGGGAAGAGATACTTCGCTGAGATTTTAATGATAAACTCCGCTGGGGATTCCATTGATAAGCTTTGTTAGGGGATTTTGATGATGAACTCCGATGGGGATAGAAAGAACTTCGCTGGGGATGATCTTTCAGTTGCAACTTGCTGAGGATAACCCGGTTAGACTCTTCTGAGGATAACCTTTGAATTTGGTTGGGGAGATACATTTGTATTCTGTAGGGGACAAGCTTCCAAAATCTACTAGGTAATATGATTTAACTCTGGCGGGGAAGCTTTTTTAGACTGCGCTGGGGAAATGACTCCATTGTGGTATCTTGTATTCCGCCGGGGAACATTCTTATATTTTGTTGAGGAATATTAAGACTGTCGGGGATGCTCTTACGCTTGCTGGATAATATCTTTATACTCCGCTGGGGAATATTAAGACCTTCTAGGGATACCAAGCTTTTTTAGGGCTAATGGTAGACTAACTCTGCTTGGGGAGAGTATTGCTGATTTGTACATAGCTGCAAGTCTCGGCTGGGAGAGCTACCATTACTGCCTTATTCTGCGGGGAGTGAATGTATCTTAGCCATATTCTTCAGCTGAATCTACCTTTGTACCTGGTGAGCAGAGCAGCTGTACAGTTTGGACAATTTTTATTGCCCCTGTTTCTACGGGAGAAGGTGCCTGCGGAGGCCCTGTGGATCGAGTATTATCCCCACCTATGAGGTGCTTGGTATCTTTCGGTCAAAATGACAAGTCTTCTTCTGGTAGGCCAGTGACGAGATGATGAGACATAGTCGTACGCTTTGATCCCTAATTTTTTCCTGGACTGCCCTTTTGGGTTTTCAGTTCACCGGGATACCCTTTTTTGCCCAAGCCGCCTTTTCAGGTTTTCGACTTGCCGGGTGTACAGATTTTTTCATTTTCATCCCTTATTTTTTCCCGAACCCTTTTGGTTCGCCGGGAAGCCCTTATTTTTGCCTAGGCCAGTCAACCTAGCGGGTCTTTGATTATGCGTAGTACTTTTTGACTATGTCCATGCTCTCAGGATGTAGGGAGGTGTCACTGTCGGTAGTGTTGTGTTTCTATACTACCAGAAGATCTTTGTTTGATCATGCAAGATTCGTTGCTGGAATTCATGTCCAATGCCCCAATTGATTCAGATGGAGATCTGCCCCTGGCTATTTGGCATTTTGAGAGATTCCTTGAATCTTGACTTGACTGCCCCAGATGATGGACAATGATCATGTCGTGCCCCTTGATTGTAAGTTTTTTTCCACTTGAGGTGATCCTTTTTATTGAGAAGGTTTTTGTTCACTAGATATTCGTCGTGCGAATTTCTCTGTTGTTGAACAAATAGTCATATGAAAACAATATTATTTTAAGAATGCAAAGCTTATGTCTGTTTTGAAATTTTTGAAAATTCCTTTTTCCAGTAAAACAAGCGAATTTTTGTAAAATGTGATGTCAACTCAGGGTTTTACAGCGAGCCCTACAGGAGTCAGGATGCCTTTTGTAACAATATGCTTTCGAACTAACCCGTGCTTCAGCTAGGACTTTTAAGGGTTATAACGTGGCCTGGTTCACGGTTTAAGAAACAAAGGATAAAGGCTCAAATTTTATTTGTACCCACACGTTCTTCGTGATGTTCTTCGATCCTAAACTCAGCTAATCGTGCATTAGATTTTGTTTGAGTCTTTGCTCTGACACACCAGTGATGGTTCGGATACTGACAATTTATTTTGAACAGGCAGTCATTTTGTTGAGAGTTTGCAGGATCTCTTCCCTTTTGGTTTTCATTATCCCTGCTTTTTTTTGCATGAACTGTTTCTTTTTGTGATTACAGTCAGCGGGATGCCCCCGTTTTTTTTTGTAAGTCTCCTTCATAGGTTTTGACTAAGTGGGCTTTTATTTTGAAAGATAATGACTGTCTGTCCTTACGATTATACGGAACCATCACCGTCTTTTGTTTCAGAAGGATTTCTTTGATTCCATTCATTGTGCACCTGGATTAAACTGAGAAAACTACCCTGCCCCAGGTTATAATTAAGGGTTTTAATTGGTGAAAAGAAAAAAAACTCCAACTTCTTTGGCTCAAAGGGGTTGACGAGGGATTATCTTCCTTATAACTCCACTGTTTAGGATTTGAAACAATGCCTGTACATCGTCAGCGGGGTCTGTTCAAAAGCATACTGTAGAGATTTTGGTATCATTTTCGTCATCCTCCCTCAAAAGGCTTAGAATTTTTTAATCGAGAGTTGAACATCACAAAAAATGAAAGCAATTTGAATATAGCGAATACGAATAGACTGATTCAAAACAGACATATGCAATGCATTGATAAAGTAATAAAGTTTGACATGAATAAATGTTCGAACAATCAAAAGAAAATTACAACTTGAAAATTATAATGAACAAAAAGCCCTCTCTTGTCAGAACTTGTCACTTCAAATGGTGAGCCTTGGAGGGATGGTAGAAGAACTCAGCCTGACCATCTTGTGTGAATTCCAATGCTCCTTCATCAATCAGGTTTTGAATTTTGTACTTCAACTTCCAACAGTCGTCAGTATCGTGCCCCGGGCTGTTGGAGTGATATGCACACCTTGCATCAGGATTGTACCTTGGGGAGGCTATGTTGGGATTCTTAGGATGGTCCCTTAATGTCACCAGATTCAATCTCAACAAGTGTTGTAAAGCTTGAGACAGCGGCATGTCGGGCTTGGTAAACTGCCTCTTGGGTGTATCCGGCTTACTCTGATTAACCCGTTGTTTATGGCAAGGTTGTTGTTGGACCTCTGAGGTAGTAGCAACTTGGAGAGGTCTATTCTTCATCAAACCAAACCTTTGACTTCTCGGAAGTTGGTTAATGACTTGGTCTCCGGCCTTGATTGTTTGCTTCATGTTGTTGTATCTGTCTTGATAAAGCTGGTTGATCATGGTTCTCAACACTTCTTGTTCCCGAGCTAAGCCTTGGATAAGAGCCATCTGCCCCAGCATCTGGGTTTTCATGGCACTGAACTCAGCTTGCAGTTGTTCCAACCGTTCGTCCTTATTGTCTTCAGGACTTTTCTTGACCAAGTCCCCAACGAGGAGTGTTTTCAACTCTTCCTGCCCCTTGGATAGGTTTAGGAAGATTTCCCTGAACTGAGTCTCTCGAGTTTGAAGATCTTGGTTGTCTGGTTGGAAAGCCATTGCTGAAATAAACAGCGAGAACATGAGAGACCTGTATTGGGAGACTTGTTATGCAATGATATGTATGATATATATATGCAATGTTTTCAAGGATCTCGCGGGGTAAACAAGAAACTTGTTAGAATTTGTTAGAAGAAACTTCGTGTCGTTAAGAGTCCTTCTTCAAGAGTCAAGCTCACCATATCGAGTGGGTCATTGCCCCTGACTCGAGTTATCGTGTTTTAATCTTTAGACGACATTGGCTAGAGGAAAATAAATCCCCTTTGCCCCTTGCTGGACATTTGATTTACCATAACCTGCATCACAAGCCCTTGAGATCCTTGAAATGGTTAAGGAAATGTTAAGGCATGATGTTATGATGTGTATGATATGCGTTTAAGCAAAAGTGTGAGGTGCTGTAAGTAAACCATGCGATAAATCCAAATTATTGGATAAGGACTGTAAACAAAACCTGTAAGGAACTCATCCTGTCAGATAACAAGAATGTGCAAGTAGTTCAAGTTTGAAGGCACACAAGTCACACAAACAACCTTAAGTTTAGGCTGGCATGGAGTTTAGGCATTACCCTCTTTCAGTTCAGTTGGTTTAAACCTGTCCTAAAGATAGTAACCGGGTTCTTGAGGATCTCAATATCACTGACTACCCTCAATCGGTCATAATTCCAGTTTAGCAACCCTTTCTTGCGGCCGGAATCATCGCGAGAGTTTAGTCTCAATGAGTGTAGCATACTGCTACTGTTCTATGGCCAAGTTGGTCAATTTAAGGTTCTAAGGTCAGTTGGTGCTTAATGACCCCTTAGAAGACCCATATTCTCCTCGTTCCAACACAAGGGATATCGGTACAGACTAAAGTGCCACACCAACGTAGCTACTGCTTCATCCGTATCGGTCTACGCCGTACAGATCCCTCACAGTTTATTGCTACTTACCTAAAGGGTATCCCCAGATCCGGGTTAGGATTTATAGAACCCCGATACAAGCCTACAAAATTAAAGCATACAAAGCATACAATTGAAAACATAGTGATCTAATCCTAAGGTACACCTCACTTATAAGAGAATCCCCAGCAGAGTCGCCAGTTCTGTGATCGGTGGGAATGAGAACTGACTGTTTTTGGAATGTTGGTTCGCGTTTGCGTTTGTTTTTGCAAAATGTCGCGGTAAGCAAGAGTCGCCACCGTCTTTTTTTTATCCAACAAGGAAAGGACAAAAGCACAGAGAAATTCCTTTTCGAGATGTTTCTCGGGTTCGGGAGGTGGATTATAGAAAGGGAAGGTGTTAGCACCCTTTCTATCCGTGGTTATCCACGGGCTCTTAGGTACTTGCTCACTATGTTTTCAAAAATTTGCTTTTTCTTTGTGTTTGTGGGTTTGAAAAGAGTTTTTGTTTGAAAGAGAGTGTGAGTGCGAAAAGTTTTGTTTTTGTTTTCAAAAGAGCAAGTACTTAAGAACATCTACCTACTCAAAAAAAGGAATTAAACTGTGCAAATGTCCTCTAGACAATGCTATCCCACTATTGAGGAGTAGGTAGCACCGTCGTTGGAGTTTTCGGGTCAATTCGATTTAAGGCACGTGTGGCCACTAAAGCAATGTTAGGACGCATTAGAGGTAACCCTAATGTATTAGATCATTTTTCCGAGGCAACCGTTTCGAGGCAACTTATGATCTTTGGACAAGAGGGCGACCTCTAAAACTTCCTATACTCAATGACCACGTTCGAGACAACCAAGTGAGGCGTACCCTAAGAGTGGCATGTGCGAGTGTATTGTTTTTCAGTTTATATTATCTTTGTACATGTTATGGTGAGCTACGGTTGATTTTAAATTAAAGGTTAATCTTGTCATGCATAGCCTATTATTCAAACATCTAGCAGTTAATGGTTGCGGAAAATAAAACTAAGCTATTACAAGGCGTCGGGTATTTACATCGCCAAAAACAAACCCTTAAAATTAAATGCGAAAAAGTAAATAAAAGCGGTAAATAAAATCCTAAGTTAAAGCTATTACATCCTTGGAGCAATTACAATTATATGGATAAAAAATAATATGCGCGCGAGAAAATTGAATCAGAACGTCCTAGGGTTTTGACCCTTTTTTCATTAAATAAAGCATATTTTTTGTCATTTTTGATTTAAGAATTAAGCCTAACTAATGATTAATTAATTAAAAAGAAAATATTTTTTTGAGTTTTATTTTAATTAAGGAAATAAAATTAGAAAGGTAAAAATATATCAAAACCCTAATTCTAAATCAATTTTAATTTAATGCAAAATATGTTAAGATTAAACCTAATTAAAAAAAAACTAAATTAATTGGTTAATGGTTTATTTACAAAAATAATAAAATTAATGATGAAAATAATATTTTTTGTGATTTCTGGTTTTTATATAAAAAAGGTTAATTTGTTAATTGGTTAAAAAATAAAAATAACGCAAATTAAAAAAAAGAAATATAGAAAAGAGAAAGAATAAACCAAAGGGGGGTTTGGGCCTAGAAGGGAGGTTGATTCAGCAATTCCAGGCCCAGATTCAATCAGCCTTGTTTGACTTTCAGATTGCCTGGGCGTTTGTTGACCAAGGTTCATGGTGAACCTCTATCCTTAGCCATTGGATCTGCCTTGGAAACCACGTAGCCTTTGAGATCTGGAGGTATATGGTGCTCCCTGCCTGAAGTGCTGCATGTGAACACCTGAAATAAAATGATAACAAATTTTGGGGGACCTGGGATTCGAACCCAGGTCCCAATGGACGATTCAACCAACTGAACCAAGATGTTAACCTGTTAGTGGATTATTAATCAAATATTATAAAACAAACCAACAATTATTCCGTGAAAAACGCGCTAATATTCAAACGAGCCAACCACGCTATGACACATCTTCGTCTTCTTCAAATAAATCCCTGGTTATTTACCTGCAGATTTTTATCCGCAGGAAGTTTCGTGGGATGGTTCTAAAATACTTAATAGGCTATATAAATGCAAACTAAGATTGCCAATGCACTCGTCTCCTTCCCCTGAACTCGTCCATGGCCATTATTGGCCTTAATTTAACCTGCACACAAAACGCCTAAAAAACATACACAAGAACCCTAGGTTCTGGATAGGGGGTTAGAGGTCACAAAAATCAAATCAAATAATGCAGAATCAATGTAAATTGCATGGTGAGTATGAATGTGCAAACCATTTGGCAAAAAGATGCAAGGAAAGTGGTTCACGATTTCATGTGCAGAGGAGATTTCAAGAACACTTACAGCGAGTTTTAGGCTGCCTTAGGGCTTGGTTTTGATTGGTGTAGCTCCACTGGGTGTCAAGGAAGAGAATAGCGTTGTGCTTTTGGTCTGAAAGTGCCTCCAATGTGGTTTTCGATCTCACACTTTTCAAGCTTTTTTTCAAGTTGCTCTGGCCATTTCTCCAAGGTTTTTGTGCGTTTTTTCGTTTCTGCAGAGTTTTGTGTCTTTTTGATTTGTGAGGCTTGTTTGCATATAATGGAATGAATTAGGGTTGAAAACCTGGCCTCAATCTTCCTCCATCAATGTCTTGATTCTTGATTTGATTCACTTTGAATATCATTCCAAAAATAGCCTAATTCAATCTTTTTGTCCACACCATGCCTTTACACGGATTTGATTTAATTTCTTCATAAAGACTTTCTATTTTTGATTCCATCACGTGCCAATCTGCTTTCATGCGTTACTGCTAGCCTGTTATGAGCTGTTTAGGCCTCCAACATGATAAAAATTGAAAGCTGACCTACCCCTGCAGGTCCACTTCCCTTCGAATTTGCTTTCTTCGATGGCTTCAAAGTCCAATTCAAGCCAACTTTCCCTAGTAGAACCTTGCTCTCCTCACTGGTTCTGAGTTGAATTGTGCCAGCTTCAATACTAGGACTCCTTCGATTGAACCAAGCTTTGCTTCGATCTCCTGTCCTTTTGAAGAAAATTCCCTATTAGGCAACTTCGACCAACTCTTGGCCTTGTGATGAGTCTAAGTTCTGATTCGAAGTATTCAGAACTTCCTTCATCAGAGCATCTCATATTAAGGCAAACTCTATACTGAAATGCCACTCGAAGGTCATTTCATTTAGATATTCCGATTGAGGGAAACTCTGAAGTTCCAGTCGAAGGACCTTTTAGAATGCTAATCAAAGGGCCTTTGTCCATACCAATTGAAGGATACTTTATTAAAATTCCAATCGAAGGCCACTACTATAATACCAATCGAAAGATACTTGTTAAACTACCAATCGAATTCCACTACTACAACGTCAATCGAAAGATACTTGTTAACCTGCCAATCAAAGGACACTGTTACAATGCCAATCGAAGGACACTTTTATAATGCCAATCGAAAGGTGCTTGTTAAAATGCCAATCGAATATGCCTTTGTTTGGGTGCCAATCGAAAGACATTGTTAAAATGACAACTTGAAAGGCCTTGTTAACAAGCCAATTGAAGGACCTTTGTCCATGCCAATCAAAGGGCGCTATGCAGATGCCAATCAAAAGGTATTTTGGAGGTGCCAATAGATAGGCGCTTTGGGGATGTCAATCAAAGGAAACTTAGAAACATCACTCATGAATATTCCTTTTCTTTATGCAAAGGTTTGTGACCAACCATGTAGGGGGAAATCATGGGAAACATGAGAGGGCAAATTTTGGGGTACAACACTGTGAAAGGTAACTGTCCAAGAATGGGTACATCCATTAACTGAGAGAACTCTTCCATGGTAGGAACCAACTGATAGTCTGAGAAGGTGAAGCAATGGTGCTTGGGATCAAATAACTGGAAGAGTACACCCGTCATCTTTTCATCAAAGTTTGAAGTAACCAGGTTGAGAAGTCGACCATGTCTCTTAGTGAACGCAGAAGTTTCAGGAACCCTCGATACTAGCTCCTTGAGTTGGGGAGGTATTTTCACAAAGCTGATTCAGATAGTTTTTCTACGAGCGGAAGCCATGATTTACAAAACAGAACAAAGATAAATTTCCTTGGTCCTTGAAATGATTAGTGTGATAAGAATGGATGTTATGTTATGATGCATGATGTTATGTTCAAACAGAATAAAACCCACACATGCAAAACACACAATAGACCTTAGGCTCAAAGGCTTGCATGAGGTTAAAGGTAAGTACCCTCTTGAAGTTTAGTTGGTTTCAAACCTGTCTTAGAAAAGTAAACGGGTTCTAAAGATTCTCAATATCACTGATCATCCTTTACCGGGCATTGTTTCAGCTCAGACAATCTTTTCTTGCAGCCAAAATATCCTGAAAGTATGATCTCAATGAGTGTAGCATCGAGTATCAACCAATCCTCAACTTTATACCGAGGCCGGCTATCTCACTACTTTCTAATTGCTAAGTTTGTTCAACTAAGGTTCTAAGGTCCGTTAGTGCTTCGCGACACCACGTGTCGGTCCCGTATTCTCTTTGTTTCCATATGAAGGGTACTGGTACCAACCAAAGTGTCACACCAACATAGGCATCGCTTAAACCATATCGGACTACACTGTACAGTCTCCACGATCTATTGATGTTTACCTAAAAAGTGCCCCAGATCCGGGTGTAGGATGTTCAACAATACCCAAGCAAAACCCTTAAAGATAAACCAGGAAAAACAAACAAGAAAGAAATTTAAAAATGACCTAGATCCTATGGTAAACCCCACTTAAAAAGATGTCCCCAACAGAGTCGCCAGTTCTGTGATACGGTGGCAGAACCGACTATTATAATGGTTTGCGTTTTGTATTCACAAATGTCGCGGTAAGCAAGAGTAGCCACCGACTTTTATTTCATCCAACAAAGGAAAAGGAAAAAGAACAGAAAAAACCATTTTTCGAGATATTTATGAGTATGGGGGGTAGATTATAGAAAGGGAAGGTGTTAGCACCCTTTCTATCTGTGGTTTTCCACAGGCTCTTAGGTACTTGCTCATTTTGAAATTGCTTGCGTTTGTTTGTTTTGAAAAAGTTTTGTTTACTTCGTGATAACCCTTGTATCTTTCCTCAAGAGTGTGACGAAGTTGTTTTTGAAAATTGTTTTGAAAGTGTTTGTGTGAAATTTGTTTGTTTGAGAAAGTACCTAGGAACTATCTACCTACTCGAAAAAGTCTGTTTGTTTTCCTTTAGACAGCGCTATCCTACTATGAAGGAGTAGGTAGCCCCATTTTTGGATTTGTAAAGGGACGTTCGAAGGGACGAAATGGTCTCTGAAGGCAACAAGTAAAGATACCTTAGCATTTCGAAGGGGCTATCATCATAAGATCAATTCGTAGGAAACTCGAGGGACAAGTAGATACTAAGATCTTTATGACGATTTTGAGTTGCGGGTCATTGCTAAGGTATCCCTACATTAGAGGGACACGGCCATTATTTCCGAGACAACCGAGTTGGGCAAACCTTAGGAGTGAGCATGTGCAAGTGTGTTTTTTCAGTTAATTATGTTTGCACAATTAGGGTTTTCTACTGTATTAATCCTTTATCTTTTGCATGTAAGCCTATTATCTATACATCTAGCAGTTAAATAGTTGGGGAAATTAAAAGCGAGAAATTAAAACCCTAACTATTACAAGGCTTCGGGGAGGGGATTACATAATCAAAAACCGGGGAAAATGATAAGCGAAATGATAAACCTAATTAACTATTACAACTTGGGAACAATTAAAATAATTAATAAGAATAGGGAAAGTAAAGACGCGCGCGAAAATTAAAACGGGAACAAATTAGGACCTAAGAAATCTAATTAATTAAAAATGTTTTTGTTTGTATTTTCTTTATTGAAAAATAGTCGCAATTTTCAAATTAATCCTAATTTCTATTAAATTTTAATTACAAGAAAATGTTTAAGTTAACCTAATTAAACTAATTAATTAAATGCAAATAAATATTTCATGAAAATAATTAACTAAACCTAATATTTTTGTAATTTTCTGATTTTCTGATTTAATTAAAAAAATATTTTTTAAATAATTAAAAAAATGATTTTGTAACAAATAAAGAAATAGGAAATTAAAAGAGAATTGAAACTTGGGCCTGTTGCTGGAAGGAATTAAGGGGGTGTGCTGCCAAATTTCTTGTTAGGCCCAAAGCTGGAGGCCCAGAGTTTGCGCCTGATCCAGTGCATCCTTCTTCTGATGGTTCATGATGGACCCCCAAGACTGGGGCGTGAGATCTACATGATGATGGATCCCAGGGATGAGATCTGGGGTGTACGGTGGACGCTGGGCATTGAGATACGCTGGATCTGCAAGGAAATATTATGGAAAATAAAATGTAGGAGGAAGGGATCGAACCCCTGACCTCCTACACATGAATTCCTTAAGACCATTCGCTTCACCAACTGAGCCAGCTTCCTATTTGTTAACATAAACACACAATAAACAATATATTGAAAGATGGTCAGTGATTGTAACCAAAATGCATGCAAAGTTTAAACTGCTTACTCAGGTTGTGACACACATTCGTCTTCTCAAGGGGACTGTCGTCTTAGGTCCAGAGCTTTTACCCACGGACATTGGCCATAGCTACAAACCTGCAATCCTCAAATATCCTATCTAGGCAACATAAATTAGATTCAATATCATGGATCGATTGGGTTTGATCCTCTGATCATGATAGTATCCATCTTGAGATCCAATTATTCCTGCATTTGAAAGCCCTAAAACGTCCTTGTAAACCCTAGCAATGGCGTTTATCCAACATGCACCAAAACATGCAATTAAGTATGCAAAAACATTCTAAAGGATGATATAAACACGAATATATACTTATAACTCATTTATCATGCGTGAATTGTAAAGACCAATTTCAAAAATATGAACAAACCATGTTATGGCTAGCGCTCGTTTCTTGATGCTTCAGGCCTTGATGATGCTTGCTATCACCCCAATGATCACCCAGGAACAAGATTTGACCTTCAGAACATCTTGAACTAGCCTGTGGAAGAAGATAGGTCTTGCACTTTTGGACAAAAAGTTTGAGTTTTGTTTCTTGCTTTGGAGGCAGGCTGCGCATGCAAATTCTCTTCCTTTAGGGTTAGAATGATCTTGTATATATGTGAGAATCAAATTAGGTCCATAAAATTGGAATGAATCCAAAGAATAATGAATTTCAATTCTTGCATCCAATCTTTCCAAACATAGAGATTTCTTCTCTTTTCAATCTTGCACGTTTCTCTTGGCTATTGACAGGATATAAGATCTCTATTCAATACAAAAATCATTCCTAAAACAAATTATATGATTTATTTTGGTTTATTTGATTTTATTTGAATTTTAAATGAATAAAAATCAAAATAAATTAAATAAGCAAATAAATAAATCATGGAGGGTCCCATAGGTCGTGGACTATGTTAGGACTGATGTAATACCCCTTTTACTTTTATCTGGCTTATGCGTTTCTCACTTTTCACATGTACATAAGCTTCATTAGGTCAGTTAACTCCTCATGCATCATTCATCAACAAATTTTGCATAAGATCAATTTTTGTCGTAATGAAGTGAAATACAAGTGCAAGTAATGGCAGGGAAGATGAATTCATCGACTCATTCAGATTAAGGCAATTCTAGTTCTCATCATTGTTACTGGTCGTTGAAAATATAAGTTGGTTTGGAATTGATATTGAATTGGAGTAATTGATCTGGATTTATTGATTGGTTAGTATTCATTCAAGTTGCCTAATGTGTTTAAGTAAGTCAAGTTTTGCATGCAAAATTGAAAGGTTTGCGCATAAGGTTTTCTTAAGAGGCATTCAAGTGCCATTCATCATTGTTTAGACCCATTTCACATGTCCAAAGGTTCATTCGAAAGCAAGAACATAACAATTCATACATAAAGGAAAAGTCAAAGAAGGTTACAATAGGAAATTACACGGATTTACATCAAGAAAACTACTTTGATAAGTCACTACATTTACAAAACCACTACCATTACATCATTCCTAATTCATTAACATCATTCTGGAATCATCAATATATCATATACCATCTCAAAATTAAATAGAAATAGTTACAAAACTAGCCTAAGCCTAATTCCTTAGCTTTGGTTCCATCTTTTGACTTCACCATTCCATGATGTTGTCAAATAATCCATGACAAATCTTGACAAATCTTCGTGTTTCCCACACCCTCCATGCCCTGCCTAAAGAATTCATTCGTCACCAATAGCGATAGATTACATCAGCCTGCATAAACCCAAATCCAAACATACTGTTAAGAAAAGTCATGCTCATATCAGTACAGTCCAAAATGACAATACATACACACTGTCTACAAGCCTGCTGACCATTCAAGATCTACAACAAATGGCCCTGCATCAGTTAAAATACCAGATCAGCCTTGTAATCATAGACAGAAAACCAATTTCCACTAACTGTTAGTATTCGCAAACATTAACTTACATTAGATGACCATTTAAGCTGCTGCTAATCACAAATAGAAAATCCAAAATAGAAATAAAGTACCCCATTGAAAGAGTTCAAGCAATGGGAAAAGAAGATAAACTGAAACTGCTTCAAGCTATTCTCAATATCCAAACCACATATTAGACTTGCACATCATAAAACCAGTTTGGTTTCCAAACTTCCCACATGTACCTCTCTGCTAAAATCCAATTCCTTCCCTGCATTAAAATAATGGAACCAATTTATTACAAAAAAATAGATCCCAGCTGATTTTCCAACTGTTATAACGTAACAAAAAGAAAACAGTTAACCATCAGTTAGCTTCTCTAACTCTTAAACATTTTCCAAACAGGATTCTAATTTTCTCTAACCATTCCAAACAGCCCTGTTTAATAGCCCAAACCTCCAACCAATTGACTTCCAATAAATTAACCTAACTGTCAACAGAATCCAAACAAAATTCCCAGTCCAGCTTCCAGCAGATAACCAACTCCTCTAACCAATTCACTTAACTGTCAAAAACAAAAGTTTCTAATCGATTCTCTAACCTCTAACTACCCTGCATAACTGAATCCTAACTGTTTTTCTAAGCCCAAATAACTTCTAACAGAAAAACATATAAGAAACTCCTTTGAATCATATCCTAACTAACTTTCACCCAAATCTCAATAGATTCTTCATCTATATAACAAGCTTCTCAAACAGTTACGAAGGAGGGAAAAGAAACTGGATCCAAACTGATTTCATAACAAAACTTCTCTAGCCTAACAGAATTTCTATTCACAAAGAGGAGGATGGATTTAGATATATATAGTAATTATTCAAGGCTGAGGGGGACCCAACTCTAACAAACAACACAACATTCAGAAAACTCAGCAGAAAAGTAACAGATTCATACAGAAAAATATACAGAAAACTCACCAGAAAAATATCTCTGCCTCTCTCTGAGCTCACCATCATCATTCCCAAAAATTCACAAAGATTCTTCTCCTCACCAAACTTCATTCTCTCTACCTATCAGTACCTTAGAAAAACCTTCATTCTTCTTGGATCCTTCTTGGCCATTCTTCCTCTGCAAAGATCCTCCATTAACTCTGCATCTTCTTCCTCATATCGCTTCAACACAGCGTCTCCAAACTTCATCATCAACGACACCGCTGAACCTTCAACGTTGAAGTGTCCCCCCTGTAACAGCAATCTTCACCATTAACGGTTCTTGAGTATTCACTGTAATCTCCATCATCTTCATCATAACCGGATGTCAAGCATCTTCGCACGCCTCCAATTGAAACTTCGGTAATCCTCTTCATTGCGATTTCGTCATCTCTATCATCTTTCTGCAACAATTCACAGAACAACGTCACATAAGCGATAGCTCTCGCGATTCAAGCCAGAGGAAGAAGTAGGAAAGGAAGTACCTGGATAGAATTCATCATTATCATCACCATTATAGGTAGATTCCAACCTTCACGTTATCTTTTGATTGAATCATTGGCTTGGCGGATTTAGGGTTCATGAATCCCCTTTTTCGATCTCACCAATTGACGAGAAATTGGAAGAATCCATGATATGATTCGTGATCAACGCTCAGAGGGGAGAAATCTTTATGTGGATGGTTTGTTGCTTCGTTGAGGTTTGAGACGAGCCGCCATAGAAGAAGGTCGCGTCAACCGCCGGAACATGCAAGACGAGAGAGCTCTGAGAGAAAATGAGTTTGGGACACGAAGGGGCACTCCACTAAACGCACCGTTTGTGAATTTCTTATTTCCTTTTTTTATTTGTTTTTTTAATCAATAAATCAATAAACAAATACTGAATGAAGAGATTTTGAAGGCTGAATGAGAAGTAAGGGTTTGGGTAGGATTTGCTTTGATTAGGCCCCTTCCTTGCGGCAGAAGGTAGGAATTAATATTGTCCATAAAAAACACAAAACAGACAAAAACATGTGAGCCAAACTACGGTAGCTCTGATTCATCAAAAGGAATATGTAGGCATTGGGGTAGGGCCCAAGCGAGCATAATTTTATTTTCCCTACATTATTTTCTCCTCTCTTTTGCATGCATTCTCCCTTCAGTATTATAGTAAATAGTAAGCATAGATTAAAAGCACCCATAAGATAGATAACAAGAGTGGATACAGTAGAGTATTACGGGCGTGTGGGGTGCTAATACCTTCCCCTCGCGTAACAGACTCCCTTACCCGATCTCTCGGTCGCAAGACCGTGACTTCTCCTTTCTCAGGCTTTCTAGATGTTTACCTTTCCCTACACGTGGGATAAAAGACATTTGATGGCGACTTCATTGTTTGATGATTTTTAGCTGGTTGTTTCAGCTGGCGACTTCACTGGGGACAGGTCAATCAAATGCTGGTCCATCCCGGAGTCGCTCCTAGATCTTGTTTATTTTTCTTTAGGTGTTTATTTTATGCTTTCAGTTTGTTCATTCATTTTGTATATACTTGAGCATATGTATGCATTACATTTTAATGTCTTCCATATACTACTGTTGTACTGGATTTGCTTCTTATTGGGTGGGTGTTACTATGAGGTAAAAGGCCCAATACCCAGGCCAGAGTTGTATACCATAGGAACCCTAGGAATAGAGTGGAACATGAATGGCTAGTTGACTTAGGTCTCACTATCACTGCCATGTCGTCCACGCTCAGATGAGGTACAAATGAGGGGCTATAATTTTCACGTAGGTGATACGGGGATAGTTTTTCAGGAGTACCCTCGATTCTGAGTTACCATTGCCTTACCCTGACCTAGTCTTCACCCGTGAGTGGGGGGGGGGGGGTTATTATCACAGGTACAGTTGGTGACTATGTTCAGATGGTCACTCATATTCAGATGGTGACTATGCTCAGACGGTGACTATTGGTTCTAATGGCTATGTTCTGGATTTCTATTGATGACTTTATGCATATGCTATATTCTGTTCATGACCATATGGTTCTCTGATTTATTTTCTGAGTTCCTGATTTTTTCACTGGGAGGTTCATTCGAGCCTTCGATCTTGGTATTCTCAGCATGTCCAGAAAAGACTCAACAATATCTGGTTCCAGAAGCATTGATCCTGTACTGTTGATAATCTACAGGGTACTTGGTTCTTATATGTGCAGAAACTATGTCGGACATTTGATATGATGATACTCATGTGGTTCAGAAAAGTGCAACAATCATATTCAGAAATGATGGAACCTTGATCCAATTTGATCCCATTTGATCCCATGCCTTTGCATACATAACATGGTTAACCACATGCTTAACGTACATGTTCTATTATTTCCAAGGAATCATATTTGCAAGCCTTGTGTTGAACCGTTCCATCTTTTACTTACGTAAAATCAAAATCAAAACATGTAAATCCCTTGGAAATAACAGAACATGACATGGCATTCATTCATGCACCCCATGCATATTCATGCATTCATAACAGGTACTCGAAGATTGGGGATTCTTATTCAGACGTGGTGTTCTTTTCAGAGGTTCAGACTTGATTTCTTACTGTCACATGCTCAGAGGTCAGTCATGGAGTAACTCCGTGTGGTATACATACAAGCTTTGGCCTGCGGCCGGAAATTCTTCGAGGAGGAAGATAATTGATTGAAGACTCAGATAAGTCAGGTCATGGAAGCTCTGATGATGATGTCAACAATCTCGCACCTACTACCGCAACAGAGGTTCTATCTTCTCCTCATCTTTTGGGGAATGCTTTCAACCATGGAGTGCTACACAATCTTGAGTCCTTGGAACATCTTATCAGCAGATGGTTCCTATTTACTATGAGATCTTACATCAGTGCTCCATCCTTCTTGACCAACATCAGATGTGGTTACTACGCTGGGGAATCTGACTATTCAATCAGGGGCATTCTCCACAGCCTCGCGTTCCCTGATTTGTTCAACGACAGCCAATCTTTATTCCCTAAGTGAATTCATGGGGCAAAGTTTTTAAGCCAAGACAAAAGAAGCCTGATGATCATATTGATGCAATCCCAGTGCATTACATCCAGTTATTTCCTCTCTTGGTGGAAGTTCGACAAAGCTATGATCTTTGGGGTCCTATTCCCACAAACATCTCTTCTGGTTGCAATACACATGCTAGATGTATCCCCTATTCTGGGACACCCGGTTTTGATATCGAAAACTATAAAGGGGTTTAAATATAAGGCCTAACACCTACCTGGTGTCTCTTCCAAAAGTCCATTTCCTATTCGGCTGACTGTCGGGCTCTTTCTCACCAGATGGATGTCTCTGTTGTTGTTCTGATAGAAGACGAATTGTATTATTTCCTTGATACATGAGATGCTTGGTGATGCAATTTATACCAATTTTCTTGGTAAATCATTCATTCGTTCTCCTGAAAGAATCTTCTATGCATATTAGACTAGGGCACCTGGCCGTTCGATTGAAGGTAATATGTCATCCAGAGACAAAGTCCAAGACAAGATCAATTCAAAGATTGTCATGTTCACATCAGATCTGAAGGGGAATTCTCCCTCCCACTCAAGCATCGATACTACAGAAAGTCGTCAGAATCAAGAAATCCATACGGAGTCGAGTCTTCTCAACGATGGCAACCATTGGTTCTCTTTAGTGCATTTTCATTTGCATTCTTGCTTGTCTGTTT
Organism: Vicia faba; assembly: GCA_948472305.1. Taxonomy (NCBI): domain Eukaryota; kingdom Viridiplantae; phylum Streptophyta; class Magnoliopsida; order Fabales; family Fabaceae; genus Vicia; species Vicia faba. The sequence continues at coordinate 751,633,677 of OX451740.1, read as the reverse complement.
AAACATTGCTTGTATGTAGAAATTGTCTATTTTTGAATGAAAATCTTAATGCAATAAGTATGCTTGTCTTGAAGTGTTCCTTTCATTTCTATTCATCCATTCATTATCACTCTTTAAATTTTTTACTTGCATATTGATGCCAAATTTCCTAGTCTTATGCTTAGGTAAAGATCGAGGGAGGATGACGATAATCTAAAAACGCAAAATCTCTGGTTGGTACGCTTTTGAGTAAGACTCTGTTGACGATGTACATGCCTTATTTCTATTCCTAAACATCAGAGATATAAGGGAGATACACCTTCGTTAACCCCTTTGAGCCTTCAAAGTAGTAGTTTATTTTCTATTCGGAAAAAACCCTTATTTAAACCCTGGGGAGGGTAGTGTTCAGTTAATCTGATCAAGCATTAAGAACTCATCAAGAGTGTGCATACAAGGATACAATAATGGTTATACATCAAAAGGTTGAGGTAAGTTAAAACCACAATGGTTAACCCTCATCTATCAGTAACGTGCGTCAATTAACGACATCCCAATGGGTATCTCTCACGCATCGGGAGGTTAACAAATGACGATACAATAATGGCTATCCCTCATCTACTAAAGACTCAGATAGTCACGATCACTTCCGAGAAATCAAAAGACAACGCAAAGATCAATGACTTTTTCAAAACAGAAATGCGAATAAGAAAGAAACGAAAATCCTCGCTAAGTCGAAACTTGAAAACAAGTCGCTTAGGCAAAAGTTGGGGCATCTCGCTGGACTTCCAAATCGAAATTCAAAAGAATATGTCCAGGCAAAAGCAATAAGGGAATTGAAAGAGCCTAAAAGGGCGAGAAAAGGATTACCAATGAAAATCTCATCAAAGAACAAAGTCGTCTGATCAGACACCAAAATCAGAAGTTAGTGACTGTTGTGTCCGAGAGGCCTCAGTGGTTCCTCAACCATCGCAAACTCTTCTAGAGAGATGGATGCTTGTATCGGGTCAACTGAACGTAGGAATGAAGAACATCATGGAGAACGGGTGGGCACCAAATAATTTTGAGCCTTAAATCCTTTTTTCTAAAACCGTGAACCAGGCCAGGTTACAACCCATAAAAGTCCTAATTGAAGCATGGGTCAATTTGAAAGCGTGCTACAACGAGATAGTGTTTAACTGACTCCTAAGAGGTACGTTTGAATATCTGTGTTGGCATCCTATGCTTGCATTATCTTTCATAAAAAAGAATTTGCAAATGTTTCTCTCTAGCTAGTGACTCGTTCACAATAGAGGTGTGACGTCATTTCATTCAAAGTTTTTAAAACATCAAGACTTACATATATGTTGCATTAGAATTATCATTCTCATAATAAACATTCTTCTGCATACAAAACAACTGATCAACATCAAGTAAGTTTACACAATGAACATCGGTAAAGAGCTCAATCTTGTTAGGAAAGAGAGGCTTGAATACCCTGTTGAAGCAAGAGTCAGCTTCCATAAGAGAAATGACTTACCCGGGGGCACGTTAACCAGTGATTCTGTCAAGAGAAAACATCTTGACACTTTACAATTTGAGTACCCTTCAAGGATGAAGTTAGCAGGGCTCGCCGATCTGGGGCAAGTAAGTTAAGAGTCAATCTCTCCAAGCTCAGCCAAATCTGGGGAATCCCCTGTAAGCTTCCAATCAGAGGCTATCACGTCGATAAATCTCTTTAAGCTCAACCAATCAGAGGCTATCACGTTGATAAATCTCTTCAAGCTCGATCAATCAGAGGCTATCACATCGATAAATCTATTCAGAATCCATTCAACCCGGGGAAGTTACATCGAGATCCAACAGATCTCTCCAAGAAAGCTATAATCAAGAGCAGTTTATTTCATGACTCAAGACATTGGGGCAGGCCACCTCATATTGTATTGTGGCACGAATCTTCTGGTCTTCTATTCAACAAAGATCTTCTCAGAGATCCTCCAGACAGGGACATTTCTCATCCATACTTGCAAAGTTGCTCAAGCCAATTATGTTGCACGAGACCCCTACAATCAGCTAAAAGCATCATAACGGTCACCCTGACCTAGCCAGTGTATGAAGCCACCTTCATCTCCTGCAGACAATTTTGAACCTGATTCCCCAAGTGAATTTGGAAATTTGGAGTCGTCATTTGACTCGGCACGTGCAAGTGCATCCCCAGTGGAGTTAATCAAGAACATGCCCAATGGAGCTAAACTGGGGCATCCGCAGAGCTAAACAGGGGCATTCACAAAGCTAAACCGGGGCATTCGTAGGTGTCCATACCCATCTCTTATTCCCGAGTGATTCAAGAAGAGATAATTCCCTAGTGTGCGTAAACTTGGGGCATGCATTCGGAGAGATTCACATGGTGTTCAGTATCCATTCTTTGACATATTTAGTTCTATCATCCTCTCGACGATTCAGGATGTGTGGAAGTCTATCCAGATTGTCTCTTCTCCAATGGTACGATTCAGAATCCAGTAGCATATCTGAAGACTCGTTTCGTCGGCGATTCAATCTCCAGCAAAGTCATCAATAATCTTCGGTATCATGGGCTCCCCAGTGAAAATTCTTACCATTATCCCCGACGATCTTTGGTACTGCAGACTTCCAGCGTCGATATGTATTGACATCCCCAGTGAGGAGCAACGGTTTCTAGCAAGCTTACACTTATCCCCATGAAGTCTATTTCTTTGCATTGCATATAGTTATCACTGCATAACATTGCATCCTCAAAAGCGCGTAGCTGATCCATCAGAGTGGATCTTTGCGGAAAAAGAAATTCAAACATGCATACAAAGCATAAGCCAGATCAGGTACCTTACACAAAAGACTTGAATCATTCAAGGGTAATAATACATCCCCACAAGAGGATATCATTCCCAAAATCCCCAGTCGATGACCTTCACCTTTTCAATGCTCAGCAAAATCAATACACCAAGTCCAGACCCAACACTCGTCTGTGTCGGTCTCCAAACACTCGTGTGTCAAGTTTCCTAAACATTCATCTGTGTTAGTTATTCAAACATTCGTCTGTATATTTTCTCAATACCCGTCCGTATTGATTCAAACACTCGTCCGTGTTTAACCTTTTGATACTCGTTCGTATTTTCTTTCAATACTCGTCCATATTGATTCAAACACTAGTCAGTGTTTAAACTTTTGATACTCGTCTATATCTTCTTTCAATACTCGTTTGTATTGATTCAAACACTCGTCCATGTTTAACCTTTTGATACTCGTCTGTATCTTCTTTCAATACTCGTCCGTATTAATTCAAACACTCGTCTGTGTTTAACCTTTTGACACTCATCCGTATCTTCTTTCAATACTCATCCGTATTGATTCAAACACTCATCCATGTTTAACCTTTTGATACTCGTATGTATCTTCTTTCAATACTCGTCTGTATTGATTCAAACACTCGTCCGTGTTTAACCTTTTGATACTCGTTCATATCTTCTTTCAATACTCGTCCGTATTAATTCAAACACTCGTCCGTGTTTAACCTTTTGATACTCGTTCGTATCTTCTTTCAATACTCGTCTGTATTGATTCAAACACTCATCCGTGTTTAACCTTTCTTGATACTCGTCCGTATCTTCTTTCGATACTCGTTCATATCGATTCAAACACTCGTCCGTGTTATACTTTCCTTGTATTGGCATCATGCTATGTTACAAGTCCGATCTATTTCTTGTATTGGCATCGCGCTACGTTACAAGTTTGATCCCTTCCTTGTATTGGCATCATGCTATGTTACAAGTCTGATCCCTTCCTTGTATTGGCGTCATGCTACGTTACAAGTCCGATATTTTCCTTGTATTGGCATCATGATACGTTACAAGTCCGATCTCTTTCTTCTATTGGCATTATGCTATGTTACAAGTCCAATCTCTTCCTTGTATTAGCATGACGCTATGTTACAAGTCTGATCTCTTCCTTGTATTGGAATGACGCTACGTTACAAGTCTGATCTCTTGTATTGGCCTCATGCTACGTTACAAGTCCGATCTTTTCCTTGTATTGGCATCATTCTATGTTACAAGTCCGGTCTCTTTCTTGTATTGGCATCGCGCTACGTTACAAATTCGATCCTTTCCTTGTATTGGCATCATGCTACGTTACAAGTCCAATCTCTTCCTTGTATTGGCATCATGCTACGTTACAAGTCCGATCTCTTCCTTGTATTGGCATCATGCTACATTATAAGTCCGATCTTTTCCTTGTATTGGCATCATGCTACGTTACAAGTGCGATCCCTTACTTGTATTGGCATCATGCTACGTTACAAGTCCGATCTTTTCCTTATATTGGCATTATGCTACGTTACAAGTCCGGTATTTTCCTTGTATTGGCATCATGCTACGTTACAAGTTTGATCCCTTCCTTGTATTGGCATCATGCTACGTTACAAGTTTGATCCCTTCCTTGTATTGGCATCATGCTACGTTACAAGTACGATCTTTTCCTTGTATTGGCATCATGCTATGTTACAAGTCCGATCTTTTCCTTGTATTGGCATCATGTTGCGTTACAAGTCCGATCCCTGGCATCGCGCTACGTTACAATTCTGATCTCTTCCTTGTTTTGGCATTGGTATTTAATCATATTCAACCTTTAACTTCCGAAAGGTGCGCACCAATCGCACTTTCAGGTTTAAGACGATTAAATAGGGGTAACTGTAATACCCCAAATTTTTTCCTACCCCTTTTACTTTTATCTGGCTTATGCGTTTCACACTTTTCACATGTACATAACCTTCATTAGGTCAGTTAACTCCTCATGCATCATTCATCAACAAATTTTGCATAAGATCAATGTTTATGGACGGGATTAGGGTTTTGGCATTTGATTAAGGTGTATATGTTCAACAAAGCTTGATTCTTATGGTTATTCTTCAAGACTAAAATTATGGAATTAGGGTTTTATGTTCATGGATATTATGGACTTCTTTCTTATCAAGCTACAAAGATCATCAAGTTCTCCTTCAAAGGGTTATGACTTGCTTATACATAACTTTTCACCAAAACCTCAAATAAATAGTTTGCAAGTTAGGGTTTGGGAAGACTTTGAAAGCTAGGGTTTGGACCCTCTCATCATCTCAAATGCATCTCAAGAGGATCAGGGTTTTATCCCTGGTGCTTGTGCTTGTTAATTCAGTTAAGGTTCATCAGAGGCATTCCCTCCTGCTCCTAGTATCCTTTTCAGTTTCAAAGGCTCTTCAATGAATTTTGTCGTGTTGAAGTGAAATACAAGTGCAAGTAATGGCAGGGAAGATGAATTCATCGACTCATTCAGATTAAGGCAATTCTGGTTCTCATCATTGTTACTGGTCGTTAACAATATAAGTTGGTTTGGAATTGAGATTGAATTGGAGTAATTGATATGGATTTATTGATTGGTTAGTATTCATTCAAGTTGCCTAATGTGTTTAAGTAAGTCAAGTTTTGCATGCAAAATTAAAAGGTTTGCGCATAAGGTTTTCTTAAGAGGAATTCAAGTGCCATTCATCATTGTTTATCCCCATTTCACATGTCCAAAGGTTCCTTCGAAAGCAAGAACATAACAATTCATACATAAAGGTAAAGTCAAAGAAGGTTACAAAAGGAAATTACACGGATTTACATCAAGAAAACTACTTTGATAAGTCACTACATTTACAAAACCACTACCATTACATCATTCCTAATTCATTAACATCATTCCGGAATCATCAATATATCATATACCATCTCAAAATTAAATAGAAATAGTTACAAAACTAGCCTAAGCCTAATTCCCTAACTTTGGTTCCATCTTTTGTCTTCACTATTCCATGATGTTGTCAAATAATCCATGACCAATCTTGACAAATCTTCGTGTTTCCCACACCCTCCATGCCCTGCCTAAAGCATTCATTCGTCACCAATAGCGTTAGATTACATCAGCCTGCATAAACCCAAATCCAAACATACTGTCAAGAAAAGTCATGCTCATATCAGTACAGTCCAAAATGCCAATACATACGTACTGTCTACAAGCCTGCTGACCATTCAAGATCTACAACAAATGGCCCTGCATCAATTAAAATACCAGATCAGCCTTGTAATCATAGACATAAAACCAATTTCCACTAACTGTTAGTATTCGCAAACATTAGCTCACATTAGATGACCATTTAAGATGCTTCTAATCACAAATAGATAATCCAAAATAGAAATAAAGTACCCCATTGAAAGAGTTCGAGAAGTGGGAAAAGAGGATAAACTGAAACTGCTTCAAGCTATTCTCAACATCCAAACCACATATTAGACATGCACATCATAAAACCAGTTTGGTTTCCAAACTTCCCACATGAACCGCTCTGCTAAAATCCAATTCCCGCCCTGCATTAAAATAATGGAACCAATTTATAACAATAAAATAGATCCCAGCTAATTTTCCAACTGTCATAATGTAACAAAAAGAAAACAGTTAACCATCAGTTAGCTTCTCTAACTCTTAAACATTTTCCAAACAGGATTCTAATTTTCTCTAACCATTCCAAACAGCATTGTTTAACAGCCCAAACCTCCAACCAATTGACTTCCAACAAATTAACCTAACTTTCAACAGAATCCAAACAGAATTCCCAGTCCAGCTTCCAGCAGATAACCAACTCCTCTGACCAATTCCCTTAACTGTCAAAAACAGGAGTTTCTAACCGATTCTCTAACCTGTAACTACCCTGCATAACTGAATCCTAACTGTTTTTCTAAGCCCAACTAACTTCTAACAGAAAAACATATAACCAACTCCTTTGAACCATATCCTAACTAACTTTCACCCAACTCTCAACAGATTCTTCATATATATAACAAGCTTCTCAAACAGTTACGAAGGAGGGAAAAGAAACTGGATCCTAACCGATTTCATAACAAAACTTCTCTAAGCTAACAAAATTTCTATTCACAAAGAGGAGGATGGATTCAGATATATACAGTCATTATTCAAGGCTGAGGGGGATCCAACTCTAACAAACAGCACAACATTCAGAAAACTCAGCAGAAAAGTAACAGATTTAACAGAAAAATATACAGAAAACTCACCAGAAAAATCTCTTTCCCTCTCTCTGAGCTCACCATCATCATTCCCAAAAATTCACAAAGATTCTTCTCCTCACCAATCTTCATTCTCTCTACCTATCAGTACCTTAGAAAAACCTTCATTCTTCTTAGATCCTTCTTGGCCATTCTTCCTCTGCAAAGATCCTCCATCAACTCTGCATCTTCTTCCTCATCTCGCTTCAACACAACGTCTCCAACCTTCATCATCAACGACACCGCTGAACCTTCAACGTTGAAGTGTCCCCCCTGTAACAACAATCTTCACCATTAACGGTTCTTGAGTATTCACCGTAATCTCCGTCATCTTCATCATAACCGGACGTCAAGCATCTTCGCACGCCTCCAATTGAAACTTCAGTAATCCGCTTCATTGCGATTTCATCATCTCCATCATCTTTTTGCAACAATTCACAGAACAACATCACAGAAGTGATAGCTCTCGCGATTCAAGCCGGGGGAAGAAGTAGGAAAGGAAGTACCTGGACCTAATGCATCATTATCATCACCATTAGAGGTAGATTCTAACCTTCGCGTTACCTTTTGATTGAATCACTGGCTTGGCGAATTTAGGTTTCATGAATCCCCTTTTTCGATCTCACCAATTGACGAGAAATTGGAAGAATCCATGATATGATTCGTGATCAGCGCTCAGAGGGGAGAAATCTTTATGTGGATGGTTTGTTTCTTCATTGAGGTTTGAGACGAGCCGCCGTAGGAGAAGGTCGTGTCAGCCGCCGGAACTTGCAAGACGAGAGAGCTCTGGGAGAAAATGAGTTTGGGACACGAAGGGGCACTCCACTAAATGCACCGTTTGTGAATTTCTTATTTCCTTTTTTTATTTGTTATTTTAATCAATAAATCAATAAACAAATACTGAATGAAGAGATTTTGAAGGCTGAATGAGAAGTAAGGGTTTGGGCCAAATTTGCTTTGATTAGGCCCCTTCCTTGCGTTTTTTATAATGAAGTACATACAAAAAAAAGGGCTTTATGGATTCTGTGATGGGCCTAATGTCATTCAGTTCTTTTACTTATGCAGCATCCTAAATTAGGCCTGCACCCCCCTGTAGCTTCATGTGCTATTTTGATTTCAATACCATATTTTTAATTATCGTGATTGAAATCTTATGACATTAGAAAATAAAATAGATTTAGGTGAAGATTTCACGAAGCTCTAAAGCTAGCCAAGAGCATAATTTTTGTCAATGAAATTCAAGGAGATTTTAGTAGAGTTTTCTTATTGCTTGCATGGTTTTGAAGAGGCAACGGACCTTCTCTGTTCGGTATCGTCACAACTCTATTTTATTCTTCATTTCCGTACTTTACCGCTTTTCTAGATACCATGAGAAGTAGGAAATAAAGAGCGTGCACTCGAATTCGCTGTTTAAAGACCTGTAGCAGGCATTCCGCACTTCATTTGCTATATGTGTTGTGCTTGTGTTTGTTTACTTTCTTGTTGATCGATGAGTCACTCAATTTAGGAATTGAGATCACGACTTCGCTCTCAGTGCATGCTCCCTATAGGATTTTATCGCTTTCTTTTATTTCTTGTGGATCGATGAGTCACTCAATTTAAAATTGAGATCACGACTTCGCTCTCATTGCATATTCCCTATAGGATAGTTTTATTAGACTTTCTTTGGCATGCTAGCTTAGATAGGATCTCTTTAGGTGTGCTCTCTTGAGTTTACTGGCTTGCTTGATTTATCCTTGTACATACCACATTACCTTAGGATGCGCTTGCTCCGTTCGGATGCGAGTTAGACCTTAGGTTGCAAACCATGCATGCTAACATTAGGTAGACGTTTCCCTTTTGTTAATCCAAACCTTAGGACCACCATTGTATGATAACAATAGGTTAGAAATAGGCTAGTCTCCCTTAGACTCTTTTCTTCCCCGTTTATCATCCTTGCATCTAAAACTAAAACTCATTTTCTTAGCAAATCATAAAACATGCTATCAACACTTAAACCCTTTTTCAAGGTAATAAAGCAGAAACCAATTTAAACCATTTTGTGCACTCAAGCACCTTTTCTCTAAAACCCTTTTCAGGTAAGGACATGTTTAATTTACTTCTGTGCCAACGCATAAGTCTCCAAAGGTCGAGATGCGGCATAAGGCGGAATTAACATTATCCATAAAAAAACAAAAAACAAACAAAAACATGTGAGCCGAACTACGGTAGCTCTGATTCCTCAAAAGGGATACGTAGGCATTGGGGTAGCGGCCAAGCAAGCATAATTTTATTTTCCCTACATTCTTTTTTCCTCTCTTTTGCATGCATTCTCCCTTCAGTATTATAGTAAACAGTAAGCATAGATTAAAAACACCCATAAGATAGATAACAATAGTGGATACCATAGAGTACTACGGGCGTGTGGGGTGCTAATACCTTCCCCTCGCGTAACAGACTCCCTTCTCAGGTTTTCTCGATGTTTACCTTTCCCTACACGTGGGATAAAAGATGTTCGATGGCGACTTCATTGTTTTATGATTTTCAGCCGGTTGTTTCAACTGAGATTCAATCTTGAAAAGATGGGCCCATGTGGAAAAAAATGCAATTTTGGGCATTGTTGACGTTATGCAAATTTCCAAAAATGGCCAACTTTGACAACGCATATCTCTCTCAATTTTGACCTTAAGAAGGTGTTCTTGGACATTTTTAGAAATCTTAGGATGTCCCCTAATCAACCTTTTTAGTTTCATCTCAATTGGATCTTCCGTGTTCATGTAAGAAGCTTTGACCCAAAAGGTGTTTTTGTTGACTTTTGAAAAGGACCTATAATGTTTGAATTTATATCTTTTCATGAGTGCATTTCTTGAACTTTAGGGATGAGGATGAGTTGTAGGGAATTAGATTCTCTTCAAAATGAGCCTTGGATGAGAAATTTCTGTTAAAGTATAAGGAAGTTATGTCTGGTCAAAATTTGGTTGACTTTTCCTAAGAAACCCTAATTTAGCAACTTTTGAGTTTTGATGAATTAAGAGTATTCCTTGGGGAATCATGGCCAAACCTTGATCAAATGATGGACATCACTTCAAAATGTTGATGTTGACCAAAAATCTTGAAGTTTGAATGTATGTGGACCACAATTGACTTTTGACCTAATACAGTTGATTTTCAAGCATCCGTGCAGCTGACTGAGCAAACTTCTTGTGCAAGGCTTGAAACTTGACATGAAGGGTCTTGATAACATATGAGGACTATGGAGAGAATATTAGGCCTTTGGAGCTCACCCATCTAGATGGAAATGGAAACCCTAGTTGTAGGTTCATTACTTTAGGAGAGAGTTTGTCTGGTCAACTCTTGGGCATCCTTGAGCAAGTTAAGGATATCAATGAACATATGTTGAGTAAAGTGGGAGGGAAAATTTTGGGGTACAGCATCTTGGTACAAGCATTGGAAACACGTTCTTCATGCTTGCTTCAAAAACAAGCAAGATAGCCATAACTTGTGATTCAAAATCTGAGTTGTTTGAAGTCTCAAACCTTCTCTATAAATAAAGAGGCCAATTGCAAGAGAAAGAGGTCAGAAAAAAAGAGAGAAAAGTAAGAAGTTCTCTTGTGTAGAAGCCCTCAAAAATCCTTGCACTCTAAAAAAAACAGAATTGTCCACAAAACCCCCCATTGTTGAGCTTTGAAGTCCAAATCCTTGAACCTCTCACTCCTTGCAAGTTTTGTCCAAACAAACAATCTAAACACTCCACATACATCATATAGAAGTTGTTCAAACACAAGAAAAACTTCTGTAACGTCACTATCATCACTTCCCAAGCTCAACAACAGCCAATACAGCAACTCAAACTCAAAGCACAAATTTCAGTTTCAAGGTAAGTTTTCTTGACTTTGAACTCTTCATACAAGCATCATTAATGGTTCATTTGTGAAGATAAAATGTAGATATCATTGCCTTGAAGTTAACCATGTGATTTCTTTTAATTTTCGCTAACCATGTGTTGAGAATTGACTTTTACATGTAGCAAAACAGTGATAAAAATAAAAAACAGCAGTTATGCGTCGAAACGAAATGCTATGAGTCGACACATACTATGTTCAAAACAGGTTATGAGTCGACACGAAACACGTATGCATCGATACGAAATGGTTATGAGTCAACATGAAACTTGTATGCGTCGACTCATACTGAGTTGTTTAGACTTCCAGGAGTAAGAAACATACATGAGCCAACACATGAGTCAATACGAAATCTGGATGAGCCAATACATGAGCCAATACATAAGCTCATGTGTCAGCTCATAAAACTTTTTTTAATCTCTTTTTTTAATTTTATGTTTATTTTTTATTTATACTTTAATTATTATTATTTTCATATAAAAAATTCAAAAAAATATTTTATTTAAATATGTATGCATACACTTTTGTTTTATTCCTTTTTTCTAAACTAAAAAAAGACAAAAAAAAATCTTATTTAAATCAATTTATTTTCTTAAAATTAATTATATATTTAGACTTAGGTTTTATTTCAATTTGTTTTATTTTGATTAAATTGATTTAGACATTAGGATTTTAATTAATTTCTTTTCAAATCAATTAGAACTTTTTTCATAAAAAAAACATAAAAACAATTTCTCTTCTCTTTATATTTCCTTGTACATTTTATTATTTCGCACTATAATTATGTAATTGTCAAAGCTTTGTAATAGTAAATTAGGTTTATTTGCTTTCATCTCCCAATTTGTAAATTTGTATACCCCATCCCCCTAATGATGTAATAGCATAGTAAATTTAATTTCTGTAATTTATCGCTTTCATATAAATGCTAGTAATTAGGATTTGTATGGGAAGATAAAAAATCAACAAGTAGATAACCCTAATCAAAGATTAAATGCATGCAAATCGAACATACTATTTACACATGCACCCCTAAGGTTAACTCCACTTGTTGCCTAAAAAATGGTCATGTTATGCATGTGGGATGTCTTAGCAAAAACAATCGAAATACAAGATCATAGTCCCTCGATGACGCTATAAATGTTGCATTTCAAAATGATTTTAGTCCCTCAAAAAGAAATGCTAAGATACCTCACAACATTGCTATCATGACTATACGATGAACCATGCCCATCCCTTTACATCCAAAGATAAGGCTTCTTACCAAACCAATGGTAAGATAGAAATATCAAAGGAAAGGAAGAAATGAACAAAGACTTTTGAGTAGGTAGATTGTTCTTAGTTGCTTGCTCACTTTCAAATCAAACATCCTTGATAATTTTCAAAACAAACACCAACACTTTCAAAACACTTTTAAAACATGATATATTTTCAAAAAGTCCAACACTTCCTATACATTCTTACGAACGAGAACTATTACAAAGTTTGCCTAAACGATGGTGCCTTTTCAAAATACTTTAAAAAAAACCACACAAAACACATTTTGAAACAAAAAATCAAGTAATCTAGCAAGCAACTAAGAGCCCGTAGATAAATACGGATGAAAAGGATACTAATACCTTCCCTTTTCATAATCTACCCCCCGAACTCAAGAAAACATCTCAAAGGTCTTTCCTGTTCTTTTCAGCCTTGCCTTTTGGATAAAGAAAAGTCAATGACGACTCTTGCTATCCGCAACATTTGCAATCAAACGCAAAACACGCAAGTCAGTTCTTCCACCGTATTACAGAACTGGCGACTCTGCTTGGGAAATCTTAAAAGTGGGGTTACCTTAGGGCTAGATCACCTTTACTTGCTTTCTTTGTTTGACTTATATGCTTTACATTTTGGTTCTTTGTTTGGGCTTGAATCCTCTACCCGGATTTGGGATACCTTATAGGTAAGTAGCAATACGTTGTGGAAACTGTGAGGGGTATACCGACATGGTCTAAATAATTGCTACGTTAGTGTGAAATATTTGTGGGTACCGGTAGCCCTTGAGTAGTCAAGGAGAATACGGGGCTGCTGAGCGATGTCATGAAGCACTAACTGACTTTTAGAACCTTTACTTGACCAACTTGTCCATTAGGACGTAGTGAGATGACAGACTTTGGTGCTGTCCAAAGTTAGTTGATACTCGATACTATACTCATTGAGATTTGACTCCTGAGCTTTGTTTGGTGGCAAGTCAGTTGTCAATCGGAACAAAGTTTGTAGGAAAGATCAGTGATATTGAGACCCCTTAGAACCCAGTTACTATTACTAGGACATGTTGAGCCAACTAAACTTCAATAGGGTACTTAACTACTAACTCCATGCAAGCCTAAACCTAAGGACTTGTCTGCTTTGTATGTATATGATTATTTGCATATAAAATTGTTTACTTTGCATACTTGTACATAACATCATACCATAGCATTTTCAATAACCGTTTCAAGGATCTCAAGGGCCTATGATGAAGGGTCACGTTGAACAAGATGTCTATCAAGGGACAAGAGGATTTATTTTCCTCTGACCAAACTCTGTCAAAGATCAAGTACAACAAACTTGAGTCAAGGGATACAACCTACTTGACATGGTGATCTTAATTCTCGTGGAAAGACATCCACCGATACAAAGTTCTCCAATCAAAATTGTAAGTGACCACTAACATTTACCCCACGAGATCCTTGAAAACATGCATCCACATATCATGCATCATATCATGACAGATTTCTCCCATACATGCCTCATTATCTTCTCACTGTTTATTTTAGTAAGATGGATATGGAACAAACGGTGAAAGATCTCCAAGCTCAAAACGCTCAATTCCAACAAATGTTCCTGGCTTTAGCTAAGGGGCAAGAGGACCTGAAGATTCTTCTTCTCAAAGACAAGAAGAAAAAGTCCAAGAAGTCAGTAGGCGTCCTGAAATTGGGAAGAAGACTTAAAGGATCAGTCAAGGGGGCTCTAGATCTTCCAACTCCATCCAACCTGGGGGATAGTCATGAAGAAGACAACAATCTAGAGATTGATGAAGTCGAAGCTGACTACTCTGAGGAACAACATCCTCCCGTTGATGACAAGTACAAACAGTTGGAGGATCACCTCAATGCTATGGAGATTCAACAGATAAATGGCTTGGATTTAGGAGACATGTGATTGGTTTCTGGAGTGGTCATCCCGCCAAAGTTCAAAATCCCTACTTTTGCCCTGTACGATGGAGTCTGTTGCCCTAAGATGCACTTAAAGTCTTACGTCCGCAAGATTCAACCATACACAACTGATCTTAAGCTTTGGATCCATTTCTTCCAAGAGAGCCTGGTAGGGACTCAACTTGAATGTTTCTATCAATTGGAGAGTTCTCGCATCCACACCTGGGAGGATTTAGCTGCTGCTTTCTACAAGCAGTACCAGTACAACGCTGATCTTGCACCAACTCGTGTACAATTGCAGAACATGACCATGGGTTCCAACGAGAGCTTCAAAGGATACGCCCAAAAGTGGAGAGATTTGGCTGGTAGGGTGCAGCCCCCTTTAACTAACAGGGAGCTGATTGACATCTTCATGGGAACTTTGACAGTTCCTTTCTTCAAACACCTAATCAGAAGTTCCTCGGTCGGGTTCACCGAGCTAATACTGACTGGTGAAAGAGTCGAAGCTGGCATCAAAAGTTAAAAGATCCAAGGAGCTAACCTTCTGATGCTCATAAAAATACATACAATGGGAAGAAAGAGTCCAATGATGTGTATGGTCAAAAGAGTCATCATGACCAACACGTAGGAGAAATCTTGATCTCTAATCCTACGCCTGCTCAACAAAGACAGGGGCATCAACGTAAGGAGGTCCGCCTAAAAGACAATTCACTAAGATCAACATGTCACTGGCTCAAGCGCTATAACACATGTTGAAGGCAGAGCTGATTACGTTAAAGGATCCTCTCCAGAACCCAAATACTTCCGATCCTACCTATCATCCCAATGAAAGGTGTGCATATCACTATGATAGTCCGGGACACGACACAAACAACTGTTGGGTTCTGAAGAACAAGGTCCAAGACATGATTGATGCCAAGGAGATCTAGTTTGACCCTCCGGAGACTCCAAACATGATCTCTACTCCTATGAAGAATCACTGAAAGCTTTTGTTCATTTGAATTTTCAAGTTGTAATCTCTTTCATTGTTCAAACACTTATCTATTAATGTTAAACTCTGTTTCATTAATGCATTGCATATGTTTGTCATGATTTAATCCATTCGTTTTCATTATATTTAAACTATGCTTTTTACTCCCTTTATGATATTCAACTCTTGTTTCAAAAAGTTGCAAGCCTTTAGAGGGAGGATGACGAGAAAAATGCCATAATCTCATACAATATGCTTTTAGACAGACCTTGCTGACGATGTACAAGCTTTTCTTTTAAATCCTAAACACTGGAGTTATAAGGAAGATAATCCCTAGTTAACCCCTTCAAGCCAAAGAAGTAGAAATTTTCTGTTTTAACACAAATTGAAACCTTTACTCAAAACCTGGGGCAGGGTAGTCTCTCAGTTAATTCAAGTGCGTGTTCAAATCACAAACTCTGATCTCGTATTACAACGAGCGACATCAAAAACATTCCTTCTGAACCAAAATATGGTGATTGTTCCCTATCAAATAGGCAGTCATTATCTCTAAAAAGAAAAGCCCACTATGTCAAAACCTACGAAGGAGACTTAAAGAAAACTGGGGTGTCCTGCTGACTGTAATCTAAAAAACAAGTACAGTCAAGCAAAATTAGGGATAAAAAAAAAGAAGGTCACTACAAACCCTCCACATCATGGAAAATGTTGCAAAAATGACTCCCTTCCGACAAACTTAACTTGTTTGAACCATCACTAAAGCGCCATTCCAGACTCAATTGGAGTTCAAACACACAATTAACCGAGTTTAGAACTGAAGAACATCACAAAGAGTGGGTGGGTACAAACACACTTTGAGCCTTTATCCTTTGTTTCTTAAATCGTGAACCAAGCCACGCTACAACCATTCAAAAGTCCTAATTGAAGCATGGGTTAGTTCGAAAGCATATTGTTACAAAAGGTATCCTGACTCCTGTAAGGCTTTACCCTAAATCCCGAGTTTAAATTTTCTTATAAAACTTCTTTACTTGCTAAAACGCATTTTCAAAATTTCAATGCAAACATAAACTTTGCATCATTTGAATATCACTGTTTGCATATGGCTATTTGTTTGACAGCGGAGAAATTCACACAATGAATATCCAATAAATGAAAGCTCTCTCAAACAGATGGAAATACGCTTCTAATGACAAATCTCTCATAATCAAGGGGCACAACATGACCATTGTCCAACGCATCTGGGGCAATCAAGTCGAGATTCAAAGAATCTCTCAAAGAATTGTTGAATAACCAGGAGCAAATCTCCATATGTATCACTCAAGGGGAAATGTTACGTTGATCATGGGTTTGAACAAAATCCACTTTGAAGACTTCTGGTACCATCAAATTGCTTGTCTGTACCAATATTATCAGATTGTGTCAGTATAAGATGGTGTCAGTATCATGTCTTCAGATCCTCCCATGACAGTTCTTAGAAAATTCTGAGACTTGACCAAAGATCTTGGGTACCACCAATTTATTCGTCTGTACCAATAAGTATCAGATGGTGTCAATATCAGATGGTGTCAGTATCATGTCTTCGGATCCTCCCATGACAGTTCTTAGAAAATTCTGAGACTTGACCAACGATCTTGGGTACCACCAATTTGTTCGTTTGTGCCAATAGTATCAGATGGTGTCAGTATCAAGTCTTCGGTTTCTTCCACAACAGTCTTAGAAAATATCTCTAGGAAGTTCAGGGCTACCGGAAATGTGATCAAAATCTCAAGCGTCGAGGTGCACCAGTTTAACTCCGGGGGCAAATAGGCTCCCACATAAAGGGTCATGTGCGTCCAAGCAAATATATTCTGGCATTACTACAAAACTTACTACTAGGGGAAGTGGCGAATCTCCCCAAGATCCTTCTCATAGGATGATTCCCAGCCAGAGTTTCAATCTCTGAAAACTTCTCACCTGTTGAGTTGACCTCAAGAACCCTCGAGGATTTTCCCCAGTGAAGAAGACACCTCTCCAACAGACTGACAATAGGGTTTATTTCCCCAACAAACTACAGATTCCCCATTTTGAGTTTGCCTCTCCGACTACTACTAATCAAAGGACCACAACTCATTTTCCCCAATAGACTTCTCTACAATCCCTAGCAAGTTACTGTGAAGCTTGGACCTGACCAGATATCAGTTCAACTTCGACTCCCCAGTAGAGCAACGAACAACTGATACTCCTGAACTCTTTTTCCCCAAGCAAGGATCAACACTCTCCATAGAGTTTTCAACATTCCTCAGTAGAGCTCTCCTCAAACAACAAAACAAGAATCATTGGTAGAAATATTCTAAGCAAAGTTTGAAGACTCACCTACTCTTAAACAATAGTCCAGGATTTAATGACTCTCCATCATTTTTCAAGGATTTATTTTCCCGGACAAAGATACATTCAAATAAACATCTCACATTTCATATATCATATTACATACATGACAAGTACACACGACACAATCTCATTTATTTTGAGAACATCATTGCACCATGCATTT
Source organism: Vicia faba (assembly GCA_948472305.1). Taxonomy (NCBI): domain Eukaryota; kingdom Viridiplantae; phylum Streptophyta; class Magnoliopsida; order Fabales; family Fabaceae; genus Vicia; species Vicia faba. Next base: position 751,616,074 of record OX451740.1, on the reverse strand, counting down.
CATACATCATGACATTGCATACAGCTAACGTTTTACCTTTTTCAGGAGAAGGTTAATCAATAGATGGTTATCGTCAATAATCTTCAAAAGGTCAGAAATTAGTACCTGCAAAAAGCCAGGGCAATTATCTACACGACCAGCTGAAGCAATCCTACACAGGCTCCTTCCCATACACTCTCCTAGAAATAGTTTAGATGCAATCCAGATACGGATGACATTCTAACACTTATTCTAGATTCCTTCTAGAAACAGTTCAGATGCGATCCAGATATGGTTGACATTCAGATACTTACTCCAAATTCTCTTCTAGAAACAGTTCAGATGCGATCTAGTTATGGCTGACATTCTGATACTTACTCCAGATCCTCTTCTAGAAATAATTTAGATGCGATCCAGATATGGCTGACATTCTGATACTTACTCCATATTCTCTTTAAAATACTGTCCAGATACGATCCAGATTCAGATGTCATTCTGTCACTCATTCAAAATACAGTCCAGATACGATCCAGATTCAGATGTCATTCTGTCACTCATTCAAAATACAACCCAGATACGATCCAGATTTGGATGTCATTTTGTCACTCATTCAAAATACCATCCATATACGATCCAGATTCGGATGTCATTCTGTCACTCATTCAAATACGGTCCATATACGATACAGATACAAATATCATTCTGATACTTCTTTCAGCATACCTTTCCAATATAGTCCAGATACGATCCAGATACGGATGTCATTCTGACTCTCGTTCAGTATATCTCTCAGATAGAGTCAGATACAATTCATTTATGAATATTATTCTATTGCTCATCCAAGACCTTTACTGGTTCAGATAAATATCTCAATGATTTATTCTGATTCTTCTCCAAATCCCTGTTGGTTCAGATAAATATCTCAATGATTTATTTTGATTCGTTCCTAGTAAGCACTTTCTCTGGTTCAGATAAATCGCTCAAAGATCTACTCTGATTCTCTCCAGTTAAAGAATATCCAAGACCTCCTTTGTTTCAGTTTAAACCTCTCAACGATTTATCCCGATACTTTCCAAATGTACATTTCTGGTTCAGATAAATTGCTCCAAGATTTATTCTGATTCTTCCCAGTCAAGCAACGTACAAGACTTCTGCTAGTTTCAGATAAATCACTCCAAAGATTTGTTCTAGTTCTTTTCCAGTTGAAATCAAGTTCAGATTTAGTCCATTTTTAGTCAACAGTCACCTTTGGATGGCATCTATAAGCCCATCTCCGACAAATCTCCACCATTCCTCCAAATGGAATCTATAAGCCCATTCACAATTCATCTTCGAGTGCAAATTTCTGGGCACTCTAGTGTTCAATCATCTTCCACCTTCAAATCACGAATGGCGGATCCTCCAATCTAACTCTTCAGGTTTAAGAAGATTGAACAGGGGCAGATGTTGTACCCCAAAATTTTCCCTCTCATTTCTCAAGACATTTCTCACAAAGATCTGCGAAAGCTCAAGCTTGCACCAGTATTGACTAGGTCAAGCCATCTCCTCAACACTGATACCTCAATATTAGGGTTTGAATTTACATAAGGAAAACTGGACTTCTAATACTTCAAGTGACGTTCTTGGATCATTATGGACTTTCAAGAATTCTCATGTCATGTTTCAAGTCTTCTCAGTCAATTGACCAAGAGACCAAAAATCAGCTCTACTGATGAAAAAGTCAACTGTAGTACCAAAAGTCAAACTTTGACTTTTTGGTCAACATAAAGTCTCAAAGATCAAAATTCATCAAGACATTCAAAATTATGAAACTTGATCATTAAGAAATCAAGAAAGTCAAAAGTCAATCTGAAAATTCAAACTCTTCAAGACTTAGAAATTTTTCTAAGTGTTTTTTATACATGATAATTTCATTTCTTCATGCCAACTTTTCACCATGATGCAAGATGATTCAAGGAAAACTTACAACATGAAAATTGTAGATCTCAATGATATCTAAAACTTTGTAGGGCAGGACTTTTTCTAGAAATGCTTGGATTTTGAGTTATAAATTCATGAAGTCATGGCATTTTTGAATAAACACTTAGAAATTTTCAGCAGTTTTGGTCAGGATTTTATCCCAACTTCTTGGAATTTTTTCACATAGTTACAAGATGATTTTGTCAAAATGGCCAACATGAAAGTTATAGAGGGCGTTTCAAGCTTTCCAAAACATCCAAGAGCATGAATTTATCATATTTGAGCTAGGAGATTCAAGGATATGAAGTTGGACATTCATTCTTGATTTACAAGGCAGATTTGTGATGAACAAGGAACCAAAATCTTAGCCATGCTGCATAATCTTCACTTTGCAGGCCTCTTGACTTGCAAATCTATTCATAATCAGATGTTTACACATTTGATTGAACCATTATCCAAGTGGTTCAAGTATTGTCCATTGCATCTTTCCATTTTTGGCACAAAGGCACCATTGTCATTCTGGCAAAGTTCACTTTAATTATAAAGTCAATTTCTTGAGCCTCTAACTTGTTGTTATGATCACACTTAACTTATAAAAGTCAGAAAAAAACATGTTTAAAGTGATCAACCACTTTAGATAGCTTGGTACAAGCATTAGAAACATGTTCTTCATGCTTGCTTCAAAAACAAGCAAGATAACCATAACATGTGATTCAAAATCTGAGTTGTTTGAAGTCTCAAACCTTCTCTATAAATATAGAGGCCAATTGCAAGAGAAAGAGGTCAGAAAAAATAGAGAGAAAAGTAAGAAGTTCTCTTGTGTAGAAGCCCTCAAAAATCCCTGCACTCTAAAAAAACATAATTGTCCACAAAACCCCCCATTGTTGAGCTTTGAAGTCCAAATCCTTGAACCTCTCACTCCTTGCAAGTTTTGTCCAAACAAACCATCTAAACACTCCATATACATCATATAGAAGTTGTTCAAACACAAGAAAAACTTCTGTAACGTCACTATCATCACTTCCCAAGCTCAAAAACAGCCCATACAACAGCTCAAACTCAAAGCACAAATTTCAGTTTCAAGGTAAGTTTTCATGACTTTGAACTCTTCATACAAGCATCATTAATGGTTCATTTATGAAGATAAAATGTAGATATAATTGCCTTGAAGCTAACCATATGATTTCTTTTCATTTTCGCTAACCATGTGTTGAGAATTGACTTTTACATGTAGTAAAACAGTGATAAAAACAAAAAACAACAGTTATGCGTCGACACGAAATGCTATGAGTCGACACATACTATATTCAAAACAGGTTATGAGTCGACACGAAACACGTATGCGTCGATACAAAATGGTTATGAGTCGACAAGAAACCAGTATGCGTCGACTCATACTGAGTTATTTTGACTTCTAGGAGTAAGAAACATACATGAGCCAACACATTAGCCGACACATGAGCCAATACGAAATCTGGATGAGCCAATACATGAGCTAATACATAAGCTCATGTGTCAGCTCATAAAACTTTTTTTAATCTTTTTTTTTTAAATTTTATGTTTATTTTTTCTTTATACTTTAATTATTATTATTTTCATATAAAAATATAAAAAAATATTTTATTTAAATATGTATGCTTACACTTTTGTTTTATTCCTTTTTTCTAAACTAAAAAAAGACAAAAAAAATCTTATTTAAATCAAATTCTTTTCTTAAAATTAATTATATATTTAGACTTAGGTTTTATTTTAATTTGGTTTATTTCGATTAAATTGATTTAGACATTAGTATTTTAATTAATTTCTTTTCAAATAAATTAGAAATTTTTCATAAAAAAAAACATAAAAACAATTTCTCTTCTCTTTATATTTCCTTGTACATTTTATTATTTCACACTATAATCATGTAATTGTCAAAGCTTTGTAATAGTAAATTAGGTTTATTTGCTTTCATCTCCCCATTTGTAAATTTGTATACCCCATCCCCCTAATGATGTAATAGCGTAGTAAATTTAATTTCCGCAATTTATCGCTTTCATATAAATGCTAGTAATTAGGATTTGTATGAGAAGATAAAAAATCAACAAGTAGATAACCCTAATCAAAGATTAAATGCATGCAAATTTAACACACTATTCATACATGCACCCCTAAGGTTAACTCCACTTGTTTCCTAAAAAATGGTCATGTTATACATGTGGGATGCCTTAGCAAAAACAATTGAAATACAAGATCATAGTCCCTCGATGACGCTATAAATGTTGCATTTCAAAATGATTTTAGTCCCTCAAAAAGATATACTAAGATACCTCATAACATTGCTATCATGACTATACAATGACCCATGCCCGTCCCTTTACATCCAAAGATAAGGCTTCTTACCAAATCAATGGTAAGATAGCAATATCAAATGAAAGGAAGAAATGAACAAAGACTTTTGAGTAGGTAGATTGTTCCTAGTTGCTTGCTCACTTTCAAATCAAACATCCTTGCTTATTTTCAAAATAAACACCAACACTTTCAAAACACTTTTAAAACATGAAATATTTTCAAAAAGTCCAACACTTTGTATACGTTCTTACGAACGAGAACTATTACAAAGTTTGCCTAAATGATGACGCCTTTTTCAAAATACTTTAAAAAAACCACACAAAAGCACATTTTCAAACAAAAAAGCAAGTGATCTAGCAAGCAACTAAGAGCCCATAGATAACTACAGATGAAAAGGGTGCTAATACATTCCCTTTTCATAATCTACCCCCCAAACTCAAGAAAACATCTCAAAGGTCTTTCCTGTTCTTTTCAGCCTTTCCTTTTGGATAAAAGAAAAGTCGGTGGTGACTCTTGCTATCCGCAACATTTGCGATCAAACACAAAACACTCAAGTCAGTTCTCCCACCGTATTACAAGATAACACAATGAACTTTAGTTAGATGGAATAAAATGAGATAAAATAATTATTTCCCCTATATATAATCTAGGATTAAGTTAGGCTCCCTGTGTTGGATTATGAAGATGCTTTATTTATTATGATGATATGACGATGTTATGAAGATGCTTCATTTATTATGATGATGTTATGATGATGATTTTTTTATTATGATGACATGATGATGATTGTTTACTTGAGATGATATGATGATATTGTGATGAAATCGTGAATGATGAGGCGTCTTGACTAGTCGTGGTTGTTTTTATTATGTTGTTGTGCATCATGAATCCATGGAATAGTTTAGGACTTCGGTCCAGTGATGTTATTAGGATTTAGGTCCAGTGAAGATGATAGGACGATTGTCTAGTGAAGGCATCAATCCCATAGTGTGAATTGAGTGCAAAATTGTGAAGTGCTCTAATTCCAAGCTTTAATCGATCCTATTGGTGGGGATATTTAGAGATAACAATGACTGAGTCATCAATGAAGTTTTGGTACCATGTGCATGAGTCTATGATGTTGCATTTCATTATAAGTGACATTGCATAATGATGTGATTTAAATTATGTATGTTAATGAATGGTGTTTTGATAATATGTTGTTGTGAATTGATGAAGTTATGAAGGTGTGAGTATAACATGAGATTAATGTTAGATGCCTTGCCTATATGCATGTCTACTATATTTATCCTTTATGTCTTTTATAATGATTATGATTTACTCACCCTTTCTGCTTGAATGTTTCCTCCACGTGGGTAACACGCAGGTTTTCGAGAATAGTCCGTAAAAGCATTAGAGGATAGATTTGGAGTGCGTTTATTTTATTTTGTTAAATAAATGGAGTCTTGCTCTATGTAACATCGGGGTTAGGATCGATTGTTTGCTAATCTTGCGTATTTTGTTATTTTGAGATTTTGGATTCCTATCATGATTTTTACCATGAGTTTAGACTATAATGTTATAAATATGAAGTGTGGTGATGTTAATGATATTTGAACTACCTTTCATGGTAATGGGATTATTATATAAAGAGAATATGACTTATTAATTCCGCTGTGAAGTTTGAATTGATTATGTGATAAGACCAAGGTGTTATATGTTTTAAATGGTTTTCATAACCCGTGTTACGAAGCAGGATTGAATCATTATTTTATGTTTTTATGAATATGTGATGCCATTATGTGGTCTTTATTTGATTTTATTTTGAGAAAATATACGCGAAATATATATGGGTTAGAAGGGTGTTACACTAGACGCGATAAGATAAAAAATAGATCCAATCATACCTCTTTACCTTTTGACCTCAACATCCTTACCCTTTTCATCTTTATACAAGTTACCATTTTTTGCCATAGGTGTGTCATTCTCCTTTGCACCGTCCATATCAAATCTTTTGAGTAATTTGAGACAATACTTGGTTTGACATACAAAAGTTCCTTTATCAATTTGCTTAATTTGTAGTCAGAGAAAGTAGTTTAACTCTCCCATTAGACTCATTTCAAACTCTCCTTGCATAAGCTTATAGATCTCCTTGACAAGATGCATATTAGTTGATCCAAAAATGATATCATCAACATAAGTTTGAACTTGTAAAATATGCTTTCCTTGACGTTTAATAAAGAGTGTAGTGTCTACCTTCCCTCTAGAGTATCCTTTCTCTAGCAAAAACTTGCTAAGTCAGTCATACCATGCCATAGGGGCTTGTTTAAGACCATACAATGCACGTTTTAGCTTAAACACATGATTAGGAAACTCCTAATTTTCAAAATAGTGGGGTTGAGAAACATACACCTTTTCACTTATGTATCCATTGAGGAACACACTTTTTACATCCATTTGATATAATTTGAAGTTCTTTGAGCATGCATAAGCTAATAAAAGGCGTATAGCCTCAAGTCGGGCAACCAGAGCATAAGTCTTCTCATAATCAATGCCTTCCTCTTTGTTATACCCTTGAGCCATAAGATATGCCATATTTTTTGTTGTCACACCATGTTCATCAAGCTTATTCCTAAATACCCATTGAGTGCCTATAATTTGATAATTTTGAGAACGACGAAAAAGGTCCTAAACGTCATTTCTTTCAAATTAATTCAATTCTTCTTGCATGGCCATAAACCAATGCTCATCAAGTAAGGCATCCTTATCATTTTTAGGTTCAACTTGTGATACATAAGCATGATGATAACAAAAAATTACTTATCTTAGAGCGAGTTGTTACCCCTTTGGTGATATCACCAATAATGCTATCAATTGGATGATCCTTGGAGGTTCTCCACTCCAATGGAAGACCATCATCTTCTTCTTGACTTTCATCATCTTTCTTTTCTTGGTTGTCATCTTCATCCTTCTCAATTTCCACCGTTTTTGGTTGATCAACTCCTTTATCGGTGTCTTTGAGTATGTCTTCTGTAGATGCACCTACACCATGATAAGAACTACCTTTCCCAACATTATTTGGGGAAGTCTCATCAAAAGTAACATGAACCGACTCTTCAACAATAAGTAATATTTTTTTATAATCTCTATATGCTTTACTATATTGAGAGTATCCAAGAAAAATACCTTCATCGACTTTCTCATCAAATTTTCCAAGATTATCTTTTTCCATTATTTAAAATAAAACATTTACATCCAAAGACATAAAGATGAGATAAATTTGATTTTCTACCTTTTAAAAGTTCATAAGTAGTTTTGTCAAGAATGAGATGAATAAGTATCCTATTTAAAACATAACATGTCGTGCTAATAGCATCTTCCAAAAAATATTTTGGTAGACCACAATCATTGAGCATTGTTCTTGCCAACTCCACTAAAACATGATTTTTACGCTCCACAACACCATTTTGTGGAGTTATAGGAGCTGAAAATTATGTTCAATTCCAAATTTATCACAATATTCTCCAAAGAGACGACTTTCAAATTCACCTCCATGATCACTTTGGATGGCTACAATTTTTGAACCTAATTTTTTTTGAACTAACTTGGAAAAACATGTGAAAGCCGAAAACGTTTCATCTTTACTGCGTAAGAAAATAGTCCAACAAAACCTTGAGGTAACATCTACAATTAAAAATCCATAGTAATTACCACCTATGCTTTTGGTCAGTGAGGGACCAAATAAATCCATGTGAAGGAGCTCAAGTGATCTCGATGTTGAAACAACATTTTTAGATTTAAAAGAGACCCTTGTTTGCTTATCCTTTTGACATGCATCACATAGGTGATCTTTTGAAAACTTAATTTTTGGTAGACCAATTACTAAATCTTTTGCAACTACTTTACTAAGTAGATCAAAGTTGACACGATCCAAACGTCTATGCCATAGCCAAAAGTCTTTACTCAAGGTAAAAATACATTGGCCATTATTCAAGTAAATTTCTCTTAAGTCAAGCATATATATATTACTAACCCTCATACCCTTAAACATATAATCCTTCTTTTCATTATGTTAAATTATGCAACAATCTTTGGAAAAAGTTACTTTATACCCGCTGTCACATAATTGACTAATACTAAGAAGACTATGTCTAAGGCCTTCAACTAACATAACATTGGAGATAATAATGGTTAAGGGATTACCTATACTACCTTTTATGAGTATTGCACCTTTGTTGTGATCACCGTAGGATACAAAATATTTCTTCTCTGCCACAAAGTTAAAAAAAAGAGATATGTCTCCTGTCATGTGTCTTGAACATCCACTATTGAGAATCTATTTTCCCATCATAGCATCAAGATACTCATCCTGCAAAAATTCAAATAAAAATGGTAGGTACCCAATTCTCATTGGATCCTTGAGAGTGAGTTAAATAATTGTTGCATTTGGGCAACCATTAGAAATTGCCTTTAGGGACCAAAAAACACCTAAATTTGTATTTTTCAATAGTATGGCTTTTTTTGCAACAATAGTTACAAAATAACCTATGATGAGAATCACTTTTACTATTAGACTTTTTCTTAATCAAGTTATAGTTTTTATGAAGCTTTCCAACCTTCGAACATCTAATAGTAGTAGTATCAATGGGATGATATATTTTGTCCAATTTGGTTTAAAGAGTACTCACTTCTTGTTGCCAAATTTGACTTGTTTCACATCCAAATTTACAATATTATTCATCCTCCTTTACATGATTTGAACTATCCACAATGAATTTCTTTAATGCCTCAAGTTGTTCATTGTTTTCTTCAACCTTGGCCTCTAAACAAGTAAAAACCTTTTCTCGGGAGGCCAACTTTTTATGAGCATATAAAGCTTATTTTTGTAGATTTTCAAATTCATTTTTAAACTCATTAAAAGACAAATTTGCAATATTAGAGTATTTAGAATGAATTACATCATTTTTCTTGCTTTGACGATGATTTTCCATGAAATAATAATTTGCCTCTTCATCGCTCTCACTTGAGCTTTCATTGCTTGAAACATCATTATCGCTATCCAAAGCAAGATAGACTTGTCTAGAATTTTTAGAGTTGTTTCGTTGACCCTTTCCTTTCTTCATTGCAAGAGATGGACAATCCGGTCTATAATAACCCGAGTTTCCATATTAGTAGCATATATCCTTTTCCTTATCCTTTTCTTGTCTTCATATTTAGAGGAAGAAAATTGTCTTCTAAATTTGAAAAGATTATTGTCAGAGTGTTTGACACCATTCTTCCGAATGTATCAATTATATTTCCTTACAAATAATTCCATTTCTTCATCATCCAAATTCTCTTCATTGCTCGAGTCAATGTCATTAATGGGATCATCCCTTGAGGATATTGAACTTGAAGCCCTTAGAGCTTTAGACTTCAATCTTTCCTCCTTGTGGGTGTCTTTCTCTTTCTTCTTCTTATCAAGCTTATTTTCATGTTTTTCCAAGTAATTGAGTTCTTGCTCGTGTTTTTCCAACTTTCCAAACAAAGAGGTGAGATCAAGTTTTGCAAGGTTATTATCTTCCTTGATTGCGGTGACCTTAGGTTGCCAATTCCTAGTAAGACATCTCAAAACTTTGTTATTAGAAATAACATTGAAAATAGGATTGTATATCAAATTTAAGCGATTAATAAGATGCGAGAACCATTTTTTCATTTGAGCATTGGTTTCACATTTCTTCATGTGAAAGAGTTCAAACTCTTGATTAAGTGTATTAATTCTAGCTTGTTTGACCTAATTAGTTCCCTCATAGGTAACTTGTAGAGCATCCCACACATCTTTATCAATTTGACAATGAGAAATGTGATATAACTCATCAACACCAAGAGAGGATATGATAATGTTCTTTTCTTTCCAATCACATGATCACTCTTTAGTATCATTCTCATCCCATAAGTTTTCCGGCTTTGATATAGTAACATTATTAACCACACTTGTCACCGGGGTTGGACCATTTTGAATAGCTCCCCAAACACCTTTGTCATATGAGTTAACATGAATTTGCATACAAGCTTTCCAATAACTATATTTTTATCCCATTAAGATTGGGGCTCTTTTGTAATCCCTTTTAGGTTCGTAAGTCATTTTCTAAGGAGTGTCAAACCTGGAATGAACCGGACTCTTGATGCCATTTGTTAGACGACGACAAAGTATCTAGAGGGGGGGGGGGGGGGGTGGGATGAATAGATACCCCTTCAAAAATTAAAGAAAAATCTGGTTTTGAAAAATTTATTTTAACAAAGAGTTTAGCGAAAGCTTTTTCAAAGAGTCGTATATACGCACAATTATTGGAAGCTCAGATACGCAACTATACAATAAATTGCAAATGGAATGAATATACTTTTTAATTCTATATTTTTGTGATTGGAATTATGTTTGGTAAAACTAACTTATCATAAACATGTTTAAGAAGATGTTCTAGCAACTAGATAAACATGTTGAGCAAGATGTCCTATGCAGATTCATTAAACATCGCGCATGTGTACAACTAGACTGTTGGATTATTTTAGACTTTTAGATGCAGAATATTATGGGAGTATTATGATATCCTATGTGGCTCTTAGTTTAAGGACTAAGAGATTCAAGATTAATTCAAGGAGTTTTGTTAGTTTCTAATTATGGAGATAAGTTAGGAAACTAATGATTGAAGTCCTAATTTTTTGTAGAAGATTCTACTGATTTGTAGCAGCTGATTTACTGCGCTTGTGAAGCCCAATCCTGTCCAGAAGATTGGTTTAAATAGATTTTCACTAACCTAGTTTTAGTGTGGAACTTACATGTGTTTTTTGTTAGGGTTTGTTTTTGTTATTTGTGAGCCTCTCGAATATCATCTTGATACAAGAGTAGGATTGTTCTTTGAGTTGTAAGTTATGTCAATTGTTCCTAAGCTTTTAAGCTGTGAATGATTATGTCTCTTTGAAGTGTGTCTTCTAAAAGTATTTGAAATTGTTTAGAGTTGTTTAGTCAGTGATGTTATTGAAAGGGATTTGAGAAGGATCTCATACCTAGGCAAGTCTTAGGTAGAAATTAAGAATGGGTAGTGATTAAGTGAGTATATTGTAAACTAGAGAGAGTCTGCTATGGGTCTACAAATTGATACTAAGTTGATTTTGTTCTTAGCTTGGTAGACCCTAGAGTAGGTGTTGTTGTACACCTAACTGGGCTAATAATTCTACGTGTTGTTAACTTTCTGTACTGTTTATTATTTTAAGTTGTTTATTGTGTTGTTGTTCAGAGATAATTGTCTCTACATCTCTTAGGACATCTGTGATCTGAATACCAGAATTTCAATTGGTATAACACAGAAATCCTGCTCTGACTCTGGGTGAGATTCAAGGAAGTTACTTTATGGTACAATGGACTAGGAAGGAGAATTTTTGAACAGAACACCCTTTCTTGATAAAACCAATTATGACTATTGGAAAGCTCGTATGGAGGATTTTATTAAATCCATGGACATTAAGGCTTTGAGATCTATTGTCAAAGGATGGGATCCACCAATGTCTAGAGATAAGGATGGGAAGACTACTGATGTGCTGAAGGCTGAGGAAGTCTGGGATGATGGATATTTCAAGTTAGCAGAGGGAAACTCTAAAGCCTTGAATGCCCTATTCAACGACATGGACAAAAACATCTTCAGACTGATAAGGAATTGTACTGTTGTTAAAGAAGCTTGGGAGATTTTGAAGACTGTGCATGAAGGAACCTCTAAGGTGAAGACATCAAGGCTCCAAATTCTTACCACCCGGTTTGAGAACTTAATAATGAAGGAGGATGAGAGTATTCATTACTTTCACATGAATATTATTGAGATAGCCAATGCCTCAAGTGCTCTGGGGGAGAAGATGTCAGAAGCCAAGTTGGTGAGAATGATTCTCAGATCTCTTCTGAAGAGATTTTACATGAAGGTAACTGCCATTGAGGAAGATCATGATATAAACAACATGGAAGTTGATGAGCTTATGGGATCTCTGTATAATTTTGAGTTAGGAATAAGTGGAAAATATGAAAAGAATAAGAGAATTTCCTTTGTCTCTAATACTGGTGACCTAAAAGATAAAGGTGACTTGGATACACAAGAAGGGATATCAAATTATATTGTGCTTCTTGGAAGACAATTCAAAAAAGTAATGAAGAGAATGGACTGGAAGTGAAGTTCAAATGTTAAGAACAAATCATTCAACATCAACAAAAACTAAGACTTTGATAGAAGGGCCAGAACTGATGACAATTCCGGCCAAGAGAGAAGAGTTCAGTATCATGAATGTGAAGGGTTTAGACACATACGAGCTGGGTGTCCCACTTATCTCAAGAAACAGGAGAAAGGGATGTGTATTTCATGGTCAGAGGAAGATTGTGAAAGTGCTCATGAAGAGAAAAGTATCAAACAGGTCACAACCTTGACTGAAATTTGTAATTCTGACGAAGACTAAGTTGTGAAGGAATTACCTTTGAAGAACATACTGCTTCTTACAAGGATTTGTGTCTTAGAATTCAAGAGGTGGACGTATTAGAAGAAAAGCAAAAGAAAACTATTACTCAACTGGAGGCTGACAAAGTGGAGCACCTGCTTATCATCTCTGGTCTAGAGGCTGAAAAAGTGGAGCACCTTTCCACTATCTCGGATTTGAAGGGTGAAGTTCTCTTGCTAAAATCACAACTTGATAACATGACCAAGTCTGTAAGAATGCTTAACAACAATTTTGGTGTGCTTGATGAGATTCTTCAGTCTGGGAAGAATGCTGGAAATGTTAAAGGGATTGGATATAACATCAAGCTATGAAGAACAAAGGTAAAGAGGCTGAAGTGAAGTTTGTTCATCCAAAGAAAGAACTGGAACAGAAGATGTCAAATAAAATGTTTCAACATCAGCACGAATAACTAAAAAATCACTTAGGAAACAAGACTCAACGACATAGATGTTATCATTATGGAAGGTTTGACCATATAAAATCATTCTACTACAGGTTATATGGTTATCCCAAATATGAAGCACAACATAGAAGAGAACATATATATTTGTTAGAACTAAAAGGAAGTGGTTCCTAAGAAACAGTACTTTTGGACTCATAACTGACACTTCTCTTAGAGCTTCTGCAAGAGAGGATTGGTATCTTGATAGTGGTTGTTCTAGAAACATGACTGGTGTCCAGAAACTCCTGGTGGATATTAAACCTTACTCCACTAGCTATGTCACTTTTGGATATGGATCAAAAGTTGAATAAAAGGTGTTGGAAAGATGGACTATACAGTACAACCTAGTCTTGATGATGTACTATTTATAAAGGGCCTAACTACCAATTTGATAAGTATTGGTCAACTATGCGACCGAGGTCTCATAGTTAACTTCAATGAATCTAAATGCTTAGTTACAAATAATAATAATGATGTTATCATGAAAGGAGATAAATCAAAAGACAATTGTTATTTATGGAGTTCTCAAGAAACAAACTGTTTCTCTACATGTTTAATGACACTAGAAGATAAAGCTAAGTTATGGCATCAAAAGCTTGGTCACATGCATCTGAAAGGTATGAAGAAAATTTTGTCAAAGGAAGCTGCTAGATGTATTTCCAAACTTAAGATTGATGAATAAAAAATCTATGGTGAGTGTCACATTAGGAAGCAGACAAGAAAGACACATAAATAGATCCAACATATAACCATATCAAAGGTGCCAGAGCTGCTGCATATGGACTTGATGGGACCTATGTAGTTTGAAAGTCTAGGAGGAAAAAGGTATGCATAAGTTGTAGTTGATGATTTATCAAGGTTCACATGGGTGAATTTCATCAAAGATAAATATGAAGTATTTGAAGTCTTTAAAGAGTTATTTCAAAGGATTCAAAGAGAGAAAGACTGCAATATAGTCAGAATTTAAAGTAACCATGGGAAAGAATTTAAAAATAGCAAGTTTGAGGAATTCTGCACCTCTGAAGGGATTAGTCATGAGTTCTATTCACCTATCACTCCTTAATAAAATGGTATGGTGGAACGCAAGAATAAGACTATTCAAGAATGTACCATGGTCATACTTCATGCTAAGAAACTTCCATATCATTTTTGGGCTGAAGCCATGAACACTGCCTGCTATATTCATAATAGAGTGACTATCTGATCTGGTACATCTATTACTCTTTATGAATTATGGAAAGGAAGAAAGGCAACAATGAAATATTTCCATGTCTTTGGAAGTAAGTGCTACATTTTGGCAAATCGTAGACAGAGGAGGAAGATGTATCCTAAGAGGGATGATGGACTTTTTCTAGGATACTCTACAAATAGTTGAGCCTATAGAGTATTCAATTCAATAACTAAGGTGATGATGAAGTTCATAAATTTAGTGATTGATGACTCAACCAAATAAGCAGATGTCCCGAATGATGTTGGAGCATTTTTCTTATGAATGGCGATGTTCTTGAAGATGTTGCAGATTCAAGTTCCAACACTTATCCTGAGGAAACTGATGCATCCAACAAAGGTCCCTCTATTAGGATTCAGAAAGATCACCATAAGAAGCTTATTACAAGAAGTCTGAATAAAGGAGTCAAAACCAGATCAAGGGAAGTTGTGTCAAATTCTTGCTTTGTTTCAAAATTTGAACCAAACAATGTCAAAGAGACTTTGAATGGTGAATTCTGGATTCATGCTATGCAAGATAAACCTTGTCAATTCAAGAGAAATGAATTTTAATACTTAGTACCAAGACCTGAAAGAGTGAATTTGATTGGTACTAAATGTGTGTATAAGAACAAGTAAGATGAACAAGGGGTTGTCACCAGAAACAAGGCCATACTTGTTTCTCAATGGTAAACTTAGATTGAAGGAGTGGACTTTGATGAACCATTTTCTCCTGTAGCTCGTTTAGAATCTATCAGACTACTACCTGAAGTAGCATGCCTCTTAAAGTTCAAACTGTTCTAGATGGATGTTAAGAGTGCCTTTTTAAATGGCTATTTGAATGAAGAAGTATATGCTGAACAACCAAAAGTATTTGTTGATCCTTCTTTCCTGAAGCATGTGTTCAAGCTAAATAAGGCGGTGTATGGTTTAAAACAGGCTCCAAGAGCCTGGTATGAGAGGTTGACTGAGTTTCTCATTAACCATGGATATAGAAAGGGAGGAATTGACAAAACTCTATTTGTCAAGGAGAAAGATGGAAAACATATGATAGCTCAGATATATATGGATGATATTGTGTTTGGTGGGATGTCAGATGAAATGGTCCAACAATTCGTCAACAGATGCAATCTGAGTTTGAAATAAGTTTGGTGGGTGAATTAACATTCTTTCTAGGGATGCAAGTCAAGCAGATGAAAGACTCCATTTTCCTTTTCCAAAGAAAATATGACAAGAATATTGTGAAGAAATTTGGATTGGAGAATGCCACCCATAAAAGAACTCCTGCTCCTACACACTTGAAGTTATCCAAATACGAAAATAGAGTGAGTGTTGATCAGAGTTTTATATAGAAGCGTATGATTGGTAGCCTTCTGTATCTTACAGCAAGCATGCCAAATATAACTTTTGCTTTTGGAGTTTATGCTAGATATCAAGCAGAACCTAAATTAAGTCACATCAATCAAGTCAAGAGAATTATGAAGTATGCGAATGGCACATGTGAGTATGGAATTCTATAATCTCATGATTCAAATTTAGTGCTTGTGGGATACTATGATTCTGATTGGGCTGGGAGTGCTGATGATAAGAAGAGTACCTCTGGTGGATGTTTCTTCTTGGGAAACAATTTGATCTCGTGGTTCAGCAAGAAATAAAATTGTGTATCTCTATCTACGCTTGAAATTGAGTACATTGCTGCAGGAAGTAGTTGTTCTAAACTTGTATGGATGAAACAAATATTATCTGAATATAATGTCGTACAAGATGTTATGACATTATTTTGTAACAACTTGAGTGCTATTAACATTTCCAAAAATCCTATTCAGCATAGTAAGACTAAGCACATTGATATCAGGCATCATTTCATTGGAGAGCTTGTTGAAGACAAAGTTGTAACTCTTGAGCATGTTAGCACTGAAAATTATCTTGCTGATATTTTTATCAAAGCTCTAGACGCGGTTCAGTTTGAACACATGTGAAGGAGAATGGGGATATGTATCTATGATGACTTATAGCAATTATTGTTGTTGTTGTGGGTCAATAAAATCTTGCATCCTGGTATTTTATTGGCTAGGGAAAGTGTCAATAAAAGGGAATCTCCTTTATCTTTGCATTATATATTGTTTGGTGGAACACATGTTTCAGAAATTGTTGTGACATCTTCCCAGGTGAAGATCCTGCTGGCAGAAGTAATGATGCCGCTGTTGGTAGTGAAATTATTGCATCTACTGGTGTTAATGCTAATGAAGAAATAGAGGAGTATGATGCTGAGGATGATGCATGATTATGCCTTATGTGATTCCTTTTGGTTTCTCTTTGTGTACTTGTTTTTACCGCTTTATGATTTTGTAAGGTTTAAATGCCCATAATTTGTTTTTCCTATGTGCATACTTTGTGTGCTAAATGTGATTTTGGTTACTTACCTTTGTCATATTATGGTAAAAAGGAGGAGTAATATGTGTGATGGTTATTGCTGTTATTAAGGTGGAGAATTCTATATTCTCTGAAGTGTTACTTAGCAAGTTTTGAGGGGGAGTTCCCGTTCTGGACTAGACTGGCTTGAAGAAATGTCAGAGATATGGTCTGGACATGTTGAGGATTTATTTTTCTCTTGTTGCTGTGTTGAGTAGCTTCAATTGTAGTTTCTCATATCTCTGAATTGATTTCTGCTGCAGTGCCTCTGATATGTGTGTTCGAGTTTATCTTCAAACCTGAGTTGTTTTGGTTTTTATATGTGCAATGAGTATTAAGTTATTTTATCCAAAAAGAGACAAAGGGGAGATTGTTAATTCTATATTTTTTATTGGAATTATGTTTGGTAAAACTAACTTAGCATAAACAAGTTTAATAATATGTTCTAGCAACTAGAGAAACATGTTGAGAAAGATGTCCTATGCAGATTCATTCAACATCGCGTCTGTGTACATCTGGATTATTGGATTCTTTTAGATTTTATAGATACAAAATATTATGGGAATATTATAATATCCTATGTGGCACTCAATTTAAAGATTAAGATATTCAAGCTTAATTTAAGGAGTTTTGTTAGTTTCTAATTATGAAGATAAGTTAGGAAACTACCGATTGAAGTCCTAATTTTTTGTAGAAGTTTTTGTTGATTTGTAGCAGCTGATTTGTGACACCTCTGAAGCCCAATCCAGTCTAGAAGATTGGTTTAAATAGATTGTCACTGACCTAGTTTTAATGTGGAACTTACCTGTTTTTTTTTGTGTTAAGGGTTGTTTTGTTATTTGTGAGCCTCTCGAATATCATCTTGAACAAGAGTAGGATTATTCTTTGAATCGCAAGTTCTATCAATTGTTCCTAAAATTTTAAGCTATGAATGATTGTGTGTATTTGAAGTGTGTCTTCTAAAAGTATTTGAAATTTTTTAGAGTTGTTCAGTCACAACTATGATTGAAAGGGATTTGAGAAAGGTCTCATACCTAGGTGAATTTTAGGTAAAATTAAGAACAAATAGCGATTAAGTGAGAAGATTGTAAACTAGAAAGAGTTTATTGTGGGTCTAAAAATCGATACTACTTAGTTGATTTCATCCATGGCTTGGTAGCCCCCAAAGTAGGTGTTGTTGTTCACCGAACTGCGTTAACAATTATGCGTGTTGTTTACTGTCTGCACTAAATTGTATATTGTGTTGTTATTTAGAGATTGGTTCTCTACATATCTTAGGACATTTGTGATCTGAAAACCAAAATTTCAATAATTAACTGATTATTAGAACTTATAATAAGTAACACATTATTAATCGTTTGTAGAAAGTTACTAGAAATTCTATTTCCAATGGCAATATTAAAAAGAAGAAACAAAATCAATTTGTCGAACACTTAGTGTGCAAGTAAATTTTCAGAATTTTTCCTTAAGTTGCGTTGATACACAAACCACTTATAATCAAAAGTGATTATAAGCAATATCAACACTTGATTTAGAATAAAAAATAGTCCAAAAAATTTCTTACAATTCAATTGATAACTCAATGCTATTAGAAAAATTGATTGATGAATATCAAAGCAAGTAAAAGCAAAAATAAAAGAGACACAAGGATTTGTCTTCATAGTTCCCCATTTTCGTCCTTGTGTGTGGCTACGTCTGCGCCTAATTCCAATGGAATTAGGATAATTCTTACTATGCAAAAAGTTGATACAAGAGAAGTGTTCAAGAGCAACTCCACAAACTGTATTTCTTGTTATTGATTCAACCCCTTTTCCTCTTTTGATATTGAGTAAGACCAAGACACAATAATTGCAAATTGACTATCTAGATCTTGCTACTCCTCTGCATGCTTTATCTCAAAAGCTTTCACGCACCGTTAATTTCACCTATTGCAAACACAAGACTTCAATTGTAATCCTTCATTCTCTCACTATTTCCTTTGAGTTCTTTATATCTAAAGGATCCCTTGCATTCTTTATCTCCAAAAGACTTCACTTGAATGCAATTACCTCTTGAACGTCTTTCACGAAAACCCCTAAATCAACCAATGATCTTGGAGGATAAATCCATGATTTTTTTGGATGAAGACCCCTACAAATCTCAACCTAATATCTTCGGCTACACAAGAACCTAATCAGACGTTATCAAACCTCGTCTAGATGGCACCCCAACAGAACATCATTATAATAGAATGTCAATGTGTATGCATAGATTGGAGGTTGAAGATGAAGAGAAAATATAGTCTAATTGTATGGTATCACCAAGTTATGAATGATGTATTTATATTTTTGGACATTTAGGGAAAAAAGGACTTAATTGGAATTAAAAAGAATTAAAAAAAATGACAGAAACAATCACTATATGTCGACCTATAACTCGTATGTGTCGACACATATTTCAAGTTTAAGTTGTATGTGTCGACCTGATAGAAGGTATGTGTCGACCCAAACAAGTCAGAAGTTACAAGCTTTAAAACAACAATAGATGTGTCGACCTAAAATTCGTATGTGTCGACACATAAGATAAGAATTTCTGCAATTTCAGAAATGCTTCAGTATGTATCGACTTATGTAATGCATGTGTCGACCTGAGCCTTCCAGAGGCTACAAGCTTCAAAACTGAGTTGCATGTGTCGACCTAAAAATCGTATGTGTTGACACATACAATCAAAATATATGCAAGAACTTATTTTTAAGGACTTGGATCAATTTCAAAATGATTTTTAATGATTCCTAAGACCTCTAATACAGAGGAGTGCCACAAAACATAAGGATACCGTCCAATGTACATAAGTGCTAACTTTTCCCAATTTTGACATCATGCAAAAAATTTGATGACGAAGTTGTACTCACATTCTAAGTGATGTATGAGCTACGAGGCTTTAGGCCCCCCTTTGGGTTTCCACACCTTCTTCACTTTAACCTACTTCTATTTTCTTTTAGACCTAGATTGACTACATGGTTTAGGATAATCGTACAATTTATAATAGTTGGGCCTTATGTGTCCATATTTTCCACATCGATGACGTATTCTATCAAATTTTCAGTAATTCCTGTGTTGGGGTTGCACATGTCGAGGATGATGCCGAATCATGTGGTCCTTCTTGTTCATACGACTGCAGTCAAATCCTATAGCTGTAGAATTTCTTGGCGTCTTCTCTTTTACTTGGATTTCTTTTAGCAATTCAACACCAGTCTTTTAATGTTGACTTATACCCATCTTCGACAATTTTATCTATCATGTCATGACCTTTATTGAACATCCTTACAAATTGTGTCATATCCTCCAGCTTGGAGGTTAACACAAAAATTTTCCTCTACCAGACATATGTTTATAGTAGCAAGCATTTCTTTCTCTTGATGAAGACCACTTATAATTTTCTTTTATTTATCAGTTTCTATGCATGCTTCTTCCCACTTTGTGATAAATAGCCCATAATTATTGGCTATCTCTTTTTCAATTAAGTATTCATCACAAGACTCACTCTTACCAATACACTTACCAGTGTAAGCCTTAATGTTGTCATAAGTTTCTTCATTCATTCTCAGTTTCTCAATCCTGGTTGATAAGAGTTGCATCCTTGGCATATGAGCTTTGGAAGTGCCTTAATGAGCACACTTGAGAATCTCCTAAACTTCTTTAGCATATGAGTATGTATTAACCAACTTGAATAGGTTCTTGTCTACCCCATTGAGAATATCATTCATGTAAGTTCCTCAATTTTAAGGCTGGCATTAATTTTATAAAACAAATATAGCAGCAATATGTTAGATAAGATATTTTTAACTTGCTAACATGAACAAATTGAGCAAGGAGTCCTATCTTATGTTGAGACATGTTGAATTGAAGTAGTTCAACATCTGGAATAACATGTCGAGTGAGATTTCCTACGAGGAAGCATACGACATTGCGCTTGAGCTGAACTAGATTGTTATATTCTGTTATGTCACAAAAATAGAATATACTTTGAGGATAATAAAGTATCTATATTATCCTATGTGGCACTATTTTGCAGGTCAAGAAGAATCAATAAGAATATTGAATAATATTGAATTTATAAATATGGAGATAATTTAGGAAGAATTGATCGAAGACCTTGTTTGTAGCAGAAGTTACTCCTGTTTGTAACATCCAAAAATATGTTAGTTGAAGGCCCAAATTCAGTTGGGCATAGGTTCTAAATAAAAGCTTTTTTAACCTATGATTGGTACCATCCGAGAATTTAAAAGATGTAATCATTAGGGCTGAGTCTGTTAGCCACTCTCTAAGAGAGTTGGTGTATTTGAACCACTCGGGTTATGAGATGGTCAATGTGTTCTCCTTGAAGTTGTGAAGCAAGAGTGAGCATTGTACTTGGAGGAATATTTGAAGAAACTCCAATTTGTGGTCTTAGTCAAGAGTCTTGGCTAGTGATTATCATGGAAGTGTGTCTTCTTGTTTATTCAGAATTCTGTTGATTCAATTGTTGCGTGTGATTGAGGAGGGCCTCATATCTAGGTGAGTATTAGATAAAAGTCTAGTAAGGGTAGTGATTAAGTGATTAGGCCATAAACTGGAGGTTTGTTGTAGGGTCTATGAATTGATACTATTTTATTAGACTTATCCCTGACTTGGTATGTCCCAAGAGTAGGTGAGTTGCTCCAAACTAGGTTAACAATTTTGATGTGTTGTTTATGCTTTTCAGTATTGTTTCTATTGTTTATACCTTGCATGCTTGTTTATGTCAAATAAGATGTCCCAACATGTCATAGGACATCTAAGTTCTATCATACCAGAATTTCAATTGCTATTAGAGCAGGCATCTTGTCTGTTTCTGGATGAGATCTGTAGGGGGATACTTTCTGGTTTTTATGCAAGGTAGAAGGTTTTTATTGAAAATCTGTATGAACTTGGAGAGTTCATATTGTTGTTTGAACGGTCCCTATAAGTGGAGGATGGATTTTTCATGACAGGGTGTGTATTGGACCTGTCTGTTGTTATCAGGCGTGCATCTGTCATGGTGAGCTGCTGGGATATGTTTGATTTATTTTCAAACCTAGTATGATTTTGATTGTACCCGGAGTGTTGTGGTTGTGTGAAATATGTTATGCCTGAAGACTGTTGAGGAGTTTATGTTGTTGTGTACTCCACTTCATGGTATTTATTGTAACCCTGGTCATTCCTTGTATCACAAGAAAATGAAGGGTTTTAGGGTTTGGTCTCCTCAGTAGATTCGGTGTGTGATGTTGTAGTGTATGCAAGACAATCTCAATTGATTCTATGGAGTTGCCAACAATACTTGAGTTTTATCTCTCAAGTCCACTCATAAAGGCACTTTTGATTAGTTTTTTAAAGAAAGATTATAGCCATTTATTTTGGTTTCTTGCATAGTCTTCCTAATACTTGACCTAATTAGGAAAGTGACTCTCAGACTTGCTACAGTTTGGTATTGCTGAAGCTTAGAATATTTTTGAACCTTAAGGTGATCAAGGGTGATCTGTTCTCTAGAAGAAGTGTTAAACTTCAAAACCAAGATTTGTTTTGTAAGTTCCATAAGTAGGGATCTAATGTCCTATAAGATGTTGGGAAATTATGTCAGCAGGCGTGCAGATTCCTGTTGTAGAACAAATGCTCTGGGTGTCAGACAAATGTGTCGTGATGACATATGTTTGGAACCTACTCCTGACTTGGAAAAGGAGGCATCTGTGGTTGTATCTAAGATGTTTTATCCAGAAACACATCCAATGGTGTGCTTCTTTGGTCAGTTTATTTCTGATTCAAGTTAGTAGAAGTGCAGAGGCTGAGCTCTAAGTCCTAAATAAGTTCGTTATCTCCGCCGATTGCTTTCATATGTGAAGGTCAAGTTCATATGTGAAGGGAATTCTCTCTGAATTCTAGAAAATCCTTCTGATCAAAGGAGCCCGATTTATTTTGGAATCTTGTTTGTGGTCAAGGAACAAATTATGTTTGTATTGAGAGACTCATGTGGATTTGCACTAACCATATGTATGTACTGTTATTAAGGAGAAGAATGTATGATTCTCAAGGTATTCATAGTAGTTGTTGAAAAAGAATCCCTAATTTGGATTTGGTGATTATTTAGATGTCAAATATAATGTCTTAACATCCCTGTGTTAAGAATTTATCTTTCTCAACTTGGCTTGACTAGTGTTCCTCTCACATAGGAGGGAGGTTGTTTACTCTAACTTGATATCACTTATCAAGTCTATGAGAGCATGGAACTCTTGTTCTGTTCATGGGAGTATGAGCATTAGAGATGTATCAACCTGAGTTCAATGGTTGATTGGTGTCTACATCTTTGAGTGTCATCCAAATCACCTAGGATAAGCTTTTCAAATGTGTGTCTGGAGCAAGGAGAAGTTATGAAGTTCAGTCATGTGATATCCTCACATGATGGAGAATTTATCTTTACAAGGATTGAAGGGCATCCTTGTGGGAAGCATACTTAGTCTGAATAGTCTTCTTATGGCTTGTAATGATCATGTTTGTTGAAGACGGCTCCAGATACTTGCGAGAGGGAATCTCCTCTTTAGGTGAAGAAAGAAGGCATATATCACCTCAGAGTTTGAATATTTGGAAATTGTGCTTGAGGTGTGTTATATGTAGAGTACTGCATAGGCTTGTCTTGAAGGGTAATCAACTACTGATGGTTAATTCTCTTGTGGTTCCTCAAGAATTTTCGTATGGACTTACTATGTGTTTTATCTCCATAAACATATTAGCTGGTGGACTCCATATATTTGAGATTGATGTCTTATCTGATATCAGAACATCATCTTAAGGTGTGTGCTTCCCTAGAAAAGGAAGATGTTTTGAAGATTATGGGGGTGAGTATTGCAGATCACCATTGGATTCCAAATTTTTAATGTCTGGCCATGATGGATTTGAAGTCCAGTCTCTGACCAAGTCTGAAATGTTGTGAAGAATCCTCTTGTGCTAGAAATGTGAAGAAGAAGGATGTCAAAAAAATATTCTAACATCTATTGAAAAGAAGTATCATCTGCAGCTGTGTGTATGGGGAAGTATTCCTCTGATGACAAAAAATTTGTCGAGAGTTGGGTATAAGTCTGATCTTGTGAAGATTTGCATGTTACTAATGGTAAAGACCTTGTCGAGAGCTGGGTACTTATTAGTTGTGTGGATGCAAATCAGGTTTCTGAACTCTTTGGTTCAAAAAGTTTATGAGAGTTTATTTCTCTCATTTGGTGTTCATGTGTCTATGATTATCTGAATACGCTGCAGAAGGTGTATTTGTTTGAGATCTTCCTGTTTTAAAGGACTATTAAGTATAATGAGTTCATTAAATGATAAATCAAGACCAAATCGGTTTCGGTTCTGTGAAGAAAAACTTATGTCCTAAATTATGTCCTAACATCATTATGTCATCCCTGAAGGAAGTCTGGGATTATAATTATTAGGATTAGAATGTGTAGATTCTGATTCTGTCTACAGTAGCATGCTTGGAGAATACATGTCTACTAAATTGAGGTCCTCACTAGTATAAATAATTGCTAGTGAATGAAATGAAAAAAAGAAGGTTATCAGATGTTGAGCCCTGATCAGAGTGCTTGCTGAGGTGGGGTTCTTCTACTATAAGTAAAAGATGGTGGAAGTCTAGAACTGGTGTAGCAAGTAAGCTAAGGACATTTGTTCTTGAATATGTGAGAAATTCCAAATCAAGCGTGCTTGTGGAATTGTGAGGTCATTATCAAATGTGTCCTTGTTCTGTGTATAGCTTAGGGTGCTTGGTGTTATTCCCAAAGAGTTAGTATACCTGGATCTGTAAAAGTTTAGGTTAATTTTACAGTAGATGAAGGTTTTCAACATGGGTATTCATCTAGATATGTGAAGTGGTTGCCCTCCACTGAGAAAGTATGAAAACTTCCATGTGTTCTTGTCCTGCTCAGCTGGAGCATAATTCATTCATATAAGGGGGAGTCATGTACTTTTCTATAGTTTGTTGCTGCAATGGTGTAGATTCTGTGGAGCTTGCGTGTGGTTCAAAATTGTGGAGAAAGTAATGTCAGACAACATGTCATGACATATGGCTATAAGTATTTGTTGGGGCCGGTTGTATGACCTACTTGGACATGCCACTTGTGATTATATGGTATGTTGGATTGCGTCACTATTGAAGGATGAAAGGAGTGAAATTGGAGATCAGTGGAATTTTTTTTGTGAAGCATCTTGGTCTTAGTTGAAGAACTGTTGGTCAAGGTTGGTTTAGTCATATCAGACATTGTCTGACAAGAAGTCAGGACTTTGTTTAGGATATTTTTTTGGGAAACCAATAAAAGAGGTTATGAATGGTGGTTTCAAGCACATGTCAGAAAAGATAATTCTGCAGGGTCAGACTGTGCATGTGCATATGGTGACAACTGAAATCTCTAGAAGAACCAGTCCATATTTTTTTAACAAAAGAAAAATCTAATTTGCACGGTACACATTTGGTGCAATTTTGTTCTCCTAAAATAACGTTCTTGTCTGACCAAGACCTTGAAACAATGAAGGATTGTTATTTTTCAGGTGGATGCTCAACTATTTATAGAGGTTACTTCTTCCCCTTTCCAGCTCGTGAGTACTTGGTGTTGTCATTTCTGTTATTTGGTTTGTTAGGATCTGGTTGAACTATGCTTGGGCATGGTTATGTGAAGGCTTACTTTGCCAAAGTTTGTCTAAAATAGGGGAGAAAGGTGCACAAGGTGGTGCTCAGTTTAAGTTGAAGGTTAGTTTTTAAGATATGTCACAAAGGTGTCAAATATGATGCTCCATTATTTCCTATTTTTGGTGTTGGCTTTTGTGACTTGTGATATGAGTTATGAACACATTTGTATATCTATGTTCCGAGTTACCTAGGTTGACTGGTGGGTGCTTCATGGTTCTCGATTGTCACCAGTAAAATGAAAGGCCTATTCATTGTGACAAGAATATGTTCCTGGGTTGAGGGGGGAGTGAAGACTATTTTCTACCTTGTGTGAATTAGTTTCATCAGATGGCTTTAGGACCTTCCTTCCATTTAGCCTGAGGTTGCTGCTCCTAGATGTTAAAATTGGTTGTGCAATGGAGTTGATATAAGAAGATGTCAAACAAGATGTCCTAACATCTTTACTGAAGACTGACTCTATGATGCTGTGTTGTTGTGCTTAGTAGCTTCTGAAAACTAAGCTATTGGATTTGTGTGTGTATTGCTGTAATAATGGTTAAAATTTTCAATGTATTTGTTTTAGCCAAAATTTTCCAAAGGGGGAGATTTTAAGTTCCTCAGTTTTAAGGTTAGCATTAATTTTGTAAAACAAATATAGAAACAATATGTTAGATAGGATGTTTTTAACTTGCTAATAGGAACAAATTGAGAAAGGAGTCCCATCTTATGTTGAGTTGAAGTAGTTCAACATCTGGAACAATATGTCAGCTGAGATGTCCTATGAGGAAGCATATGCTATCGCGCCTGAGCTGAACTGGACTGTTATATTATGTTAAGTCACAAAAACATAATATACTTTGAGGATAATAAAGTATCTATATTATCCTATGTGGTGATATTTTGTAGGTCAAGAAGAATCAAGAAGAATATTTACTTTCTAAATATGGAGATAATTTAGGAAGATTTGATTCAAGACCTTGTTTGTAGCAGAAGTTACTGCTGTTAAGTCACAAAAACATAATATACTTTGAGGATAATAAAGTATCTATATTATCCTATGTGGTGATATTTTGTAGGTCAAGAAGAATCAAGAAGAATATTGAAGAATATTTACTTTCTAAATATGGAGATAATTTAGGAAGATTTGATTGAAGACCTTGTTTGTAGCATAAGTTACTGCTGTTTGTAACGGACGGAAAGAAGTTAGTTGAAGGCCCAAATCCAGTTGGGTATAGGTTATAAATAGAAGATTTTTAACCTAATATTGGTACCAACCGAGAATTTAAGAGATGTAATCATTAGGGTTGAGTCTGTTAGCCATTCTATATGAGAGTTTGTGTGTGTGAACCACTGGGGTTATGAGATGGTCATCGCGTTCTCCTCGAAGCTTTAAAGCAAGAGTGAATATTGTTATTGGAGGAAGCTTTAAAGAAACTCCTAGTTGTGGTCTTAGTCAAGAGTTTTGGCTAGTGATTGTCATGGAAGTGTGTCTTCCTGTTTGTTTAAAATTGTGTTGATCCAATTGTTATTTGTGATTGAAGGGGGATTAAGGAGGGCCTCATATCTAGGTGAGTCTTATATATAATTCTAGCAAGGGTAGTGATTAAGTGATTAGGCCATAAACTGGAGGTTTGTTGTAGGGTCTATGAATTGATACTATTTTAGTGGACTTATCCCTGGCTTGGTATCACCCTTGAGTATGAGAGTCGCTCCGAACTGAGTTAACAATTTTGATATGTTGTTTATGCTTTTCAGTATTATTTTTATTGTTGATACCTTGTCTATTTGTTTATGTCGGATGAGATGTCCCAACATGTCATAAGACATCTGAGTTCTGTCATACCATAATTTCAATTCAGGGCATTGGAGTTTCCAAGGGCTTCATCATCTCCAACTTTGGTCCAACCAGCCTCTAGTTTCAGGTTAGTTGTGCCATCTTCAGAAGTAACCACTAGATGTTTCCATCCTATTATTTCCCAAAGATTTGAGAAAAGCAACCATCATAGCCTTCCAATAAACATAATTCGTACTGTCCAAAACAAGTGGTTTTTTTACTGATCTTCCACCCTTGAAGATGTCCATTTGAGTAGAATTTATCTTCCATAGAACTCACCAAATAGGCTAGGGTATCCGATACCAATTGAAATTTTTTTCCTCAGGGGACATATGTTGCACGTGATGTCCTAGGAATTGGTTCGAAAAGTTAAACCAGAACCACCAAAATTAACTTGAACAAGATGATGGAGCATAAAAGCAATAAATAAATCAATGAATTAGTAACCCAATTGGACATAACCTACACCTAGTTTGAAGGATTGGCTTCCTACCCAAAAAGGAAATTCATTATTCATAGCTTAGTATAATTAACTTACAAGCAACAATAAACCCTATGTTATTCAATGCATTTTCCTAACACTATCCAATGACTTTCAATTTAGGACTCCCCATGAATATGAGATTCCCTCTCACTTTCTCTCAAACACAAACTCAAGTGTTTAATCTACAATCACTAAACCCTAGTGATCAACTTCAATCAACAATATGAGTGATGTTGAATCTTACAACTCAACTAGACAAACCTACAACTATGCCAAGTTACCGAGCTCTAAAATCTTCAATGTGAATGCTTACTTTTCAATGAGGGTTCCGACCTAATTATATAGTATAATAATTTATGGATTTCCTTCATGGATATTTGATTTAATTTCGTCCAGAAATAATGAAAAATATATTGGATATTATTTGTTTC